>JAZKJV010003390.1:0-635396 GCA_037367405.1 Ottelia alismoides | reverse complement strand
TAAGAACAGTCACAATCAATATCAAATAATAATGAAAAAATATACAAATGATAAGAATAAATAAATGCAAAAATTAAATGAATGAACAATGGAAACATGGCAACTAAAGAATTCCAATCTATGTAGCATTGCTCCCCTAGCAACGGTGCCATTTGATAATCGAAATTTGTCAAAGTCATGTCAATCCACAAGGCAGACCTACAGTCATCGAAGCGACCCTCAAACAAAAATTTTAATTAATCAACAATTAACCCACAATACGAATCAAAACAATAAATATAAAAAATATGGAGTTAAAATTTATTATAACTCCACAATAGGTGTGTATAGCGTAAGCATGTGTAGAGATCGAATCCAGGGAGCAAATGGTAAATGCGGGCAAAATAATGCGCACAAAATTTTTCTTTCATATATTGTGCATTTTTATTATTTTTAAGGGATTTTCTTGTTTTTCTTATTTTTTATTTTATTTTATTTTATTTTATTTTATAGATTTTTTATTTTTCTTTTAAATTTTATAATTTTATATTTTCTTCTTTATGTTTTCATATTTTTATATTTTTTTTCTTTCAAATACATATATGTAGGATTATAAGGCTATATATACAAATATAGAGTAATAATTATCTTTATAAATATTGGAAAATATAAATTAAATAATAATAAAAAATTGTTTTGATTTTATAATGTTTTCTAATATTTTATAATTTTTCTTGGAATTTTTGCTACGTTTTATGGGTTTTAAAGTTAAAAATATCCCAAATAAGGGTGTGAATAAATACCTGAAATTGATTTGAATGATAAAAATAGTAAATAAGGTCCAAAATTACACAAATCAATTTTTATATATAAATATTTATATAAAGAAAAATATAAAATTAGAAAAAATATATTATTTTGATTTTTTAATGATTTTTTAGATTTTTATGAAGGATTTTGGGTTTTTACAATTTTTGAGAGTTTTCTTTTTCCATTTTTAGTGATTTTATGGTTTGTAGTTAAATATGATAAAAGATAATGTATTATTTTGGATTTTTAAAGACATTTTTTTAAAATATTTTTTTATTTTCCAGATTTAGACAGGGGGCATTTGTGCTTATTTTGATTTTAATAAATGGATAAAATGCAAAAAAATGTAACCAAATTTGGGACGTGAAAGTACACGACAAGATGCATCTACACATATTTTTGCAAATTTTTAGGAGCACAATAGCTATTTATAATAAATAGCCGAAAGGCGTAAAAATGCTTGTCCTAATAGGGGCATAATTGTAAATAAAATAAACATGAGGGGCTAAAGTGCAATTTTTTTCCAAAAAATATACAATGTATTTAATTTTTTAGTCGATTGAAAATAAATACAAAATTTTCCAGGGGCTTACATGT
The DNA here is from genome assembly GCA_037367405.1 of Ottelia alismoides. NCBI lineage: Eukaryota > Viridiplantae > Streptophyta > Magnoliopsida > Alismatales > Hydrocharitaceae > Ottelia > Ottelia alismoides. The sequence goes on along the minus strand of JAZKJV010003390.1, from coordinate 634,010 downwards.
AATTTTCCCAACTCTCATGGGACGACACGTGAGCTGAGCTAGATTGATGCAAATAAAATAGGTATATGGGTCTATTTGCAAATTCCCAATTTATTTTAAATGTTACAATTTATTTACAAAACTAAATAATAAATATACAAAAAGGTAGGGCAACAGTGCAATTTACCCCATTAAGTCGTTGCCATTAGACAGTTAAGGAACTTTCACTAATACACGTGGCGCAACTTGGACGTGTGATACCCCTTCGATGATGATCAGTTCAGATCTGATCGTGGGCTCCATCGAACGGCTGGAGCTTGGTGATGATGGATGGTTGCGATTAGAACTAGCAGGCCTTATCGATCCAACGACCACTACTATCCACCAAGAACAGGGAAGAAGGACTTCCTCTCTGACCTTCGTTCTTGATTTCCTCCCTCCCCTGAGCATCTCCTTCGTCTCTAAGCTGCTCCAAAGGCTCACGGAAGTCTTCCGCAGTCGCTGGTAACCTCCGAATGGTCATGGGCTCACTGATGGAGCCATGGAAGTCATATCTTTCTGGAGGAGCATTTGAAGCTTCAAAACACCTCAGATGGGGTAGTCTGGACCTGCAAGGATGCTAGAAAGCAGGGCAAGGTACATGCAAAAGTGTCTGGGCCATCATTGAGTTGATAGGCGGTGGAATGAAGCGAAGTGGGTCGTCTCCGACGATCGGTGGAAGAAGGTGATGGGCAAACCAGATTAGGAGTTAATCTGTGTGGATGGTGGGTAGAGGATGATGAAGATGCGATCGGGAAGGCTATGAGGTGGACGGAGGAAGTCGGAGACAAGTGGTTTACAACAAAACTGAAGATGGATTGAGCGGATCTCCGGCGAGGGTTACCACTAGCTAATTAGTGAAATAAAATGCGTAAAAACAATCATACATGCTACAACTACCTAGAAATCATAAAAACATAGCTCTTTGAAATACATGGGATTAAACTAGAGATTAGAGGTCGATAGCGATGGCCGCCTGGGTGCTCCTCCTTCGTGAGTATGCCAACACTTCAGGGTTTCTCCCTTTGTCACAGTGAAGCTCACTAGACCGTGATGTACAGGATTTAGGGTTTGGAGATGACCAAAAAAGAAATGGAGGAAGGAGCTTGTTATTTATCAACATGTTAGGGCACCCTTATTGACCGGCTAAGTAGGAGAGATTGAAGCTATGTACAAGCAAGATAGGGGTTCGACATTAATCTAGGAATATCAAAGATCATTTCTTGTGAAGCGATTGATAGTCCGCAAAAATGGCGCAAAATTGGGGAATTTGACAAGCATGTCAAATCAAAGGGCTGTGGGAATAGTTGACCATGGGACAACAGTCAAACATACCTAATTGGTCCAGATCAGCGCTATAAGACAAACTGTTTATTTTAATCTTAATTAATTAATTAATTAATTATAGTAAATGATTTTATTAATTTTGCTTATAAAATAAAAATGTTTATTATTTAATGTAGTATTTCATTAATATTTTTATTTATTTATTGGTGTTATTTATTACAAGTTAATTTTAATGAGTATATTTATAGGTATATTCATCTCTATTTTAGTTATTTTATTTTTATTTTGTATAATTTTTATTAACTTATTCTCTTATGTGTTATATTTATAACTTATTTTTAGGTACATGAATATATTTTTATTATATTTTTGTAATGTTAATTATATACTTAAATAAATAAGGGTATATAATATGTAGGTATATGTATTGTATATTTACCTATGTATTTTTGTATTCTTATTTTATTTTAATGTTTATTTTATGGTTTATTTTGTATTTATATTTTTAATAGAATATAAATTATATTTACAAGCATATAAAAATATAAAAGAATAAAGAATGATTTCCCCTTTTATTTATATACAAGTATTATCATAGGTATTTTGCATATATATTTATATAGACTTATTTTATTTTATATGTTTTGTGATTTTATTTTGTTTTTTAATATTTAAATGTGTTTTATATAATATTTACAAAATTATAAAAATATAAAATTGCAAAAATAATAAAAAAATGAATAAATTAAATATTTTATTTGGGTATATTATACAATGAGGGTCCAAAACCTAACTTTCACATCTTAACTCCAAAAATATGAAACCACCTTCATTAAATAGCTTATTAAAAGTAGTATACAATGAAAGGTGATTTTGATTTATTTGGAAGATATGGGTCTGTGAAGTTGGGATTTTGGCTTTTTATTTAGTGTATAAAAAAGAACATGGTATCTTATTTTTGTACAAACTAAATTTATATCTTTATTTACAATAGTATCCACAACTTTTATGTACAAAGTTTCTTTATTTGATGACTAAATAATAAAAAATAAAATGGGTGTCCAAAATGAATTATTGAATGAATAAATAATTGTGATTTTATTGTATTTTTGGCCTTTATCTCCCCCTACTTTATTCCTTGTTGACCAACTCAATTCCTGACTTGGTCTCAAGGTTTAAGGTAATAAAATATATTGATATTTTATTCCTTTTCTTTCTTCTCGTTATTCTACAATTTTAGCATTAAAAACCATATTACTTACAACAATAAATGCAATAACTGATGAATTTGTTTTGTACAAATTGATGTTATTTACATGCATTAGCCAGGGTTTTAAAGGCCAAAATGATAGAAAAAGATGATGAAATGGAGATTCTTCAGTGGTGAGGTTGCATGAGAAGAACAAAGGAAGAACTCCACCTAGATGGACTTCGATCCTTTGTATCTTTTAGATTTTTAATTCTTAGGAGCATGGAGATGGTGCAAAATGCTCCTAGAGATCTTCCTGCGATTATGGAGCTCATCAAAATGGCCATGACCACCATGGTTGTTCCGGCGAAGCCTGAGTCTTGGAGCTTCTTCCCACCTTGATATGACCTGCAAAGTGGGTTTCGTTCTTTATTTCTTGCAGGGAGGTATTAGCGGCAAAAAGAAAAATCCTGGGAGGCTTTAGATGGCAGGATGGATGTGAGATGAGGTGTGGTGACAGGCCTCCGACGAGCGGCGGAGTTGGTGTATGGATCTCTCGATCAATGCAAGATCGAGGTGGGCGAAGATGTGTGGGATGCTCAGAACGCAAAGGGGCACGTTGTGGATATGGAGGGGGGCAGAGATAGTCGAGAATAACCGGAACAAGGAGGTTAAGTCTCGCCTGATCTCAGCTCCGACGAATTATGATATAGATTTTTAGCAAATTATATACTAGTTTGACTGAAAAGAAAGGCTAATCTACACTAAGGCTACACCTAGGAATTAAAATGCTAAGAAAAAGAGAAGCTTACCAAGGTAGAACCACTTGAAGCCAGGCTTCCGATGAAGGAGGAGGCGGAGCTTCGGACCACCTGATTCAACACGTCAAAGAGCATGCTAAACCCTAGGGAAGACTGCTGCTATCACCAGGAGTTTTTAATTCGACGAGGGTTAGGGCAGAAGTGGCGTGGAAGACGATTAAATTGGAGAGTGAGGTGGAAGAGATATTATATATAGTAGGCCTTTTGACCGACAAGAGCTCTCGTGCCTCAATGCTCCTCAGACCGATGAGAGATGCATGCGTGAAAGAGCAGTGATCGAGGAAGACATTTACAGAAGGAATCAAGCATAAAGAGTGAAAGAGTCAGGCATGAAAAATCGAGGAAATCAGGGTCAAAGGCAGTCTGACAGGGCTAGACTGGAGGGAGGACAATTGACCTAGGGTCAACTATCGGTGGGTCGTCATTGGTCCACTTAAGCCGCTACAGAACAAACCAAAATTGAAATTCAAAAATAATTCAAATTAAATTAGTAGATGATTTTATTAAGTATTGGTTAAAATATAAAAGTGTTTATTATTTAATGCAGTGTTTTAACATGATTTTTATTTAGTTTTACAACTTATTTTATTATAAGTTACTTTTTACAAGTATCTTTAAAGATATAATTACCTATGTTTTGTTTATTTTATTTTTATTTTTTTCATATTTTATAGATTTATAAATTAGTATACACATAAATATATTTTTGCTATATTTTTGTGATATAATATGTACACTTATATAAATAAGGGTATTAATTAGGGTTAAAGGAGGCTACTCCCTGGGTGTAGCCAATTGGCTACTTCCTCCTCTTTTTCTCCCTATAATTTTTATTTTTTTGGAAATAAAAATATGTAAATTCATAACTATATCCCCCGAACATGTCATTCCAATTTCGTAAGAAACAGAGACTCCTATGCCCTCCATCTGAAGGGGGTCAATTTCAGCAATTCTGAGACCGTTAAAATTTGACGGTCTTGATGAAGGAGATAGAAGTCTCGAATTAAGTTGAATTTTGAATGACACCGTGGTGACAAGTTGTGATCTAAATTCCAATAGGTTTCATTTAAGAAAAATAAATAATATATAGGAGAAAAGGGGTGGGAGCATGTAAATTGGCTACAACCAGGGAGCATACTCCCTTTTCCCTATTAATTATATATGGATATGTAAAGTTATTTCATCTATGTATTTACCTAGAATATTTTATTTTTGTGTTTTCTCATTGTTTTATTCTATTATATATATGTACATATGTTATGAATAATATTTACAAAAATATAAAAATATAAATTTATAAAAAATGTAAAGAATAAATAAAATAAATATTTTATTCTTGTATATAGTACAATAGGGGTCCAAAATCTAACTTTTGCATCTTAGCTCCAAATTAATTGAAACCACCTTCATTAAATAACATATAAAAACTTATATATAATTAAATGTTTTTTTTATACATTTTGACTTCGTATGGAGAAGATATGGGACTGGGAAGTTTTAATTTTGGTTTTTTATTTATAGTATAAAATGTACATTGTATATTATTTTTGTGTAAAATCAATTTTGTACTTTTATTTGTAATTTTATCTACAACTTTCATGTACAAAATTTCTTTATTTAAGGAATAAATAATAAAGAATAAAACATGTCCAAAAAATCCAATATTAATGAATATAAAATAGGGTTCTTATTGTGTTTTTGACCCTTATCTCCCCCTACTTTATTCCTTGTTGACTCAGTCATCAAGATGCCTAGGTTTCGGATTTCAGAGTCATAAAATACCTTGGCATTTTATTATTTTTCTTTTCTTTTCTTTATTCTTTTATTAAATTTTAAATAATGTATTTTATTTAATATTTATACAAAAAATAATGATATTTACATGCATTTAGCTGAGGTTTAAGATCAAAATGAAAGAATAAAGGTGATGAAATGGAGATTCATTCGACTGTCTGATTAATCAGTGGTCGACTTAAAATCTATCAGCCCCACTCTAATTATTTTACTTCAACTCTATATTCACTCCACTTTGATTATTTTAATACATAACATATATTTCACTCGGCCTTGAGAGGGAGTGATCAACAAAATTCTGAGTGAGATTACATAAATAATTTTTCCATTATATTTATGGTAAAAAAGTCAGAAAAATAGTAAATAAAATCATCCTATATATGGAGTCTATTTCTTGGACCTAATAAAAATATAAAATCGCAACAAGGACATGCATAGAAATTTGTTATGGACAGGGACATGTATAAAAGTTTCAAGGTATTCACTTTAATGATTTTTATCTATATTAATATAAAACTATACACATTAGATCCTATCTATACAAAAATGTGTAATTCTCAATGCTATCATATAAATATATAGCTAAAATTATTTATGTTATTAAACTATTTCAAAAAAATACAAAAATGACTAAATTTGATTAGTTGACTTATTTGTGGTTAATCCTTATTCATTAATTCGATCGACTAAATGTCAATTACTGACCTTTCAAGCAAAAACTTGATTATTTTCTATAACGAGTACTAGATTCCATCATCGATGTGTCATAATATATTATGTTGATACTTTTTTAGCCCTTTATTAGGAGTATTGATTTAATTATTCAAATTCATTTTGACTTTATTTATTTGAATATGTAAAATGCCTTTTATAAACGATTGTACTTGTATGGGATTTGGAAAGATAAAAAAAACAAAAAAATGAATTATGAATTAAAATTTTCACCGATCACTTTTCTCTACCCCATTTCTCATTCTCTCATTCTGACATCCTCCTCCTCTAAATAAAATCCTTAAAGGTTTATTTGGTTACTGGAGTAATCTGATGTGAGTAGTAGTTTGGGATGGTTACGAGGACTGGAGAAGGTTGGAATAAGGAATGAACGAACCCTAAGCCCTTCCCTCGACTTCTGCCACCCTCCCCCTTCCCGTCACCATAGCTTCCCCTTCTCATCGCCACTGCCAAGCGCCAACTCAACACCTTCTTTCCCTCCCTCTGACACCATCTTACTCCACTGACGACCCCTCACCGTCTGCCCCAACACCACCGGTCTATTACTGTGCCTCCACCACCGCCCATTTCCTCAACGCCACCTCCACCGTTTGTCGCCAACATCGCCATCTCCACCACACCCAGTTTTCATCGCCGATCGTACACGTACATGGACCTGCCACCACTGCCTGACAAGGCTGAATCGTTGTACGCCCCTATCATCGTGTTGTGGGTAACGAGTGCTGTCATCTTTCCTAATATTTTTCCAGCTTATCTTTTGGCTCTGGATTGTTATGCACATTTGGTTTGGTGGAGCATTATTTATTATTGCCTGTGGTGGAGTATTTGGTTGTGCACCATATGAGTTGTAGGAGGGTAAATGTAAGGATCCATTTACCTCATCCACATGTTTAGTCCCACATCTACTAGTGGTGGGACTTGGAGGCTCTGTGGAGGCTATATAAGGAGCCCCAGACCTGCTGTAACCATTGAGAGAAAAGGAATAGAATATCTGCCCCTTTAAGGGCTTCTCCCATGGTTTCATCCTGCTCCTTATGGAGAAGGATTCCACGTTAAAATCTTTGTTCTTCCATGTTTATTTATCTTCATTTATGATTCCAGTTCCACTTCCGTTTCCTATTTTCTAACATGGTATCGGAGCAGGTTTGATTCTCGAGGAGTTTGTGTTCTCAATTATTTCCTGAAATTTTGGGGGTTTCAATCCCTAATTTGATGGTGGTGAATGTTCTCAAGTCTCAGGGTTCCTAGAAGTACTAATCCAAGTCAGAATGATTCAACGCAGGCTATTCCAGGCCTAGCCCATGTGTGATGCGGCGATTCAATCGTGACGCGGTGAAGGCAGCCCTAACCCAAGCGTGTTCCTCCATCAGTATCTCCTTAAGCTTCCAGGGAGAAATCCCCTGCAAGCGCCCTTGCGCACGTGCCCTCGGAAACTCGCACGTAATCCCCTACAAGTGCGTTGGTGGTGCGTGAGTCCTTCGTCAGCAGGCCGCCCCTCCTAGGTGATCCATCGCAGCTCCATCTACGATTCCAAGCAGCGGCGGTGCACAGAGCCTTATCTCCGGTCAGCCCAAGTCGCAGAAGTTCCTTCCATGGAAGACGACCCCTCTGCATCTCCACTGCACGCAAATATTTTGACCTCGTGCAGGCAGTATGAGGCGACATTCTCCGCCATGCCTCCAGGCCTCCAGTGCCGGCGGCGCTCCAATTGACCCCATCGTGCACAAGGCGTGCATCCCTAACGGGTGTGCCTCCTTCTCTTCCTCCTTTGGCGGTGATCCTACAGCCATCTCGTCTCCTCCTTCCATCGCCCTCCTCGTGCCAGATCAAGTCGTGATCCCCTCCTCTGCTCCTGGCGGTACTGCAGCCTCCGCCTGTCCCCAGGGGCGATTGTCTCATGTTTTCAGAAAAGAGGTTCCCACAATGGGATCCCTAAGTCCAAGGGAACCATAGGTTCGAATGAGGAGGGAACCCCTCCCCCTCTCCTATTATGTATTAATGGCCTAGTCGGGCCGAATAATGAGGGAAAATGAGGCCCATTGGAGAGAGAAAAAATAAAACAAAAAAACAAACGGAGTGCAAATGAAAAAAAGGGGCTGCAAAGTTATGAAAAAAAGGAGATGCATTTGTTTTGAGAAAAAGGGATTGTTTGCAAAAAAAGAGAGGACAAAGCCGCACAAAAGAGAGAGAGAGAGAGAGAGAGAAAACTGCTTAAAAAATTTTGTGACAAAAAAATGATGAATGATTTGCAAAAGCCGTAGAAAAATAGGTTAAGAGACTTATAAAAAATTGACATTTGTGATGTTTTTCTCCCCATATTTATGTATTATTATTGTCTTCTCCCAACTTTGTCGATGTCTCTATTTTCCGACAAGTATGAAAGAAAGGGGGAGTATATGTAGAGTCATAGGTCTATTCAGATTCTCCAGATCCAGATTTAGAGATCAGATTCTCTAGGCCAGACAGATTGTTCAGAATCTACAAAAGATCAGACTCGATGATTGATTTCGAGTCCTCAGTTTCAGACACGCACGAGTATACGGTCTGCTGTTCATATGTGCACATGTTTGCCATCTTTTGTAGTGGTCCCCGTCTTTTCTTGTTGTTTCGGCCAGAGTTTTCATGTGAACCATAGGGACTCCAGAGTAGAGGACCATTCCCTATGACATGTTTGCAAGGGTTTTCATGTAGTATCACAGGTACTCAAGAGTAGAGCACCGTTCTCTATGCCAAATGGGAGAGACCCAGTTCTCCGATGAGGAGACTTTTCAGACTCCATTCTCTAGCGACCGTAGACTCCGACGAGGATTGCACTTCCACGGACTTTTTCAGTTCAGCCCTTTTTAGAGATAAAGCAGTTGTCTACATATTGTGGCGGGCCAGAGTACTCCGACGAGGAGACTCATTTCAGTTGCAGTGACTCTGACAGGAACAGTTCAGGGCACATGCTCTTCGATGAGGGGATTCAGCAGACTCACACTCCAACCCGTTCATCCTCCTCACCTGCACGGCATGAGAAGCAACGTCTTCGACAACAGTCCACAGTTGTGCGCTTTGAGTTGATATTGTCTGTAGTGTCCTGTAGCGTGAGTTGAGTTTCTTTGTGTTTGTCCAAGCTGAGCATTGCATTCTCCAGCTTGAGGGGGAGTGTTGGAGTATTTGGTTGTGCGTCATATGAGTTGTAGGACCCATCCACATGTTTAGTCCCACATCTGTCAGTTGTGGGACTTAAAGGCTCTATGGAGGCTATATAAGGAGCCCCAGATCTCCTGTAACCATTGAGAGAAAATGGAATAGAATATCCACCTCTTTGAGGGCTTCTCCCGTGATTTCATTCCGCTCCTTAGGGAGTAGGGTTCCACGTTAAAATCTTCGTTCTTCCATGTTTATTTATCTTTATTTCTGATTCCACTTATGCTTATGTTTCCTATTTTCTAACAACATGTGGTACATCAAATCAAGTTTTCTAAGGTTTCATTAACATTTGTGTTTGACGCATCCTATTGAATCTGCGGGACTTTATTTTCTCTCATGACGCCTCAGACAATATTCAAAATCTGGTTTTAACCTCCAGTAGATGTTTTATTTGTGTCCAGAATGATTTTGATAGCCTTTCATTCTTCTTTCGAGGAATATTGTGCTTCCAGACTCATTTGTTCATAATTTCAAATCGGTAGGGTTATTTCTCAGTTTATCACTGTTTTTCTTTTCATAACTGCACGTAGGTTGCATCAATCACATATTGCTATCTCTGCATATGCGATATGGAGATACCTTGCCATGGACACTAAGCCCAATATTCCAGCCATGCAAGAGTCATCTGACCGTGTCACATTCACATCCATATGCAGAAGGAAACACGACATTGGTGGAAAATGCATAGGGACAATGCCGCCCTGTGACCACCTCACTTTGACAATAACGACCAGATAGAATATTGGATCTCTTACTCATAAAAGGAAGATCTAGCTATGTTGTAGCTCAACCAAGAGCTGGAGCTAGAGTCGACTTCTTAAATAAGTCTCTTCACGATCTTGTCCTTAGCTGTGCTTTCATGAGTTGTCTGATCTTACTACATCTTTAAGAGATGTACACCCGTACACGACCAAGGATGAGAGGATGGAGGGGAGAACTTAATAACCGCTCTTCTCTCCACATTCCACAAGGGAAGAGGATTGACGTCAACAACCTTGTAGTCTTTGTAAGAGATTGTCCAACCGTCAACAGTGGCATTGGGATGACAATGAGGAAATCTTCATTATCCATGTTGGCTATCTCGGCGTCCTTTTGGCATCGGAGGAGCTTCATAGCTTTGTTGATCAAGCTGTGAAGGCGGAAACTTGGAAACGGAGCGTGAGGGCATTATTGCTGATAGTCATCATATATCTCCATGGTGGTTGTGGACTTCTAAATGGGTTGAAACTAAAGCAACCAACACGGCATACAAAGGTTATCACCTTTGTAAGAATGATATCGTTAGGTATGATGATCTCAACATTTTTGTATATGGTAATGATGAATCTGCGATTCATCATCGCAATATATTAATCTTAGCAAAATTCTCGAGTAAAATCTCAAATAAATGTCCATAAAATCAATAAATTAACAAAATGACTCTTGTAAATAAAATACACTAATTATCTTATATTATATTGTACAAACCAAATTAATAATAAAAAGCCACAGAATAAAGGAGTTTTTCACTTGTAAATAACCTAAAACTTCATGTATTTTTAGTAAATTCATTTCAACTCCTTTTTATCTAATTCTTTCTCTGACTTGTTTATAAAAATGCTTATAAAAATACAAAATAAATTTCATCTCAAATAAGTACTCCTAGATCCCAAAGAAAAAAAGATGCAAAGTTCAACTTCCCGGTCAAATTCCCGCTCCGTATAACTCCAAATTCACCAAACTCACTTATAAAATTTAAGTTAGAAAATTATCTATCCAATGAAAGTGGTTTCATTAAAATCGGAGCTCATTTGCAAAATTTGAGTTTTGGGACCTAGGTGTGCATTGTATATATTGTACATATCTTTCTCTCTTCATTTTTTATTTACTCTTCTTAATTACTTAAAAATCCAAAAAAACTCTTTTTTTGTTTTATTTTATTTCTAGTATTTTATGTTATTTATTATTTTGTAAATATCTTTTCTTAAAAATATAAAAATATAAAACTAGAAAAGTAAAAAAAAATATACATAGTGTTTGTCTTATTTTGTAAATTCCCCACTCTTTTTCATCTCTTTATTTTATTCTCTCTTTTTAGTAGCCTACTTTTGTTTTCTTTTATTTAATCATATTCTCTACACTAACTTCTCTTCTTTCATCAACATCCATTCAACCTCATTATTCATCTAACTTCCCATTCAACTCCATCACTAATTTAACCTCCCATTCCACTCCACCTCCATTCTAACCTCCATTTCTTCCATCTCTTTTTATACATCTCTCCATCCTCATTTTTTACCTATCCGCCATTCTTATAGAAAAAGGAGAGAGCTCATCGAGGTTGATTGGTGACAGCATTCCATCTGATACGAAGTGACGACCTCCTTTCAGGAGAGATCCGCGAAGCTCTGCTCCGCGTCGTAGTTTCCTACAGGCCGTTGCACAGCCTCACATGCTCCGCCACATGCTCAAGGCCACGACAGGAGCTCAGCGTAGCTGCTCTGCAAATCTGGCGAACATCAGGTAAGTATCCCCTTTCATTTCCCTTTTTTTAGTATCAAACATTATTTCTCTTGTTTTTTATATATATAACCATCACACCATCATCTTCTTCATAATCCCTCTCTACTGATATTTTTTATTTTCTATTTTTAAAAAAAATTAAAAAAATTAATTAAAACAAAACAAATAAAGAAAAAAAGGAGAAGCAGCAGGCAGCCGCTCGCGGCCCCCCCTTTTAGCCGCTGCGGCGGCCCTGCAGCCCCAGCCGCCACCAGCCATCGCAGGTCCTCCGCTACTCTGTGGCCCTCTTCATCGCACAAGCGCGACCGCCTCCAGTCTCTTCGTGCACCACCTGCCGGCGGTCTCCAACCGTCACCACTTTGGCAGCCTGCCGCCGCTCCAGTCCGATCCCGCCATACCGTCGTCGCCTCACCAGCAGGCCTCCTCCACGCATGTCGCTTCGCCGCACCGGCCACCACCCCGACGCCCACCACCGCTCCCTCCGCTAGCGGTGCACCGCCTCCGCCACCCTTGCAAATCCACTTCGTGCCCTAACACCCAGAGAGGAAGGTCTTTCTTTTTTTATTTGTAAAAATTGTACCTTTTATATTTTATATTTCTGTTATTACAAACCAGTCCCTGTGTGTAGCTTGTTTGTTAATTTTATTTTCAGCATTACACTGATAACCCTATGTTTATGTTTTAATTTGGACATGAATATTGCATCTTTTATTTCAATGAAAAATATCATGTGTTGCTCAAGTAATTCTCTATCATCTGGATAATTATTTTATTTTTCTGAGTTTTGGATAATTAATTAAAATTGTACAAGTAAAATTCTTCATATTTTACCCAATCAGTGGTTTTAAATTTATAATTCACTCGTCATTGCTTTAAAAATCTTTAAAAATCAGAATTGATGCCTTGAAATGTGATTGAATTATTATCCAAATTTTATCTTAATTGGAGTTGTCATGTGCCTTGAATAAATTATAGATTGATTGTGGTAAAAATATTTTTAATTAAATGTATAGAAATCATTTTTTGCGAAATTTCAACTCTCCTGGATTGTTCATCTAAATATCTTTTTGAGATAATTCGCACTCAGATTAAATTGATAATGTGGATTTATTAGAAATTAATTGCTCACTGTCACTCTGTTTCCATTAAAAAATCCATAATAATTTCATATTTTTTTGAAAAAATTGAAAAAAATTACAGTAGTCTCCTTGCATCTTGTTTTAATTCCAATAAATTTTTCATAATTTTTACATACTGTTTGTGTGAAAAATTGCTAAAAATCTATAAAAGTGTGCATTTTTCATTGTTTCTTTTTAACCCTGAAATTCTAAAAAAAGTATCTTGCATTCATCTCTAGATTAGGATTTTAGAAAAATTATAATTTTGTTGAATTGAATTGATTTCCTATTAAAATTAATTTAGCTAAGTTGTATCTTTTCCTATTAACTTTATTCACCTACATTGAGAATTTTACGTTCTTTTTGTATAAAAAATACAAAAAAATCCGCATGGAATCCTAGATCTAATTTCTCCTAATTAACCCGAACTTCTTCCTTTGCCTCCATGTGTTCGACCCTGGACTTTCCCAGGATATAAATTAAAGCTGAGACACTCTTCACAGAGATTCTTCTCTCGATTTCGAACGATTCTCTAAATACCCCTATTACGACGAACACAAATTAAGTACATGCCTAGCAGTCGATCAAACGGCATCGTTGCCGGGGAGGCATATGATTTATGGTTTAATTTAGAAAATTTGATTTAGGTTTTCTCTCACTCGAGTAGTCTGACCCCCAAGCCACCTTGTATTTATTCTATTTTTTCTCAATTATTTCTCTGTTATTTTTTGTATATATTTTATTGTTTATCTCTCTAACATAAATTTTATTTCTTGCGAGGGTCCGATGGACTTGGAGTGCATCAGAGGTCGACGGATGTGACACGTGCCGACTGTTGAAGATCAAGGATTATTTAATTTATTTTTGAGAGAGATTTTGTAATTATTGTTTTGTGATTATTTAGGTAATTCCCTCTTTACAGCGGCTCTTGTTTGAGAACTCGCGTTTGTATCCAGACTGGACATTTGACCCATCCATGGTCGTGTGGTTGCTTGACGTAGAACAGGACTTGCACTCGCGGGTCTTAGAGCATTTTTACTAGATTATATGTTTATTGCTTGTGCTCGTAATATTTAGGATCACACATCACTTTTAACGATACACAATTAGACCGCAGAGCTATTAGTTCAAATTAACTTGTTCATCACTTGCTAATAGAACCGCCTGTCTAGGAATGATTTCTCGTTTGCATCTCATATAGTATAAAAATTCAATTATGCCTTGCATCCCACATGTAGAGCCCGAGGATCATTGTAAGTCTTCTGAACTAGGCATGCATCATTGATTTCACTATTTGTGTCAATTTTTCTCGACTCCCTCCCCCTTGGTTTTTGAAACTTAGGTTAAAAGGAAATCAGGACTGATCGTTAGGCATGCCTTATTTTGTGGACTAATCAAGTGATAACCTAACTTAAAATCGAGACTATTAATCAGAGTTGACCAAAAAAATCTAACTAAAACTAACATTTCTTTTGGGAGAGCAAAACCACATTATATGCTTGGCTATTGTGATTGTTGAGAGGTGAGGGCGCATCCCTAGGATAGTGCCCAAAACCTACTTTTAAGCCTTGCGTAATTGGACTTATATCTTTATTTATCACTTAATTAAAATAAAAAAGATAAACGGTCGGACTCTTGCGACCATCATTGTGTTGAGTAGGTGAACTCAGGGTTTGCTCTTGTGTTTGTTTATTTTGTGTGTTATTCGGTGCACTTGCACGCTTTCTCCCTCGATCCGCTTCATTCTCCCATTTACCTTCCAAGATGTCAGAATATTGGTCATCAACTCCAAGTCACTCTTCTTCGGCCATATTCTGATCACCTCCACCCTCTTATTCCTCCTCATACCCACATCCCAACCTCGAAGTCAGAAATCCGACTGACTTCCCCAATTCTTCATCCTTCTCACCTACCCCATATTCCTACACCCCTGACCCACAACCACCCTTGATTGACTCACCTTATTCTTGTTCTCTTGCTGGAATGATGGAACAAATCGAAGAGCAAGCGACTGCTGAAATGAATGATTGGCAGAATCAGTTGCCCTTACAATCCTCATTTTCACCTTGAATTGGGACCGGGCAATAATTGATTTATACACATCCCGACTTAACATTAGGGTACAACATGGTCGACCAGACAAACCGAATGGAAAGGCATGCACTACATGATCTTCCTGACTTGATTGACCTGAGTGATAGAGCCTACATTGACCAACCTTCATATCACCCATTCGGAGAGCCGACATATACAGGGGATTGGATTTATGCGACCGATCTATGGACCCCTTGTTTACTGACTCCACCTTATGAGGCTCCTACCAATATCTGCCATACAGATGGGCCATACTTAACCTGGCATTACATGCCTGAGTCAACGTGTGTTGAGTATATGATCCCGAGTTCTTAGCGGTATCCTCCAACTGAGCAGACTTCTCTCACGATGTGTCATGAGATTTTATTGGAGGATGACATTTGTAGACCGATCATGAGTCCAGGTAGGAATGTGGATCATTGATGAATCCACGATTCATCGTCTTTATTTTTTTATTTTAGCTTCATTTTCGTAGTCAAACACCTCTAAATACCCACTAATTCCATTAATTTACCATTTTGCATGCATTTATTAAATATACATTTTTAACACTTTTTGTACATAAATAAAAGAATAAAGAAGAAAAGAAAAAGAAATGAAAAATAAAGGATGAATTTACGTAATAAATACAAACTGATCCGAACCCCGAGAGAATGTCAAGACTTGACCTGATCGACCAGGAATAAAGTAGGGGGAGATTGGGTCTGCAATTCGAAAATCCAAAAATATTTTGTAAATATTTTTCCTGTATATTTGTACAAATCGTACATTATTTTATTTGTACATAAATTGACCTCAAATTAATTTTTTTTGAAAACAAAATCTGTAAATAAAAATGTGTTGTAAATAAAAATAATAATTGCAAAATAAAATAATGCACATATTACAATTAATCACCCCCAGAAAAAGCCATAAAATAATCATTAAAATACCAATCTCGACTCCATACAAACTCAAATTGAATTAAACTCACTTATATTATACTCTAAATTAAATTATCTTTCAAATGGTTGTAGTTTCATAATTTTTGGTGTTACGGTTAAAAAGTCGGTTTTCTGAGGTGTTTTGTGCAGTTTCACCATTATTTGTTTTACATATTTTCCATATTTGTTTTTATAATGTACATAATTGTATATATTATTTTCATTAAAAATAAAAATAAAAAATAATATAAATAAAAAACTTAAAAAAAGATATAAAAATTATTTCCTTATTTGTACATATGTATAATGTATTATATGTACATAGTATGTGTATACAACTAACATCCTTATATAAAAAACACCAAAAAAAATATCTCACATTAATTAAGTAATTTAATTTAATTATGAAAATTGTATTTAGATTTAATTATTTAATTCTTTATTTGATTTGAAAATTTACCTTTTTATGTAAAGATTTGATTTTATGCCTTAAATAGCCACCATTAAGGTGGCTAATTAATTTTTGTAAATTAACTAATTATTTTTTTAATTAAATCTGAATTTTACTTCTAATTAATTAATTAATTAATATAATTATTTTATTTATTTAAATAACCACTAATTACTTTCCTTATTTGTATATACCTTCCTTTTTATTTTTCTTCTCTTTTTAATGGGATCCTCCTCCTTTCATTCGTTGATCGATCTTTGGTGGAGAGATGCCCGATCTCCGAGAGTCGTCTTGTTGAAGAAGGTTGCCCAGCCTCCGAGCCATCCGGTGACAGCGCATCGGCCCTCATTGAGGCCATCACGACATTTTTGATTCCCGATGTGATATCCATTTTATTTCATGTCTTTTTACCTAGATAAACTGTAGTTTTAATTTTTGTGTAGATGTAGTGATTAAATCTTAGATCAAAAATCATAAAAAATATCAATCGCACATTTTTCACGTCCGAATCTGAATTTTTCATCTCACATCTTGATCCCTACATTTCTTTTCTACCTCGCACAACCTCTCACCTCCGACCACGCACGGTGGTCGGAGTCACGGATCTCCCTTCCCTATCGCAAGATCCGTCCGTTCACGCATCTTATTTTTGTGTATAAATTTAAAAAGAATAAATATAATTATTTTTCATGTTTATCTTACATTTGTTTTTGCAGGAAAAATAAAAATATATTATTTTTGTCTCTAACTTTTGTTTTGTATGAAAACCAAAATAATAAAAAATTTAATAAAAAAATTAAAAAAATAACTAAAATTTTCTTTCTCTCTATGTGATTACAGTCCTTGTTTAAAGACAAAAAATTAATTAAAAAATATTTTTTTACTTCTGTGTATAATTTATACAATAAAAAATATAAAAACAAAAAATATTAAAAAAAGGGGCAGCAGCGCCGCCCCCGGGAGGCCCAGCCACCGACCTCACCCCAGCAACCCAGGCGGCCCTCAGCCGTTCTGCTCCACCCGCGACAGGCGGCACCCTGGCGCCTTGTCTCCCCAGCACGAGCCGCACCTCCCGCAAGACGGCACACCCGCTGTCATCCCTCCTGGGCATGAACTCCACCGTCAAGCGACGCCCTTCCACCCCTCCGTTCCAGGTGTCTGCACGCCACCTCCGCGCGGAGCATCATCCTCGACCGCCAAGACGGCACCAGCACGCATGCCTCTTCGCCGACGACGCCGTCTTCCAAGAAGTGCGGTGCTCCACCATCTCCGCGTGGGCGGCGGCGGCTTCCCACTTTCCCCCTCCTCTTTTGAGAGAAACGAAGGATACAAAGGAACCCTAACATGTTTCAATAAAAAAATTGGGTAAATTGAATTTTTAGATCCGAGTTTTATTTATTGTGAATTTCTGATGCAAAAACTTTTAATAATTATGTTTAGGTCCCTATGTTTCAGACTTTAATTCTACATGTGCTTTTTATCAAAATAAATGCTTTTCATGGTCTAAAAATTGTCAAAAAAATTTGTGCATGTTTTCGCTATGTTCTTCTACGTTGTATAAATTTTTCATAGCATTTTGTTAAATTTCGATATATTTAAAAAAATAAAAAACAGTGACTTTTCGCTTTTCTGATATTAGAAAATTTATAAAAATTCAAAAGCCTAAAAAGTCCCAAAAAATTAATGTAGATGTAGTTTCTTATCTTTTAATTTCTATCCAATTTCATGCATTAACTCTTTGTAAAGCTCCAAAAAATTACGAAAAATGAAAAATCTTAAAAAAATTGTAGAAAAATAAAAAAATCTGATCTTGGTCTCTGTTTCTAGATATTTACCTGTAGTTTAACATAAAAATAATTTTAACGAAAATTGGGCACTTAAAATATTTTTAAGTTACAAAATATTCTTGGTTGTCCACTGCTTTATACATTTTCACTATTTGATTTTTAGATCATCTAGAAATTTTTGAAAAATTTACTAAAAATATTTTAAAATATATAAAACACAAAAACATTTTCTTTGGACTTTTATGTACATTTTTGACTATTTTGAAAAATACAAAAAGAGTGTGGTGTCTGTGTGTTTTAATTCTTTTGTGCTTGTTCTAAAAAATTAAAAAAATGAAAATTCAAAAACCACAAAAAAATTCTTTTAGAAATTTGACTACTTAGTTTTTAAATCGTGCTCCTTGTGTTTGCCCTGATCGCTATAGCAGGTAAAAAGAATAGCAAAATCGCTTATATTTGCTCTGATTGATTGATTATTCTCTTAAGTGGTTAAATAAAAAAACTTTCCGTTGATCGATTCGAGTGGTTGAGAACAACGACAATTGTGATATTATTTTCATCTCGATTGCATTGTTTTTCATGTCATCAATCATGGATTTCACATATTCATCAGGTAACCAAACTCAATTTGAAAACAATAATTTCACAAATCTTTTTGTCGAGTGGAAGACAACTTGCAATATCACCTTAGTTACGCATCCTCAAGCAAATGGTCAGACAGTTCAACTGCTAAAGATAAGCTAGAGAAAAATAAAGGAGCTAGTTGATGAGTTGGGTTGTCCCTTGGAAATATAAACCACCTGACACATAGTTTGAGGACATACACCCTTTCAATATGCATATTGATGTAAAGAATATGACTCACTAACCAACATATGGTTGTGAAGCAAATATCCACCTTAAGATGGATCTTCCCTCTCAATGAGTGCAACAACAACCACAACAAAGCCTTTTCCCACATTAAGTAGGGTCGGCTACATGGATTATTTTCCTCTATTTAGATCTATCTTGGATCACTCTCATGCTTAGATCCAAAAACTAATATCCCTTCGAATAGTCAATCTACATGTATACTTTCCCTCTTAATAAGTGCAACTAATAAACCCTAAGAGCGATGAAGAGGAGGAGAGAGCAAACCAAACTTAGTGGAAGATGTAAGGATTACGGATTACCAACAAATATGAAGCTGCAAAGGCTTTATGACAAGGTACTAGGACTAGAAAGTCAAGCCAATAAGGTTTAAGGTTGGGTCATTGGTCCTAAGGATGGAAGTGACTATGGCTCAAGACTTGTGGAATTTGGCTCCCGTTTGGCAAGGACCATGTATTGTGGTTCGTATACGCCTTGACAAAGCTTATGACATTGAGAGCTTAAGTTGCCATATTTAATGACAAGTGACAACATAATCAAGGAAATGAGTCGGGCACATTTAATCAAAAACAATATAAGTACATATCACAATGAAGGAAACTATAGAAAAATGAGAACTATAATACATGATTCCTCTCTACACGATTCTATCTCTCTTCATACGCTTCTCTTTACTCTTTGTTGTACTAAGGAATTTAATGGAACTTGCTTTTCGAAGCGTATAAGATACCAAATCTCCTCTTAGTACGGGCCAACCCAACAATTCCTCAAGAGTGTCGACCTTATGTAGATCTTGCGCACAACTTTTAAAGTGCCTTTGGAGATGATAACTCAATATTGCCTTCTATCAAACTCCATGTTGAGGTCGTCAACAATTAGGGGTGTCTATCGAGTTCAACAAGTCAAGTTGAGCCCAACTTAGACAAGAATCTGATAACCAAAATTGGGCTTGAGCTCGGACTCAATAAGATTCGAGCACTGGATTGTTGGCTTGGACTCGAATTTGCTGATTTTGAATTGGTTCATGATCCTTTTAACAAGGCCCAAAGTCCTACCTTCTCTCAACATTCTGTATCTTTTAAAGTCACAACGATAACAAAGAAGTAAACATATATAAATGGTTGTAATTAAATGATACTTAGCATTATGTTTGCGTAAATGGAGGGATCTCATGTATGTGACTTGAACCTAATCCAACGGAAATTAAACTAAAAAAAGACTTAGCAATACCACCATCCCTCTCTGTAACTATTCTGAAATGGCACCAACCTCTCCTGCACCACTTTTTTCCACTCCTTTCCCTTCTAGCCACCATCTCCATCCCAGATAACGTCTATAGCTCATCTCATCCTCTCTCGATATTTCCCAGATGAGATCCTATTTCGTCAACCCTATCACCACTAGCCACGCCTCAGTTGTTGCACAAGTTACCATATACACCCTCTCCTTAAACAATATCTTCGGAAGATTAGGCCTTCAAAGGAGAGAGACAGATATATAGATTTGACAACATCGAGAAGACATCATGAGAATGATATCTAGAAGAGGGTGGCAACTATAGGGCCCTTGTTAAGTATGCCACCTTCCCTCGCAGGCGACATCTCGGTGAGGGTAAGAGATAAGTTGAGAAGGATAGAGAGGCGTGGAGGTGGATAATATGGAGAGGGAGGCTTAGAGGAGAATGGGTCAGTGAAGGGGGAAAGAAGTAGGCATGGTTGTAGAAGTGGAGGGGGAAAGAAGGATGCCAATAGCCATACTGTCCATACCTATATTATCGGAAAATGTATTAAAATTAAATTGAGTTATCGAGTCTAGTTAGTGAGTTGAGCATGACCCAACTTGAGCTCGACTTGATAACCCTAATAACTCACATATCCAACTTGATCTAGGACCCATTAAATGTTTGTTCTAGGCTGATGAGTTTTTATCGAGTTGAGCTCGAGCTTTTCTGACAACCCTCGTCAAAGGAGGCACAACTGAGGTAGTACAAGTCATGGAGTTTAGTTGCCTGTAGATATTTGAGTGAGTGCTTGAGTAAGTCATCAACTTCAGCTCTTGTATTCTCTATATGCAAATAAATTACTTCTGCTCATCTAATTGCCTCCTATACTCGTTCAATGCATTCTTTTGGAGATTAATGCCGTCAAGGGCTATGATATACTTCCAGATCTTGCTTTCTTTGATTCTTAGTTTTTATTGGAGCTTCTTTATCAGACCTTTACCAAAGTAAGTGGTACTAAAGACATGGTGGAGGTAGCCTATGCGAGGACCTTGAACCTCCATGGAGGGATATCTGGTGTCATCCCAATTAAGGGACAACCTTTGAGATATCTCCTAACCTCCACAGACGTGAGCCATATTCTAAGCCACGATATTTGGGGGCAAACTCATGGGCCCTTAGATCTTTATTGAGGTAACAAAAAGGTCTCCATAGGAATAACCTCTTGTAGGACTTCAAACTTCTTAGAAGGTAAATTACACTGCAAGATTGTTTTAGGACAATAATGCCAAAGGTCTTTGGATGACATATGTTGGGGTGAGCCAATGTTCCTCTCGAAGGACAACCCTTACTAAGTCTTTTGACCGATATAGAGGCAAAGATGACCTAGAACCTTGATGAAGCACTCTCGGACACGCTTATGTGATGCATATGCATGTTTATAGTGTTCTCCATATCTCTCGAAAGGAACATGTCTCCTTGTCGGCCACCTGTCTATTACATCATATGCATGGATGACAAACTGCATCGATCTTCTGACCATGCTTTATGCTAGCCAATAATGAATGATAGACATACGACAAAAATGGTGCATGATATACAAAAAAACAACTCCCATCACATTACAGTCATATCCAAGCCATTTGATTATAAGAACACATATCATAAAAGAAGGAATTGGCTGCAACTAATTGACCATCCTTACGATGACAGTGCAATAAATAAAATATGCATTCATAATTTCAAATATAGGAAGGTGTAAGGTAAGGCAATTCCGTTAGGTTTATTAAGACAAGTTAAATCCATCCAGACTGTTGGATATATCTTAATTATTGCCTACTTTAGTGATGTCCCTTCCTGCCTAGATATAAAGGAAAAATACACATCTATAAGGATGATACATGGAATTGAGACTAGATTGGGTATTATCTTGCTTAGGAAGGATGACATATATTTTTATCATGGGTCCCGAACTTTTGCTCTAAGAGGTCAACTCCTGGTGAACTTAGAAGAGTGGATTCCCAAAGCATATTACTCTATGGCACACTTGAAGGTAATACCCATGGTTTTAAAAATGCACCTTGAGTTGCCGAGGTATAAGCCTTGAGGTGATTACTCTATGGCACACTTGAAGGTAATACCCATGGTTTTAAAAATGCACCTTGAGTTGCCGAGGTATAAGCCTTGAGGTGATGTTTCATGAAAATTGCCTCGAGGCTAGAGCCTAGGACTGGATATCTGAGGCGTAAGCTTCACAAACCTGAGCCGGTACGAGGCGTTGCCTTGGTCTGCTATGCATTTTTTGGAGTAAATAAATAATAAACTATGCAAAGCTATACTTTTACAATAATGTTAAATCTGTAAAGCATATATTAGACACAAATATACAAGTCACAATCAATATATATAGTATTGCTAGTCACATTTTTAATAAAAACCACATATATTGAACCACACTTATATGCCAACTAGTACTCATATATGTAGTCACATTTCCTTGTATGTACAAACATATATATTAGTCATAAGACTCAACAAATGTACTATAATATCATTACATGTTAGTTATAAAATATATTATTTCATAAATATATACTAAATATTTATATTAAAACCATATGACATCAATGAAATCATGCAAGTGTATATTGATTGTTTTTAATTAGTATGAGCAAATTTATATCACTAAATGATATTCAATTGCTTGCATCACTACAATGACTATAGTGTATGTACATGGATTGTATTTTGTTGTACGAATATAAGGAATTCACATGTTCACGATATTAAAATTACATAATCACAAATTCAAACTAACATATATAGTTAATACGGTATGGTGTGTACATATTTTCAATTAGGAAATATTCAAATGTAGAATTTTTGTTAATATATTTGGTGAATATTTGAAGTTTAAGATTTTATACAATATACTTATATGTTTAATAGTAGTTTATATATATACTCTTTATAATCCGAGGTGTATGCCTCTCCTGCATCGAGGCTCATGCCTTGCCTTGATAACGGAAAGATTGGCACGGTCAACTTCACGTTTTTTAAAGCTTGATAACACCTCCCATGGTTGTACACCTCATTTATGAGGCATAACATGTTAAAACCTTCTTCTATGTTTGTTGTGTGTTTTTTTCTCTGGATTCCTCTCAATTGCACTTGTAGATGAGATACATTATGATCAGGTTAGGCATTTAAGGTCAACACATGGGGATAAGGGGTAAGCGTGATAATGAATACATACATGGAATGGAAAATGTGGATAAGAGAATGAGCTGGTATCTTATTCCATAGGTTTAGGATTTCTTATACAGAGTAAAATCCTTTAGAGCAAAAAGGCATAATTACATATAAGTCCTTGAAGGGTTATTGGACTTAAATAAAATAGAAAATACAATAACTCTAGTAACTCTAACAGGAAAAGATAACTTGAGTTTGATTCTTCTTTGAGAGGGGGGGGGGGATGGAAGGCCCTACGAGTTTGTAGTGGAAAAATCATACATTGTGAAATCCACCAGAGTTCCATGGAGATGTATTTTTTGGTGTGGTATTTGCCATTTTGGTGGTATGGTTGAATCTCCCCTCAAAGAGGTTTACCGTACATTTTGGAGTTTTAAGCCCCCAATTGAACCCCTAAAGGTTTGGATGGATCACCTAGAGGTGGAGTTGATTCTTCTTTGAGAGGGGAAGAGAAGTGTTATATGATTTTTCAGTGGGAAACCCCCTACATGGTGAAGTCCACCAGAAGCTTCTAGGGAGGTAGCTTTTGGTGTTGTATTTGCCCTTTGGTGGTATTGGTAAAACCCTCATGCCATTATTTTGGAGTTTTAACCCCACAAGAACTCATGATTTCAGATTTCATGAAATATCAGTGAAATTTTGTTGAAATTTCAGTTTCATTTGGGGATCGAAATTTCGAGCGAAATGCTGATATGGGGGCCTTCCTTCACAAATATTGCTCGATTTGGGTGAAATATGATCGAAATTTTGATGAAATTTGAGTGAAATTTCGTTTCAATATAGTATCGATATGATATCTGATATCGAATTTTAAAACCCTTCGAGTTTAGAGAAATCATCTTGAAAGGAAACCTTACTTTTTTGTAACACATTAATATACATTTTATGCTCCATAAATTGTTAATGCAATGGGAAGAAAAGGAGGGCTGCAAAGATATAGTTTGGGAAAAGGAGGGAAAGTTGGTAGTGATCTGGAAAATATGAGAAGGAAATATTGAAGGAGAGGGAGAGGAAGAGATGGAAAATATGCAGAGTTAGGGAATGAGAGATTATTAAAGAATGGGAGTGATACATAATAGATAATGAGATGGAAGAGACCGAGGGAGAAAATATGGGAAAACAAGATAGTTATAGAGAGAGAGAAGAGATAAGCAAGAAAGATAGGGAGAGAGGGATGTTGAAGAGTTTTATGTTATGTCACTGTTTTATAGTTATTTACTTCTTTTGTCCACAATATGTAATTTACCCATTATGGTTTCTCTCTTCTATATAAGAGAACCCCTGGAATATATGAATAAACAACAAATGTTCTTTTCCATATGGTATTAGAGCGATAGTCCTAGACCAGAGCCATGTGTTGAAGAAACCCTAACCCTACCTCCCGCCCTTCTTCGCATGCCTCCTCTCTTTGTGAGGCTGCAACCCACACCGCTCAGAGACCTCACACCGCCCCTAGCCGCACTGCCTCCTATCCAACACCCTCATAGGGGTCGTGTGTCGCCCCTAGCAGCAGCCTACATTGCCGTATAGGCCCTACGGTGCTACCCAACCGCTCCTAGCTGCAACCTACAGCAGCGCTAGGCCCTACAACGCTGTCTAGTAGCACCTGCATTGCTGCCTAACGCTCCTATGGAGCTGCCTAGCGGATCAACGGCACCTACACTGCTACCTAGCTGCCCCTACCGGCACAGTGCTACCTGATCAGCCCTCACACCTCCAACGATGCTCTAATTTGGTATTTTTGGTCTGATTTTATTGTCTTTTGTCTAATTTACCCAATTTTATATCAAAATTGACCAAAATTTGTATATAACAAGATCACAATCATCTTGTTTCATGTCTGTTTAGACATTGCACGGCTCGTCTAAGATCCTAGTGATTATTCACGATGTCAGAAAGCAGAGTTGATACCTCATCTATGGGTGTATTCAAGGGTCCCACATCTGTAGTCAAGATGGACATTACCAACTATGAGTTGTGGGCAATGCAATAAATGAATCTAATGCAGTGACATGGCAAGAAGCATATTCTAATGCAAGATGAGCTAGTGGAAAAGGCCGGTACCAACGCCTCATGGGAGGTTGAGGATGCATATGTGGCTATCTGGTACCGTGTCTGTAGAGATAGCCAACGATATCCTTAATCAACCCACAACAAAGGAAATATGGGACATTCTCGCAGGGACATACTCTCAGGCAAAGAAAGGGTCGAAGATACTGCAGCTTCAACACAATATCTTCACGACCAAACATGGTGATCGTCCCCTTCACATCTTGTATACATCTCTATGGGGTATGTTCGAGTCACTTCACAGCTACATACCCTTGGCGGTCTCTCCAGATCAGTATAAGACCTATAGAGATTCTACCGAGACTGGTATATTTCTGGCTGCCCCCAACCCAAAATATGATTTGTCTTGCTCTTAGCTTCTCACTGATGCTACCATACCTCCTATGGAGGAAGCATATCGTAAACTCAGTTGTTTGAGTATCTCTTCTTCTACACCCTCTCAGACTTCACCAGCTATGGTTGCATCATGTGGAAGAGGTAGGTCTACTCCTTTTAGAGGACGATGCACATACGATAGAGGTAGACTATGCCTAGTTAAGACATGTTCATACTGCCATTGTTTAGGTCTTTCAGAGGACACGTGCTACTCCAAGCACGGACTCCCGTCATCAGCATGTGCTGTAGAGCAGAGTCAGACTACTCTCGATCTCACCGATCATCGCTACGATGACTTTGTTGCTAGCCCGAGAGAGATCATGCCTTCAGCAGCTGGATCTTCCAGCAGCGGTCCATCAGACACTATAGCCTCTTTCTCTATTAGTCTCCCATGTATTACTCATGCATTTACTGGTCGCTCTCAACCAGATCCTTCTGAGTGGATAATGGATTTCAGAGAATCATACCATCTCCATGGGATATATTGCAGTTTGGTACATATAGTCCAACACAACCAGGTAGATTGGTAGTGATTGCTGATGGGACTCAATCCCCAATTACTGACGTGGGGAGGTTCATTTGACACCCTCCATACACATGCAAAATGTTCTTCATGCACTTTCTTTTTCCATGAATTTACTGTCTATTAGCTAGATTAAAAAAATTTACACTATCATGATATATTTGACCATAGTTTCTATATTTTTTAGGATATACTCACGGGTACGGTGATTGGATGTGGCCATGAATATAGAGGGATATACAGGTTGTCTCAGTCTCTATATACGGGTGTCACTTCTCTTTCTGCAGGATCCATTTCCCCCTACACGTGGAACCTCAGATTCGACCACCTACCGCTGCAGAAAATTTGTCGCCTCATACATGTCGTCTCTATCAACTCTAGTTTCTAGTATGAGTCATGTAAACTTGGAAAGCATCATTGGTCCAACTTTCCAAGTCGTCAAGGTCAGAGTCGTCATGGTCTGTTTGATTTATTTCATCAGGATATGTGGGGTCCAAGTCATGTGCCTAATCATCAGGGATACATGTATTATATTATTTGTGTTGATGCTTTTTCTAGATTGTCCTAGGTCTTTCTTTTGAAGCAAAAATCTGAGGCGAATACTATTATTCAAAATTTTGTGGTTGAAATATGAGTCATGTGAGGCTCCAGAAGGCCCATGGATTGAGGACATAAGGATCCTACGCTCTCTAGGCTTGCACTCCTACACCCAGAAATCGAATTCTGCCCCACATGATCCTCCAGCACATCGAAGATGTTCCCGTCCCAAGCCCCCATTATACCAATGCTTTCAATAGCAGGGACTGCCCTAAAGTTCGAAAGCTAGTGATCTCCCATAGATCTCCCCACACACCGGCTCCTAAACCACCACTCAAAAGGTTAACTGTGTGTAACACTATCTCAGGACGTTCCACAACCGTACATGAATATTTACCGCAACAATCACAAATATCATCAACATCCTTCTAGCCATTAATCAAACAATCCGCACACACCCTCCTTCAAATCCTCTCTCCCTCTGACTGACCAAAAGCCCTAGACTAGTCTTCCTTACAACACCTAGATATAAAACGAGATCACTTGAGATTCGATGGAAAATAGACTAGTGAACTTTAACTGTATTAGAATGTTTGGTATACACGTAGGTGGAGAGTGGAGCGGGCCTGGTCAGCTCGAGTCCCTTTGGGTTTGGGATGGCCCGACCCAGAATAGAAGTTTAGGAAAAATGGACCATATAAAAGCTGGGTCTATGCTTTTGTGATTCGGGTCAGGGTCGGCATGGCTTAGTGCTCCATCCTGTTCCCATGGATACTTAGCATGGGTCTGGTGGCTCGGGGTAAAAAGTTAATAGTAATCGATTACCTATGACGTAATATTTAATAAATGAAAAATATGTCTGGTTACATGCTCATGAATAATTTAAACGTTAGTCGACCACAACCTCTCAATGAATAGAAACTAAGGGGTCACGAACTCATGCGAAGAGAAACTAAGTTTGTTGAAATGATTTGAATTCTAACCACTTATTGTGTTGCTGATGTGGTTGGTCTGTGTCCTGACTTCTGATTGGCTGAGAGTTGTTGGGTCATGATTGCTTAAATGTCTAATCTGTGTCCTGCCTTTTGATTGGCTGAGAGCTGTTGGGCCAGAATTGCTGACATGTCTGATCTGTGTCCGGCCTTCTGATTGGCTAAGAGTTGTTGGGATGGATTGCTGAATATATATGGTATTCTTCTATTGCAGTATAAAAAGGGTCCTAGGGTCACCAGATACTACATCCTCATTTTTCTGATCATGTTTCTCATCCAATATATGTACCTTCTCAGTACCCTGTGTATTACATTTTATCTCCATATTGTGAAATCGATTGCCACTGCCCAAGGACGTAGCCCATTTATAGGTGGACCTTGTAAATCCTTGTGTTTGCATCTTGAATGTTTGATCGTGTTTGTGTTTGTTTGCTTCCACGATTCGCAACAAACTGGTATCAGAGCTTCAGGTTCCGTCGGGATCATTCAGTAAGATGGTATCGCACAATCTGAAGATCGAGAAGTTCATGGGGAAGAATGGATTGAGTTTATGGAAGATCAAGATGCACGCCCTTTTGAAGCAACTAGGAATCTGAGAAGCGTTAGATCAAGAGAGAGCGAAGGCACTTGAGCCATCTGAGTTGATGGTGCAGAAAGAAAGGCACACCCGACGATCAGGCTATGTTTGGCAGACGAGATTATTGTGGAGGTTACTGATGAGTATTCCGCGGTTGATCTGTGTTAGAGACTCGAAAGTCTATACATGACGAAGTCTCTGATTAACAAGTTGCTCTTAAAGCAACGTTTATTCTCTCTCCGCATGCATGAAGGTACATCTCTTAAAGAACATCTAGATCGCTTAAATACATTATTGATGGATTTAAGAAATGTAGATGTTAAGATTGAAGATGAGGATGACGTCTTGATTTTATTTGTTTCTCTTCCATTATCATTTGAGAATTTTGTTCAATCATTCATTGTGGGAAGAGAATCCATAACCTTAGACGAAGTTTGTACGAGTTTGCATACTCGTGAACTTCAACATATTGCTATTGGTATGCGAGACTCTAACACTGCAAGTTTGGTAATGACTCATGAGAAGAGTTATATCGGTTCTGACTATATAAAGAATGGAAAGCAGAAGTTCAAGTTGAAGAATTACAATGCTAGGGGCATCTGCAATTACTGCAAGGAACCTGGACATTGGAAGAAAGACTTCCTAAAGAAGGCCACAATTGCTGCAGTGGCTTAAAGTGGCAGAGATTCTGAAGATGATTTCATTCTCACAGTCACAGATTCGAAGATGACAGGTAGCACATGGATTCTTTATTCAGGTTGTTCTTACCATATGACTCCTAATGAAGATTGGTTCTGCACCTATAAGAAGATATGGTGGAAACGTCGTCACAGGGAGTAATACAACATGCAAGATTGTAGGGATCGGCTCTGTGAAGATCAAGATGCATGATGGAGTCGTGTGGATTGTGACAGAAGTACGACATGTTTCTGATATGAGGAAGAACCTGATATCCCTCGTAGTCTTGAACTCTAAAGGATACAGGTACAACGCTGAAGGTGGAGTCATGCAGGTTGTTAAAGTTGGGGTTGTTGTCATCTAGGGCAAGAAGCAAAAGACCTTATATGTCTTGCAAGGGTCTACAGTTCCTGGGAGTAAGTTCAAGCGTTGTTTGGACTTGCTAAATATCGATAGCTGGCAGTAGCCCCAAGGAGGGGCTGGCGACGGCAAGGTGAAACTCGATAAAGCTTCTCTAAGGAGAAATTTCAAGGTGAATATTGTTTATAATTCCTTGATTCATGTTATCTGAATTTCAAGTGGTGAAGTATAGTAGTGGTTAATTCTGCTATATGAAAATTCAACCCCGGTGGAGTTTAGCAGTGGCTAATTCTGCTAGTGGAGAATTCAACTCATAGTGGAGTATAGAAGTAGTTAATTCTGTTATATAAGAATTCAACTCTGGTGGAGTCTAGCAGTGGTTAATTCTGTTAGTGGAGAATTCAACTCATGATGGAGTAATAGTAGTGGTTCATTCTACTATATGAGGATTCAATTCAAGGTGGAGATTGTTGAAATGATTTGAATCCTAACAACTTGTTGAGCTGCTGATGTGGCTGATATGTGTCCTAACTTCTGATTGGTTGAGAGTTGCTGGGTCATGATTGCTGACATGTCTGATCTGTGTCCTTCCTTCTGATTGGTTGAGAGCTGTTGGGCCAGGATGCTGACATGTCTGATCCGTGTGCTGGCTTCTGATTGGCTGAGAGCTGTTGGGATGGATTGTTGAATACAAATGGTATTCTTCTGTTGTAGTATAAAAAAGGCCCTAGGGTCAGCAGATACTGCATCCTCATTTTTTCTGATCATCTTTCTCATCCCATATTGTACCTTCTCATTACCATCTGTATTACATCTTTTTCTCCATATAGTGAAACCGATCGCTGCCGTCCAAGTACGTAGCCCATTTACGGGTGAACCTTGTAAATCCTTGTGTTTGCGTCTTGCTTGTTTGATCGTGTTTGTATTTGTTTGCTTCCGTGATTCGCAACAAAGTTGGTTAAAGGCCCACATTGAATCAAATAGATTTAAGCTGGTCAGACTCATAGGCTTCTTGATATAGCTTGCGGGTTTTGTGTACATGTACATAACCATGTGCAGGTGCTGAGGTTTGGTGGTAATTTTGATTCTTAGCTTTACTGTCTACTCTTGAGCGGTTACTCCTTGTGTATTTTACATTTTTGTGATATATATGCCGTTGTTGCCGGCTGGGCATTTGTTCAACCGTGTTGGATTTCTCAATTTAGTCGACTCGAGCTTGAGATGAAGCTCATGTGTTACAATTTACTCCAGCAGACCGCCATTGAGGGTGGGTTTCCTGTCAGCTGGTCTGTCAAGTTTTATTGGTTCTAGACTATTTTATATGTATCCAAGCTCCGATTATTTTCTATTTTTACTTCTGCTTTTCATTTTGATTTGTTTGATGTAATAAAAGTAGTATATGACCTTGACCTGGATCCTGGGGTATGAGATGTACACCCCATCGCTGTCAAATTCAGATCCGACCGGGCGGGGTTGTTACAGAAACTATATATCCTGATAACTCACATTAATCTTGTTGTTGGATGAGCTCTTGTCAACACATCCCTATTGTTCCTTTGTGGCATCTACAGCTGTTTCCTCCTACTTTTGATATTCAAGTAGGTCCATGGTTCTCCATTCCCATATTCATCATGTGTGTTACCCTCCTTTTTATTGCCGAGTCCACTGGGATTGTTTCTTTTGTTCAGTTAATTATTATATAATTTGTGGTGGAGAGAAATGGTGCTGATGGGAAAATAACGCAATGTTTCTTGCAGACAAGCTAATGATTTGTTTGCAAGGAACATCCATTTATGATAATTTATCAATATCTTTTATTAATGTTGGAGCTTTACTTTACGATTTGGTGTGTATAAGGATAAAGAGGACTACTCACCTCCGCCTTTCCTCTTCTGCAAAGATAATCTGTCTAAAAAGTAAATCACCGACACAAACTCAAACAAATAACCAGAGAAGTAACAGATACTTTATGCTATTGTTGTTTTCGTTGATTTTGTATATAATGGCTATTGCGAATAATTACTCAGGTTGTACCGATAACATACAGCAGGATGGAATTGGCTGACAAAGCAGTAGGACTGTTGCTCTCAGTGATCAGAATATCCATATTCACTTATTATACTTTTTGGGTCATCATTTTGGTAAGTCATTTGTACAGTTTTGCATAATGTCGTAATGTTACGGAGTACTGAAAATTCTTAATGATGTTTGCAGCCATTTGTTGATAGCGATCACTTCGTACACAAATATTTCTTGCCACAGTAGTATGCCATAACCATACCATTGTTTGCTGGTGTCACGCTTCTCAGCCTCATAAGTATGTTTGTGGGTTATGTGATACTTAAATCAATGAAAAAATCTTCTTGACGTTTTGATCAAGTGTGATCTCTTGTGATATTATGATAGTGCACATTGTTTCTGATTGTTTTTCATGTTTGATAATTGCATTATAGTTGCGAACTTGTATTCACACCAGGCTCAACGTGCATGTTTTACTTTAAAACTAGTGACTGTGTCTATCTTCATGCATACATTGCTTCCAGAATTGATCCATACAATACATGCTTGAAACTAGTGCAGTTGGATAGCACACATGAATGCCTTTTGTGTTGCCCCACAGTCTAACCCAGAGGAGAACCTAGACTTACCATGTTCGAGGTCCTGCATATGTAATAAACTGGGAGTGGCAGGACTGGTTTGGAAGGATAGATAATCCTAATTCTCACTGGCTATCATCCGCGTTTGGTAAGATACAACTGTCAGCCCAGCCTGTTATATATCCCCCTTTTTGAAACGGGCTTTTTTTCCCTGATTTTGCAAATAGCACTATAATATCAAAATGGTCAAAAAGCCTGGTCAAGCATTACAGAAAGGAAAATGACAAAATCTAACAATTACGCATTACAAAGAGGTAAATAACAAAATTTAACAATTACAACGTTGTCATGGAACACGTGTATTAAATTGTTAGTATTATGACATCTTGTATGATGTTGGGGAGAACCCTTTGCTGCATTATGGTTACCATTGATCATTGGGAAATGCGTTCTTGTTAGATCTGTCAAACTGCAACTGCAAGGGTCACTCGAGCCTGTATATCGACTTGCTGATAGCTGTCGTAATAAACTAGAAAGATAGCTATAGGCCCCCATCGGAAGAGAGTAGCTGACAACAATCCAACTTAACAGACTTGACAAAGTCACAATTAAAGAAGATATGATCAAGCACTCAGGTGCATTACCACAAAGGGGAGAAGTAGTGTCAATGCATATACCAATTGCGGCAATCCGATTCCTTGTGGGAAGTTGGTTCTTAACTGCATCATAAATGTAGCAACAATGCTTGAGAGTTGCTCCTTTGGTCCAAACCTGGAGGCCCAAGGCACAAAAGGACCACGCTACCGAACAGCCTCAGAAGCGGATGCGAAAGTACAAGTCCTTGGTTGACCAAACCAAGCAAGCCAACTAAATGGCGAGGAGGTGCCCACAATCACATGGTGAGTTATACATGACGAGGAAGTAGAGATATTTTCTATGAATAAAGTTGGCCCATAAAGAGTTTTCTGCAGTAAGAATGCACCCGATCCAGACTAAATGCATAGCTTCATTCAAAGTCTTGAGTGATGGAGCCCGAGACCGCCTTCATCCTTTCCACAAGCAAACAATATCGCATGCCAACTCATGCTTTTTGTATTTCCAAAGGGAATCCACACATAAGACATTGGTAGAGGATGGAATAATGGTCCCAACACTCCAGTACAAGAGGACTCCATAAATCACCGAACTCCACAATTGAAGCCGACCTGTGAAAGAGAAGATCTCTGACTTCCAACCACAAAGGATGTAACAAATTTTATCCGCTAACAGTCTAACCGGCCCCTCATGTCCACAGGAAGAACCAAGAGGAATGCCAGGGTATGTGGTGGGGAGAGAATCCCCAAGAAATCCTCCAGCCAAATTAAGGGAGAAGTCTCCCTTACAATTCTTAGAGCAGAGGAGTTTGCTCTTATTAGCATTGAGGTGCAAACCCCACCAAGAATAGAACAAGTCCAGAGTGTCCCTAAGGCCCCTCAACGACTCATGCCACCCTTGGCAGAAGATGAGCACATGTAGGGGTGTTCAGAATATCATAGTCAAATGGGTACTCACCCTGACCATGTGATTTTGACCCTAATTTCACGGGTATCTATGAAAAATATCTAGGTTGGGTACCCACCCCGCTAAAGCTAAGTGGTCCAATGGAAACCCGATTGGGTAGATCGGGTACCCAGTCAAGTATAGTCCCACTTCGAACCCCCCTTTGTTGAACACATCAAAACCTTTCTAGTTAGCAACCACGAGTTCGTC
Source organism: Ottelia alismoides (assembly GCA_037367405.1). Classification (NCBI taxonomy): domain Eukaryota; kingdom Viridiplantae; phylum Streptophyta; class Magnoliopsida; order Alismatales; family Hydrocharitaceae; genus Ottelia; species Ottelia alismoides. The sequence goes on along the minus strand of JAZKJV010003390.1, from coordinate 600,300 downwards.
CTTGATGAGATGCACAAGGGGCGTCTCCATGGAAATGTAATAGTAGAATAATCAACTCTTAATGGTCGAATCATTCGAGTTTTCCAGAATAGTTGTAATGGTGAAGAAGTAAGCCCTCCACCACACCCTCCCTAGGCAAGAGCCAGTGCCCCACCTTGTCTTCTTCGAAACATGTGGCTACAACGAACCACACCAAGTACTCCCCGAGCAGCCGTGTCATCGTAGGCATGTCCCGCAGCTCTATCTCGCGGAACCCGACGGTGATGATGGCCTTGGTGGGTGAGAAAGATCGGATATAATCCCACTTTGGTGCCCTCTTTCGTCCACGGATTAGTCAAGTGATGTAGTTAAATTGCATCATTTTTGGCATTATTAACTATTTTTTAGTGATTCCACGGGTACCCGTGGGTACCCAATACCCACTCAAATAATTCGGGTACTCGTTAGAATAGGGTACCTGTTGAAACGGGTCGTGTCGGCCCGTTGACCAAGTATTGATGGGTCGGGGCGGGTCATGATTGAATGGGTCGGATACCCGCCCCATGAACACCCCTAAGCACATCATTTGCAAAAATAAGATGTGCAGGGGCCCTTGAACGATCGATCCCCAAGGCTTTGATCTCCCCTATAGACACTGCAAGCTTGATTAGTGAAGTAAGAGCCTCCGTGACATTGTGAAGAGCAAAGGGTTGAGGGGTTCCCCTTGGTGCAGTCCACGAGTGCCCTTAAATATGCCACAAGGACAACCACTGATAAGAATTGAAAAGGAAGCTATGGCAAAGCATTGTTCCATCCAAGAGAACCAAGTGGGACAAAAGCCCAAGTCCTGCAGGAAATGCACTAAAAAGAATGGGGGACTGACTCAAAATCCTTGGAGATGCCAATCTTGATATAATCCTGCTTGCCATTTGACAATCTGTAAAACTATTATCCATTTCTTGAGGAAGTCTGATGTTATCACCAATGGATCTTCCTTTAAGAAAAACCGATTTATTCGGCGATATAAATGGGGAAACATCTTCGCCATTCTGCTAGTCAAGATCTTAGAGAAGATCTTCTAAATCAGATTACAACGTGAAATAGGTAGAAAATAACGTGAGACGAATGGGAAGAGGTTTTCGGAATAAGAGTAAGGAAGGTGTAGTTAACCTACCTACCATATTCCACCTTGATACAAAAAGACCATAGCATTCAGAACATCCTTCTTTTTCAAGGGTCGACAGTGACTCCACCAAACTTCCTTTCCTGAAGGGAGTAGATTTTCCTCAGCGGTGGGGGAGGACGTGCCCCTAAAATAGTAGTAGCAGAGAGAGGTTTTCGAAGTAATTTATTGTAGAGGATGCAAGCTCCAAAGGTTGGTCCACTATAACCCCATAGGGCTACATAAGGCAAGGGATCGAGTCGTTTGCACCATGAATTTTCATTGAGAGGTGGAAAAAGGTGATAGAGCTATTGCCCATCTTAGGCCAGTTGATTAGTGACCGACCTGCTATATCCAACAAGTCAGAGAAGCAATAGTTGCGGCGACCGATCCTCAATTGCTCAACAATCAACCTACAACATAGATATATCAAACAGAGTGTGTGAGTTAAAATTTATGATAACTCTTCAATAAGGTGTATATGTCTATGCAGAGAAGAGCATCGAACACAGGGAAGCAAACATGGGTAGAAAATATTATTAATTATTTCTAGCTAATAATATTTTTTTGGATTTTATATTTCCTTGTTTATATATTTTTGTTTTTAATTTTTTGTGGGTATTTAATTATATTTAAAATTTTATGGATTTAAATTATTTTATATGTTTTATGTTTTTAATTTGATAATATTATTTTTTGTTTTTCTAAATAAGATAAATAATAATATATATAACATAGATAATATATAATATATAATATATATAATATTTATTTTTAGATTTTTTAAATATATCGAATAAAGTAAAAATAAATAAAAGAAAATATTTCTAATATTTTTTGTCTTTATTTCTCTTAATTTTTAGGCATTTTCCTCATTTTTACGGATTTTTAAAAGTGAGAGAAGTCAAAAAAACTAAGAATATATTAAATTCACAAACTTGGTTGGAGTTTTAAAGTATTTATAAGTTCAAAATAAACCCTAAACTATTTAGTATATGATATATAATAAATAAAATGCAGAAACATAAGGTATATTTTTGGATCTTTATAGAATATTTGTTAATTTTATAAGATTCTTGGGGTTTTTTAATTTTTTGGTTTTATATTTATTTTTTAGTGATTTTTGGATTTGTGATAAAAAATAGTATAATGTATCTAATATATTTATTTTAGAATTTTTGGAGACATTTGAATTTTAGGAATTTTCAAATGCTAGACATGGAAAATGTGCTTGTTTTGTATTTTTTAAAAATTGAAAAAATAAAATGAAATGCCAAACAAAAGTCATGTGTAATGGATCAAGGTTCTATGCATCTATGCTAGGTTTCTTATAATTTAAGGTATAAAAGAAACTTTTAATACAAAGAGAATACTCAAAATAATTAGTACAACAGAGCAAGGCCGTAAATATAATTACTACTAAGTAAACATGCATTTAATAACTTGTACATAAAGTCTAGAGATCTTGCCTGCAAATAACCCACTTCCTCACGTGAAGAACCACGTGAGGTGACTTAGAGGAGGACCAAATTGCAAATATCAAAAAGTTTAAAGCTCCAATTGCAAAATAAATTAAATATTTTACATGTTACACAATACTTACAAAAGTAAAGATAAAATACAAAATACAAAGGGAGGTCGACGTAATATACCCCTCGAGGTGAGAGCCTTACGCGTGCGGAGGGCTTCTGATCTGATGGTTGTGATGCATTCCCTTTAGTTGATCTAACAGTTGATGTCACACATTGATTTTCCTTGCTTCGACAGCCAAGATATTTGCTCCTCATCCGACAACTCATGGATGGCCTGGAAGAACGTAGGAGAACATCATTCTTCCCCATCTTTGATCGGTTGATGCGCCTTCCTCCGATCACCTCCCGAGCTCGGGAGTGGCTAAAAATGATCCTAGGGGTCTTCTGCTTCAGCTGGAGGTGCTCGAAGGATCTAGACCTCGCTGGGAGAGGTCTAGGGCTCTTGGAGCTCTAGGGATCTTGGGACTTAAAGTCCCAGCCAAATCTCCTTTTACATGGGCTCTCTACTCTAGATACATGTACAAACAACTTGGGTCACCAAGGTAAAGCTTCTAACCCACTTTATTTGGTGAAATGATGAGGGATGACGTGAGGCAGAGGATCTCCGACGAACGACGGAGGATGAGATCTGATGGGCCCGATTTTTGCAGAACCGAGATGATTCATATGATCAAGATGATGGAGAAATGAAAGGGGAACAAGGTGAGGTGCTTTGCGAGTCAGAACGAGGTGTAGGGCACGATGAATAGAGGCCAGTGCTTAGTTCTTCGACGAACTATTTTTTGGATTTTAGCTAAATCGAAACAAAATGAAGTACAAATCTATGTTAAGAATTAAAATGCGAAACTAAAAACCTAACTAAACCATACCTTGACTGATGAGAATACAAGAAAGCAGACCTTCACCTGTAAGCTACTTCGATGATGGTGGAATCGACCTCACCCGCCTTCTCCTCACCAAGACTCAAGGGGAACACCCTCCTGTCATGAATATGCTCACTCCAGCAAGGATTCATGAGGTTATTGTGGATCAAAAAGGATTCAAACTTGAGCAGGAGGTGGAAGAAGGTCTTTTTTTAGCGATGCTAGGAGGATGACCCGCAATTGGGATTTCACACAAATCGAGGGAAGTTGATGATATCTAGGATTAGGGCGAGGGCGACCATGATCTGACGAACAATTTCTGTGAAGGATCTGAGATGATAAGAGACATGAAGAAGGTGTGAAAAAATGGTGAAGAGAGGGAGTTGGAATGTACAACAGGCCTAGGCAACACTCCTCGACTCCTCATTGGTCCACGTGGACCACAAAAAGATAAAAGAATATGAACAATACAAAATAATTCAAAATAAAATAATAATTCATTTAAAAAACTTAAAACATGAAAAATGTTTGCTACTTTCTAAACAATTTTAATGATTTTTATTTATTTTTACAACTTTAATTAATATAGTCTATTGTTATGTACTATTATTCATAGGTATATATACATATATATTCTATATTTTTATTTTTATTTTGGTATTTTATACATAATACTATTTTCACACAATTTATTTATTTGTAACATTATTTAATACACACTTACATATTTTTATGGTATTTTTATTATTGTTTATAGGTATTTAAATAATGGTATTTACATATTTTTATGGTATTTAAATAACTATAGGTATCTTATAATATAGGTTATACCTATTCGTTAAGCTCTATTAACTAGTTTTGATGTTTCTGAGTGCTTTTAATTTGTATTTGTATTATTTATATGTGTTATATAATAAGTAAAAATGTTTTAAAACTATAAAGAGATTAAAATTACAAAGAATTAAATAAATTGGTTTTATATACAGATGTACAAGTATCCAGATAACCCAATTAGTCGACTTCTACATCTTAACTTTATATTAAATGAAACGACCATCATTCAATAAGCACTTAAATATTACAATACGAGTGTACCATCTTCTTTTTCATTTCGAGGAAAAGGTTGTCAACCGGATATAATATCTACTTCTGGACCTGTGGATGAGATTTCACCAAAATTGAGGCACGAATGACTTATGAAAAACTTGTGCGGCGGAGAGAAAAATCATCGAGGTCTGAAGCCCGATTAGACATGCATGCTTTCCCGATCATAGAACAATTATCCATCATGCTTCGGCTTTTACTGCCAACACGGATCTGGTGAGAGAGGTTTGCCCAGCTATTTAAATATAATTGAATTTCAAATAAAATGGAGGTGAGTTTAGTTCATTTTGAGTTCATATGAAGAAGATATTGTTCAATAAAGTTCTATTTACAGCTTTTTCAACTGAGTGTACCAAGTGACTTGTGGATGATTTATTTTTGCCATTTTTTATTTTCTATACATTATTATGTACAGGTTTTGTGTTGAACACATTATTGCTTGAAGTGAGTATGATGATAAATAAAATCTAGAAGATTGAACTATTTACTCAATATATTGTACTTAGAATAATTAGGTTTTCATGTACATTGTTTCACCACATCTTCCCCTACTTTATTCCTGATCAACGTAGTCAGTACTTGACTTGGTCTCGAGGTTCAGGGTCAGTCAACTGGTACTTCCTTTATTTTTCTTTTTTTATTCTTTTATTTAGGGTTTAAATACATGTATTTACACAGTATTTGTACAACAATATTAGTTGTTAATTCATGCAAGTTAGTTGTATTTAGATGAATTTAGGTAGGGATTTAATGCCTAAATGAATGAATAAAGGTTAATGAATGGTTATTTATCACCCTCTATACTTAGCTTTGCTAGTCCTTAGCAAACACTTATTAGGAGAATAAGTGTTTAATGAAAAAATAAAGAAAAGAAAAATACAAAACTTAGAATGATTATGATTCTTAAACTTATCTTTATAAAATCAAAGTTTGGATCTTAGTCAGACCTTTGGATTGTTAGATTGCCGAAATCTTATGGGGAATATGATTTAAAACCTAACAACACTCAAATTCCACATCCTCTCTTCAGTTCACCTCAATAGACAAGTCAAAACAAGTCTTTTCATAAGAGAACTCTTATAACTATGAAACTTACTTGTACAGTGAATGTGAATGTAGCTTTCCACATCTAAAGTGGCAAAGAAACAATCTTCCTCAGTAAGGTAACCCTAGTTCTCCTATTTAGTTACCCGTTCCTAGAGAAGTGGCCTATTTCCTTCTAAGTTCAAGTGCAACCGGCTCAAAGAAGAGGGGTAGAGAGAAGAATTGAGTGGGATCAATGTAGCCACGTATTCATTAACGCTTGACCAGTTGATGAATCTGTGATTCATCACTCCAAAAGTTAAAAATAGAGCCTTGTTCCCGAGTAAATAGAGGCACATTTCCCTTTATAATGCACAAATAGCATTCATGCATGCATACATAAAACATGCATTTTAGCATTCCATCTGCATTTAAATAAGAAGCCAAAATCACTTGTAAAATATCCACTCATCAAATAATCTCTCCCTTATACTATGTGCACCTTAGTTATTAATATAAGGAAGAAAGCCAGAAATGTCCTTTGTAAAATAGCCAATAAAGCCCTAAAGCCCTTGGACCTCAAAATGCCCATAGATCCCTCATACCAACTCCAAACTAGCTCTGCTCACTTTCAAATAATACACATCAAAAGACCTTTAAAATGAGACTAATTTCATCCAATTTGGAGCTCGTATGAAAAAGCTGGATTTTTGGGCCTCTTTGTATACTACATGTATGTATATTTGTATCTTTGTATTTTTTGTATCATATTTAACCTCATCTCCGTCTTTGGTCAACATGAAACTTGTAGATCTCATCGAGATCTACAACTTTCATGTTTTGAGTTTTTTCCAAATTCGGCCCCCTCTTCTCTCTGCACTTATTTCTTTGTCCAGCCAATCACAGCTGGCCACGTGGCGCCATCTGGTTGCGCCACGCGGCCTGCTCCCCTTGCCCTAGCCGCCCGTGACCACAACCGTTAGATCTCCATCCAGATCCAACTGCCACAACCCCTCCACTTACGCCTTAAAAGACCACCATTTGATCAAGTCCCCCGCCTTATCTCAACCGCCCGCTCGAACCTCGCCCCCATTGCGCCACGTGGTCGCTCCACGACCCTCAGATCGCTTCACCCCAGATCTCATCCTACCGCTCCATCCCGCCTCGATCTTGGCCGTTGGATCAAGGGATCCAACGGCTGGGACTTCGTCCCCTACCTCTGGCACCCCTCTCTCCCACAATCTCCGCCTTGCGGGAGGGGCAACCCCTTTCTATTCTTGGGCGTGCTCCCTCCACCATCGACGACCACCATCTATCCCACGATCACCCCCACTCATCCCTCATCCTCACCATCCACCTTACCACCCACGTCGACCGCCAGCGACGTCCCACGAACCCCATGAACCTCACCTCCTCATCAGCCCGGCCGTCTACTCCAACCTATAAATACTCGCCCTCCGGCCGATTTCACACCCATCCGCCACCCTTGAGAGATACCCTGAGCTCGGAGCGTCCGATTGGTGACAGTGATTGAACGATTCCTTGAGCGAAGACGGTTGTGTTCTCCGACGAGATCCTCGACGCACCGCCGTGTCGTAGCCACTCCTCCGAGCCGTTGCTTGAGCTCAGGAACTTACCACCCCTTCGAGCGATGACCTGGACCTCGATCTCGAGCTCCAAACCACATGTAAACTCCTCCATCTCCGTTTAATTCTCGTTCTGATTTTTCCTTTTTTTCTCCGATTTTATTCGAGCTCCATCTTCATCTTCTCGCCTCGCTTCCACTTCGCCGAGCTCCGCGGCGGAGCTCTCATCCTCGCGGTACCCTTCACGCCCTCAGACACTTCACTTCGCTCTCCACCATTTCCAGCTCCTCCACTTGGCCGGAGCACCATCGCCAGACCATCTCCGATCTGCCTTAGGCCTCGCCGACCATCCCCACGTCTCCACAAGTGCACCCCTTGCTTCAGCTACTCTTCTAAAGCCTGCAGGTACAACTTTCCTGCATTGGCCGGAACATCACCGGAGAGCCTTTTGAGCTTCGTCGCCACGGAGCTCCGACGGCCCTCTCCAACTCCTAAGACCACCAGACGCCTCGCCGCATCACCGCGCATCTTCTGGGACATCTCCGAGCCGTCGGAGAGCTTCACCGACACCTGTAGGACGGGCAGAGCAAAGGCCTCATCGCCGGAGGCCCGCCATCTCCTTCGCAGGTGGCGGAGGACCATTGGGAGAGAAGCCCCATCTACTGTTCGATCATCTCGATCGAATGGTCGACTTCGCGCCACGTCGCCACTCAGCCGGGTCTCTGGCGCCGTCGGATCGTTCCAGATCTAACGGAGCTTAGCCCACCACGTCATCGACCTCTGGAGCCTCACAGGAGCCGTTGGATCCTTCTGTGATCCAGCGGTTAGCATTCTGCCACGTCGCCCCTTCCGCGGGTCTCAGGCGCCGTTGGATCTATCTAGATCTAACGGCCTCTGATCTCGCCACGTGTCAGCATCGACACCCTTTGGATCGATCTTGATCCAAGGGTCTTCATTACGCCACGTCAACGAAGACTGAGCCTCATCCCCGACCCTAGGCTCGGACCACCCGAGGCTAGCCGAGCCTCACTCTAGACCTCCAGGAGCACCCGAGCTAAGCCTCGAGCCTTCGAAGCTGCCCGAGCCTAGGCCGACCACGTGAGGAGCACGTACGGTCTGGGAAAATTGCACAGAGGCCCTAGAAGCTTTTCAAATTTGCAAAAAGGTCCCTATGAAGCAGCCCCCATGTGAGGAGCACGTGCCAGTGGAGAAATTGCATATTATCCCCCATCATTATAGGTAATTGCATTTAGGTCCCTGTCAGCATGTTTACTTTTGTGTAATTTTATTTTCTTGTATTATAAATACACCCCTGTTTTTGCACGCATCCCTAGGTTTCATTTTGCATCATTTTTGAATTTCAAAAGTTGCATTTTGTTGAGTAACTTGTCCTCGATCTATTGTGCCACTTGTCACATTTTTGTAATTGCAGTAGATTTTTAAATGAATTAATTGGTTAATTTGTGTGATATTTTGCCGAATGAGACCTTTTAATTCATAATTAATTTTTGTAGCTCCAAAAATTCTCAAAAATTCGCAGTAGCTCTAGGATAGTAAACTCAACCTTGCATAAAAATTTCAGGTCATTTGCACGCATATCGAGGCCTAAATAAATTCTTTGATGATTTTCTTATTTTAATTTTAATAGGTTCTTTTCACATTGAAATTAAAGTTTGTCAATTTTCCTAGATTCCTTATCAGTAGATCTATCTAGGATAATTTTTATTCTTGAAAAAGATGTGATTTCTTATTTATTAAAAATAAATTAGTGAAAATCACCCTGCCTGCATCTTTAATTCATAATTAATTCATTTCGTGCTAAAAATTTCAAAAAAAATAGGGTATCTTAGTTTCATCATAATCCATCATCTGGCCAATTTTCATAATTTTTGGACTTAATTTGATATCTCAAACTGATTCAACTTTGGATTGGTTATATTGTTGCATGTGTCTGCACAGAAAATAGAAAAAGAACAAAAAATAATTCCTTGAAAAATCGAACATTGGACTTTGCTATTAATTCACCTAAGGAGACAGATGCCTCCCTGAGTTCGACCTTGGACTTCACCAAGTAAAAAAAATTGCCGCTTGAAATTAACTCAAATCTGTTTAAAAGTGGTTTTTGATTAACCCTCTCGTATCCGACTGCAACGAACACATCTAATTAATTTGGACATTAATCTGACCGAATTAACCAAGGGTGCGGGGGCGGTTATCAAAATGGCGCCGTTGCCGGGGAGGCACGGCTTAGGTTAATTTTTAGTCAAATTCTGAGTGTTTGATTTTCTTTCCCCGGGTAGTCTGACCCCCGATTTTCTTGTAATTATTTTCTCTCTCCTTTATTTCTTTGCATTATTTTATTTTTGTGTCACTCTCTGACCTCAATTTGTTTTTGTGTGAGGAACGCGAGGAGTCGACGACGCTTTGACGATCAAGCATTTAAAATTATTGAGTGAAAGAGAGGCTTTGTAATTTACATTTTATTTCATTTTATTTCTTTTTTTCACACTATTTCCAGCGGTTCTCGTTTGGGTTCTCGCACGTGTAAATATAGTGGAACTGTGTCCCCGTGTGCTGTGTGGATGAATGTAATTTAGCTTGCACTAGCGGCTCCCTGAGCCAATCTCGGAATTGCTTGTGCTCGTAATCATTAGGACCACACAAATCACTTAAAAGACACACTTAGACCGCAGAACTTAGCCAAATCAACCTGTGCTTCACGCTAATAGAACTGCTTGTCTAAGAGCGGCTTTTATCGTTTGCATTTGCATTTAGATAAAGTTTTCAATTCTATTTTGCATCCTGCATAAAAAAGTGAAGAGATCACTGTAAGTCTCCTGAACTCAGCATCGCATCATTGTTTTATCTTGCATCAACTTTTTCTCGATTTCCCCCTCTGATTTTCACATTTAATTAAACGGAAATTGGGACTGTCCGATAGGCGTGCTGTGTGGTTGGACTTAATCAGTGAAAACCTAACTTAAAACCGGGACTGCTAAACATTATTTACCAAAAAAAGGAATAAAATTTGAAAATTGTTTGCGGGAGATTAATCCCCGACCTTGTTTTCAGGCTGAGTGAGGGTACTTGAGCATGTGTGAACACCTTAAGGCAGATCCCAAATCCCCGCCTTCCATATCACGTTCCGACTGATCCTAGCAAATATCACAAGTCGAATAATTTCAGATTCATTGACTAGTACCAAGTAGCCTCCGCTTGTCTCAGGTAGATAGGGGCGAAATTGCGGTACTTTACGACAAGTTGCCAGTAACCCCCAGGGGTGAAGTTCCAGCCTTATCAGCCTCAGCCTGCTTGCAGGTAGATAGGGGTGTGGTCATTGAATCCATCGACTTGGGATAGGAGCGAAGAAAGGAAGGATTGTCGGTATCTTATGCGACAGGTTAAACAGGGAAGACGCATCCGGCTCTGAGCTGACTTCCCTATAGGTCACGCAATCCTTGCTATTTTTGCTTGAAAATCACACTTAAAAACTAAAAGATTAATTGGACTCGATTTCGAGTCCTTCACTGTGTTGAGTGTGAACCCAGGGTCTTGGATAGATTTGTTTGCTTCAGGTAGGAGTAAAATCCTATCTTCTTCTCGCCATACAAAGATGAGCGACTGGGGAGATCTCGACTCTTTATTCACCGATCTCTCTATGAGTCCCCCACGTAATTCATCTTCATCGGCCCAAGCGCACCTTGTACCATCCAGGACTCATGACCCTCTTGAGTCTCGGTTCCCTCATACTCAGGGTGGTTACTCTCAAACCAACCCTTTCATCTCCTCTGAGCTTACCGAGGAAGACCATTGCCTCGGTAAGAACCACTTCCTTGATTTGTCCTCTGACACCGATATTAATTCATACCCAGGACTAGAGGACAAGATGCCGCCAAAGCAGCCACCACCGGATGAGGACCAACTACGTCAAATTCTCAATCGCCTTGCTGAAGTCGAACAAAGAAATGTAGATCTCACAGCTCGGATGGGACAGATAATAGTAGCAGGAGGAATCGACCGACCAATGGTCGATACCTACAACCCGGCGGAGAACGAGATTCAGAATTGGTTAACACAAGCGGTTCCCGCCGAGGCATTTGAGCTGAAGCCCCACTTCCTTAGTCTGCTTCCGAAGTTCAACGGAAACACCAATGAAGAACCGTACACTTTCCTCCGTGACTTCGAGCTGGTTTGCAGCAATCTTAGCCATCCCAATGTTGGCCAAGATTATATTAGACTGAAGGCCACCCCATTTGCCTTGGGAGATAAGGCAGCTCATTGGCTGAAAAACTTAGGGGTGATATGTACCACCTGGATGCAGTTTAAGGACCTATTCTTGAAAAAGTTCTACCCTCTCAGTAGGACTAACTAGATGAGAACGAAGATTGCCAGCTTCTCTCAAGGACCTAGTGAACCTTTCCATGATGCTTGGGATAGGTTCAATGACTTAGTGCAGAAATGCCCCTGCCATAACATTTTAAGGCGATCTTAGTCCAGACCTTGTTCTATGGTCTAACCCCAGAGATGCAGGGGTTAGTCAGTGCCGCCTGTGAAGGAAGCTATCTGAACAAAAATGAGCACGCCGTATGGAAGATCCTGGAGCAGATGGCGGAAACCGGCAGGTCACAGGCCATCAGGGCCTATACGTTGTCTCCCTCAATCCTATCCAACGAGACAACCCGAAGGACTATAGCGGATCTGACCGAGGACCTCATCCCCAACATGGGGATGATTGCCGATAAGCTAACCATGGTCGAGCAGATCCACAAGAGGGTCACTGACCTTGATTCTCTCTCGCGTCTACCGAAGTAAGTGGAGGAACTCACTGAGAAGGTAGCCAAGATGAAGCTACCTGCCCCTTCTGCACCACCCGCACCTGTACATCGAGTCCATCTCGTGCTGGAACAGGCACCGGGGCCTCACAGTGGTTGGGTGGAGGATCAGACTTACACCCAGCAGGACCAGCATGCACCCCCACAAGTAGAGACCGGATACGAGGAGCCTCCGCCAGTGTTCGAGATCAACGGGCTGTGGTACAACCGCGACCCCGTCAGTAGACAGTCGGGGATGGGGAATGGTCAGCCTCACCGACCTTCCCCAGCTTACCAAGGAACCAGCTCCATCCCCGCACCGCACTTTCAGTCCAGGCCAGAACAAGGGTACCAGCCACAACATCACCAGCAGCAGCAACGCACATATCAGCAGGGCCCAGCACCGTCCCACCAGCAGCAGCAGTATCGGCAAGGCCAGCAGGGCCAATACAGAACCTCGTCCACGAATCAGCCAGCCCAGCCCACCGAATTGGAGTCCCTCACCTTGGCGATCCAGACCATGTCTGATAGGGTCCAACAGATGCAGAACGATTACCTGGATATGAGAACCAATATTAATCGTGTCTCTCGTACCCAGGACCAACAGATGCCAACAGATGGCGCCAAAGACCCCAATTCCCATACAGGTTCAGGCCAACTTGAACAGCTTACACCATGGCCAGAACCGACCTCGAGATCAGGTATATTATTCAGATAATTATTTATCCGAACATGAGATCCTTTCATACGATAATGTAAATCATATATCCCTCAGGAGCAGAAGGACCGTGACCATACCTGATCGGGCACAGGCATAGAAGGAAGGAGCCTCCGAGTCTCTACCTAAGGAGAACTTGGAGGAAGATGAGGAGCATCACCACCACCATCGCCGGCAGAAGAAGAGGACATCTGAGTCCTCGAAGCAGCAGTCCCGCATCCGCATGGAGTCCGACGAAACCGATGAAGAGCCCGCACCTCCATCTGAGGAGGATCGTCCAGCAGTCGCGGAAGAAGCATCACCGGTTTCGCCTCAGCATTTTCTTTTCAGTCAGAGTCAGAGTCCTAGTTTGTTTCAGAGTCAGAGTCGTGTAAAGAACTCAGTTCCCGAAGTTAATGAAAATCTTTCAGTTTCCGAACATGAATTGGAGTCAATAATCCCTTTCCCCCGAGCTCTCAAGGGTGGAAAGAAGAAAACCAAAAAAATCCAAAAAGATGACCCTGAGATGGTAGGGTTCTGCAATAAACACATCAAGGTCATAATCCCCTTTGACAAGTACGTGGAGATGACCCCTGCATTCCAAAAATACCTTAAGGTGAGATGCACACCTACTAGGGTTAGCAAGAAGAACAAAAGCCGTGTTGAGAAACACGTTTTATCAGTAGCCACGACTTGTGCAATAAAGAACTCGTTTCCAAGGAAACGAAGAGACATGGGTGCACATTATGTAGTGAGTCATTTTGATGACATCGCGTTTGCACGCACTCTCCTGGATAATGGTTCCTCAATCAATCTGATGCCTACAACCCTCTATGACCGGCTTAATCTCGGACCTCTTAGGAAATCTAGAGCCCTTCTACAGTTTGCTGATAAATCAACCAAGAGGTCCCAAGGAGAATTGAGGAACATTGTGATCAAAGTTGAGGGGCAAAAATACATGTTGGACTTCACTGTCCTGGATATGGAAACCCCTCGTAATTGGAGAGACTCCCAGATCATTCTAGGTAGGCCCTTCCTCAGAACAGCAGGGGCCTTATTTGATTATAAGATCGGGAAGATTCAGTTCCAAACTCCAGGCGGAGATGAGGAACTCGAAATGAAGCAGACAAGATGGAAGAGACCGGATTCAGAATCCAGCACCGAGTACTCTTCTACCGGAACAGACTGCGATCATGTAGACACAGTTGGGCCATGGAGACAGAACCCAGCCAGCACCGATGAGACAGATCCAGAGCATGAGTCAGTTTGTGAGGTCCTCAGAGACGAGTACAGCTCAGAACATGCATCGCCCTACATCTTCGATGACTTAGAGGCCCAGTTGGGCATGTCAGTCCTTACATCTTTAGGACAATCGGAAGATAAGGATAACGAGTCGGACGAGGCATTTGCCGATTGTATGGAGACCTTTGACGATCCGACTCCAGAGCCGAACTTGGTGGCAGCTATCACAGAGAAAGATCCAGCCACTTCCAACATTGAACCCGATCAGATTGAGCCAGACTTCTTAGACGATCACATTATTCCTGAGCTTAAACCCTTACCCACAACCTTAAAATACGCCTTCCTTGCGGGTCAGGACAAGAAATTTCCGGTCATCATCAGTTCGCGATTGACCGAGGAGCAGGAATCTCACTTGCTAGAGATCCTGGAGAAAAACCGTAAGGCGATAGGCTGGAGCATTTCCGATCTCCACGAGATAAATCCCGCTCTGTGTTCGCACCATATTTACTTGGAGAACGACACCAAACCCTCTCGTGAATTCCAACGCCGGTTGAATCCAAATTTACGAGAGGTCGTGAATAAGGAGATAAAGAAATGGTGCAATGCGGGTTTCATTTACCCAATCTCCGACTCTAAGTCGGTGGCCCCAATCCATGTTGTCCCGAAGAAGTTGGGAATTGAGACGACCACCAATGAGGACGGAGAGGAGATCGTGACGCGAGTGCCCACGTCGTGGCGCGTCTTTGTGGATTACAGACGCCTGAATTCTGTGACGAAGAAGGATCATTTCCCCCTGTCGTTCATTGATCAGATCTTAAAGAGACTAGCGAGGAAAGAATTCTTTTGCTTCTTAGATGGGTTCTCGGGCTACAATCAAGTAGCCATAGCTCTAGAGGACCAGGAAAAGACCACATTCACATGCCCCTTTGGTACCTATGCTTTCAGGCACATGCCTTTTGGGTTATGCAATGCTCCAGGTACTTTCCAAAGATGCATGATTGCTGTATTCGCCGAAATGGTCGGCGAATTCCTAGAAGTCTTCATAGATGACTTCTCGGTCCACGGCGATTCCTTCGATTCCTATCTTAGGAATCTGGACCAAGTCCTTAAAAGATGTTGTGAGGTTAATCCGGTGCTCTCCTGGGAGAAGAGTCACTTCATGGTGACGGAGGGCATTGTGTTGGGGCACGTCATCTCCAAGAGAGGAATGGAGGTTGACCCTGCCAAGGTGGATGTGATCAGACGACTCCAGCCACCAACCAATGTTAAGCAGTTGTGGTCGTTCCTCGGGCATGTTGGATTTTATCGAAGATTCATTAAGGATTTTTCTAAGATTGCCCGACCACTAACTGAGCTTTTAGGCAAAGACCTGGAGTTTATTGTTGATCACAAATGTCTTGAGGCCTTTAAGCTTTTGCAAGGAATGATTATGAATGCACCCATCCTACAAGCCCCAGATTGGTCTCTTCCTTTTGAGATCATGACGGACGCCTGAGACCATGCTGTGGGGGTTGTGTTAGGATAGAGAAGAGATGGCGTATCGTTCGCAATTCACTACGCAAGCAAAGTGCTCAACACCGCTCAGCGTAACTATATAGTTACGGAAAAGGAAATGCTTGCGGTAGTGTTTGCCTTGGACAAATTCAGATCTCACCTAATTGGATCCAAGGTAACTGTGTTCACTGACTACACGACACTATGGTACTTGATGGAGAAGAAGGATGCGAAGGCGCATCTTCTTCAGTGGATTTTACTTATCCAGGAGTTTGACTTGGACATCCGTGATAAACCTGGAAAAAAGAACGTAGTGGCCGATCATCTTTCTCATCTTGAAGATCTTAATACTTCCGAGGATTCACCAATTCGAGACTCTTTCCCTGACGAGTCGATTTTTGTTATCGACTCACTCCCATGGTACGCCAATATCGTGAATTATCTTGTCTCCAAGAAAGTTCCCGAAGATTGGCCTAAGAGCCAAATTGACCAACTGAAGTCGGACGCAAGACACTACCATTGGGAGGATCCGATCCTTTTCTTCGAAGGACCGGATTGTCTCTGGAGACGGTGTATTCCTCAGGAGGAATACCAGAGTGTCCTTTCTTTATGCCACAGCTTAGAGGCAGGAGGACACCACTCCGGGAAGAGGACCGCATGGAAGGTACTTCAGTTTGGCTTTTACTGGCCGACTCTGTTTCGCGATGCCACCGCCTTCGCGAAGTCGTGCCCAGTATTTCAGAGAATGGGAGGAACCGTTGGTTCCAAGGATGAGATGCCTATGCAGCATGTCATCATTTGTGATGTCTTTGACGCCTGGGGCATCGATTTCATGGGCCCATTCCCTGTTAGCCATGGGTTCGAATATATCCTTCTTGCGGTAGACTATCTATCCAGATGGGTGGAGGCTATCCCGACCCGAGCCGCAGACAGCAGGATTGTCTGTAAATTCATCAGAGAACATATAATCTCTAGGTTCGGGATCCCCAAAATGATGATATCAGACGGGGGTAGCCACTTTGTGAATCGGGAGGTGAAGAAACTCCTGAAGGACTACGGCATCGAACACCGTGTCGCTAGCCCTTACCACCCACAAACCAATGGTATGGCTGAGGTGTCAAATAGGGAGGTGAAAACCATATTGCAAAAGCTTGTCTGCCCGGACAGGAAGGATTGGTCTCAGATCTGGATCAAGTCCTCTGGGCGTATCGGACAACTTACAAGACACCGTTAGGAACGTCCCCATTCCGAATGGTATTCGGCAAGCCGTGCCATTTGCCCGCAGAGTTAGTGCACAAATCAGAATGGGCAATCAAGAAGGTCAACTGGAACACGCACCTGGGACAGAAACAGAGAGACATGGATCTGAATGAGCTTGTGGAAGTCAGAAACTGCGCATATGACAACAGTTTGGTGTACAAGGACAAGGTGAAGCGTTGGCATGATAGATATATCAAACGAAAGACCTTTGTTCCTGGACAAAAGGTATGGTTGTTCAATGCTAGGCTGATGATTTTCCAAGGCAAGTTGAAGTCCAAGTGGACAAGCCCATTTGTCGTCCGTACGGTGCATGATAGTGGATGTGTCAAGATCTCAGATCTCGCAGATGACGCACCGACATTCCTAGTGAATGGACAACTGCTGAAGCACTTCGTTGAATCCAATGAGCAGTTAGTCCATGTTGAGGAGATTGTATTCATGCACGAGACAGATATAGCAGATACACCTCGAGCCGCGTATGAGACCTTGCAGCAGTGAGCCCTAGCCATCTGCAGCATCTTGAAAGATTCAGACCGACTCATCTGTATATATCATCATTCTTGTACATCCTATCCTTTCTCCCGCGACTCTGGTAAACCCTCCCTGCTTCATTACATCATTATCTTGGACGATACTTAGGATAACCATATCCTAAGTATAGGGAGAGGAGTTACATGAGTCGGTTCTTTGTACATTCTCCAGATCACATTGGTCCTCATACTCACTTCCGTACTATACTTAGGCTGACCTGAGCCTAAGTATAGGGGGGGCCGATGCCTGCATTGTATATTCATCCACTTCTCTCCTTGACCTCGTCCGCCCCACTTTTTGACTTTCTTCTACACTTAGGCTGCCAGAGCTTAAGTATAGGGGGCCAGTCGATTTCTATACATTTTTTTCTTCTCTTTAGCTCTCCTACGCTTAGGACGAGCTGTCTTTTTCCTCGCTTTTTGTGCTCTGAGGACATAGCACACGCTAAGTATAGGGGGCGTGTATATATTACATATATACTTTACCCATAGCTCGTACTTTCGCGTATTTTTGTATATATTTTACAATAATTACGGGTGGGTAAAAATTGAAAAAAATAGAAAAATGTGTATATATTTGTAAACCTCTTTTAAACTGTTGTAAAATAGGGGGTATACCAAAAAAATGAAAAAAAATAAAAATAACAAATAGGCTTCTTATTTACTCTTGCATATCATCTCTGCATCTAAGAAAAGAAAAAGAGTCTTGCATTTTCATTCATAGCATGACATCTACATCTCATCTGCATATCTTGCATATGCAAGGTGAAAAGCTAGTGGGTTCTGAACCAAGTTATGAGTAGATATTGAGGATGGACTTGATTTGACCTTAATCCACCTAATTTCAGAGGAACCTTATAGGAACTGGAGTTAAGATTTCTCAGGTCAAGTGACTTAATTCTTTGAGTCCGCAAGTCTATGTTCACATGTCATCTTGATTAGTCTAAGTAGAATATCTCGTGCATGTGCATGATTCTTATAGACAGTGACCTAACTTGGACAAGCACAATGCACGTAGCTCTTCATTGATGAGGTGGTGAGGAGGTAGAATCCTTTAGCTTGGAGTAGCACACGGGTGGAAACATCCGTCCTCCTCTAGGGAGGGTAGTGCATCTCAACCTAGTCTGGTGGTGTTGACATCTAAGGACGGGATGTTGTGGGTTGCAATAATGCTTCAAAAGAGGGATAATCGACTGACTCAAGAGGAAAAACTCTTGATGTACATGCTGCACCGTGTATGAGTTTGAAAAAAAATGCAAAAACTCCAAAAAAATCAAACAGGTCCAAGTAAAAAAAATAATACCTGTCGGAGTATGTATATTAGCAAAGAAAATGCAGCTGGATGACTTGGCTACACTGGTCAGGCATCCCGGGATAGGTAGCTACACTGGCTACCGTCCATTCTTTTCTCTACCCCCTCCTCTTGAGTTGGTCGCACTTGAACTTAGAAGGGAATACCCCGCTCCTCAAGGAAAGAGTTGTTGGACCGGGTTATTGAGTTACCTTGTTAGAGGAGGCTGGTTCCGAGTCATTTCTGATGTGGAGAGCTATATCCCACTTACACAGTACAAGTAAGAATCATAGTCATCAGAAATTTGCGTTTGAGGATTTGTTCTGACCTGACTATTAAGGAGTCTTGAATAGAAGACTTGTGGAACTTGAAGTCTGTTAGGCCTTAAGTTCAGGTCCAAATAAGGTTCCCCCACACAATCAATCCAAAGGTCCAGTCAAGCTCATTTTTAACTTTTGTTCATTACCTTAGTATGGAACCCAAAATCATTTCACTCTTGCATTTCATTTAGTTGCTCGGGGACGAGCAAGGTTTAAGTATAGGGGGTTGATGAATCTGTGATTCATCATTCCAAAAGTTAAAAATAGAGCCTTGTTCCCGAGTAAATAGAGGCATATTTTCCTTTATAATGCATAAATAGCATTCATGCATGCATACATAAAACATGCATTTTAGCATTCCATCTGCATTTAAATAAGAAGACAAAATCACTTGTAAAATATCCACTCATTAAATAAGCTCTCCCTTATACTATGTGCACCTTAGTTAATAATATAAGGAAGAAAGCCAGAAATGTCCTTTGTAAAATAGCCAATAAAGCCCTAAAGCCCTTGGACCTCAAAACGCCCATAGATCCCTCATACCAACTCCAAACTAGGTCTGCTCACTTTCAAAATAATATACATCGGAAGACCTTTAAAATGAGACTAATTTCATCCAATTTGGAGCTCGTATGAAAAAGTTGGGTTTTTGGGCCTCTTTGTATACTACATGTATGTATATTTGTATCTTTGTATTTTTTGTATCATATTTGACCTCATCTCCGTCTTTGGTCAACATGAAACTTGTAGATCTCATCGAGATCTACAACTTTCATGTGTTGAGTTTTTCCAAATTCGGCCCCCTCTTCTCTCTACACTTATTTCTTTGTCCAGCCAATCACAGCTGGCCACGTGGCGCCATCTGGTTGCGCCACGCGGCCCGCTCCCCTTGCCCTAGCTGCCCGCGACCACAACCGTTGGATCTCCATCCAGATCCAACGGCCACAACCCCTCCACGTACGCCTTAAAAGACCACCGTCTGATCAAGTCCCCCGCCTTATCTCAGCCGCCCGCTCGAACCTCGCCCCCGTTGCGCCACGTGGTCGCTCCACGACCCTCAGATCGCTTCACCCCAAATCTCATCCTACCGCTCCATCTCGCCTCGATCTCGGCCGTTGGATCAAGGGATCCAACGGCTGGGACTTCGTCCCCTACCTCTGGCACCCCTCTCTCCCACGATCTCCGCCTTGCGGGAGGGGTAGCCCCTTTCTATTCTTGGGTGCGCTCCCTCCACCGTCGACGACCACCATCTATCCCACGATCACCCCCACTCATCCCTCATCCTCACCAGCCACCTTACCACCTACGTCGACCGCCAGTGACGTCCCACGAACCCCATGAACCTCGCCTCCTCATCAGCCCGGCCGTCTACTCCAACCTATAAATACTCGCCCTCCGGCCGATTTCACAACCATCCGCCACCCCTGAGAGATACCCTGAGCTCGGAGCGTCCGATTGGTGACAGTGATTGAACGATTCCTCGAGCGAAGACGGTTGTCTTCTTCGGCGAGATCCTCGGCGCACCGCCATGCCGCAGCCACTCCTCCGAGCCGCTACTTGAGCTCAGGGACTTACCGCCCCTTCGAGCGACGACCTGGACCTCGATCTCGAGCTCCAAACCACAGGTAAACTCCTCCATCTCTGTTTAATTCTCGTTCTGATTTTTCCTTTATGTCTCCAATTTTATTCAAGCTCCATCTTCATCTTCTCTCCTCGCTTCCACTTCGTCGAGCTCCGCGGCAGAGCTCTCATCCTCGCGGTACCCTTCACGCCCTCAGACACTTCACTTCGCTCTCCACCATTTCCAGCTCCACCACTTGGCCGGAGCACCATCACCAGACCATCTCCGATCCGCCTTAGGCCTCGCCGACCATCCCCACGTCTCCACAAGTGCACCCCTTGCTTCGGCTACTCTTCTAACGCCTGCAGGTACCACTTTCGTGCATTGGCCGGAACATCACCGGAGAGCCTTTTGAGCTTCGTCGCCACGGAGCTCCGACAACCCTCTCCAGCTCCTGAGACCACCAGACGCCTCGTCGCATCACCGCGCATCTTCTGGGACATCTCCGAACCGTCGGAGAGCTTCACCGACACCTGTAGGGACGGGAGGAGCAAAGGCCTCATCGCCGGAGCCCCGCCATCTCCTCCGCAGGCGGCGGAGGACCATTGGGGGAGAAGCCCCAGCTACCGTTCGATCATCTCGATCGAACGGTCGACTTCGCACCACGTCGCCACTCAGCCGGGTCTCAGGCACCGTCGGATCGTTCCAGATCTAACGTAGCTTGGCCTGCCACGTCATCGACCTCTGGAGCCTCACAGGAGCCGTTGGATCCTTCTGTGATCCAGCGGTTAACATTCTGCCACGTCGCCCCTTCCGCGAGTCTCAAGCGCCGTTGGATCTATCCAGATCTGACAGCCTCTGATCTCGCCACGCGTCAGCATCGACACCCTTTGGATCGATCTTTATCCAAGGGTCTTCATTACGCCACGTCGACGAAGACCGAGCCTCATCCCCGACCCTAGGCTCGGACCACCAGAGGCTAGCCGAGCCTCACTCCAAACCTCCAGGAGCACCCGAGCCAAGCCCCGAGCCTCCGAAGCCGCTCGAGCCTAGGCCGACCACGTGAGGAGCACGTGCGGTCTGGGCAAATTGCACAGAGGCCCTGGAAGCTTTTCAAATTTGCAAAAAGGTCCCTGTGAAGCAGCCCCCACGTGAGGAGCACGTGCCAGTGGAGAAATTGCATATTATCCCTCAGCATTATAGGTAATTGCATTTAAGTCCCTGTCAGCATGTTTACTTTTGTGTAATTTTATTTTCTTGTATTGCAAATACACCCCTGTCTTTGCACGCATCCTTAGGTTTCATTTTGCATCATTTTTGAATTTCAAAAGTTGCATTTTGTTGAGTAACTTGTCCTCTATCTATTGTGCCACTTGTCACATTTTTGTAATTGCAGTAGATTTATAAATGAATTAATTGGTTGATTTGTGTGATATTTTTCCCAGTGAGACCTTTTAATTCATAATTAATTTTCTGTAGCTCCAAAAATTCTCAAAAATTCGTAGTAGCTCTAGGATAGTAAACTCAACCTTGCATAAAAATTTCATGTCATTTGCACGCATATCGAGGCCTAAATAAATTCTTTAGTGATTTCTTATTTTAATTTTAATAGGTTCATTTCACATTGAAATTAAGGTTTGTCAATTTTCCTAGATTCCTTATCAGTAGATCTATCTAGGATAATTTTTGTTCCTGAAAAAGATGTGATTTGTTATTTATTAAAAGCAAATTAGTGAAAATCACCATGCCTGCATCTTTAATTCATAATTAATTCATTTCATGTCTAAAAATTCCAAAAAGATTAGGGTAGCTTAGTTTCATCATAATCCATCATCTGGCCAATTTTCATAATTTTTGGACTTAATTTGATATCTCAAACTGATTCAACTTTGGATTGGCTAGATTGTTGCATGCGTCTGCACAGAAAATAGAAAAAGAATAAAAAATAATTCCTTGAAAAATCGAACATTGGACTTTGCTATTAATTCACCTAAGGAGACAGATGCCTCCCTGAGTTTGACCTTGTACTTCACCAAGTAAAAAAAATTGCCGCTTGAAATTAACTCAAATCTGTTTAAAAGTGGTTTTTGATTAGCCCTCTCGTATCCGACTGCAACGAACACATCTAATTAATTTGGACATTAATCTGACCGAATTAACCAAGGGTGCGGGGGCGGTTATCACCAGTGTAGCCAAGCCTCCAGCTACATGCAACCTTATAACTTTGACTTTGAAGCATAAGCATTGTTCATTGATACATAACTCCGATGGGAATGATTTTTCATTGACTTTATACTTGTCTACTTTTTTAAGTCTTTATTTTGTACTTTATTTTTTATGCATATGTACAACGATATTTACGTAAGGACTTTTTTTAGCTAGTAGACTATCCCTCTTTTGAAGCTTTATTGAAACCTACAACATCTTGTCTTTAGACGTTTACGCCACTATATTAGGTTGGGGTGCATTGACCTCGTATCGGGGCGGCACATGTTTCCATATGCATGCTTGACGATTCCGAAATGCACAATGTTAAGGAGTTGTTTTTATCTTTCGTGAGTGAAAATAATAATGTGTCGTTCGTTGTAGGTGGCAATCGGAAACGGTCAAGAAATAACCACAAATATTTAATCAATTTTAATTAATATGGTTTTATGTTTATTTTAATTGGGCAAGTCCCAAGGTCGATCACAAGGAGGCAAAGTAACAACTTAGAATTATGTCTATCAAGATTCGTGTACGGTTTTCAAGGTGATCTTTTTTTTTGGAATTTTTAATGTAAGTGAGGGATGCAAGATGCAATTTTGGCCTATTTTAGGGACTAAAATGTAAACTTCGATCAAATGATATCCGAAAAATATGAAATTTGGCCACAATGCAAAATATGATGAAATAAATGCAATGTATTTTTTTTGGAATTTTTGGATGCAGTATGAATTTTTTATGAATTTATAAATGCAAACAGAATGATTTTCAATATTTAATTATAATAAATATTAAACCAACTTATTTTCAAGAAATAAAATTATTTAAAATCTATCACTAGGTGGTGGATCTTAGAAAAATCCTAAAACTCAAAAATGTGGGGTTTAATACCTATTAAAAATTAAATACTAAAATATGCAAAATGATTTTTACAGGGAAAAGTATATAGGCAAATGCAGTTCTTTTTGGGCACGATGTCAAGCAAACTTAACTCTACAATATATGATTTTTTTGGGAATTTTTAGAGCAAAGGTTAATCACTGTAATTTTAAGAGTTCAAACTGGGCAAAATATAACAATTTCTATCAAATAATTAATTATTAATTAGTTGTTAATCACAAAATTATCCATAATATGTCAGAATGTAGAGAATTACTTGACAAACAAAATGTTGTTTTTGGATTAATAAAATAATGTAGAGAAGCAGTTCAAAATTGAGGGGGAATACAGGGGTATGAATGCAAATATAATAAATAAAATAAATAAAGAAAGAAATTGCAGAGGGGACCTAGTTGAAATTACCAGGAGTCTGGGGGCCCTTCTTGCAAATTTCACAGAGAGGCACGCGCGCTACACGTACCCTCTGGAGGCGGGGGCCTTTGCGCAAAATAGAGAAGCTACAGGGGGCGGTCTGCAAATGACCCCACGGTCACGTGCGGAGCACGTGAACTGGGGGATGACGCAGCTGATGATGTCCCCCCGTGCACGCGCAAAGCATGTGCGGGGGTCTCGGGCCCTCCGCCCGGTTGCTGGCGACGGTGTGCAGGCGGAGGATGTCGTCGGTGTCGAAGTGTTGCCGATGAAGGTCGGAGAGGGCAGTCGAGGGCCGCTCCTGGTGGCGTGCGAACTCGGCTGCGGGCCACCGGCCGAGGCAGAGAGGCTGCGAGTGCTGGGCTCCGGTGGCGGCTGGAGGGTCGATGACCTTGGTGGAGGAGACGCGGAGCTGCGGTGGAGGCGTTGCGGGGGAAGTACTTGGCGGAGTAGTACGTCGATGGAGTTGAGCGTCGGAGGTGATGTCGAAGCGCAGAGGCGGTGGATGGCTCGGTGAAGACGAGTTGGAGAAGGTGGCGGAGGAGGTGAACGGCGATGTCGTTGACTCGACGTCAGGGGGCGGAGCAGGAGCAAAAGGCGGAGGGAGGTCGTACTGCTACAGTGGGCCCAGCCATCGGATCTCGCCGAGGAAGAGGGGGTCGACGACCTGTCACCTCGTGCACCCTTGTTCCTGTGTAATCGACGGATGAAATCGGAGGGGGGGGTCAATTGCTCTTAAATAGGGTTGGCGATGGAGTAGGGCAGCCGGAGATCTCGGAGGGGGTTGCGGAGGTCAATGGCGACGTGAGGGAAGCGAAGGTTACGGGTGGTCGTTGGTCGGAGCAGCGGTTGCGGAGATATCAGGGGGCGATAGCGGTTGCGAAGGAGGCGCAGGAGGTTGGAGATGATGCGTGTGGGCCATTCGATCAGCGGCCGATCGAACGGCCATGGAAGAGCCATGTGGCGATGAAGGGGGAGAAGATGGCGTGGCACGTGCGGAGCACGTGCCAGGGGGCACGTACGACGCACGTGCGTGGCTTTTAATTTTTTTTTATAAAAACGAATAAAACAAACCCCAAAAAATACTGACACGTGTCAGCACTAGAAAAATCGAAGAAAAACATTTTGTAAAATCAAAAAGAAATAGTAAACTACCTCGGATCGAAAAAATTTCTTCACAAAAAATGCTCGTCTCGATGATATCTACAACTTTCATGAAAACATCAAAGCCAAAATCGGTCAAATGTAAAAAGTGAATTTTTGGGGCATCCCATGTACATAGAATACCTTAATTTTTGGGTTTTCTATTTTTTGTCATTTTTAAACAAGATAAAAAATCCAGAAAAAAATATAGAAAAATCAAAGATAAATAAAGAAATCTAAATCTATTTTTTTATTGATAAAGAAAATATGTACATAAAATACGGGTCAAAAACCGCTAAAATACACAATGTACAAAAGAGGCCCAAAACCCAACTTTCACATACGAACTCCGACTCACTTGAACTTGATCTTATTTTGAAGGTAATCGAATGTGCATTAGTTCAAATGTGAGTAGGATCAAATCGGACACTGGATGGGGAAGATATGGGGCTTTTCGTCTGAAAATCCTGAAACTAGGGTTTGGATTTTTGGTCCACTTAACAGGGTTAGTGAATTTTTTGTATTTTTAATGTTAGTGATATGTACACAGTAGAGGTGGTTTTGTGTCATTCGGAGTCAGCATGAAGGAGTTAAAAATCCGGGAAATTAGGCTATTTACAGGTCAACTGTGGCTTGGATTTTCGGCTTCTTATTTTGTGCAAAAATGGTGGATAAAATGCCATTCTTATGAAAATATGCATGGATGCTAATTATGCACAATAAATGCAGAAATGTTGTTGATTTTGAGGGATCTGAGCTTAATAAATGAGAATTAGAGTGATGAATTCGAGATTCATCATTCCCCTATATTTAAACCATGCTCGTCCCTGAGCATCAAAAAGAAATGCCATGAGGTGAAATGAGATTGGGTTCCATACCAAGACCATGAGCTGAAGGTGACAGTGAAACTAAACTCGACCTTTGGAGTAATAGTGTGGTGGAACTTCTGTGAGATTTAGAATTTTAAAATCAACATCCCTCAAGTTCTACACATCATTGACACAGTTTCGGCTTAGAAGTCATCTTAGATCAATCCTCTTCCCAATGTATACCCTATGAACATTGAATAACCGACTCATGTGTGTGAAGGGTTTTAGCTCTTCCCATCCAGAATGTCGGACTACCATGCTCCTCTCCTCTCCAGTAACTCATCCTCAGGGAGTCAGGTATTTTAAGGTCTGTCGTGCTGTGTTCACAATCGAATGAGGGAGAAGTTAGAAGAAGGGGAAAAGAACTGGAGGGTGGCCAGTGTAGTCACCTCTCCTTGTGAAGATGGCCTGTGTAGCCGAGTCTCCACCAAGATCTGCGGGTTTTCTTGAAGCTTGGACCTTTTTGGTCAGATTTTTATTTGGTAGAATGCTTCTTTGTATTTGAAATTTTTGGCGGTTCTGCTTGGATCTTGTTGTGCCCTTACGGACATAGAATCTTTTTGTTCCGTACATTTTCTGGGGTCTTAGAAAAAATTGTGCCCAGTCGTCCATCCCTATTCCGAAGCTTTATTTCAACCCGTATTCCGATCTTTAGATTTCCACGCTACCAGAAAAGAGACTCACACAGTCTTCCAACATCCCGTCTGAGTTGAGCTAAGTGCATAGTGCGAGAGTACAAATTAATTCCCTATTCCAGAGTTGTACCCAGAATGAAGAGACCAGGTTAGACACTAAGAGTCAAACGATGCACACTGTCATGTGGAACTTAAAGAATTAAGTCAACAGACCTGAAGCTCTTAAAATCCTATTTCTCGGTGAAGTTCCTCTGAAAATTAGGTGGATTAAGGTCAAGTCCAGACCACTCTCGGTTTCTGCTCACAACTCGGTTTAGAACCCAATGACTTTTCACAGATGCATGTGATGCTGGATAAAGTGCAGGTGTGTGAAATGTTGACACATTTTTTTGTGATTTTTTATTGTTGATTTTTTTAATTCAAAAATGAAATAAGAAGCCATTTTTTTCAAAATTTTGGGCAAGGTTAGTGTAGTAGCAAAACTTTTTTTCTTTTTCTTTTCTTTTCTAGTTAGTTACCCACCTCGTAAATACATATAGACTTACGCGAAAGTACAAGATATGGGTAAAATATATACAAAGTATATATACAGACCCCCCTATACTTAGCGAGTGTTGTGTCCTCAGAGCACAAGAAGTGGAAAGAAGACATAGCTCGGGCTAAGCGTAAGGGAGCGAAAAAAATGAAAAGAAAAGCATCGGGATATGAGGAGAGTATATACAGGTGGATGTCGATTCCCCCTATACTTAGGCTTTGGTCAGCCTAAGTATAGAAGAAGGGTGGAAGTGGAGTGATGAGAAAGATGGTATATACAGATGGCATCGGTCCCCCCCATACTTAGGCCTTGGCCTAAGTAGAGGAAGAAGCTGTACAAGGAGACCGATGTGGTTAGGAGGGAGGGTGGGTAGCTGATGATTAAGACGGTTTTCGGCTGATCTTTTTGTGAGCCTGCGGTGGGAGATCGTTATGACGAGATGGAGATGAAGCATATGATTCCCAACTATGGTTAGTGTCATCCTCAGAAAAATCATTATGGATAATAGATGAAGTGTTTGAGTCAGATGAAAGATATCCATCATCAGAGTTATCATCGGAGGAATAGTATTTGAAAGTGGACATACTCCAAGTATTCTGGTCTTTATGTTTCTTCAGTTGTTTCCTCAGAATTCGTTCCTTCTTGGCATCAATCGGTTTGTCCTCGGATGAGTACTCAGAAGCACTAGTTTCAGTCAGTTCATACGAAATAATTCCAGTGTACTTGAAGAGGGTAGGAGCATCAGCCTTGGATGAGTAGTAGTTCAGAACGGGAGTTGTCCAACGAGAATTGAATTTTGGATCCTTGCGAAGATATGGCTTTAGAGCTGCTGAACAGACTTCACTCATGTAGACTACCTTTTCCGGACTTGATGATGGACCATCAGATGATTTCTCTTCCGAAAGGTCAAAGGTGACTCTCTTTTTATTTCTTCGTTAAGGTTTCGGTTCACTTGAGTATCCAGATGAATAGCCATTGGAATTCTCCTTCGTCAGTGTTGGGTTTTCATGCTTGTTTTTAGTCTCCCGAATGTTGGTGTACTCTCGATTTGGGATGATTTGGTCTAGGTAATCAGAGAATGTTGCTCCAGGGTGCGATCATGCATAAGTCTCAGGGTCATAGAAGAAGGATTTGTCTATTTTGAGATCCTCGGGGATTGAAATACGGGAGGGAGTCTCTAAACCAATAGTCTCATCAACAACCGCTATCTCAGGTATTGCATTGGGGTAGGGCTCTTCTACCGTTTCATGGTTGTGGCTGTCGGGGACTTCGTGGGTTGTCTCAGAAAATCACGGTTCCTCAAAGACAGGGTCAGATCTAAGTGCTTCCAATGCTGTGAAATTGATTTCCCGAGTCTCATAATCAATAATTGCCTTAGCCAAGGCTAAGAACGGCTTTCCGAGAATGATTGGAGACTGGGTGAATTCTCCTTGATGCTCAATATCAATGATCGTGAATTCTTTTTTGAGCAGAGCACCTTGGAATTTCATGATGACAGAAATGATTCCTCTCGACCGCTTTATAGATCGGTCCGCCAATTGAACAATCTCTCGTAATTTCCTGATCGGTCCGAGTTTGAGTTCGTGAAATACAGAGGTCGGGAGGATATTGATCGGTGAATCGTCATCAATCCGAGCATGGGTGAAAATTGTGTCTTTGATTTCACAGTCAAATCTGGGCAACCGCTTCACTATGCGGCTCTTGATTTTTCTCCTCAACACCAAGGAGGAGGCCATTGACAAGATATGTCTCTCGGTCTTGGTTCTAATCATGCCTGACTTTTTCATAGTTAATTTTTCCGTTAAAAATCTTTTAAGGTCGGGGAAGTGTTCAATATCCTGTAGAAAGCGAAGTTCAAAAATAAATTTCTTTCCTAGTGCTTCCCGTAAAGCAGGATCCAAATTCTTCAGATCTTCTTCAGTTTCAATTTTTATGTATTTTTCAATATTTTCAATTTTTTATAGTTTTCAAATATTTCCATTTTTTGGTATTTTCTTGGTGGTGTGGCGGTGTGGTGTGTTCTTCAGATGAGCAGGGGTTCTGGTGTTCAGGGTGATGGTCAGCGGCATAGTCATTTCTAGGGAAATAAGATGCAGAAGTGATATTGTTAGAATCGTCCCTAGGTCCCTGAATATCCTCAGAATTTTCAATCTCAGATCCAGTCATTTCCTCATTCATTTTACTGTCCGAGCCACCATAGAATGCGATTAATCGGTCGGTAAATTTTTGAAATCTATCCTCTATTGAATTGAATCTCTTATTTATCCTCGAAATATCATCCTCAAAATTCGGTTCATGATCAATCATGGGAGCAGTCGGTTTGTGTTTTGTGATTTAATGATTTCATCTTCCATTTTCCTATATGTGCTAAGAGAGGAGTTTCTTGGAATATCCAATATATGATCATTAATTTCAGAAAATATCTCCTCAATAATCATGGAAGGCGTCTTCTCATATGATACATACATGTGGAGTTGGTCCAAGTAAAATTTATTCCTTTGATCATGAGTGGTCGGATCTTGGTATGGTGGAGTCAGCATACATGGTTCCTGTGTTTCTATGTAGTCAGTCCAGTCCTCTGTATGATTGTCATGTCTGAAAAGGGGGTTGTCGTGGTCAATCCAAGATGATGATTGATCATTAATGTTCCAGGGTAGGGTCGAAGGACAAGGTAAAGGTGTGTTCAATTCGATAATGTGGTTGTCATCTCCCAGGAATGATGGATTGATATTCACCGAATATGATGGATGAATTGCATGATCGGCGTAGAGAGGATTGATATATGAAGAAGTGGAGACCTCAATCGATTGTTGATTTGTCAGGTCCGAAAATAGAGGATTGTCATTCATGAAATAGATCGGATTGGTAAAAAGAGATGGTGGTTGAGAGACTCTTGGAGGAAGTGTTTTGGGTCTAACCGACACGAATTTGTTTTCATAGTATAGTGCTGATGGATTCTCGGTCATTTCTGAAAGAGTTGAAAGGAATAAGGGTTTGGGTCTGTTTTTGTACAAGAGTTCCATTATCAAGAAAAGAAGAGAGATGATTGCACGGGATAAGTAAGAGAAATCAAATGTGCGGCTGTTGATCTTCGATATCGATTCACGTACACCAATGCAAACACAATTCAAACCCCTGGTTCACCAATGCACACAATGAAGCCGTAAGAGTTTGGCTATTATCTTTTCAATTTTAATTGGTGATAGATCAATCTTGGCAAAAATATAACGAGCTGTTAGGTGCCGCAATTTCGGATTTGGGCTCTATCCTTAAGTGTCGTCTCTCGCTCACTCAGAAAAATAAAAACATCCAAGGTGAGGGTTGCTCTCTCGTAAAAATTCTTGATTTTATGGGTTCTTTTGAAATCGGCTATATTTAGCAGTACCAAATTTTAATTAGGTGGTCACTGAAGAATTTAAATGAGCACAAATACGCGTCTACCGTCCAGTCCTAATTTCATTTAGAATTATGTGATAAAACAAGAGGGAGAAATTCGGGAAAAGTCGATGCACGCGGAAAACTATCATGAATGCTCAGTTAGAAGACTTGCAGTGAATCCTCGCAATCTTCATGTGGGATGCAATACAAGAATTGAAATTATTCTATATGAATGCAAGCCGATGAAAAACCGCACCTATGTAGAAAATTCTATTAGCGGGAAAGAATTGGGTTAAATTTGGCTAAGTTGAATGAGCTATGTGCGTCTCGATTAATGTGCAGTGTGGCTTAAGATCCTACGAGCACAATCAAAAAGTAAAAATGCTCTGAGAGCCGTATGTGCAGGTCTATCCTAATCGCCACTCAAGTCGGGCCCCACCCTCACCGGAGAGTGAAATAGGCCACGACACACCACAAGAAGAGTTCAAGGTCTTTTTTACACACGCGACAGTCTAATCGGACACTGTTGTAAATGAGCAGAGATTGAAATTTGCAGATTTAAAAACCTAGACTCTACACTCTCTCATGACTCGACTCGATCTTAAATTAACTACGGCTTCTTCGGATGTCGGTGAAGATGCGTCGGTTTCTTGAAAAACCGCTCCACATGCATCGGGTACCTCGCAAGAAAAATAAGAGAGAGAGGGTCAGAGAGTGACCCAAAAAATGATAAAATAAGAAAATAAATGCGGAAAGAAGAAAAAAATATGGGATTTACAATGAAGAAATCGGGGGTCAGACTACCCGAATGCGAAAAACAGAACAAAAATTTTCAAAATAAAAATCTAAGCTGTTTTCCTCCCCAGCAACGATGCCATCTGACAGGTCCGGAATCACCGAGTTGTTAAGGAGTTGTTTTTATCATTCGTGAGTGAAAATAATAATGTGTCGTTCGTTGTAGGCGGCGATTAGAAACGGTCAAAAATAACCACAAGTATTTAATCAATTTTAATTAATACGCTTTTATGTTTATTTTACTTGGGCAAGTCCCAAGGTCGATCACAAGGAGGCAAAGGAACAACCTAGAATTATGTCTACCAAGATTTGTGTACGGTTTTCGAGGCGGTATTTTTTTGGAATTTTTAATGTAAATGAGGGATGCAAGATGCAATTTCAGCCTATTTTAGGGACTAAAATGTAAACTTCAATCAATTGATATCCGAAAAATATGAAATTTAGCCACAATGCAAAATATGATGAAATAAATGCAATGTAATTTTTTTGGAATTTTTGGATGCAATATGAATTTTTTATGAATTTATAAATGCAAACAGAATGATTTTTCAATTTTTAATTATAATAAATATTAAACCTACTTATTTTCAAAAAATTATCTAAAATATATCACTAGGTGATGGATCTCAGAAAAATCCTAAAACTCGAAAATGTGGGGTTTAATACCTATTAAAAATTAAATACTAAAATATGCAAAATGATTTTACAGGGCAAAGTATATAGGCAAATGCAATTCTTTTTCGGCACGATGTCAAGCAAACTTAACTCTACAATATGTGATTTTTTTGGGAATTTTTAGAGCAACGGTTAATCAATGGCAATTTTAAGAGTTCAAACAGGGCAAAATACATCAATTTCTACCAAATAATTAATTATTAATTAACTGTTAATCACAAAATTATCCACAATATGTCAGAATGTAGAGAATTACTTGACAAACAAAATGCTATTTTTGGATTAAAAAAATAATGTAGAGAAGCGGTTCATAACTGAGGGGGAATACAGGGGTATGAATGCAAATATAATAAATAAAATAAATAAAGAAAGAAATTACAGGGGGGACCTAGTTGAAATTACCAGGAGTCTGGGGGCCCTTCTTGCAAATTTCACAGAGAGGCACGTGCGCTGCACGTGTCCTCTAGAGGTGGGGGCCTTTACGCAAAATGGAGAAGCTCCGGGGGGCGGTCTGCAAATGACCATGCGGTCACGTACGGAGCACGTGACCCGGGGGATGACGCAGCTGATGACGTCCCCCCGTGCACGCGCAAAGCACGTGCGGGGGTCTTGGGCCCTCCGCCCGGTGGCTGGCGACGGTGTGCAGGCGGAGGATGTCGTCGGTGTTGAAGTGTTGCCGATGAAGGTCGGAGAGGGCGGTCGAGGGCCGCTCCTGGTGGCGTGCGAACTCGGTGTGGGCCACCGGCCGAGGCAGAGAGGCTGCGAGTGCTGGGCTCCGGTGGCGGCTGGAGGGTCGATGACCTTGGTGGAGGAGACGCGGAGCTGCTGTGGAGGCGTTGCGCGGGAAGTACTTGGCGGAGTAGTACGTCGATGGAGTTGAGAGTCGGAGGTGATGTCGAGGCGCGGAGGCGGTGGATGGCTCGGTGAAGACGAGTTGGAGAAGGTGGCGGAGGAGGTGAACGGTGATATTGTTGGCTCGACGCCAGGGGGCGGAGCAGGAGCAGAAGCCGGAGGGAGGTCACGCTGCTACGGTGGGCCCAACCACCGGATCTCGCCGAGGATGAGGGGTTCGACGACCTGTCACCTCGTGCCCCCTTGTTCCTGTGTAATCAACGGATGAAATCAGAGGGGGGGTCGATTGCTCTTAAATAGGGTTGGTGATGGAGTAGGTTAGCCGGAGATCTCGGAGGGGGTTGCGGAGGTCAATGGCGACGCGAGGGAAGCGGTGGTTACAGGTGGCCGTTGGTCAGAGCGGCGGTTGCGGAGATATCGACGGGCGATAGCGGTTGCGAAGGTGGCGCAGGAGGTTGGAGACGGCACGCGTGGGTCGTTCGATCAGCGGCCGATCGAACGACCGTGGAAGAGCCATGTGGCGATGAAGGGGGAAAGGATGGTGTAGCACGTACGGAGCACGTGCCTGGGGGCACGTGCGACGCACGTGCGTCGTTTTTAATTTTTTTTATAAAAATGAATAAAACAAACCCCAAAAATCGACACGTGGTGGCACCAGGTGCTGCCACGTGTCAACACCAGAAAAATCAAAGAAAAACATTTTGTAAATCAAAAAGAATTAGTAAACAACCTCGGATCAAAAACATTTCTTCACAAAAAATGCTCGTCTCGATGATATCTACAACTTTCGGACATCAAAGACAAAATCAGTCAAATGTAAAAAGTAAATTTTTGGGGTATCCCATGTACATAGAATACCTTGATTTTTGGGTTTTCTATTTTTTTTAATTTTTAAACAAGATAAAAAAATCCGGAAAAAATATTGAAAATACAAAGATAAATAAAGACATCTAAATCTATTTTTTTTATTTTTATTGATAAAGAAAATATGTACGTAAAATACGAGTCAATAAGCGCTAAAATACACACTGTACAAAAGAGGCCCAAAACCCAACTTTCACATACGAGCTCCGATTCACTTGAACTTGGTCTTGTTTTGAAGGTAATTGAATGTGCATTAGTTCAAAAGTGAGTAGGATCAAATTGGACACTGGATGGGGAAGATATGGGTCTTTTAGTCCGAAAATCCTGAAACTAGGGTTTCGGATTTTGGTCCACTTAGCAGGGTTAGTGAATTTTTTGTATTTTTCATTTTGTTAGTGATATGTACATAGTGGAGGTAGTTTTGTGTCATTCAGAGTTAGCATGAAGGAGTTAAAAATCCGGGAAATTAGGCTATTTACAGGTCAACTGTGGCTTCGATTTTTGGCTTCTTATTTTGTGCAAAAATGATGGATAATATGCCATTCTTATGAAAACATGCATGGATGCTAATTATGCAGAATAAGTACAGAAATGCTGTTGATTTTGAGGGATCTAAGCTTAATAAATGAGAATTAGAGTGATGAATTTGAGATTCATCAGTGCTTCTCAAGTTAAAGAATTCGGTCGTTCACCACTCATCTGAGTTGAGCTATGTGCATAGTGCTTGTCCACGTTAGGCCACTTTCAACAAGGGCCATGCACGTGTCATGAAATATTGTACTTAGGTTAATCAAGATGGTATTTGAACATAGTTGAATAGACTCAAAGAATGTCATAATGACCTAAAAAATCTTAATTCTGATTCCTATTAGGTTCATATGAAATTAAGTGGATTAAGGTATAAACCAAGCTCCAATCTTCATATTTTATTCCAGACTAGTTTGATTGTCAAAATCATTCTGAAAGATGCAGATGCAAAGATATTTTTATGAAGTTAGATTTTCTGGTTTTGAACATTTTATTTGGTTTTTGAAGGGTTTTGCAAATTTTTATGAGTTTTGAAAATATATAATTTTTAGATACTTTTGAAAAGGATTAGTGAATTACGTATATTTACAAGGATTGTATACATATTTACAAAGAATTTTATACAAGTATATACAAATATTTAGGATTGCATATTTTAGAGATTTCTTTATTTAGAAACTCATACTTCCAAAGGTAACCTTGATCTCTTCCCTATATACATTAGAATACCAAAAAATATATTAGTAAATCATTTCATATGTTTGTGATTTCACAAAGTATAAAATTATTGTGCTGAAATTCCAAGTTCATGCGATGGACATACATTGTTTTTGCAAATAGTTCGTTATTTTTCACATTTCCTTGATGCGAAGTATTACACTTCCTTTACTGTCGATGATTAACTGATGCTGGCTCCTGTTATGTGGGCTCTTTTTTTGTTGGACTAATGGAAAAGCATGTCAGCCCTTGGTTTGACAATTCTAATCTTGACAAACAAGGTCCATGATGTAGAACGACCTCTGGTGATCGCGAGGCTGGGTCTCGAGGAGACCCTAATCGCATGGACGTGAAAGAAGGGAGAGAATGGTGCGAAGTTTTACACCCTATATAAATCTCTCATATGGAGGGGAAAGACACAACAACGACAGAACCTGGCTCTACGGGAACTCCCTTCCGATCCATACCTAATATCTCTTTCCCCTCTCTCTCGTTCTCTCTATGCATGACAACGACGATGTACATGGATCCTAGACTGCTGTCAGAGCTTGATCATGGATCGCTTCCTAATATACATTGTCGATCACTCCTTCGAAACCAGGATCATCATTGAGTGATGCCTGATCGCCACCGCCATCATCTCTCGTTCTTTACAAAACCCTAGCAAAGATGTTGACGAAGATCTCCTGAACGTACACCCTATATGGTTTTATGTTTCTTTTTTTGGCATGTCGTAAGTAGTCCATTTTTTGAGAGAAAGCCCTTCAATTCAAAAATTGGCTACTCCCTAAAACTTTTGTGATATCTTAGTCGATGTTTAAAAAAATATTTTTGAGTTGTAAATATACTCGGCTTCTCTTTTTTTAAAGGCCATTTGAATAGTGCTTGGGTGTGGATTAAGAAATTTCCGTGGATTAAAAAGGTTGTGTTGAGTAATTGTATTGAGGTTTGGATTAATGTTTTGTTTAGTTGCATGGATTGATTGCCTGTCGTTGTTAAGTTTTTGATAGTTGTTTTGTTTAAATAACACTTTATTGTTATTTCTTTTAAATTTGATTCTTTGCTTTAAAATCATATTATACAAAAATTAGTTTTTCTAAATGGAGGATCTCTTAGGTATTAATAATCATTAAATTATAATAGAGCATTGTTGTTAAATTGCATTGTTGATTAAACGGCTAATAAAATAAG
Organism: Ottelia alismoides; assembly: GCA_037367405.1. NCBI lineage: Eukaryota > Viridiplantae > Streptophyta > Magnoliopsida > Alismatales > Hydrocharitaceae > Ottelia > Ottelia alismoides. Next base: position 564,147 of record JAZKJV010003390.1, on the reverse strand, counting down.
ATTTATTAATCAAAGTTTATATTAAGAAGAGAGGTGATAGTTTAATCTAAGAATAATTGGTATTAGCTACTAGTTAATAAAAAAGGAAACTTGTTTGTTGATTGTTTGTAACATTCCAAATTACCATTGATAGAGATTATCAGCTTTTCTAAGTTTTAATTTTTTACTTGATTGATTGTTTCTATATTCGTCAACATTTTTATCCATTTACTTATTGCAAAATCAAACTTTGTTGGATTTTTCTAAAATCGAATCTATCTTAATTGTTTAAAAAAATATCTTAGCTCATTCTTGTTAAGTTGTATAATATCATACAAAATTACATTTATTTTTTTAGATTCAATATGGCAAGTAAAACAATTGTCATTGAGATTGGAAAAATTGAGTACGTTAATGGTACTAATTACAAATTTTGGAGTAGAAAGATCTACTTTGGTCTTCTACATGATAGCATACATTCCATTATATACAAACTTGACCCAACCTTATCTGAGAATCCATGCATGGATGGAATTAGGTCCCACGGCAATGGGAGAAAACAAATAAAATAGTTAGGAGTTTTATGTTAACCCACATGGAATTGAATCTGATTTGGGTCTTCGAGACCTGTAACTCAGCATATGAGTTTTGGATTACGGTTATGGAGAAATATCACTTCAAGTCAGATGTGAGTGTCCAACTTCTTCTACGTAAGTACAATTGTTGTAGAATGAAGGAATTTAAAAGTGACCTTGAGAACATGAACAAGATGATCGTGGTAGACAAGGACCTAGTGGTTATTGAATGCACGATTTCGGAAAGGAAGAAAATAAAAATCATATTAGGAAGTCTCTCGTTGTCATTTAACATGGTTACCACATCCTTGAGGATGAGCGGTAACATCACGAGTGTGATGGACCTACCTGCACAGTTGGCATTTGAGCACAAGACCTCTCAAAGCAAAAATTGAAAGACAAGATCTTTTAGGTCGAGGAGGAACAAGAAGAAGAAACTAATGTGATGCATGTAAAATGATAACTAGGACCCTCTAATGTGAATTTCAAAGGAAAAGTGGGAACTACCCACGATGCTCATGCTACGGTTGTGGTAAATACGACTATTTTAAGGTCAATTGCCCCAACAAGAAGAAGTCAGGAAATTTTAAAGTGTTTGATAACAAAGGCAAAAAGAAAATTGAATTTGCAGTTGTCATGGAATGCAACTCAACTGTATAGACTGTGACAGGTGGTGGAGTGACGATGGTGCAACTGTTGGGCAGTATTCTCAGGTTTTTTTATTAGATGAAAATATGTGTCGTTGTAGTTTCAACCCAATCAAGCGTCAACAAATTTTTTTCAAGCTGAAATAATTGCAAAAATGTGTAGCAGGAGAATTTGCTATTTATTTAACCTGTATAGTAACATGATCGAACTCATGGAGACTACAATTCCTGAGGGTTATTCAAATAATTGAAAAAAACCAATTAAAAGAAAGAAGGAAATCCCAATATACGCTATGCTTGGTTTTTGTAGGATTTTTATCTTTTAAAAATTTTAATGGTTTTTTATTTTTACTTTTTATTTTTTGATTTTAAATTTATTTGTTTTTATTTTTACAAACTTTTAATTTTCAAAAACTATAATTTTCAAAACAAATTTATGCACAAAAGAATAACTTTTTGGATTTTTCAAATATGAGAAAAATGCCCAAAAATTTAAATAAAAATAAATTTTCTATTTTTATGTATTTTTTTACTATTTTTGTATTTTTTCATGGAATTTTAGACTTTTTAGGATTTTAAAATGAATAAAAACATGTAATAATAAAAATAGTGAACTAACGAATCTATTTTGTAATTTAAAAATATAAAATGAAATAGAAATTTATTGATTTATTTTTACTAAAAACTACGATGAATTATCTACAAAAAAGAAGTTTAATCATTAATTTTGGATTTTTCTTTAATTTTCTGTGATTTTTTTAGATTTTGAGTATTGTGTAATTTTTTGAGTTTTAAAAATGATTAATATGTGAAATTTGTGCATAAAATAAAATGCACAAAAACTAATCTATTTATGTGGAATTATTTTACATAATATTTGAACTTTTATGATTTAAAAAATTTCAAACGGGGAAAATGCATTGTTTTTATTTTTTAATAATAACAAATGATGACAAAATTCAATGAGAAAAATATACAATAAACATGCACATAACAGGATTCTAAACTAAATTTTGGAGAATTTATTGATAAAAAATGTTATTTATTTCAATGAAAAGAACATGCAATTTTAGTGTTTGTAAATAAAGGACTGAATTGCAAATATTTATTGTTTTTGCATAAAATATTAATGAGTAATAAAATACAGGAAAATAGTTGCAAATTACTCAAGAAAAGCGTGTGTTGTACGTTTGAATGGAGTTGGCAGGGGATTTTATTGAAATTTTGAAAACTTCAGAGGGTGTCGTTGATATTTAACCCAAGAAATTAGGGTCAAAAGTTAGAGGTTCCTTTGTTCCTCTTCATTTCACGCCCAAGGGAAGAAGGTGCCGTCTTTCCTTCTCTTCCAGAGGGCGGTGGGTAGAACTGGTAGATGAGACAGCTGTGCGTAGAGGGGCTCCTGGAGGCGCACGCGCGCGCGCGGTGAATCTACGTGCAGGCTGTTAGTGGCTTTCAGTGGAGTCAGGTGGATGAGCTACTTGGCGTCAAGGCGTGGGCACTTTTCCAGGAGGTCGGCATACGATGGCCTTTGCGATCGATTGCTTCAGTCGAGTGGAGGTGTACGGGTAGGCGTGGGGCGGCTGGCGCTACTGTGATGGTGGCCAGGCATTGCGAATTGCGGAGGTGGGTGTTCTTCTCCTCTGCACGACAAGGCGAAACTCAGCGGAGTCAAGGGTCTGCTCTAGGAAGCGGTTGATAGAGGCAGTCGACGGAAGGTGATGGATGAGCAGCTCCGCCCGAGGCGGAGGAGGGATGGTGCGGTGGAGGCGCTCATCATCCGGGATGGGGGCAATACATGCCCCAGTTCTGGATGGACTATGGCTCTACATGGACTTCAGGCGCAGGTTTTGGCTCCTGCCGCTAGCGTAGTCGGAGGCGCTTGGTGGTTGGGGCGAAGGTACTCTCCAAGAGCGGGGCGACGGGCACCGCCAGCAGTTGGGCATGCTGCCCCCCTCCCCCCCCCCCACCCTTTTTGTATTTTTTTAACAGCAACCTTTTTCCTTTTTATCCTTTTTCTGTAATTCCTTGTATATGAAAAAAAATCAAAAGATAACAACTCGAGCACGACGACTCGGTCTAAAAATCAAATGGGGATTAGTGGATGAGGAGGTTCTTATATAGGTGATGGATTGAAACTGATTCTCCGACCATTGTACGTGGTCGGAGATGAGATACCACGTGAGGTAGAACGTGAAGCGATGGTGAATCAGAAAATGGGATGGAAGATCGGATTTGGATCAAACCGTGATGATGAAAGATTAACTATTAACTACAATTAAAAATTTAATAATGAAATGACTGTGAAATTAAAATGCCAAATTACACTATGATTAATCTAGATAAAAAATGAGAAATAAAATGGATCTCATCGTGGGAGCGGATGAAAACCGTGATGGCCTCGACGAGACCGACTCGCTGTCACCGGACGGCTCAGAAGTTAGGCACCTCTCTACGACAAGAATACTCCTGGAGAATAAGCTCCTCTCACCAATCATTGATCGAGTTGGAATGAGGGAGGAGGAGCCAAATAAATAGAGGGAAAAAATTGAATATGATTTTTAAAAATTTGATTGGAGAGGAAAAGAAGGGAGGAGGTTAAGGCTGGATAAAATTATTTACATTATCTACATTATTAATTAATTAATTTCATCGCTTTGTTAAATTAGATAATAAATGTTAATTTTTTTTGTGAGGGTTATTTAAGGAAATCAATTATATACATATACTATATACATATGACACATTATATACATAATTAAATAAGAAAATTACGTCATTTTATGTTATTATTTTTTAATTTTTTATTTTATTTTAAATAATTATTTAGAAATATTTGCAATTATTTATAAGTACAACATGTATAAAAATAAATATGGATATATACAATAAATAAATGGTAAAATTACAAAAACTACATCAGAAAACTATCTTTCAAACTGTAACTCCAAAAATTATGAAACCACAACTATTTAAAAGATAATTTAATTTAGAATACAATGGAAGTCAATATGATTCAATTTGATTCATATGGAGCCGGGATTGATCTTTCAATTATCGCTTTGTGGCTTTTTCTGAGTGTGGTTACTTTTATTCTGTACATGATTTTATTTTGCAAATACTTTTATTATTTAGTAAATATTTTTATTTACAAATTTTATTAAGAAAATTATTTAATTTAAGTTCAATTTATGGACAAATAAAATAGTGTAAGTTTTATACAAATATATATATAATACATGAAAAGTATTTACAAAAAAAAAATTATTAAAGACCCTATCTCCCCCTACTTTATTCCTGGTCGATCAGGTCAAGCTTTGACCATCTCTCGGGGTTCAGGTCAGCTTGTACCTATTACATATATACAGTCTCTTTATTTTCTTTATTTTTCCTTTATTTCTTTATTTATTTATTTTAGGTTAAAATAATAATATATGTACAATATTTACACACATATGCATGTTAGTAAGTATATGAATTTAGTAATATATACAGGTGTTATAAGAGATTTTAAGCTAAAATAAATGAATAAAGATGATAAAATGCATATTCATCATCCCCCTATGCTTTACCTTTGCTAGTCCCTTAGCAAACACTTATTTGAAAGAATAAGTGAATAAAAAGAAAAAGAAAGGAAAAATAAAAAAATTAGGACAATATTGAGTATTAAACTTATCTTCATAAAATTGTAGTATGGAGCTCTGTCAAACCTTTGGATTATTAGTGTGGCAGAAACTTATTGGGAAATGGATTTAAAACCTAACATTCTTCAAGTTCCTATTCAGGTCGCCTCAACAGTCAGGTCAGAGCAAGTTTACATACACAAATTCTGATGACTATGAAGCTTTACTTGTACAGTGTAAGTGAAATATAGCTCCCCAACTCAAAAGTAGCAAAGAAACAACCTCTCTCAACAAGGTAACTCCAGTTCCCCAATCTAGCAACTCTTTCCTCGAGGAGCGGGATATTCCCTTCTAAGTTCAAGTACAACCCGTTTAAGAAGAGGAGATGGAGAAAAGAATGGACGGTAACCAGTGTAGCTACTTGTCCTTGGATGCATGGCCAGTGTAGCCAAGTCATTCAGCTGCAAGCTTACAAAATTTTGACTTTGAAACTCTTATTTTTTTTATTTTTCTAATACTTGTACATACACTTCGGCATGCATTTTACTTTTCAATCAGGCATGTCCACTTTTGGTTACTCTACATTTTTTTCTTCTTTTTTCTTTTTGAAAAATATATACAAGGTGCAGCATGTACATAAGGAGTTTTTCCTCTTGAGCTAGTAGATTATCCCTCTTTTGAAGCATTATTGCAACCCCATGGTATCCTGTCTTTAGACCTCAATGCTACTAGATCAGGTTGAGATGCACTACCCTCCTTAAAAAAAGGATATTCCCACTAGTTGTTACATACCTGTGTGCTACCCCAGGCCAAAAGATTCGGCCTCCTCACTACCTCCTCCATGAAGAGCTACTTATAGAGTGTTTGTCCAAGATAATCCATGGTCTAGAAGAATCATGCATGTGTTGTTAAATATTCTACTTAGACTAATCAAGACAACATATGGACATAGTCTTATGAACTCAAAGAATTAAGTCGCTGGGATCTGAAAAATCTTAACTCCTGTTCTTATAAGGTTCCTCTAAAATTAAGTGGATTAAGGTCCAACTAAGCTCCATTCTTCAATTTTATTCCATACTTAGTTTAAAGGTCAATATTATCCAGAAAAATGCACACGAAAATGCAAGAAAATGTGTACAATGCAAAGAAAAGAAAGCAAAATCTTCTCTTTTTTTAAAACAATTTTCTAATTTTGAACTTTTTGTGGAGTTTTTGAAAAAATGACGCTCATGTAAAAAGAGATTTTTTTTTGAAATTTTAATTATGTAAATTTTTTTAGACTTTTGGTTTTGTAGTTTTTAGGGATTTTTTTTAAAGGAAAAAAGGATTAATAAAATATATACAAGTATATACATGAATTATACATTTTTTTGTTTTGTTTTATTTGTTTTTTTAATATAAGAGAATTTTTTGTTTTGTTTTTGTTTTTTTGTTTTTTTGTGTTTCTTTTTGTTTTTTTTGTTGTTTTATATTGTGTTTTTTTGTGACCAAAGTCTATATATCGAAGTACGATTTATATCTAAAGTATATATACAATATATACGACACTCCCTATACTTAGCTTGAGCTATGTCCGCATAGTGATTAGAGAGTAGAAAAGGAAGATATAACTCGTGCTAAGTATAGAAAGGTGAAAAGACTCCTATGCTTCAACGACTCAAAGAATATGAAATAAATAGAAGTCTGTAATCCCCTCTATACTTAGGATCAAATAATCCTAAGTATAGAAGACTATACAAATGGAAAGAACCGAGGAAGAGAATGTACGGACTCAATGGCTCGTCTTGCCCCCCCTATAATTAGGGTAGAATAGCCCTAAGTATAGAATATCCACAAGTTGCAGGACAATCGGGAGATCAGAAGAATAAAAACACAAAGAGATGATATGAACAGCATCACTCCCCCTATACTTGGGGTAGAGCATCCCTAAGTATAACAACAAGAGTGATGAACAGAATGAATATGAACAACACAAATCATTCACCCCCTATACTTAGGATAAATCACATCCTAAGTATAGCATATATATACACACGGAAAATGGGTGAATGATAAAATGGAAGAAGAAAAAATGAAGGATATAAAAGAGGTAGTCAGCTCATGTATCAAATGCAGAAGATGGAATCAAAGGATCATCATCTGATACCACAGATATATAATCAACAACACACATGAATGTATCATGATATAGATATGGCTTCAGCAACTGTATGTTCACGACAAATGGCTATGCGTCAGATGACATCCCGGAAATGACAATGCTCCCATTGTCACGCACAACTCTCACAATGAACGGTCCTGACCATTTGCTTTTCATTTTTCCTGGTAAAATCTTCAAATTAGCATCAAATAACCAAACTTTTTGATCGGGAGAGAAAGTCTCCCTTCGGATGTGTTTATCATGCCAACGCTTGACTTCCTCCTTATACATGAGTGAGTTATCATGTACAAAGTCTCGAAATTCTAGTAATCTATTCAAATCCGACTTCCGATTCTTTCTTGTCATCTCATAATCAAGATTACATATACTGAGTGCCCATAAAGATTTGTGAATTAATTCACTTTTGATGAATCTCAGATTCATCACTATAAAAGACATTAAAAAAGCTTAAATCTCCAAAATTCATTGGCATTTCTTCATTTATATTGCATAATTAGCATTCATGCATGTATAAATAATAATTATATTTTATTATTAATTATAACACATAATAAGAAGCCAAAAAAATCACAGCCCAATTATCCTGTAAAATAAACTAACTTCTCCTATTTTTAACTAATAATGCTAACTCCAAATGACCTAAAACAATCTCCATTGCGTACATATTACTAACAAAAATAAATGAAAAATACAATAAAAATCACTAACATAAATAAGCGGATTAGAAACTCAAAACCTGATTCCAAGATTTCTGGACTAAAACACAGATATCTTCTTCATAAAGTGCCCCATTTGATACTACTTACTTTTAAACTAATGTGCATTCAATTACCTTCAAAACAAGACTAAGTTCAACTGAATGGGAGCTCATATGTGAACGTTGAGTTTTGGGCCTCTTTTGTACCTTGTATATTTTAGCGGTTTTTGACCTATTATTTTATGTAAATATTTAACCCTTTTTATTTTATTTATCATTCATTTATTTTCTTTGACAAAATTATTTTAAATTGCACAAAAATCCAAATCTAAAATAAGACCAAATCAAAGAAATTAACTGAGTCGAGTCTTCACTAACAGTCTGTACAAAAGTTGTAGTTTTCATATTTTATTTTATCTCTTCTTTTATTATTTATTAAAAATATAAAAAAATTAGATTAATATGTAAATATTTATATTTGATTTTATCATATTTTTTCGGATTTTTTTCTCATTTGAAAATAACAAAAAAATTATTAAACCCAAAAATCAAGGTATTCAATGTACATGGGATAACCCTAAAAATATAACTTTGTGCAAATTATCGATTTTGGTTGTGATCTCTTTAGAAAGTTGTAGATCTCATTAAGACGAGCAACTATCATGAAGAAAATTTTTCAATCCTAGGTCGTTTGCAATTTCTTTTTTATTTTTCTTTCCTTTTTATTTTTCGATTTTTTGAGCTAACACGTGGCCGCTCCTGGAGTTGTCACGTGTCACCCATTTTTGGGATTTATATATTCATTTTACTAAAAAATAGTATAAAAATTTAAAATAAATAAATAAATAAACCTACACGTGCCTCGTGCACACGTGCCCTGCACGTGCCTTCTCCTTCCCCCAATCTTCTTCGCCACTGCTCGCGAGCTCGACCGCTGCCACCTCACCAATCTCATGCGTTGCCACTCGCTTCGCTTCCTCCTTTCCATATACAACCGATCAGTCGCTTGTCCAATCCCGTCAGATCCAATCAACGCATGATTCTGATACCACCATCATCAATCACCAACCCGACTGCACCGATCTCCTCTTAGAATCAAATCTCCTTCATCTCTCATCTTGTACCCCCCTCCTAATCACGGCCAGTCGCTCATCATCCTAATCAAATCTGTCAACTGTACTCCCTTCCATATCTGTCTACCCTTACCATTCCTATTTAAAACCATTACTTCCCTACTCCATGGATCCACTGTTTCATCGAGAGGGGTCCAAGGTTGGCGGTGACAGCGCCACCCTTCTTCTCCGAGGAGATCTGAGGCTAACACCTTGTTGCAGAGCATCTCTCCACCACCGCTGCTCGCTTAGGCCTCTTCGCGTCGTCGAGATACTCCACCATCGACTCTCCATCACTGCAATTCGACCTTGGCCCCAATGTGCTCCAATGCACATGCTTCAACCGGTTTCGACATCCTGTTGTTGAGCCCTGCGACCACCGCATCACTTCGCCACTATCAACCCTGCTTATTCCCTCTTTTTCGACACCTCCTGGCTGGAGCCAGGAGCAACCACCATCAACACGGTCACGCCTATGGCATCTCCTCACCTCCGTTCATCCAGCGCGCGTCTGACAGCTCCTTTAACGACGCCTCCTGGACGGAGCCAAGAGACTTCTACCTCGACAACACCCCGCAGCCGCTTCTCCGTCCTCAACACCAAGAGCCCCGCCTAAGGCCTCTAGATCCTCCACCTTCTAGCTGCTCCCCAGTAGTCGACGCTCCTCCGCCATCGCTAAGATCCACCATCTCTCCGCCTTCGAAGGCCGGAGCCCCGCCTACGGCCTCCAGTCCCTCCACCCAGCACCTTCACCACGAGCCACCAGGCACAAGACCCGAGGCCCTTCCCACGTGCGCGGTACGTGTGTGGAGGGATCTTTGCAAGGTTCACCCCCACATTCCAATATTCTTCAGAAGACCCCCTGCTGATGTGATACACACGTGAGGGGTGGATATTTTGTAAAAAATCTCTCGGAGGAAAGCCTTATTACTAACCCCCCCCCCCCACCTGCCTCTTCAAGGATCACATGCTTGACATGTGAATACTTGGGCTTTTTGCAGAAACCCCCATGGTTTTAGGTAATTAAACATTAGCCCTTCACTGCATTTTCATATTTATTTTATATTCTGTAATATTGCAAACAGAATCTTGTATTTATCCTACATTTTGAACATGTTTCTTACATCATTTTCTTACTTAAAAAATTGCATGATGTTCATCAATTAGATCTCTACCTTATTGCATTCTTGGTATATTTTTATTGCATGTGGTTAATTAATAATCAATGTTCTTGCGAAAAATTGCTTATTTTGACCACTCTGTGCTTCGAAATTCATATTTAACCAACCATAGTCCCACAAATTGTCAGAAACTCATATATCGTGATCGATTCCGATTACCCACCTACAATGAAATGACATTTCAAATGCTTAATAATTCACACAAACTAACGTAGGGTTTTCACAGATCGTCAACTGTTAGGTGGCAAGGCTTTCCATACACCAATCTATAGGGAGACATACCCAAAGGAGATTTGTACACTGTCAGATAAGCCCATAGAACCGAATCAAGCATTTGGGACCAGTTCTTCCTATCTGGACGTACAAGTTTTTGCAATATTGTTTTGATCTCCCTACTTAAAATTTCTGACAAGCCATTAGTCTGGGGGTGGTAAGGAGACACAACTCTGTGCTTAATGGCATACTCCTTCACAAGCTTCTTTACTTATCTATTAATAAAATGGCTTCCCACATCTGAAATTTGTATTTTAGGAATCCCGAACTACGCAATAATGTGGACCTTGAGAAAGGAACACACTGTACGACTATCTACGGCTCAGGTGGGGAGAGCCTCCACCCATCGACTAACATAATACACGGTGAGTAGGGTGTACTGAAATCTCTGACTGACAGGAAATGGGCCCATGAAGTCTATGCCCCAAGCATCAAAAACATCCAAAATCTGTATGTATCTTAGGGGCAAGGTATCTTTGGAACTAACGGTTCCTCCCAATTTCTGACAATCAGTACAACCTCGAACATACTATGTAGCAACCTTAAACAATGTGGGCCACCCTAGGCCACTTTGTAAAACCTTTGCTGTCGTGCGTTTTCCCGAATGATGCCCACCGGATTCTAATTTGTGACAGTGCTGAAGTACACTGGTGTGTTCCTCCTGAGGAATGTGCCTTCTTCAGATACAATCCGCACCCTCGTCAAATAGGTACGTATCCTCCCACTTGTAATAATAAATCTCTGACAGAAATCTATCTACCTTTTACTTCAGCCAATCTTGTGGACTTTCTTGGAGACAAGATAGTTCACAATATCAGCATACCATGGGAGTGAGTCCACAGAAAAAATGGGCTCATCTGGAATGGTTTCAAATATAGGGATCATGTTCTAATCAAAGGTCTCTACATCTATTATACGGGAAAGATGATCTGCTACAACATTTTCACTACAGGTTTATCTCAAATCTCTAATCAAACTCCTAGATAAGAAGGATCCATTTGATAAGGCGTGGTTTGGCATCCTTCATTGCTTGTATGTATCGTATGGCATTGTAATCCGTGTATATAATAACGTGGGAACCAAGGAGGTAAGATCTGAACTTATGTAGCCCAAACACAACTGCTAACATCTCTTTCTCTGTAACTGTATAATTTCGGTGTGCTTCATTCAGAGTCTTATTATCATAGTGTATAGCAAGTATCCCATCCCTTCTCTGTCCTAAAACACCTCCAACTACGAAATATGAGGTGTCCATCATGATCTCGAAAGGAAGAGGCTAATCAGGTGGCTGTAGGACAGGAGCACTGGTAGCCATATCTTTCATCTGATTGAATGCAAGGAGTACTTTCTCATCAACAACAAACTCACTCTCCTTACACAAAAGCTCAGTCAAAGGTTTGACGATCTTGCTGAAGTCCTTTATGAATCGCCTATAGAATCCTACGTGTCCCAGAAATGACCTCAACTGCTTCAAATTCTACAGTGTCTCTAACTTGGAAATCACATCAATCTTAGCCGGTTCAACCTCCATACCATGTTTAGAGATGACATGGCCCAATTCAATCCCATTAGTCCCCATAAAGTGACTCTTCTCCCATGAGAGCACTAGATTTACCTCACAACAATGTTAAAGAACTCGGTCTAAATGAGCAAGACATGTGTCAAAACAATCCCTGGGGACTGAGAAATCATCCATGAAGACCTCAAGGAAACTTCCCACCTTGTCGGCAAAAACGACCAACATACAACTTTGGAATGTAGCGGAGTCATTACACAATCTATAGGGCATCCGTCTAAAGGCGTAGGTGCCAAACAGACAAGTAAAAGTAGTTTTCTCCTGATCCTCAGGAGCGATAGCAACTTGGTTGTATCCCAAGTACCCTTCCAAGAAGCAAAAGAACTCTTTCCATGCAAACCTCTCAATAATATGATCAATAAAGTGCAGCGGAAAGTGATTTTTCTTGGAAGCTGAGTTCAGGCATCAATAATCTATACAGTCATGCCATGAAGTAGGTACCCGGGTCGGAATCTCCTCACCACAGTCATTCTTTAAGATAGTGATCATGGATTTATTCAGGACCACATGTAAAGGGCTGACCCACTTGGAATCTGAAATGGGATATATAAAGCCAGCATCACACCATTTTCTGATCTTCTTCATGACAACCTCCCTTAGATTTGGATTTAGATGGAACTAACATTAACGGGAGTGTTTACAATCATCCTCTAGGTAGCTATGATGCGAGCACAAAGCTGGGTTAATCCCACGGAGATCTAAGATATTCCATCCTATGGCCTTGCGGTTTCTCTCAAGAACTTCTAGCAAATGAGATTCTTGTTTAGAAGTCAAATGTGAGTTGAGGATGACTGAAAACATTTGGAGGGGGCTCTCAAGGAAGGCATATTTCAACGAGGATGGTAAAACCTTGAGCTCAGGCATGGTCTGAATCGGCTCTACAATAATTTCTGCTACTGTACTGGTAGACAATATGTGATATGTACTCTATGGGATGTCCACCTTGGTTACTAATGGATCAACAAGTAAAATCTCTGATATATCTGCAATGAATGGTCTCTGCTCAGAAAGGAGGGGCTCATCAGGTTGTTCAATATTTTTACCAATTAATGACTTGGATATCTTACTAATAATTTCAAAAAGATGTTTCTCATCTATACATAACTTTGGAAATTCAATGAATGGATCAGATATCTGTACCTCATAACTCTTTGAAGGAGGTATATCACCAGTAATATTAGAAAAGTGTATCAAAGGAATAACAGAAGGTACCTCCAGAAACTCATATTGATCCTCAAAAATCAGTTCAAACTATCCATCAGTAACTAGCTCAATTGGATCACCAAGGGAACTCATGTCAACTGTGCTTTCCATAAAGTCCTTTTGGGAAAGGAACTCCTAGGTATCTTTGAAATTAGTAAAAAAATCTATCTCTTGGAATTCATCAAGAAAATCACAGTCATCTGACTCTGATATAACTTTCTCTATCTCATCTGATGTTGGCGGCGGTGATGGTCTAGGATCAGAGATTGTCTCAATTTTCACCTTCTCACTGCAAGAGTGAAAGATGATCTCTCAAGTACCATAATCAACTGTCGCTTTGGCCGTTCGGAGGAACTGTCAACCTAGTATGATCGGGGTATGGAGTAACAGTGCAGGTGTGTCCATATCCATGACAACAAAATCAACAGGGAATTTCATTCCCTGCATCGTTACAATAACATCATCAAAAATGCCTCTTGGCCTCTTAATCAATCTATTAGTAAACTGAAGGATCATCCTGGTTGTTTAAAGAGGCCCTAACTGAAATTCAGTTAGCAAAGAGGATGGCATGAGATTAATGGAGGAACCTCTATCGAGAAGAGTGCGATCAAATTCCTGATCAAAGATATGGCAACAGATGTAAGGTGATTCCTTGTCTTTCTTTTTAGGCGGAAGGTTGCAGATGGCATGAACTGTGACCATGGTCAAGATGTGATTCTCTATTTCCTTTCGTCTGTTCTACCTTGGTTGATGCTTTTGTGTACATGCTTCTTTCATTCCTTTTTTTACTATAGGCATGTATTTCATGACCTTAAGGAGTGGCATATTTAAAAAGATGTTCTTTAAGATCTCAACCACTCCAGGATCAGATAGAGTTGTTTTTATGTTTTAGATTTTTTTTAGATTTAAGAGTATATGGAAATGGTACGGAATCAGAATAAACATTCAAGTGTTCATTAGTAGAATCCTTATTTACAAAAAGACAACCAGAATCAGTCTGTACAATGTTGTCTAAATTAGGTGAAGGAAAAACTGAATTCAAAATAGAATGGGATGTTGTTGCTAATGAAGATGAAGAATTCGCGACTGGTAAATTCTCCCTTTCTGATGGTGATCTATATCTGCCTGGTGAAGGTGGTGATGAAGGCGGTGAAACTCAAGACTTGGGTGTTTCTACACTGGGCCTCTCGACTGCTCTTGAAGGAAATGATGTGGACATGATGCTCTCTTAGTAGTTCGATCTCCCAACCCCAACTATTGCATAGTCGACAGTAATCTCCTATTGCTCCTGAGATGAATGGTGTCAGATAAACATGTAAAATCGAGGGTCATACCTATTTCGGGTGTGGGTGGGCTATTGGATACATGCTCCTTGCATCTGAAGTTATTGGGGTTGGCTTTGACCTATGCTGGAAATAGTGTCTTGGTGGTGGTCAGGTCGTCGATCTGCTGAGTCAATCCATTCGTGTTCTTCATGTGCAGTGCAAGTTGGTCCAGTGCTGGGTTGACTGAAGGGGCCTCAGGGTGCTCCATGACTGGCTGTCACTGAGACTGATAGTGCGGAGGTTGTTGGTAACCATACGGAATCTGATAATGAGGAGGAGGATATTGTCCATAATATGAAGCTTGTGATTGGTTAGGATGATGGAAATATGTAGATTGTTGCTGCTGGCCTTGTCTCTAGTTTTGGAATTATGGTGGAGACTGATAATGAAGCTGGAACTGCTGGTGACGGTATTGTTGTTGTCTTCCTCCCTGAAATTGGTGGGTCGGTCTTTAACCCTGCTATGAACCTAAGTGGTCTTGCCCTGACAGACGAGCCTGGTTTCGCTCATTGTCGAACCAGATGATGTTCACCTCATGAATGACAGGTGGAGGTGGAGACTGATGATCAGGAATGTAGGCTACTTCCTGTTGGTACAAAACTATCTATTCTGAATGATGCTGGACCTGATCAGGGATATGCATGCAGTAGACGTGTTGAACTATGGATGGTCCTCTGCTACTCTGCTGTGTGGAAGAAGGTTGCTCCACTGGCACTGTGAACTGCACTAATCATACTCACAAGAAGCTCCAGATGTGTTGTCATCTCATCCATCTTATCCAGGTTCTTCATCCTCTATTCAATCACTTGAAGCTTCTCAAGCTCCTTGGATCGTTTCTCAATTATGTCCGCTTTGGATAGGTGGTTTCCAATAATGGTCAGGTTAGAGTTGTCCAACCTATCCACTTCGTGTGTTGCTGTCATATTGACAGCCTTGTGTGACATTGAAGGGGAGGTGATGGGCTGCTTCTAAAAAGCACGTAAAGAAGAAAGAACTGCTGAGCTCCCTGCCATCTCCTCAAAAATTTGGTAAAGGACAACCTCGTCCTTGTTTAAAGTGGCTCCCTACACAAGCGACATCTATTAGCTTTTGATTCTCTATGCTTAAACCCCCAAAGAAGTTTTGCACAAGGCTTGTCTTTAGAATATCATGATGGGGGCACTTCTCCTTTAAGTCTTTGAATCTTTCCCATGCCTCGTGAATAGGCTCATGGGACATCTAAGAGACGTTAGCAATCAAGGATCGCATTTGGTTGAGTCGTCCGAGTGGGTAATATTTGTTCAGAAATGCGGACCTTAACTCTTCCCAAGTAGTGAAAACCTTCCCCAAGTGATTTAACTAATACATTTGGGTAGTGTATTGTTCCACAAATGTGATCGAATTGTTGGTGGTGTACATATGGTTCTTCGTTAATATTGCCATGGAATATTGGGAGAAGAGGCAAAATAGTTGGCTTTAACTCGAAATGCCCATGAATCACAGGGATTTGTATCCAACAATTTGTCTGTCTTGCTATTGGATTATAAGTATCCTTTAATGTAAACTTAGCCATATGTTATATCACATGGTCTTCTCCCCCATTCCCACCTTCACAATTGTTTGTATCCTTCTCTCTCCTATCTTGTCTGTTCTGCCTCAGTTTAAGAATCACGTCTCTCAATGTGGTCTGAAAATTAGTTTGCTCTGTTAACTTGCCTTGAATTGACTGAATGGAGGCTAGCATGGTGTTGTTGATCTCGTTCTACTCCGACATGATTCCCTTTCCCTTTGGTGCCATCAAGTGTCTGGTGTCTAACTTTGAAAATGTGCATGACACTCGATTAGTTCTCAGAAATGATGGAGTCTCATATACTAGTTCGAGAATAAAGCTAATCTCAAATAGCGGTTTGATGGATGTTGTGAAGGGTGACGTGGAGAATGCGAAATATTCAACAAGTGTGTCTTCTCGATTAGAAGTTGAACGGATCAAAGTATAGAATGAGTTCGCAAAATCCAAACGAGAAATACTCTGGTCTGACATCTTCGAAATCAATAGACATGATGCGAGAGCACGGAGGTCAATGCAAGAGTGAAGATGAGTGAAGGCGTAAATTGCACGGAAGGATCTCTAGCACTAGTAATCAAACATAATACAAACGCCCCATTCACCAACTCAATGCAATGTGAAGACCGTGAAGGTTCGGTCAATTATCTTATTAATTTTTAGAGTTTGGTGAGAATACAATATTGGAAAGAGTTAACGAGATGTTAGGTGCCTATCTTTCCCTACGGACTGGCCCGATTCATATGACTAGTTGCATCCACTTTCATCCAGTATAGGAGTAAGTACGGACCGTAAGAATATATCTACCCATGTTATTTGAGGACGGAGCCTTACACAGAGTCCTCTAAACCTCCCACTCTGCTAAGAAAATTTATACTGTTTACCGACGACCCACGTTTCCTCACTGAAAAGTGTCTAATCATTTTTGGAGAACCAGTAGTCTATCTGAAAAGCCAGTCGTTTCTCTATCCTAGTGTCATCCCTCTCTCACTTTGCAAATAAATCAAACAATGAGGGAGTTACTCTCCCCAAAACAAGAATTTTTCCTTATATTTATTTTAGGTTCGAGTTTTCTTTAGTAGTCCTGAATTTTAGGCAGTTGTCACTTGGTTTGAATATTTTCAATAAATCGCCTACCAAGTGTGCAATTTCCTTTTAAACTTATGTGAGTAAAAACAAGAAAGGAGATCGGAAATGCTAATGCATGATTAAATACAATGACACATGCAGGGGTTAGAGATGCATAACTGATGAATATGCATTTCATCATCTTTATTCATTTATTTTAGCTTAAAATCCCTTATAAAACACATGTATATAATACTAACTCCATATTCTTACTAATTTGCATCTGTGTAAATATTGTACATATATTGTTAATTTAACCTAAAATAAATAAAGAAAGAAAGAAAAGAAAAATAAAGAAAAGAAAAAAACGACTGTATATATGTAATAGATATAGGTTGACCTGAACCCCGAGAGAAGGTCAAGATTTGACCTGATCGACCAAGAATAAAGTAGGGGGTAGGGTCCTTAATCAGAAAATCCAAAAAAAAAGTGTTGTAAATATTTGTATATGTACACTATTTTATTTGTACATAAATTGAACTCAAATTAAATAATTTTCAAAACAAAAGATGTAAATAAAAATGTTTCCTAAAAAATAAAAATGTTTGCAAAATAAAATCATGTACCAAAATAAAAACAACCACATCCAGAAAAAGCCATTAAGCAATAATTGAAAGACCAATTCCGGCTCCATATAAACTCAAATTGAACCAAACTCACTTCCATTGTATGCTAAATTAAATTATCTTTAAAATAGTTGTGCTTTCATAATTTTTAAAGTTACGGTTTGAAAGATAGATTTCTGGGGTGTTTGTGCATTTTTACCATTTATTTGTACATATTGTATTTGTAAATATTTGTAAATATTTTTAATAATTATAAACAATAAAAAAATAATAAAATAAAAAAATTAAAATAAAAAAACTTATTTCCTTATTTAACTATGTATATAATGCACCATATGTATATAGTATATGTACATAGTTGATATTATTAAATATCCACCACAAAAAAAACAAAAAATTAACATTTATTATTTAATTTAATAAAGTAACAAAAATAAAAAAATAATCTTTTGTAAATATTTTTGACACTAATTTCCGTTTTTATCTTTATCTCATTTCAAATTCTTTCTTATCTCTTTATCTCCATTCAATTTTTAAAAATTCAAATTCAATTATTTTTCTATTTAATTGACTCCTCCTCCCTCATTCTCATTTGATCAATCTTCGGTGAGAGGAGCCTATTCTTCGAGAGACATCTTATCACAGAAGGGTGCCTAGCCTCCGAGCCATCTGATGACAACTAGTCGGCCTTCATCGAGGCGATTACGGTATTTTCCGCTCCTAAGGTCAGATCCATTTTTTCTCTTCTTTTTAACATAGGTTAATCATAGTTTTTTGTATTTTTTAATTCATTGTCAATTTTTATATTTTTAGATCTCATTTAATCATTTTTTTAATCACACGTCATAATTTGATCCGAATCTGAAACGGTATTTCATCTCATTTTCTTGATCCCTTCGTTTCATGTTCTACCTCCACGATCTCTCACCTCTGACCATGCATAGTGGTCGGAGACCGGGTTCCATCCACCATTTACTTCAGAACCGTACCCGCTCACGTATCTTAATTTTATTTTTTAATAATAATTGGGATCGAGCTGCCGTGCTCGAGTCTTTTTTCTATCTCTACTTTATTTGCAGAAATAAAGAAAAAATAACATAAAATTGAAAAATATATAAATAGGATTTCTATAGTTTTTTAAAAAATAAAAAAGTTTGTCTTTATCTTATGTTTCTTACATTTAAAAATAAAAAAAGAATAAAATAAAAAAATAAAAAAGGGCAGCAGACACCGCCCTCTCCAGCCGCAGGCGGTGCCCGCCGCCGTCCTCTCCTTCATGCCTTGCCGGTCACCCCCTCCGTCGCAACCAGCCATCGTCTGCCGCTCCTACAGCTTACACCAGACCTCCAGTCCACCGTTCACTGCCAGGAGCTCGAAGATCCTCTTGCACGGAGCAGCCTCGACCACAACTACCGACCCGCAAAGCTCCTTCGCCAAAGCTCGCTGTCGACCGCCGCTCCTCGAGCCACGCCGCAGCACACCTAAAGCATGTGCTGCCTTACAGCCCTAATTGCACATGTGCCACGTTCATCCCCATATCACGACTGCCGCAGCCACCTGCGGCTCGGCCTCGCCCTTATGGGAGGCAGCACCATTACCTCCACCTACACGATCGCACACCACCTCCATCTGAGTTGCGACCCACCGTTGTCGCCAATTTGCAGACGTCCACTGCTCGAAGAAGGGATGCAGCGGCAACCCCTTTCCTTGATCTTGAAAAAAAGATGAATGATGAACCCTATGGGGTATTAAGAAAAATTGGTTAAATTGTAATCGGCCCCCAAAAAGTTTCCAGATCTGCAATAAAGCCCCCGCTTCCTCCAGACACGTACGTCGCACATTTCCCTTAGGTAAATTGCAACCTCTCCTCGCATATTTGTTTCTATTATCTTTTTATGCAAAAACATTAAATATTTACATTTCAGCCCCTGTATTTCCTGACTATTTATTGTCTTGTCTTTATATTAAAATAAATGTTTTTATTACCTCTGAAAAATTCTACAAAAAATTAAGTGGACTCATGTTATGTGTCTTGTAATAGTATAATTTTTTTATTACAGTTTATTATCGTTTGATATTCCTAAAAAATCAAAAACATTGCATTTTTTTCATACCTCATACTTGAAAAATTATAAAAATTCACATATTGTGTCAAAAATTCCAAAAATATTAGATTAATTTTCTTTTAGTGTGTTTTAATTTCTGTACAAATTTCATATACTAAATATTTATAAAACTCAAAAAAATTGCAAATACACAAAATATTAAAAAATCATATAAAATTGTAGGAAAATAAAAAATGTGATTTGAGTTTCTGTTTGTAGATAATTTCCTCTAGTTTTCAAGAAAAATAATTGCTATAATTTTTTATTTCATTTCATATTTTTAAATTACGAATAATCATATTTGCTCACTATTTGTGTTTACTCCTACTTTTATTCATTTTAAAAATCCAAAAAAATCTAAAAAAACTTAAAAAATATAAAACATTAAAAATTCAAAAAACACAAAAAGATTTTCTTTAGATATTTTTTAGCATTTTTTGTTATATTTAAATAATCTAAAAAGAAAAAAATGCATTTCTTTTGTGCATGATTTTTTTAAAATCATATATTTCAAAAAAAAATGCAAAATTAAAATCACATAAAATTTAAAATCAGATAATAAGAAATTGAATAAAAATTAAAAAATAAAAAGATAAAAATTTCACAAAAAACCAAGGTAGTTAGCATTTGAGATTCCCTTTTTTCCTTTAATTGATTTTATTTATTATTTGAATAACCCCTCATGAATTATAGCCTCCCTGAGTCCGATCATATTGCTATACAGGTAAAATAAGTAGAAAAATATTTCTCTCATTTCATTATTCTTGTAATTAGTTTGCTTGAGAAGAAGAAAAAATTGTTTGTTTGAGCTGAGAATTTTGGAGATTGCAACGACAACTTTATATCAATAATAATCACTCATCAAAAATCTCGCTCAACAGTACCTTGTCGCCAATACTCTACATGCAAGGTGATCCACACAGAATTTAAATACAGAAAAAATAAATTAACCTATATGATGCAAGTGAACCGTCCCAATAATACCTTCTAATAACATAGAAGAACCAATTAAATTTGACTAAGTCCAATTACGCTCTATACTACGGGTAGGAAATTCTTGTTAAGGGTTTTTGGACCTAATTAATTATCTGGCTCAAGCAAATTAATTAAAGCAATCAATAAGTAGTTCATGAAATCTGTGTGAAATAAAGAAAAATAAGGCGATGAAAAACAAAATCGATGATGTCCCCCAAGGGCACCGGCACATGGCAAAACAGACCCCGCAACAAATGAATGTCCTTCTACAAAAGTTTGAATGACTGAAAGGCTAAAACAATTCAAAAACTATCTATGCTCCAAATGATAGTCTCTCTCAATTTCTCTCCTCCTCATGTGCTCTCATGCGGCTTCGAGATGAATCGAGCCTCCTCCGCTTTGGTGCTTCAGCTCTCCTAGGATCGCCTCCTTCGCTCCGCGGGCCCTCACAAGAAAATGGAAAGAAAGAATGTGTAAGAGACACATGTATATAGATATGAACACAAAGGAGTGAAATAAATACAGTGAATATAAACAATGAAATAATTTCGAAAAATATAAACAAAAATGTACAACCAAGAAATGGCAGGTCAAATGAAAAACCTAACTACCCTCGACGTGCCTCCCCGGCAACGACACCATTTTGTTGTGCGAGATTCTCAAGTTTTTATTAGATGAAAACATGTGTTTTATCGTTGCAACCCAATCAGGTGTCAACAAAAAAATATTTTTTTCTCAAGCTGAAATAATTACAAAAATGTGTAGCAATAGAATTTGCTATTTATTTAACCTGCATAGCAACAGGATTGAACTCAGGGAGGCTACTATTCTCGAGGATTATTCAAAAAATTGAAAGAAAATCAATTAAAAGAAAGAAGGAAATCCCAATGTACACTATGCATGGTTTTTGTAGGATTTTTAACCTTTTATTTTTTATGTTTTTTATGTTTTTATTTTTTATTTCTGATTTTAAATTTTTAATTGTTTTTAATTTTGCAAATTTTTAATTTCAAAAAAAATATAATTGTCAAAATAAATTATACATAAAAGAAATGAAACTTTCTGGATTCTTCAATCATGAGAAAAAATGTCCAAAAAAGTCAAATAGAAATATTTGTTTATTTTTATGACTTTTTTCTATTTTTGTAATTTTTCAGGGTAATAAAAACATGGTATGATGAAAATAATGAACAAATAGGTTTATTTTGTAATTTAAAAATATAAAATGAAATAAAAAATTATTGATTTATTTTTATTGAAAAATATGAGAATTATCTACAAATAGGAAGTAAAATCACTAATTTTGGATTTTTCTACAATTTTCCATAATTTTTTTATATTTTGAGTATTTCAAAATTTTTTTGGTTTTAAAAATGATTATATGCGTGAAATTTGTACATAAAATAAAATGCACAAAAATAAAACTAATCTATTTTTTTGAATTTTGTTATGCAATATTTGAATTTTTATTATTTTTTATATTTCTAATAGGGAAAACACAATGTTTTTTATTTTTTAATAAAAAATTGATGATAAAATGCAATGAGAAAATTATACGATAAACACACACATAATAGGAATCTAAACAAAGTTTTGGAGAATTTATTGAACACAAATGCTATTTATTTCAATGAAAAGAACATGCAATTTTAAAGTATGGAAAAGAATGACTGAATTGCAAGTATTTATTGTTTTTGCATAAAAAATTAACAAGAAATAAAATACAGGAAAATAGTTACAATTTACACACAAAAAGCATGTGGTGCACGTAAGAATGGAGCTGGCAGGAGCTTTATTGAAATTTTTAAAACTTCAGAGGGTGTCTTTGATATTTGCCCCATGAAATTAAGGCTTAAAGTTGGGGGTTCCTTCATTCCTCTTCGTTTCACGCCCAAGAGAAGAGGGTGCTGCCTTGCATCTCCCCTTGAGGGCGGTGGGCGGAACTGGTGGAGGAACCAGCCGCGAGCAGAGGGGCTCCTGGCGGCGTACACATATGCAGTGAATCTGTACGCAGGCAGTCAGTGGCGTTCAGTGGAGTCGGGCGGATGAGCTAAGCAGCGCCAAGGCAGGGGCACTGCTCCAGGATGTCGGCACGCGATGGTCTGTATGGTCGACTACTTTAGTCGGGTGGAGGTGTGCGGGTAGGCGCAGGGCGGCTGGCGCTAAGGCGGCGGTGCAAATTGCGGAGGCGGATGTTCTTCTCCTCCGCACGACAAGGCGGAACTCGGTGAAGTCGAAGGTCTGTTCCACGAAGCGGTTGACGGTGGCTGTCGACAGAAGGCCATGGGTGGAGCAGCTCCACCCCAGGCGGAGGAGGGGTGGTGATGGTAGGGTGGAGGCGCTTGTCGTATGGGATGAGGGCAACACATGCCTCGGTTCTGGATAGACGGTGGCTCTGGATGGACTTTAAGCGTAGGTTGTGGCTCCTGCCACTTGCGTAGTCAAAGGCGCTTAGCGGCTGGGGGGGAGGTGCTACTCTCCATGATCGAGGCGATCGGCACTGTCAGCGGCTGGTAAGGGAGGCACTGCTGCCCCTTTTTATTTTTTATACTTTTTTAATAGCATCTTTTTTTCTTTTTTTTTGTAATTCCTTGTTCCTAAACCAAAATCAAAAGATAACGACTCGAACACGACGGCTCGGTCTAAAAATCAAATGGAGATTAGTGGATGAGGAGGTTTCAGCGTAGGTGATGGATTGGAATTGATACTCCAGCCACTGTATGTGGTCAAATGAGAGACAGTCTGAGGTAGAACGTGAAGCGGTGGTGAATTAGAAAATGGGATGGAAGATCGGATTCGGAGCAAATCGTGATGATGAAAGAATAACTATTAACTACGATTAAAAATTTAACAATGAAATATCTGTGAAATTAAAATGATAAATTACACTATTAATCTAGATAAACAAATGTAAATAAAATAGATCTCACCATGGGAGCAGATGGAAGCCGTGATGGCCTCGACGAGGAATGAGTCGCTGTCACCGGACGGCTCAGAAGGTAGGCACCTCTCTATGATAAGAATACTCCTAGAGAATAGGCTCCTCTCACCAAAGATTGATCTAGTTAGAATGAGAGAGGAGGAACCAAATATATAGAGGGAAAAATTGAATTTGATTTTTTAAAATTTGAATGGAGAGGAAAAGAAGGGAGGAGGTTAATGGTGGATAAAATTTTTTACATTATCTACATAATTAATTAGTTAATTAATTCATAATTTCGCCACTTTAAATTTGATAATAAATGCTAATTATTTATTTTTTAGTGAGGGTTATTTAAGGAAATCAATTATATACATATACGATATACATATGGTACATTATATACATAGTTAAATAAGGAAATTATGTCATTTTATGTCTTAATTTTTTATATATTTTTTTATTTTAAATAAGGATTAAGAAATATTTACAATTATTTACAAGTACAATACATATAAAAATAAATATGGATATATACAATAAATAAATGGTAAAATTGCAAAAACCACCCCAGAAAACTATTTTTCAAATAACTCCAAAAATTATAAATAATCATTGTAAAATAATTTAATTTAGAATACAATGGAACTGAGTTTGATTCAATTTGAGTTCATATGGAGCCGAAATTGATCTTTCAATTATCGCTTTACGACTTTTTCCAAGTGTGGTTACTTTTAGCCTGTACTTGATTTTATTTTGCAAACATTTTATAATTTAGTAAATATTTTTATTTACAAATTTTATTACGAAAAATATTTAATTTGAAGTCAATTTATGGATAAATAAAATAGTGTAAGTTTTATACAAATATATACATAATACATGAAAAGTATTTACAAAAAAACATTTTTGATTAAATACCCTACCTCCCCCTACTTTATTCCTGGTCGGTCAGGTCAAGTCTTGCCTTCTCTTGGTGTTCGGGTCAGCATGTATCTAGTACATATAAACAGTCTTTTTATTTTCTTTATTTTTCCTTTATTTATTTATTTTATATTAAAATAATAATATATGTACAATATTTACTCACATATGCATGTTAGCAAGAATATGGAATTTGTATTATATAGGTGTTTTATAAGGGATTTTAAGATAAAATAAATGAATAAAAAAGATGAAATGCAGATTCATCAGCAACCCACCACATTACTGACGAATCTCCATTTCGTCACCTTTATTCTATCATTTTGGCCTTAAAAACCATAGCTAATGTTTGTAAATAGTAATATTTTGTACAAATTAACATTCATTATTTATTCCATTTATTGTGTATAAAATATAGTTTTTAA
This sequence comes from Ottelia alismoides, assembly GCA_037367405.1. Taxonomy (NCBI): domain Eukaryota; kingdom Viridiplantae; phylum Streptophyta; class Magnoliopsida; order Alismatales; family Hydrocharitaceae; genus Ottelia; species Ottelia alismoides. The sequence continues at coordinate 539,212 of JAZKJV010003390.1, read as the reverse complement.
TGCTAAAATTATAGATTAAAGAAAATAAAAAAACAATAAAATATCAATGGTATTTATGACCCTAAACCTCGAAATCTAGGCATCTTGATGACTGGATTGATAAGGAATAAAGTAGGGGTTGATAGGGCTGAAAACCACTAAAATCCCATTATTTTATTCATCAATAATCCATGTTGGGACCTATTTTATTATGCATTATTTATACCTCAAATAAAGAAACTTTGTACATGAAAGTTGTATATAATAATGTTTAGAAATACAGAATTGAGTTTACACAAAAATAATATACAATGTGCACTTTATACTCTAAATAAAAAGCCAAAAGCCAAACTTCTCAAACCCATATCTTCTCCATATGAAATCAAAATGTATCAAAATCACCTTTAACTATTTATAACTTTTAATAAGCTATACAATGAAGGTGGTTTCATCCAATTTAGAGCTAAGATGTAAAAGTTAGGTTTTGGACCTCTATTGTACTATATACATGAAGAAAATATTCATTTTATCTATTCTTTACAATTTTTATAATTTTATATTTTTATACTTTTATAAATATTATTTATAATATATGTAAAGGTGGTTTCATCCAATTTAGAGCTAAGATGCAAAAGTTAGGTTTTGGACCTCTATTGTACTATATACTTGAAGAAAATATTCATTTTATCTATTCTTTATTATTTTTATATTTTTATATTTTTATACTTTTGTAAATATTATTTATAATATATGTACATATCCAAAATAGAATAAAATCATGAAGAAAACACAAAAATAAAATAGTCTATAAATACATAAATGAAATACCTATACTTAGACATATATATTTAACACCTCTATTTATTTAAGTCTACATAATACATCAGAAAAATATAACAAAAATATATTTTATGTATAAAAATAAGTTATAAATGTATAAATTAATAAATAAAAAAATACAAAATAAAAATAAAATATACAAAACATAGATGAATATACATATAAATATACCCTTAAAAAGTAACTTTTAACAATTAATCTTATAAAAATAAATAAAAATCATATTAAAATACTATAGAAAATAATAAATATTTTCCATTCTATAACTTAAAATTAATTAATTATTTATTATTGAATTTTTAAATAATTTCGAGTTGCCTTTTTCGAATTTGTCCACATGGACTAACTCAAGAGTTGACACCGATCAACTCTTCTCCCCAAGCGTAGCCTCTGTCAGACCTAGTGTTTGATCCATTTTCATCAATTTTTCCCCGAGGATTCTTTCATCCTTTTGGTGGTTTTGTCTTCAACTTTTTTCCTCCATCATCCACCTATCACGCCCCCTTGATTCCTCGGGTTAGGGGTGTCTGAATCAAGCGTTCCACCTCATTCTTTGTCGTCGGTTCACCACCTATACAAAACCTCGCTTCCTCCTTCCTCTCAATTTTGAATCCCTTTTCGCCACCTTCTCTCCTTCCTTTTGCGCTTAACAGCTCGAGGAAAGTGACAGCTTCCTCTCCCTGTAGTTGGTTGGATCGAGGAGTAGCTCTGAGGTGATTTCCACCATCTCCGGTGGAGCGCCGCCGTGAGGTCCCCCATCTCGCAGCCCTCACTCGCCCGAGGTCCTTTTTATCTCTTTTTAGATAGCCGTTAGTCTTAGATTTAATTTTTCATGTTTTACTTTAGCTTTTAATATATTGTATTAGCGTAGATTCACTCAATCATAGTTCATTGGAGCTCCGCTCTGCGAACCCTCCACCGTGCTTCACTGTGTTTCCAACTTGCCCAATGCCATCACTCTCTTCCCCTACCGATTCTCCATGCCCCGTACCACTCCACTCAATCTGATCCTTCCTGGATCAGGATCCCAATGCTCCACCTCCGCCATTCGTCAGAGTAGTCGCTGCCACTCCCCATTTAACCTCCATTTCACACTCTGACGAGTCGTGGCAATTTTCTCTCAAACCAGCTATAGTTTTGTGAAGGTCCTGGAGGAGAGGCAATTTTGCAGAACCTGAAAGTTCATGGAGCTTCATTCCTCCCTTGATCTCTGGAGCATGCTCCGGTGGACTTCGAGGCTCTGTGAGCCTTCCAGTAGTTAGAGGACCCCTCCATGATCATCTTGAGCCTCTTGGATCATCTCCCGATGGCTGGAGACAGCTAGAATCGACGATCAAAGTTTGTCCTCGGTCATGTTCTTCCATGTTCATCCAGGGGGTCCACCGCCATTGGATTGGGTTTTGTCTCTAGAATTTGTAGTCGTCGTCGGATCAGTCGTGCCTCAGCTATTGGTATCATCTATGAGATCTAATCCCCTTCGTTGAATCCGAACCGGTATCACGTTACGTGGGCACGACACGTGGCAAGTGGGAGCATCTGAACCGTCTGCCCGCACCTATTAGTGGTAAATTGCATAGTACATCACCCATATTTTTGCCTTTTGTATTTGGTCATGTAAAATATTTTAAATGCTTTATATTTTTTGTAAAAATTGCATGTGAACCCCAGGATTTATTACTATTGTAATTTTGTCTCTACTAGGTCACCTCGCATGCCGTCCCACGTAAGGTGGCCATTTTGTAGAGAACCCTTTACTGGTTTTTGTATTTCATTTTAGTCCAAGAACTTTACATATTAGTTATATAATTTTGGTTATTTTACAGAAAACATCTTATATTTATTTTTAATTGCAAAAATGCCCTACGAGTTCATTACTTTTTGTGCATATTTTCTATTTATTAAAAATATCATCCATGCTCCAAAAAGTCTCAAAAATAGGGTTAAGTGTCTGCTTGCTTGTAGATTCATGTTATATTTTTGTTTTTCATTTTAGGCACTTTTAATATCTATTAAAAATCAAAAGGGCATGTTTTTATCCCTATTTAAATTAAAACTTACCAAAAATATGAAATGTTTTGAAAAATTCCAAAAATTTATATTTTATTTATTTTAGTATATTGTATCTCCAGACCAAAAATCTCTAAAAACAGAAAAAGAAAACTCATAAAAATTAGAAAGCTCCAAAATCTGTTATAAAAATATTAAAAATCACTAAAATTATAAAATATTTATTTTTGTTCTGAAAGTTTTGTTATATTATCTATTATTTATTAAAATTTATTTGAAAATTTTTTGACATATTTTACTATTTTTATCTTCAAATCAATTCAGCCTAGTTATTTAATCTATGTTTTGGGATATTTTTAACTTTGAAAATATATAAAAATTGTTAAAAATTCCCCAAAAATATCATATATAGTAGAAAATATTTACAACACAAAAAAATTTATCTCTAAATTTTATTTATTTATAGTAGTATTTATAATTATATTTCCTTATATTGTATATATAGCCTTATATATTCTCATAATATATAATTAAAAAGTAAAATTAATTAAAATTTATAAAATATAAAAAGAAATTAAAATTTATAAAGTTAAAAATAATTAAAAAATTAAAATGAAAATCCTTAAAAATATAAAATTAATTATCCACACAAAAATACATAGATAAGAGGAACACAAATTTTGGATTTCATTTTTCAGATCTATGTAGTTTGCTCCTTTTGTTCGATACTCTACTAATACATACACCTACACACACATTTGTAGAGTTATAATAAATTTTAACTCCACAATTATTTTTTCTTTTATTGCTATATCTATTGTGGGTTAGTTGTTGAATTTAGCGAGTTTCTTAAGCAGTCAACTCAACTATTGTTGATCTGTCTTGTGGATCAACACGACCCTCTCGATTTTTGTTACTTCATTTACCAAGATGAAGGAGGGGCTAGTGGACTTCAAGGAGCTAAATAAAAAGTAAACAAAGGATCTTCATGGGGACCAACACCTACTTGAACGTTGAAGGTGTTGGGACATGCATGCTTGACCAGGACGATAATATAATGATATGTTAGGATGTACTATATGCTCCAGTTCTGGTCAAGAAAGATTTTGAGGTTCGTTTCTATAATAAATGTGTATCCATAGGAACATAAAAAGGTCTATGTCATGAGAAATTTTGTACCTGAATGGCATATTATGCCTTTATGTAATAAGTTCTAATGAATCAAAGAATGTGATTTCTAAGTACTCTATGTCTTATTTGTCTGATTATGATTTATGGTACATTGGACTAGGTCATTCAAGAAATTCAAAAATATATCAAATGATTAAACTTGATCTTCTGCCTAAGATTACAGGTGCAAAGACATTGCCTTGTGAACATTGTTTGATCGGTAAAATGGCGAAAACCCTTCTCAATAGGAATTCGGTCAAAGGAACTATTAAGCTTGATCCATTCAGATATATGCGTACAATTAAGTGTCAGTACACATAAAAATAAGGAATACTTAATAACATGCATTGATGAGTACTCTAAGTTCTCTTATATCTATCTCTTAGGAAGAAAGGAAGACGCCTTTGAAACATTAATGAGATATGAGATAGAAGTAGAGAAAAAATTAAAAAAACCAATAGAGACCTTTAAGATAGGTATAGGTGGAGAATATACCTCAAAAGAGTTTTACGAGTATTTTATTCAAGTAGGCATTTGTAGACAGGCTACGATGCCTTATATACTGCAACAAAATGGTTTGGCTAAAAGAAAGAATGCAACACTGACAAATGTAGTAAGGTGTATATTGTCACATTTAGGTCTCTTAAAGAAATTTTGGGAAGAAGTTGTGTTGATCATTAACTACATACATAATATGATTCCACCAAGTCTTTAGAATCAACTCCATATGAAATTTGGAATGACATGATACCCGGGTTGAGTCATCTCTAAAAATGGGGATATGTTGCACATGTCTTGGTACCGAGTCAGCATAGAGATAAGCTAGACTTTAAGATATTAAAGTGCAAATTTATTGGATATAATGAACATTGTAAAGGATATAGGTTCTTTCACGCATCAAAAGGTCTAATCGAAAGTCACAATACGACCTTTCTTTAAAATCATCAAGAGAAGGATCATGAAGCAAAGGAACTAATCATCCATACATAGAAAATGAACATATGAATAATGTTGATCCTTTAGAGGAAGTGGGTGTAACCCAAACAACCTACGAGTATGATCGGCAATAAGAGACCCCAAGCATGGTCCACATGAATGGATGATTATCATTTCTATGGATGCGAGATGTCATGTTACACTGTAGGCGAAGATGTAGCAGATTGTATAGATCCCATATTCTTTGACGAAGAAATGTCTTCGATTAAGTTGGAATCATGGATGGCCGCCATGGGGGATGAGCTAGACTCAATTGAACAAAAAAATGTATGGGAGTTATGTGATTTGTCAGAAGGTAGGCAATCCATAGGATGTTAGTGGGTATTAAAGAAAAATACAGAGTTGATGGTATTGTTGATAAAAACAATATTAGTTACCAAGGATTATACTCAGCAAGATGGAATAGAATTCCAGAAAACCTACTCTCCGGTGCTAAGTTTGCATCGATATAGATGATCTTAGCTATAGTCACATATATGAATTTGTAATTATTCCAAATGGATGTGAAGATAGCCTTCCTTGATGTAGAATTAAGAGAGGAGATATAAATGTGACAGCCAGATGGTTTTCAGGTAGAAGGAGAAAAGAAAATAGTTTAAAAGTTAAGAAGTCGTTATATTGCTTGAAATAATCTTCACAGCAATGGCATCTCAAATTTATTAGAAAATTATCCAATTTGAAATTGTTGCAAATAAGTTGGATAATTGTATATTTGTGATGAAGAGTGGGAGCAGGTTTGCTATCGTGTCATTATCAGTGGATGACATTCTACTCGTGAGTAATGACATATGAATGCTGAATAAAATTAAATAGAAATTAAGCAATGAATTTGAGATGAAGGACATGGGCGAAGTATCAGATGTTATAGGAATTCAAATTACATGAGACTGAGATTTTATCGGGAAAAATATTTGCATATTGTATTTAAGATTTGGAATGCATAATAACACTCCAAGTCCTACACTTCTTATGATCGGAAAGAGACTTAGTAAGAGTTAATGTTCTGAAAGGGGGAAAATATTTAGAAGTTATATATGAATGAGTGATGAAAAGTCTGATGTATGCAATGATATGCACTCAACTTGACTAGGCCTATCTAGTTAGCCTAGTTAGTAGATATCAAACTAATCTCAGACCAGTATATTGAGAAGCTATAAAGAGGATTTTTTTGATATCTGAAAGGTATTGTACATCTGAAACTGATGTATCAAGCTGCATCACTTGAAGTAGTATGAAACTCCGATACAGATTTCGGCGGGGATGTGGATGATAAGAAATCTACATCAGGTTACCTTTTCATATTTATAGAGCTGGCGTTTCTTGGTATAAGAAGAAGTAAGAATGTGTATCTAAGTATACACTTGAGGCAGAATACATTGCATGTAGCATGACCACCACCTATGCGTTTTGGATTAATCACTTTTTAGAAAACTTAAGCCTAGAATTGGTCAAAGGACCAATTGAAATTTATTGTGATAATCAAACCATGATAAGATTTATCAATAGTGGGGTTAATAGTTATAAAGGAAAGCACATTGAAATTCAATATCACTATATACAAGATATAGTGGATAAACAAGAAATTACGGTAACCTATATACATACAAGTGATATGAGAGGTGATTCTCTAACCAAAGGAATAGTAGCTAGCAACTACATTTAAATATGTTGATTTAATGGGACTTAGGAATGCATGAGTCAAGGAAGAGGTTTTCAGAATAATAAACCTCACTGTCGAGATCTCTATACACTACACGATCAGTGGGAGTGTAAAAGGTTTGACCACTGTGGTCACGTAGGAGATGTATAATGACCTCCAGTGACCGCAACGGTTGTGCGAGGTAGGGTTCACGGATAACCTAACTGCATGAGCGTGAAGGAAGGGGGCAGACAGAGCGAGGGATTACACCCTATATAAACCTTCCATACGAAGGGGAAAGAGACAACATCATCAAATTCTCACTCTATGGGAGCCCCCTTCTGATCCACACCCAATATCTCTTTCCCACTCTCTCGTTCTCTGCGAGCAAGACAACGACATCGTAGCTAGATCCTAGATGTGGTGTGTTAGCCCATCCTTTTTTGTTCCTTAGGTTGTTGTCTTGTGGGACACTTCTTGATTGCATTTGACTACTACACACTATTAGAAATTTTCTTTGTTTGTTTATTATTTGAACAATGAAAAATCTTGAAAAATATTATACATATAAGGGAGCCTACACCCATGTGTAGGTAACTTTCCTACACCTACTCCCTTTTCCCTCTATTTTTTCATTTTTTGAATTGAATTCCTAGGGAATTTAGATCATAATATATCATTGTGATTCCATTCAAATTTCAATTTATTTCAAGACTATTGACTTATACATCAAGACAATCAAATTTTAACGGTCTCATATTTACTGAAATCGAACCCTTTTTGATGGATTTGAAATCATATTTGTATACATGAAATGTTAGAATATGATATTCACGTTCAAATTCATATATCAAGAGTATGCCTTTCTTATATAGAAACTTGGGGAAATGACCTCTCCCACACAAAAATCATCATCCTTTCTCTCATGTGGGGAACTCAAAAAGTGAGTTTCTCATATAAGAACTCAGGAAGTGGGTTCTCTCTCATAGGAACCTTGAAGAAGAGATCTTGTTATGGGGAGCCACTAGCAGAGGATGATAGATGAAAAAGATTTATATAGGGTAATCTCATATAGAAGAAGATTTTTAGACTACCTCCCTTCTTATCCAAGATCACCCATGTACTTTTTGGACTACTTCCATTTTTCTTTCTTTCAAGTTAACAGACTTACGGAGTACTCTTGGGCCCAAACAACCTTGACAAGAGAAAAAAAAAGAAGTAACGATCTTTTATCATTAACGGGACATATCTCCATGCATGCATATTAATGCATGTTATCATGCTATTATAGTATACTGTTGCAAATAGAGGTGAAATATACATATCCATATATCCTGAACTTCATGTTGCCATCGCATGGAGAAGGTGGACAGTGTCGTCTCCTCGATGGCGCCAACACTGAACGATCAATGTATGTAATTCATCTGGCACACATCCGATTGATTGGACTAACGATCAAATCAAGGATTGATTCGCTTTAATATCATTTGAAAATAAATAAAAAAAGAAACATGCATTTACGTGGAATCTTACTTCATAATGAATGGGATGAAACTTTGAGCAAAAATCACAAAAGGTTGAATATTGGGATTTTTACATCCATAACCACGAGTCTTTTTTGTAATAACATTCATAACCATGCATAATCGCGAATTACATGAGAAACTTCGAGTAATGCTTAACTCTTACATGACGTAATCATGTGTTATGTTCTATTTGAGATGCACATTATATTTGACGGTTTCCGTTAAAAAGAAGACAAAGTAGTCCTTAATAGCCATTCTTATTTATAAATCATACCATCGTTGCCTCTTGGAAGTTCACCGGACCCAACCTTCATGCCATCGTTGCCTCCTGGAAGGTCACCGGACCCGGCCTGCAAGCTCTACAGCCCCCAGTTGAACCTCTGCAAGCCCCTCTCCACTGTTGTTGCCAACCTCTACAGGCCCCTCCCCTGTCGCCTTCGAACCTCTGCAATTCCCCCCCCCCCCCCCACCTGTCGCCACCTCCGCGGCAAGACCCCCATGGTCCAACCCTCAACCCGTCGCCATCTCCTCCTCCATCTCCACCCCCCCCCCCCCCCCCCCCCGTCGACCTCTTCTGCAAGCCCCCTCCCCCCACCCGTTGCCACCTCCTCTGCAAGTCCCCCCCTCCTCGGTCCAACCTCTGCAACTCTTCAAGCACACCCCCCTCCGAACCCCGCCTGCAAGTTCCCCCCATCACCCTTTTCTCAAGATCTTTGTTAAGATCATAGGGATTCTTCATGTCGACTTCCAAGCTCGATGAGCAATTCAGGAACTTGTCCGGTGGGAGATTTTCCTCTTCTAATTCAGATCCATTAGTGACTGGCTGAGGCTTCAGCGATAGGAGCTTTGTGAGTTCTTTCTGTAACTTTGTCACTTATCTCCCCCCCCCACGCCAGCAGACCCCGTTGACACCCCCATCTCTGCCGCATGCGAGCTCCCCACCCTCGCTGTCGCCCTCTGATGAATACTCATTCATCACTCTTTATTCTTGTATTTTAGCTACAAAAACCTTTGCAAATACATGTAGATATGTGTAAATAGGAATAATTACCAAAAGCATGCATTGTGTAAAAACCTATAATTAGCATGTTTTTGTGCAAAAATAAAAGAATAAATATTAAAAAGAAAAAGAGGGAAATATTTAGAATAAATATTGAGCAACCTAACCCAAGGGAGGGCTCAGCATGGGCCTGACCGCATAAAAGCCAAAGTAGAGGGAGATAGGGGCTCATGAGTGTAAATATTTGTGTAAATAAAATAAATATATTTTCCTCACCAAAAATATGCTTGTAAATACTTGTATATATTTATAAAATATATAAAAAAAAGAAAAAGTTAAAAATCAAAAAGAATGAAAATACCCCTCTCATCATGTACATAAACCACTTCTATGTATTTATTTAACCTTGTAAATAAATAAATTTAATTTTCAAACTTTTGTAAATATTCTATGTTTTATAATATAAATAAATAAAAACAAGTAAAATCAAAACAAAAAAATAGCAAAATTAAAAATACAAAAATACATTGTACATATACCATGTGTATAAATGAACATGTATATTTATTTTACCTATGTACATAAATAATAAAAATAAAATAAAAATACCTTTTTATTCCTTATTTTATTCTATAAATAAATAAAATATAAAATAGGAATAAAATTGCATAAAAATAATAATTAAAAATCAAAAAAATCAAAAACCCTAATTGTGTACATATATCTATATAGTACATATTATGTATATACCTTATTTTTATTTCTAAAAAATTATTAAAAATCACCAAAAAATAGAAAAAAATAAAATAAAAATCTTTCATGTTTTAACTTTTTGCAAATTCGGCCCCTAGCTACCCTTATTTTGTGCTTGAAGATCCAGCCACGTGGCCGATTTCCATTGGGTCCTGGGGATGTTGACCGCCCGGTCAACTCCCCCCAGGACCACTTCTCACGGGTCTGTGTTGCCCGACCCATCTTCTCGGATTTTTCGCAACCAAACCCGATCATGCCTTGCCTAAACCCCGGGTCCGAATTGCTCACGTCATATCCGTCAACCTCGCCGGGGCATCCACCTCGAGATCCGCGCTCCAGAATGCCCTACCCGCGCTCGTTTTCCCGGACCCTCCACCGTATATAGATGCAGCTCCGCCACTCGATTGCTCCATCTTTGGTCACTTGCCTCCACCCCCAGTGAGCTCCAGAGAGACCGCGAGAGTGACAGCTTGCATCCCGACCTGTCGAAGCGAGGAGAGGGAGCTTGGCCATCGATCCGGCGAGCTACACCGCCGCTGCTCCGCCACTTGCGTGAGCACCGAGCCTCGGAGGGAGACGATCCTTGAGGCGACTACCAGGAGCTTCAGCAGCTCCTCCCCTGTCTCTCCGACCACCCAAGTAACCCTATAGGTCCTTATCTTTCCTCGATTTCAATTTACGCCCAAATCGCGCCGCCACCGTCCACCTTCGATTCCCATCGTTTCCGATCACTATCTGATCATCGGGCGTCGCCATAGCCCTCACCCTTCTCCCGCGCATCTTCTCCACGTATCCATCCAACCCAGCTCGCACAGGAGCTGGGAGTCGAGCTTCACCATCCCCCCTTCGCCGGAGCTCATCCGTTCCGACCCACCAGCCACCGTCACTACGCCTAACCGGGTCGAGGCAGTTTGCCCTCGACCCGTGAGTCTTCTGGTTCACTTTGCAGGTGCTACCAAGCCCATCTGAGGGCTTTGGTCATTCAGGCCAGGAGGCCCAGCTCCGCCGACCTCGCCCGAGCTCCTCGGAGCTCGGCTCGATCATCGGAGCATCCCAGCAGACGCGGGAGCACTCCAGCTTTCTTCTCCGACCTTCAGAGTGCTCCAAGGAGGAGCCCCGCGCACACCCGAGCCCGGCGAGTCTCGCCGGGGACTTGTTCTTCCAGCATCCTCTATCGTCGTCCGATCGCCCCTCCCGCTCCAGTTTCAATCCGAGCCGTCGATCACCGGAGCATCCAGCATCGTCCGATCTGAGGAGGCGACATCTGGAGCGCCCACTATAGCCGCCATCCGATCATCGACGTGGTGCGCATCCAGCCCATCCGCATAATAAAGGGTAATTTACCCTTAGGCCCTATCTTGTCTTTTATTTCGTTTTAGTCCTGTAAATATAGAACTCAATTGTTTAGTTTTAGGGTTAATTGCATAGTGGACCTCGTACTTTAGTTTATTTGCTTAGATACCCCTGTGCGTTGTATGCCACGTGCTTCGTCACGTGTTTATTTGGGTTATTTGCATTGTATGCCCCTGATGTTCTAGATGTTAACAGTTGAATGAAATCTTTTACTTATTTGTATTTATACCCCTGTGCGTGATTTATTTCCACATGTGCGTTATATTTTGGGTGTTTTGCAGATAGGCCCTTGGACTTTTGGTGCGTGTTACCAATAAGTCCTTGGGACTTATTTTTATTACATTTGGGTCCCTGAGTGCCCCAGGCACGCGCGTGGCGCGTGTTTTGCTGGGTATTTTGCACCAGAACCCACAGAACTTTGGGTATTTGCACTTTGGTCCCTGTGCACTGTACTCTCTCTTTATTTTTGAATAAAATAGCAAAACACCTCCAAATCCAACGAAAATTGGACACATGGCTCCTGCCATGATGTAGAGTTTTTGTGGATTTTTGAGGACATTTTTGATTTCGTTTGATATTTTTAAAAAATCAAAAACCTTTATTTTTGCTATTGTCTAACTTGAAAAATCACAAAAAAATATTAAAACTCGCTTAAAAATTCTATAAAAATTACCCACTGTTTGTTTTGCTTAGTTTGATTTTCTAGCCAATTTTGACTATTTTTCATTACTGAAAATCACTAAAAACATAAAAACACTCAAAAACCTATAAAAATTCTAGTAAATCAATTAAAAATCCAAAAGCAATAAAATTGGTGCCTAAATTTTCCTCATTTTGTCTTCTTTGTAGGAAAATTACCTCCAGGCCATTTTGGAGCTCTTAGATATTTTATCTAGGGCGTTTTGGCTCGGCTGGACAGTACCATCTCTTTTAGCTACTGTTTGATTTTTAGAAAATTAAATAAACCTCAGAAAATTCTCAAAAATTCACCAAAAATACTAGAAATTATAAAATACATAAAAATATTTCTGATTGAATTTTTGGTTAATTTTTAGTGCCTTAAATAAATTGGTTAAGTGTGCTTTTCTTTGTTTTTCCTAATTTCTTAATCACTTAAAAATCCAAAAAAAATATAAAATAAATTTAGAACCACTAAAAATATTTTCTTCCTTTACTTTCTTTCTTTTTACTACTTCGTAGGCCGAGAGGCCAACCCGTGCTCCTTGAGTTCGACCCTGGTCGCTATACCAGGTTAATCCAATAGCAGGACCGCTGTTTTGAGTTTTGATCGATTTTATCTTTATTGAGTGGTTCATTTTTCTTGATTGACCCGAGTCCGATTGGTTGAGGTCACAACGACCGATTGATACCTTTACCTTAGTCATTTGGACGGTCATCACCCTCCACCATCGTCCAAGGCCCCCTTCCCATCGCCTGCAAGCCCCTGTCAGTCGTCGTCCTTCACCAATGTCAAAGCCCTCCCACTCCAAACTGAGAGTCACGCCGCTGCAGCTGGGACATTTTTTGTTTTAGATTAATTCCAACCGTTAGATTGATGATTGGTTAGATTAACTCACTTATCTGGTTGAGTTAATGAATTAAATTAACGGATGATTAAGGGTGTAAGACGGCGCACTATTCAGTGTCCTGGGCTTAATTCACGATTATGCAGGGTTATGAATGTTATTACAAAATTACTCATAGTTATAAGTGTAAAAATCCCTTAAATATTCTATTAAGTTTCTAAAAAATTACAACCAGTGCGGGACCTTTTATATAGCCCCACAATAGTAAAGTCCCATCAGTTGGGGGTGTGATACTAATGACTAAACATGAGGGCCATCTAAATAGTACTCTAACATTGTTTAAATAAAAAAATGAATATAACTAAATGAATACAGAATGTATTCATATTCCTCTGTATTGCTAGTTAACCCTCAACCCCATTGAGAGTATTTAGTTGCATTACTATTAGGGTAACCTATGAAGTATATCATTGATTGATGCCGATAATTTAGTTAAGAAGAAATTGGCATAAGTGTTGGATTTTAGAGGGTTCGGAAAGACTTCTGCTTGAAATATATCAGAACGCATCTATAATTTTAATCGTGAAAAAAGTCAAAATCTAAGTATAATACTAACCGAAATTAGTTCTTTTGATAATCAATTGAAAATTTTTTGAATAGGAAGAAACATCTTTTTCTTTTCTCACTTTCAAACACACTCCGAAATGGATAAAAAGTATGATAAATAAGTTTTTTTTATTTCCTTAAGTTTTCCCTTTGTTTTTTGTATTTACTAAAAATACAAAATAAAGGTATTTCTATTTCTTTTTTTATTTATGATAGAGCACAACTATTTCAAATCTTCTTTAAATATTAACACATGATTCACTTTCTTAAAGTACTAAGACAAATTATAAATATTTCTACCACCACGATTAATAAATATAAAAAAGGTACAGGACATACATGCAATTTGTCCCAAAAAGTTAAGCCTAATTAATATATATACAAGACTTTTTAGAAAAGACAAAGTGTGCAGAGGGGGTCGGTGCAATTTACCCCCACTTAACCCAGTCTAATGTGGTTGTCCTCTGCTCGCCACGTGGAGGATCTGAAGGTTGCCATACCGCACTGCTTCGAAAAAGACCAACGACTGTGATTAGATCTGGCACATATGCAAGATCCAATGGCAGTTAGGGGTCAGAAGAACACCCAAGAACACAATAGCGATGAACTTCGATTTGGCTTATCTCTAAGCTCCAGCGATGGTTCTTCACTCCGACAGGTCCAGCAGCTTGCTGGAGGTGGTCCACATGTGTAGGTCGTCTCCGACGAGGCTGAGGAAGCACTAGGAGCTCTAATGACTCCAGACCATCTAGAGCTACTCCAGGTGTTCACCACTATTCTTGGGACTTCGTTGAAGCATATAAACTGCAATAAACAATTCCCAGGCTCGATGTGAAGCATCTTGGCAACCAATGAAGCTGATAGGCAAAATGGGGATGAAATGGTGAACCTCCAGTGAAGGGAGATGGGTTTGAATTGCCTAATCCACAAGGGTTAGGGTTGAACTCACGATGGAATAAATGTAGCAGATGAAGAGGAGTCGAATGGAGTGGGAATTGAGGTGGAATAATAGACGAGTCATGACGATTTGGCTTGGAGATCGAGCTCCAAGAGATTTGGGGATTTTCAAAACTAAACCTACTGACTTAATTAAAGGTGAAATTAAAGACGGAAATCAAAAATACAACAAAGAAAATTACCTAGGACGAGCGATAGGGGCCTCGACTTGGCCAGGGGACTAAGGAGGCTAAACCGGCCGGTGGACTCCTCTGGCGATGGAATGGAACCACACCTACGATGACCCCCCTTGTTGCAAATCTACCTAACCCGATGCTATAATCCAAGGGAAGAGGTTGCAAAGGATCTGAGGGTCTAAGAACTCTAATAGAGTGATCAAAATTAGAGGCAGAGCTAGGGAGGTTCTTAAATATGCTTGAAAAGGAGGGGTCTTCAATCGACGATATTGATCAAATCGATGAAGATTGAAGATCCTTCTCGTTGTGGCATGAATCAAGGAGGTTTCATCTCCAGGAATCACACATCATGCCATAGCAGATGATGATGATCTGGAGGGGATAAATGGGTGAAGGTTCGGACTGACAAACCCGGTGCTCGAGGAAGAGAGAAGGGAGTTAGTTGACTCAAGGTCAATGTGGGAAAGGACCCTGTTGGACCACATGGACTAACTAGGAAATTCGTTGGCTAAAATTCTTTGTAAAATCAGAAATAAATAGTAAATGAATCAATTATATTTTTATTCAAACATAAAAAATGTTTTTAATTTAATGTAATATTTTATACCTATTTTATTTACTTTTATGAGGATTTTTATTTTAAGTTAATATTTACATGTAAAATATAGGTAAAAATACATGTGTTTTGACATTTTTATTTTTATTTTTTTAAATTTTATTATTTCATAGCTATTTTATATATTTTTAATTTATTCAAATATGCATCAAGGTATTTTATGTATTTTTCTGACTTTATTTGTGTACTTAATTAATTATGTACATATATATTATAGGTATATATAGGTATATTTTATCTATGTATTGAGATGTATTATTTATTTTATTTTCTTTATGATGATTTTAATTTAATTTAATTATGTACATATGTTTTAAATAATATTTAAAATTTTATAAAAAAAAGGTTAAAAAATATAAAGAATAAATATATCGAATATTATATACAAGTATATTGCACAATAAGGACCTAAAACCTAGTTTTTGCATCTTAAATCCAAAATGAATGAGACCACCTTCATTAAATAGCTCATTAAAAGTTATATACAATTAAAGTGACTTTATTAGATTTTGATACATAAGATACAAGTGTGTGAAGTTTTATTTGGCTTTTTGTTTTATGTGTCCTGGGCACAATGTGCATTATTTTTCTGTGAAATCAATTTTGTATTTTTCTTTAAAAAGTCATGTTGAAAATTTTATTGTTTGAAGTATAAAAATAATAAAATAAAATAGTTCTCAAAAATCAATTATTGATGAATTACAAATTAGGGTTCTATTATATTTTCTGTACAATTTATATGCACTATCTCCCCTTCTTTATTCCGTGTCGACCAAGTCATCATGATGGTGTGGTCCCAAGACATAGGGTCATTCAATAGTTATGGTATCTAATTTCTTTTTCTTTTCTTCCTTTATTCTTTTATTTTGGATTAAATATATTAAATATGCAATGTTTTATGAAATATTTTGTACAATTTGTCAGTATTTATTTTGAAAAATTAATGATATATAAATGCATTTAGCTGGGGATTTAAGGTCAAAATGAAAGAATAAAGGTGATGAAATAGAGATACATCGCCCCCCTATACTTGCCTTTTCCTAGTCCCTAGCAAACATTTTTGCCTATAAGAGCTGAGAAGAAAATAAAGAAAAGAAAAAAAGAACTTGGATTAATTTTAAATTTTAAACTTGTCTTCATGATATCAAAGTTTGGAGCTCATGTGGACCTTTGGATTTTTAGTTTTGTCGGAACCTTATTGGGAACCAGACTTAAAACACAACAACCTCTAAGAAATACAAAAATCTACTCAAGTCTCCTCAAAAGCCAAGTCAGAACAAGTCGATGTCATATGTAGTTCCTTATGACTATGAGTCTATCATGTACGGTGTTAGTGATATATAGCTCCTCTCGACTGAAGCAGTAAAAGTCAGGCTTCTCCAACACGGTGACCCTGATTCCCCAATCTAATAACTTTTTCCTCGAGAAGCGGGATATATCCTTCTAAGTTCAAGTACAACCGGCTCAAGAAGAAGAGGTGGAGAAGATAATCAACTGTAGCTAGTTTAGCTACCAATCCTAGTATGCTTAACTAGTGTAGCCAAGTCATCCGATTGCGGGCTCACATGTATCTTTGAGTTTGAAGCTTAATCTTGCTTATTGAATACAAACATGCTCCAACGGGAATTGATTTTTCTTGTATTTTTGCCCGCCTATTTTTTTAGAGTTTTTGATTTTTTTTCATTTTTTATACTATATACATCAGCATTCAAATAAGGACTTTTTCCTATTCAGCTAGTAGACTATCCCTCTTTTAAAGCTACATTGCAACCCACAACATCTTGTCATTAGACATCATTGCTTCTGGATCGGGTTGGGGCACAATGGCCACAGCATCGTGACTTTGTACGTTTCCATTCGCTTATGTCTCATACCGATAATCCAGTAATCTACCACTTCAACTGAGTTGAGTAAGGTGTACGGTGTAGGTGTGCGAGTTTGGTCACGGTCGACAAGAGTCATGTGTGTGTTCTGAAATATTCTACTTCGGTAGTCAAGAGGACATTAAAGCTAGTCTCAAGGTCTCAAAGAATTAAGTCTAGTAGACATGAAGTGCCTCAATTTCAATTTCTCGAAGGTTCCTGGGATTAACTGGATTAAGGTCCAACAAAGCTCCAATCTTCAGATTTTATTTAGATTTGTTCGATTGTCATTATAAATCCGAAAAATGCAAATGTCATGCAATGCAAGAAAATATTTTGGGAAGCAATTATCTGATTTTGAACTTTTTATGGGATGTGGAAAAGGTTTTTCAAATTTTTATGCAATTTTGAAAACATTTTGCAAATTTTTATGGGTTTTTGATTTTGCATTTTTTAGTGATTTTTTAAAAATAGAAGAGTTAGAAAAAGAAATAGTTGCATATATTTACACGGGTGTGCATCTTATTATTTATAAGTATTGTGGTTCAAGAATTTACACAAGTTAGTTAGTCAATCGTTACAAGTTTCTATACACAGAGTTTGTAAGGAAATTTTATTTACTTAAATAATGTATCTGGTTCTAAAAATAATTTGAAAGAATTTTCACAAACATTTTGAAAACTTTATTTTGAAAATAATTTGACAAATAATTTTTATAAACATTTACAAAATCTGAAAATCATTTTGTAAAGATTTTTCGAACAGTATATATAGATTTTTCAAAATATTTTTGCAATCATTTTCCAAACCATTTGTAAATAGATTTTAAAAATATTTTATTAAAATAAAGACAAGAAATTTTACAAACAAAATTTTTTACAAAGGTTTGAAAACTTTTCTAAAAATATTTTCAAACTATTTTACAAAAGATTTTTCAAAGAAAATTCCAGCCATTTTTCAAATATTTTGCAAAACATTTTTAACTGATTTATTAACCGTAATTATAAAGAATTTTAATGTATATTTTTATTATATTAATTTGCCATATTATTGAAAATACACAGGAATGAGTTATGACTAAAGTATATACAATGTATATATGAACCCCCTATACTTAACTTGAGCTATATCATCACAGATCAGAGCGAAAAGGAATACATAACTCGTACTAAGTGTAGGAAAGTCTATACTACAACGATACAATAAAGAATAGGAAGTCGGTCGTCCCCCTTATACTTAGGATCAATTAATCCTAAGTATAGCAGACTTCATACTAATCAGGGAGGGTCGAGGGTGATAATAAACAAATAATTAGCTCAGTCTGTTCCCCCTATACTTAGGGTAAATTATCCCTATGTATAGAAAAGATATCAAGAGTTGAGGAGATGTGTGAGGGATCAAAGAATGAACATCGAATACACTCACCCCCCGATACTTAGGATCAAGCATATCCTAAGTGTAGAAACGATGAATGGGATGGGTGAAGATTTTCGAAAGAATGAAAGAGTAAAAATGAAAAGAAGAGAAGAAAAAGATTAACTAATCAAAAAAGTTTTTGATTGTCTTATCTCAATCTAATGATGGTGCAACTTGAAGCTCTTCCTTGTAGACCACTTGAATTGAGTCAACCACGGACAAGAATGTATCATGCTTGAGATAAGGCTTCAGAAGTTGACTGTTGATCACAAAAGATTGTGTGTCAGCTGATAAACCGGATATCATGATGCTTCCATTGTCACACGCATGCTTCACTATGAACGGTCCAATGCACTTGCTTTTCAACTTCTTTGGGAATAGTTTTAACTTTGCATAAAACAACTAAACCTTTAGACCTGGCTCAAAAGTCTTGCGGCATATATGCTTGTCATGCCACTTATTGACCTTCCCCTTGTACATAAGGTTGTTGTCGTATGCATAGTCTAAGCTCAAGCAATTTGTTCAGATCAAGCTTTCTATTCAAATAAAGATTTGTGAAATAGTTCAACTGGCAAATGACATGGCTTGTCGTATACAAGGCAGTAGGGAGACATTCCCAAAGGAGACTTGTACACTATCTGATTGAGACCAGTTCTTTCCGTCTGGACATACAAGCTTCTGAAGGATTGTCTTGATTTCCCTTATTTGAACATTCTTCCAAGCCATTATATTGTAGGTGGTATGGAGAAGAGACGTTCTATGTAGTATTCTTGAGTCAGCTTCTTCACTTATCTATTAATGAAATAGCTACCCCCGTCTGATATAAGAATTTTAGGAATCCTGAACCTTGCAATGATGTGTTCTTTCACAAACTAACATATGGTGCTATTATCGGTGGTTGAGGTTGGGATAGCCTCCATCAATCGACTAACGTAATCAACAGCGAGCAAAATATACTCATTTGACTGATTGTTGGAAAATGGGCCCATAAAGTCAATGCCCCACACGTCAAACACGTCAGATATCTGAATGTACTTCAGGGGCACTGTGTCTCTCATTCCAATAGTGCCACAACTTTTCTGACATCTAGTGCATCTTTTCATGAAATCTTCTGCATCTTTGAAGAGCGTTAGCCACTAAAGCCTGTATTGTAACACTTTCACTGTTGTGCACTTTCCAGAGTGGTGTCCACCTGATTCTCGGGTGTGGCAATGCTTGAGGATACTGTAAACTTCCTCATACGGAATGCACCTTCTCCAATTGTAATCTACCCCTATCACAAAACAGATAAGCATCCTCCTACTAATAGAAATGAATATCTGACAGAAACTTGTCAACTTTCAGCTTTAACCAGTCATGTAGAGTTCTCATGTAAATAAGATAGTTCACAATATTGGTGAACCAGGGGAGCAAGGTGACTGACAGAATGTCTTCATCTGGAAAGGTCTCTGTAATAGGCATTAGGCTCTTCTCAGGAGTGGCTGGCTTTGTTAATCTTGATAAATGATCAACCACCACATTTTTAGCTCCAGGTTTATCATAGATTTCAAGATCGAACTCCCGGAGCAGAAGGATCCATCTGATGAGTCTCGATTTTGCATCCTTCTTAGCTTGCATGTACTTGATGGCTGAATGGTATGACAATAACTTTGGATCATAATAGATGTGATCTGAATTTCTCCATGGTGAAGACAACTGTTAGCAGCTCTTTTTCAGTGACAGTGTAGTTCTTTTGAACTTCAATAAGAATTATGTTGGCTTAGTGAATTGCAAATGGTAAACCATCTCTTCTCTGCCCTAGAACTGCTCCAATGGCATAGTCTGAGGCGTTATTCATGATCTCAAATGGTAGAGACCAATCTGGCAGTTGCAGACAGGGGCCTGAGTGATCAGATCTTTCAACTGATTAAAGCCTTGAAGGATTTTGGCATCGAATAATTTTGTTGAAATCTTTTATAAATCTACGGTAAAATCCCACATTCCCTAGAAATAACAGGACTTGCTTCAGGTTTGTAGGTGGATCTAGTTTCTATATGACCTCCACCTATGCAGGGTCTACCTCCATGTCACATTTTGAGATGACATGGCATAGCACAATTCCTTTAGTCACCATAAAGTTATTCTTTTCCCATGAGAGCACCAAGTTTACTTCACAACATATTTTTAGTACTCTATCTAGATAAGATAAGCATTGATCAAAACTATCACCATAGACCGAGAAATCATACAAGAAAACCTTAAGAAAGCTACCAAGCATATCTACAAACACTGCAACATGCATCACTGAAATGTCGCTGGAGTGTTGCACAAACCAAACGACATCCTGTGGAAGGCATACATCACAAATGGACCTATGATGATGGTTTTCTCTTGGTCTTCTGGGGCGATGAAAACTTGATTGTAACCAGAATATCCTTTCAAGAAGCAGAAATACTCCTCCGTGGCCAGACTTTCGACTATTTCGTCAATGAAGGGGATCGGGAAATGATCCTGCTTGGTTGCTAGATTTAGGCATTTGTAATCGACATAGATGCGCCAAGATGTTGGAACTCTGGTTGCGATCTTCTCTCATTTGTCATTCTTCACAATGGTAATTCCTGATTTCTTGGGCACAACATGCAAGGGACTCACCCATTTTGAGTTGGAGATGGGATATATGAAGTATAGATTACACCATTTTTTAATTTCATTCATAACAACCTCCTGGATATTCGGATTCGATCTTCGCTGAAAATTCAGGAGACAACTTGCTATCTTCTTCCAAGAAGATATGATGGGAACACAATGATGGATTAATCCCATGGAGATCTGATATTTTCCATCCTATGGCCTTCTGATTTCTTTCTAGAACCTTGAGAAAGCGAGACTCTTGTTCCTGGATCAACTGGGAATTGATGATTACATGAAACATATTCTGTGCACCCCTAAGGAAGGCGTACTTCATGTTCGTTAAGGTGACTTGAGCTCTGGTGGGGTCTGAATCACATCATTGGTAACTTCTGCATCTGTGCAGGGCATCGATGGTGTCAGGTCTTTCAACTGTATTTTATCCACAATTGCCAATTCAAGCTCTGAATCTACGGATGCACAAAAATCATCAATGATAGAATCTTGTTCAAAGAAATATGCAATAATATCTTCTTCCTTTTCCAAGGACAGATGGCCATTAATAAGCCCTTCTGGCACATTAGCAAAAATCTCATCGTCACAAGTAGAGGGGAATTCGATTGTGTTATTCACTCCTTCCTCGATGGAGAGGAATTTGTGGGTCTCAATATCATCCATTAAAAAATTGGTATCTTTTATATCTGTAAGAAAATCATAGTCTTTGGTTTATTCTAAAGGCACACTCATATTTGATGCAGATCTAATAGTTTCATATTTGAATAGTCTAAATAGTCACCTTGTCACTGTTGGAACGAAAGGTGATTAGTCTGGTGCCATAGTCCACCACTGCTTCGTCTGTTCGAAGGAACAACCATCCAAGTATAATAAGGGTATGAAAAGACGAGCTGAGGTGTCCATATCCAACATAATGAAGTGCATAGGGAACTGCATTCCTTGAATAGTGATGATGACATTCTCCAAAATTCCTCAGGTCCACTTGATTGAAGTGTCTGCGAACTGCAGAATCATCCTAGTGGATTTGAACAGTCCCAATCCAAATTCTTTCAGCAGTAAAGTCTACATCGAATTGATTGATTGTCTGCTATCAATAAGAGTTCGGTAGAACTCTTGATTAAACATCTAGTATCTGATAAGAGGAGCTTCCATGTCTTTCTTCTTACTCGAGAGATTGTTGATTGCATTACTGATCGTCGCAATCAGAATCTGCTTCACATTTCTCTGTTTAGCTCGACGCGGTTGTCTTTTCGAAGTACATGCCTCCTTGAGTCCTTTCTTAATGTTAGTCATGTACTTAATCTCCTTAAGCAAAGTCATCTCAAGAACAAGATTCTGAATTATTTCCATAACATGGGGATCAGATAAGGTAGCTTTTAAATTTTTATTTTTATTTGGATTTTTGTAAAGTGTTTGGAAATAGAATATTTAAAGAATCAAAATCAAAAGCAGGAATATTGTTCTTATTTACATTGAAAGTAACGCCCAAATCTGGTTGTACACATGGATGGTAAAATGAAGTGTCTTCATTTATCTGCAGCGGGCATCCAAAAATGGCAGGAGGGGCTCCATCAGCTGGTTTCAGATCAGTTACATGTGTGTTCCTCTCCATCGCTGGCTTGCTTGTGCTTCGGTTATTGTTTTCTTTTTTGATTTTTTTATTTTTCTCATTTTTTTATATTTTTATTGTTGCTTCTCCTATGTCTTCTTCTTCCTCACTCGGCCCAGCTACCAATTCGACTGATGAAGAAGAAGATGCTAATTTATCCACTAAAGCTTAATTCTTCCCCTTTATTGTAGCAGAAGGCTGCAGAATCCTACCACTCCTAAGAGTAACATGCATTAGATAAAGACATATCATGAATATCTGACTTTGAGGGGTTGGACAGGACATTACAAACTACCTACTCTCACTTTCTTAAATTGTTGGGGTTGGCCTCCACCTGTGCCGAAATGGGGTCTTAGTAGTGGTGAGGTCATATATCTTCTGACTCTCTAGAATGTTATTTACTATCTGAGCCAATCAATCCAATGCTGAGTTCACAGGTAAAACCTTGGATGGTTCAGTGTGCTGGCTACGCTGAGACTAGGAATGGTGTGGAGGTTGTTAGTTGGAATACTAGGAATTATAGGGAGGAGAAGGGCGATATTGTTGGTACTAAGGAGGGTGGTACTGGTAGGGAACAATCGAGTACTGCTGGTATGGCTGATTTTGATGGTACCATGGTTGTTGGTATTGATTCTGTCTCCAATCTTGTTGATACGACGAAGACTATTGGTGGTGAGGCTGACTACCCTGGAACAATCTCACTCCTTGTTGTTGAGGGAATGGATTGGAATTGGCAGAATAGACATGTTGATGTCCGTCTAGATGGGACAGCCGTGCATCGTTTGACCACACACCATTCAAGTCTTGAATGAGAGGTGGAGGAGAACATGGATCCTGAATGATCTAAAGCTCGGGTTGGTACACCACTAGCTACTGTTGCGACTATTGAGGCGAGGTAGGCTCTAGGGCTTGCACGTAGTACTTGTGTTGAACCGCTGGCTGAGATGGACTCTGTTGAGGAGGCAGAGGTGATGATGGCTCCTCCATCTTAATAGGAGTCGAAGCCGATGACTGGAAAACGTTAATGGTACTCATCAACTGCTCTAGTTGCTTGATTATCTGATCCAACTTGTCCAAATGTTGAGTCCTCTGTTTTATCGCAGCGAGTTTTTCAAGATCATGTGCTTGTTTTTTGATGATATCCACCTTCTATAGGTGGCTGCCAATGATGCTTAGGTTGGAGCTTTCATCCTTGTCTAGTTCATGGGATGCCACCATAAGAATTGGCTTCTGATGAACCAGTGGCTGTCTCTGGTATACGTTGAACTACAACTAGGCAGCTTCTCCTTCTACCATTTCCTCAAAAATCTGACACACGGCATCCTCATTTGTGTTAAAGTGCAAACCGCCACAAGCGGCATCAACGAGCCTTTAGCTCACGAGAGTCAGTCCCCCTAAGAAGTGCTTGACCAAGCTGGACTGATGAATGTCATGATGGGGACACTTCTCTTCCAAATTTGTGAAACGCTCCCAAGCCTCATGGATGGATTCGTGGGTGGCTTGGGAGAAACTGGCAATGTGGACATGCATTTGATTAAGCCATTCGAGAGGCTAAAACTTGTGCATGGACATAGACTTTAGACCATCCTAGGTGGTGATGACTTTCCCCAGATAATTGATCCAGTGAAGTGCCTTATCTTGAGTGTTGAATGGGAATGTTGTCATCTTGACTACACCCAATGAGATGTTAGGATAGTGAGTGGCTCCATAAATGCACACAAACTGTTGAAGATGGGTGTATGGTTCTTCATTGGCATTCCCATAGAAGGTGGGAAGAAGAGCCAAGAGTTGAGGCTTCAACTCAAAATGGGCTTGGACAGTTGGGATCTGAATCCATTCGGTCATTTATCCAGCTCCGAGGTTGTACATCTCCTTGAGAATCGACATGGGCCGCTCTCCTCTTGGTTCTTCTACGCCACCTCTACGGAGTCTATCTTCTCCGTCTTCATCATCTCCTCGGTTATCTCTCATTCTCCTCAAACCATTTAACATATCTTGGAAGGGGACCTAGGCCAATGCTTAGTCAATGAGCTGCTGCTGGACTTGGTTCGCTCTCCTCTTGGTTCTTCTGTGCCACCTCTACGGGGTTCATCTTCTCTATCTTATTCATCTCTTTGGTTGTCCCTCCTTCTTCTCAAATCATTGAGCATATCTTAGAATGGGACCTAGGCCAATGGCTGGTCGCTGAGCTACTGTTGGATTGCTTGTTTGGAGGCATGAAGCTGAACATTCACAACGTTCTAATTCAGCTACTAGCCTGACTGTGGCTGTCGTGGGTGTTGAGGTCTCTTCCTCTTTCCAATAAGAGCGGGTTCAAGATCTGCACAAGGAATGATGACCCTATTAATATGAATAGAAGCACCAGATATGGAAAATCATTCTGTGTTAAGGTAAACACAAAAGTTATGAAGGGCGGAGATGTGTATGGAGTGAAATCAATTTCCATCGAAAATGAGTGAATTTCAGGATTAGAAGATCCTGGATTATTGAAAAATATGGGAGTCTCCTTGATTCATGGAGTATGAACCAGTTTCTCGAGAGTCACCCCAAATTATTAGAGAAGGCGAGCATATTGAATCGATATGGGTGTCGGTGGAGTCCATACTAAGACATCCATGAGTCCCCATCTCTAGGGTCAAAAGGAAGATCAAGAATGGATGAATGATACAGAGATGAACAAGAAATAAAAGGAGTACAAAATATAGAACGGCTAAAATGAGAGAGGATTAAATGAGGATAAAAAGAGATGACATGAAAGGCAAGATTTGCATAAGTGTGTGGGACTTGATCTTTGAATTTAATCTAAATCAAATAAACTCAAACAAGTTGTGGATTCATAAACTCAACCCAAGTGAAGCCGTGAGAGTTCGACTATTTTTATCTTTTCAATATTGTGGTTATTTTGCAGGAAAATCTTTTAACAAGTCCTTATGAGGGCTATCCTTATAGGAGTGTGTGTACTTCCAGAAAAGTACCTCGTACTTATTCCACCTCCTTTGTAACTTATGATCTGCGTACTTTGAGGTCCTTGATCTTGTGCTTGGGGGGCTGCTCAGCCAAAGAATAGAGAAAGGAAGCCAATAGATGAAACCGCTACTTCCCTTGCAAGAGAGGTACTCGGATGCAAACCGATGAGACGTACACACCCGTGAGTGTGTGGCCTAAGATCAGTACTTCAGAACAAGTCATATACTCCACACAACACCTGAATACCGTTATTGATAAGGCCTTACTCAGTCATGTATGATAGAAGCGCCAATACATCACCATCCCAGATGATAACCAAGGCTACCACAGATCAGGTTTTGGGCTCTAATCCTAAAGGTCATGCCTCACTCAGTATGAACAGGTATCTAAAAATGATGTGGGCTTTATAACCCCAAAACAATGATGTCCATTAAGGATTTTAATTAGGGTCAAAGTTTTATTAGCGGCCCCCTTGTTTTAATTTTTTAGGCTTTCATTTTTTAGGTATTTCTCAATAAAAGAGCCTAAAGATTTTTTTTATTTTTCTTTGAGTCCTAAGTGTGTAAAAACTTAGGGATGTAGCAGAAAAGCAATACAAGTGGATACTGGAGTGGAATTCTCATTCTTGTATAAAATGATGCATGCAAAGTAAGAAGACTCATAGTGCTTCCTAGCACTCTCCATGCAGGATGCAAGGCAAAATTGAAATATTTACACTATATAAGTAGTATGCAAAGCGAAAAAGCACCCTAAATAGGAATTGCTATTAGTGTGAAGAACCAAGATCCTAATCACTCAAAATGGATCCTAAGTGTCTAGTCATGGAGGTTCCTCGGTGCATGCCACAACGGGTCCTACAAGAATTGTGTAGAGTCTCTCACAGCTCGTGGTTCCAAATTCAAGCAATTAGCAATTTAAATTTGACTAAGTCCAATAGTATATCACTATAGGTACATGCTTCTCATTAGGTTGTGGACCTAGTGTTGTTCAAGAAATCTTGAGGGTTTTTTATTTTATTTATTTTATATCCTCGGCAACGACGAAATTTTGTTGCGCACGAAAATTGCGGGGGTCGGAAAAATTAATTGATGGTAAACAGTAGTTGTAGTCATTGTTATCCCCAAAAACCCGTGATAACAAAAAATATTTTTTTTATTTTTGCTACTTATTAACCTGTATAGCGGACAGGGTCGAACTCAGGGAGGCTACAATCCAGAGGGTTATTCAATTAATCGAAAGTCAATTAAGAGAAAACAAGAATCTCAAAGGACAACTATCCTTGGTTTTTGTGATTTTTTTCTTTTTAATTTTTTTAATTATTTTTTTCTAATTTTTTTTATTTTCTGATTTTCAAATTTTTAGTGATTTTGATTTTGTAATTTTTTTTATTTTTCAAAAAAAAATTAACACAAAGAAATATGCACAAGATCAAAATGCGCACACCAACTCTTTTGTAATTTTTCAATTAATAAAAAATACTCATAGAAATCCAAAGAAGATATTTTTGCATTTAAAAGTTTTGAAATATTTTTGAGAATTTTTTGGGAATTTTCAGATGTTTTGGTATTTTTCTAAAAATCAAACAGTGGGAAAATGCAAAAATGTGCACAGCCTGGAGTAATTCGCAACTTAAAAATATTTTAATGCCCAAAACTCCTGACATTTATTTTTAAGAAAAAGTAGAAGAAAATATATACAAATAGGAACTGAAATCACAATTTTTGGATTTTTGTAGAATTTTTTATGATTTGTAGAAGATTTTTGATGTCTTTCAATTCTTTTGGGTTTTATAAATAATTAATACGTGAAAATTGGTCAGAAATTAAGAGACAATGAAATACAACTAATCTAATTTTTTTGGAATTTTTGGAATAATATTTGAATTTTTACGAATTTTATAATTTCAAATAGGGAAAATGACATGTTATTGATTTTTTATAAACAATAAATGAAGGCAAAATGCAATGAAATTTTTATGCTAAGAAGATAATCACATCAGGAGCATAGCATAATTTTTGCAAAATTTTTGGATCACAAATAACATTTATTTTAATGAAAAGCACATGCAAATTTAATGTTTGGGTAAGTATGGTTGTTCTGCAGTTATTTATTGTTCACGTACAAGTAAGTAATAAGAAATAATAAATACGGGGGAGAACTTGTAATTTACACAATTGAAAGTCTGGCGGGGACGTTTCTACAAATTTGAGATCTTCAGGGGTGTTCACGTAATTTTGGAAAGCACCGGGGGCTCAACTGCAATGTTTTCAATTTTTATTCAAAACCCCCACCTAGGGTTTTCTTCTTCATATCATCAGCAAGAGGGGGCAACAAGGGCAATGGCCGCCGCCGATCTTCTTCAACAACAAGGCAGGCGGCGGATGCACGGGTCGCGCCGGACACGCGGCCAAAGCTGTGGCGGGAGCACTTGGAGGGTGGTTGGCGCAGCATCGCAAAGGGGGTCGTCGAAGGCACGGGTGAGCAGTGTCACACAGGAGGAGCTCGGGGCCGGCGGTGCGGGTTGGGCCGACCACCTGGCCTGAAGGTCGCCCCTCGGAGGGTGGAGGGAGCGACGCCCTCACGCGCGGGGTGGGGGGGCGAGCACTTGGAAGCGGAGGGCGGTCTTCGCAGCGGGGTGGCGGCGCTTCGGAGGAGCTCGGGGACGGCGGTTGGCGAGTCTTCGTGGCGGCGGGGCCGCGTGATCTGGAGGAGCGGGAGGTGCGGCTGCTTCGGGCGGCGCTGTGCTCACGCGGTGGAGACGCCGTCCTCGTGCGATAGAGATGCTGACTGGAGGGCGCTATGGCGGCCGACGGTAGTGCCGCCTGGTGCGAGTTGGAAGGAGGAAGGGGGTGGCGGTGCCAGGAAGGCAGTCGTCCCCTCTTTTTTATTTTTTTATTTTTTTTATTTTTTTACTGTGATGTAAACAGAAATAAAAAACTTTTTTTATTTTTTTTGTAAATCCAAAAATAGGGGAAAAAAGCTATAGAAATTCCCTTTTTTATTCTTTTTTTTATTTTTTTTCTTTTTATATGAATGGTCCTGCAAAAAAAATGTTAGAGACAAAGGAAATAAATGGTTTTTTTATTTATTTACAAATCGGAAAAATGAACGAGGATCCAACGGGCATGAGAGATTTGGATCCGATCTCCGGCCACCGTACACAGCCAGAGTTGAGAGATCGTGGACGGTAGAAATAGAACACATGGAGATCGAAAAAGTGAGATGAAAAATCGAGTTGGTGGCAGATCAAATCGAGAAGGATTTTTTTAAGATTTAGAGAATAAAAATGTCAACAAGATAAAAATGCAAGAAATAAACTACAGTTAACCTAGATAAAAATAAGAAAAATGTGGATCTCACCGTAGGAGCGGAGAAGGATCGTGATCGCCTCGACAAGGCCAACTAGCTGTCACAGGACGGCTCGAAGGCTAGGCACAATTCTCAACGAAATTTTCTCTCGGAGATCGGACTCCTCTCTCTAAAGATTGATCAAGTTGAAATGAGGGAGAAGGAGCCATATAAAAAGAAAAGATAGAATGAAATTTGAATTTTTGAATTTTTTTGGATAAAGGGAATGAAAATTGAAATGAATTTTTGAATTTTTTTGGATAAAAAGAGACGAAAATTGAAATAAATTTTTAAAATTTTTTTGGTGAAAGAGATAAAAGAGATGAAAAGAGACAAAATAAAAGAGATAAAAATATTTATAAAATTATGTATTTTTTTTAAATTTTCGTCACTTTATTGATTTGAATTAAAAATGTTATTTTTTTATGGAGGTTAATTAAAAATAGCAACTATATACATATACTATATACATATATGACATTATATACATGGGTAAATGAGGAAATTAGCCTTTTTGTTTTTAAAGAATTTTAAATTTTTTTATTTTTATTTTTATTTTAAAAATTATTAAGAATATTTACAAATATATACAAATATAGTATTTATAAAAAACATATGAAAATTGCATAAACCACCCCAGAAAACCGACTTTTCAACTGTAACTCCAAATATTATGAAAATACAGCCATTTTGAAGATAATTTAATTTAGAATCCAATGAAAGTGATATTGGTTCAATTTGAGTTCATATGGACTCGGAATTGGTCTTTCAATTAGTACTTAGTGGCTTTTTCCATGTGTGGCTACTTGTATTCTGTACATGATTTAATTGTGCAATTATTTTTATTAATTAGAACACATTTTTATTTACAACTTTGGTTTTGAACGTTATTTGATTTGAGGTCAATTAGGACACAAATAAATTAATGTTAGTTATATACAGATATACACAAAATAAGTGAGAAATATTTACAAAAACATACAATTTTTTTGGATTTTTTGCTTAGGGACCATATCTCCCCCTACTTTATTCCTGGTCGATCAAGTCAAGTCTTGACCTTCTCTCGGGGTTCGGGTCGACCTGTATACAATCTTCCTCTTTCTTTCTTTTTTAATTTTCTTTTCTTTATTTTTCCTTTTTTTCTTTATTTATTTATTTTAGGTTAAAATTAGTAAGACATGTACAATATTTACACAGATGCAAGTTAGTAAGAATATGGAGTTAGTGTTAGATGCAGGTATTCTATAAGGGATTTTAAGCTAAAATAAATGAATAAAGATGATGAATCGTAGATTTATCATCTCCCTATGCTTTACCTTTGCTAATCCCTTAGAAAACACTTATTTGAAAGAATAAGTGAAGAAACAGAAAAAGAAAGGAAAAATAAAGAAAGCAGGACAATATTGAGTATTAAACTTATCTTCATAAAATTGTATTTTGGAGCTCTGTCGGACCTTTGGATTATTAGTGTGTCGGAACTTCTGTGAGACTTAGAATTTTAAAATCGACAGCCTTCAAGTTCTACACATCATTGTCACAGTTTCAGCTCAGAAGTCATCTTAGATCAATCCTCTTCTCAAAGTATACCCTATGAATATTGAACAATCGACTCATGTGTGTGAAAGGTTTTAGCTCTTCCCATCCAGAATGCCGGACTACCATGCAAATCTCCTCTCTAGTAACTCGTCCTCGGGGAGTCAGGTATTTCCTTCTAAGGTCTGTCGCATTGTGTTCACAATCGAATTGGGGGAGAAATTAGAAGAAGGAGAAAAGAACTGGAGGGTGGCCAGTGTAGTCTCCTCTCCTTGTAAAGCTGGCCAGTGTAGCCAAGTCTTCACTAAGATCTGCAGGTTTTCTTGAAGCTTGGACCTTTTTGGTCAGATATTTATTTGGTAGTGGCTTCTTGGTATTTGGATTTTTGGTGGTTCTGCTTGGATCTTGTTGTGCCCCTACTGATATAGAATTTTTTTGTTTCCGTACATTTTTTGGGTCTCAGAAAAAATTGTGTCCAGTCGTCCATTCCTTTTCCGAAGCTTTATTTCAACCCGTACTCTGGTCTTTAGATTTCCACGCTTCCAGAAAAGAAACTTACACAGTCTTCCAACATCCCGTCTGAGTTGAGCTAAGTGCATAGTGCGAGAGTACAATTAATTCCCTATTCCAGAGTTGTACCCAGAATGAAGAGACCAGGTTAGACACTAAGAGTCAAACGTTGCACATTGTCGTGTGGAACTCAAAGAATTAAGTCAAAGATCTGAAGTTTCTAAAATCCTATTTCTCGGTGAAGTTCCTCTGATAATTAGGCGGATTAAGGTCCAACTAAGCTCCATTCTTCAATTTTATTCCAGACATAGTTTAAATGTCAATACTATCCTGAAAAATGCACATGCAAATGCAACATATGAACAATGCAAGGGTTTTTTTTGAAAAGAAATGATGCATATGTGAAAAGAACATATTTTTTAAATAATTTTCTAATTTTGAACATTTTATGGATTTTTGGAGGAAAAAAGCAGATGTAAAAGAAAGATTTTTTTTGAATCATGCAAGTTTTTATGGATTTTTGTTTTTGTACTTTTTTTAAAGAAAAGGGTTAGTAAAATATATACAAGTATATACAAGATTTTTTTTGTTTGTTTTTTGTTGTTTTTTTGTGTTTTTGTTGATTTTTTTGTTGTGTGTTTTTTTGTTTTTTTTGTTTTTGTTTTGTTTTTTTTCTTTTTTTATTTTCTTTTTTTACACACGTGGATTTACAAATTATACACATAACCCCCCAGATAAATGTATCTAAAAGTACGAGTTATGTCTAAAGTATATATGCAATATATACGACACCCCCCCTATACTTAGCTCGAACTATGTCTTCATAGTGATCAGAGAGAGAAAAAGGAAGACATAAATTGTGCTAAGTATAGAAAAGTGAAAGAACTCCTATGCTACAACAACTCAAAGAAAAGATAAAAAGAAGAGAAGTTGGTGATCCCCCCTATACTTAGGATCAAGTAATCCTAAGTTTAGTGGAGTGTGCAAAATGGGAAAACCGATGAGGAGAATGTACAGACTCAAAAATAAAAAGGCACGATATGAACATCATCACCCCCCCCCCCTATACTTAGGGTAGAGTATCCCTAAGTATAGGCAACAACAAGAGTGATGAACAGGACGAATATGAACAACAGAGATTGTTCACCCCCTCCCCCCATACTTAGGATAAAGCACATCCTAAGTATAGCATATATACACACACGGAAAAGGGGTGAATGATAAAACGGAAGAAGAAAGAGTGAAACGAAAGGATATACACGAGGAGTGAATGATCATGTATCAGACGCAGAAGATGGAATCAATAGATCATCATCTGATACCATAGATATCAAATCAACAACGGATAGGAATGTATCATGATCTAGATATGGCTTCAGCAATTGTCCGTTCACAACAATTGGTTGTGCGTCAGATGACAACCTAGATATGACAATACTCCCATAGTCACGCATAGCTCTCACGATGAACGGTCCTGACCACTTGCTTTTCAATTTTCCTAGAAACAACTTCAACTTAGCATCAAATAACCAAACTTTCTGATCAGGGAAGAAAATCTTTCTTCAGATGTGTTTATCATGCCAGTGCTTGACTTTCTCCTTATACATAAGTGAGTTATCGTATGCAAAGTCTCGGAATTCCAGTAACTTGTTCAAATCCAACTTCCTATTCTTTCCTGCCTTCTCATAGTCTAAATTGCATACACGGAGTGCCCATAAGGATTTGTGAACTAATTCCACTGGCAGGTGGCAAGGCTTTCCATACACCAATCTGTAGGGAGACAAACCCAAAGGAGACTTGTACGTCGTCCGATAAGCCCATAGAACTGAGTCAAGCATCTGGGACCAGTTCTTCTTATCTGGACGTATAAATTTTTGCAATATCGTCTTGATCTCCCTATTTGAAATTTCGTCCAAGCCATTAGTCTGAGGGTGGTAAGGAGACGCAACTCTGTGCTCAATGGCAATACTCCTTCACAAGCTTCTTTACTTCTCTATTAATGAAATGGCTTCTCCCATCTGAAATCAGTATTTTGGGAATACCGAACCGCGCAATAATATGGTCCTTGAGAAAGGAACACACTGTACGACTATCTGCGCTCGGATGGGAATAGCCTCCACCCATCGACTAGCATAATCCACGATGAATAGGATGTACTGATATCCCTGACTGACAGGAAATAGGCCCTTGAAGTCTATGCCCCAAGCATCAAAAACATCGGAAATCTGTATATATCTTAGGGGCATGGTATCTTTGGAACCAACAGTTCCTACCATTTTCTGACAATCAATACAACCTCGAACATACTCTGTAGCATACTTAAACAATATGGGCCACCCTAGGTCACTTTGTAAAACCTTTGTTGTCGTGTGTTTCCCCGAATGATGTCCACCAGATTCTAGTTTGTGACAGTGCTCAAGTACACAGATGTGTTCCTCCTGAGGAATGCACCTTCTCCAAATACAATTCGCACCCTCGTGAAATAGGTACGGATCCTCCCACTGGTAATAATGAATCTCTGACAGAAATCTGTCTACCTTGTACTTTGGCCAATCTTGTGAAACTTTCTTGGAGACAAGATAGTTCACAATATCAGCATACCATGGGAGTGAGTCCACAGACAAAATGGCCTCATCTGGAATGGTTTCGGAAATAGGAATCATGTTCTGCTCAAAGGTCTGTGTGTCTGTGATACGGGAAAGGTGATCTGCCACAACATTTTTCACTCCAGGTTTATCTCGAATCTCTAAATCGAATTCCTGGAGAAGAAGGATCCATCTGATAAGCCATGGTTTGGCATTCTTTCTTGCCTGTAAGTATCATATGGTAGTGTGATCCGTGTAAACAATAACGTGTGAACCGATGAGATAAGATCTGAACTTTTCTAATCCAAACACAACTGCTAACATCTCCTTCTCTATAATTGTATAATTCCATTGTGCTTCATTCAGAGTCTTGTTAGCATAGTGTATAGCAAATGGTATCCCATACCTTCTCTATCCTAAAACTGCTCCAACTGCGAAACCGATGCATCCGTCATGATCTCAAAGGGAAGAGACCAATCAGGTGGTTGTAAGACAGGAGCACTAGTAACCATTTCTTTCATCTGATTGAATGCAAGGAGAACTTTCTCACCGACAACAAAATCAGTCTCCTTACACAGAAGCTCAGTCAAAGGTCTGGCGATTTTGCTGAAGTCTTTTATAAATCGCCTATAGAACCCTACGTGTCCCAAAAATGACCTCAATTGCTTCAAATTCTACGGTGGCTCTATCTTGGAAACACATCAATCTTAGCCGGGTCAACCTTCATACCGTGTTTGGAGATGACATGGCCCAATACAATCCCATTAGTCACCATAAAGTGACTCTTCTCCCACGAGAGCACTAGGTTTACCTCGCAACAACGTTGAAGAACTCGGTCTAAATGAGCAAGACATGTGTTAAAACTATCCCCGTAGACCGAAAAATCATCAATGAAAACTTCAAGAAAATTACCCACCATGTCGGCAAAAACGGCCAACAGATACCTTTGAAATGTAGCAGGGGCATTACACAATCCAAAGGGCATCTGTCTAAAGGCGTAAGTGCCAAACGGACAAGTGAAAGTAGTTTTCTCTTGATCTTCAGGAGCGGTCGCAACTTGGTTGTATCCCGAGTACCCATCCAAGAAACAAAAGAACTCTTTCCCCTCCAACCTCTCAATAATCTGATCAATAAAGGGCAGTGGAAAGTGATCCTTCTCGGTAGCTGAGTTCAGGCATCGGTAATCTACACAAACATGCCATGAAGTAGGTACCCAGGTCGGAATCTCCTCACCACGGTCATTCTTTACAATCGTAATCCCAGATTTCTTTGGGACCACATGTAAAGGTCTGACCCATTGGGAATCCAAAATGGGATATATAAAGCCAGCATCACACCATTTCTTGATCTCCTTCATGACAACCTCTCATAGGTTTGGATTTAGACGGCACTGACATTCACGGGAGGGTTTACAGTCATCCTTTAGGTAGATATGATGCGAGCACAATGTTGGATTGATCCCACAGAGATCCGAGATATTCCATCTTATGGCCTTGCGGTTTCTCTCAAGAACCTCTAACACGCGAGATTCTTGTTCAGCGGTCAACTGCGAGCTGAGGATGACCAGAAACATTTGGGGGGACCCTCAAGGAAGACATATTGCAATGTAGATGGTAAAACCTTGAGCTCAGGTGGGGTCTGAATCAGCTCTGCGATAACCTCTACTACTGTACTGGTAGACGGTATGTGATCTGTGCTCTGTAGACTATCCACCATGGCTATTGATGGCTTAGCAAGTAGAATATCTGATAGATATGTAAGGAATGATCTCTGCTCAGATAGGAATGGCTCATCAGTATGTTCAATACTCTTATCAATGAACGGCTCAGATATCTCAACAATAATCTCAGAAAGATGTCTCTCATCTGTGCATAAATCAGGAAATTCAACAATTGCCTCAGATATCTGGATCTCAGAACTTTGCTCGAAATGCTCATCGGCAACTGTCTCAATTGGACCACCAAGGGAACTCATGTCGATTGTGCTTTCCAGATAGTCCTTTTGGGAAAGGATCTCCTGGGTATCTATAAAACCCGATGAAAAGATCTGCCTCTCTGAATTCAGCAAGAAAATCACAGTCATCTGGCTCTGATATAACTTTCTCTGTATCATCTGCTGCTGGTGAAGGTGATGGTCTAGGATCAGAGATCGTCTCAATTTTCACCTTGTCACTACAAGAGTGAAAGATGATCTCTTCAGTACCATAATCAACTGTTGCTTCGCCGTTCGGAGGAATGGTCGACCTAGTATGATCGGGGTATGGAGTAACGGTGCAGGTGTGTCCATATCCATGACAAAAAAATCAATAGGGAATTTCATTGCATGCACCGTTACAATAATGTCCTCTAAAATGTCTCTTGGCCTCTTAATTGGTCTATCGGCAAACTGAAGGATCATTGGTTGTTTTAAGAGGCCCTAACTGGAATTCAGTTAATAAAGAGGAAGGCATAAGAATACTGGACGAACCGCTATCGAGAAGAGTACGATCAAATTCTTGATCAAAGATATGGCAACGGATGTGAGGTGCTCCCTTGTCTTCTTTTTTCGGCGGAAGGTTATTGATGGCATGAACTGTGGCCATGGTCAAGATGTGTTTCTATGTTTCCTTTCATCTGTTGTTCCTTGGTTGACGCTTTTGGGTACATGCCTCTTTCATTCCCTTTTTTACTGTAGGCATGTATTCCATGGCCTTAAGGAGTGGCATCTTTAAAAATATGTTTAGTAAGATCTGAACCATTCCAGGATCAGATAGTGTTGTTTTTAATTTTTGATTTTTTTTAGCTTTGAGAGCAGAAGGAAATGGCACAGAATCAGAATAAACATGCAAACGTCCATTTTCCTTTATTCAAAGTAGAATCATCATGTACAAGAGGACAACAGAATCGGTCTGTACAATGTTGTTCAATCTAGGTAAAGGAAAAACAGAATCTTTTTTTTGTATTTTTAAAAAATATTTATAATTCTTTACGTTAGCAAGGGTTGCTAATTTTTTGGAGTTTCTTTTGAGATGTTTATGTGATTTTTGATATTAGTGATAAATAAGCTAATAAGTAATAGGTAAGTTTTTTGGAATTTTTATAAAAGGTTTATATTTTTTTATTTTCTAAGGCAAATAGGGAATAAAATAGCCCTTCTTTATTTTTTAATAAGTAACAAATGCAACAACAGAAAACAAATCGCATAGTATGAATAAGTAAGATAGGAGGGATTTTCCAACATTTTCACACAATTTTTGAAGCACAAAAGTTGTTTTTAATAAATAGAAATGCAAAATTAAAAATACATCAGACTTGAAGGGGCATATTTGTAAATAAAATATTTCTAGGGGGTCACATGCAAAATAATCACAACTTTTGAACTAAAATTTGATTTTTGTAGACTAAACAATAAATACAAAACCCAAAGGGGTTCTCTGCAAAATGTCCACTCGTATAGGGGTCCACATGCCTGACACTAGATTGAAACGTAATATTAAAAAGGTTCGAGGGCATATATGTAATTTTTCACAAAAAGTTAAGACTAATTAATATATTTACAAGACCATTTATAACAAGAAAAATTGTGCAGAGGGAGTCAGTGCAATTTATTCTTTTATTTTAGCTCTTATTCTTGGCAAAACTTCTTGCAAATATCTGTAAATATAATAACTTAGCAATTTGCATGCCTTATTAATATTGCATAATTAGCTTGTTTGTGGCTAAATAAAGAAATAAAGGAAAAGAAAAAGGAATGATGTCTTTAGAATAAATACAGAGTGGCCCAAACCCCAAGAGAAGGTCAGGCCTTGACCTGATCGCAAAATAAAATAAGTAGAGAGAGATAGGGATCACTATTTATTGTATATATTACCTATATTTGTACATATTATTTATCTATTTATTTTTGACAAAATAAAATCAATATATTATTTTTACATCTGTGTATATAATCCTAGAAATAATATCAAAAAACAAAAATAAGAGAAAGGAAATAAAAATAAAAATAAAATCCTTCATTCCTTGTACAAAACACACTTGTTTATATTACATCCTTATTTATTATATACCCTTATTAATTTGTAAAAATAAAATAAAAATTAATTTATATTTTTAAAATTAAGTTATAAATTAATAAAATACAAAATAAGGGTATTTGTGTAAAAATAATAAATTAAAAATACTTATATATAATACATAGGTGTACTATACCTGTATATAATATTATAAATTAATTTATTTTTCATAAAAATAATTACAAATCACAAAAAAAATAGTTTGAAAAATAATAAACATTTTTTATTTTATACACTTTTTATTTTAAATTCATTTGCTTTTTTATTGATTTTTTAATTATTTTGTACATTCTAATTTTTTGATTGGTCCAGGGGTTTTGGTGACTCTAGTCAACACCCCCTCCTAGCTCGGGTCGGGTCGAAGCCTCTTCATCGGAGCTCCTTCTCCGATTTTTCCCACCCGATTTTAAGCCCCTCTTGCCTAGATATCTGGACCTGAGTTTCCCCGTATAATCAAGATTCTCGAGGATCCCTTACGTCATCCGAATCCCTTAGGGTTTTGTGCTCCACACCAATCTTTCTGGACCCCTGAGTTGCCTATATAATCTTCCCTTCCGCCTCCTAGCGTGGCATCTTGCTACTCACCCCCATTTAGACCCTTAGCAACCTCCAACTAAGTGACAGCTGTCTGGAGCACCCTTTGGAGCTAGGTTTGGTGCAACAGCGATGCAGCTCGAGCTTCGTAGTAGGAACTCCGCCGCGAGTAGCCTCCCCATTCGTCGCAATGTGGTTGAGGCCATTACCCCAATGTCCACCTTCACCTGACCTTGTTGAGCACATCAGTAGCTTCAGGTATCGCTCATTTTCTTTGCATTTTGCATTTCGATTCATCCTTTCATTCCATCTCCGCCACCATTCACTTGCTCCGACCAACTGGTCGGAGCCCTGTTCCCTAGATCTACTTGCTATGATCTATGCTACATCTCACTCCACACCCTCTCACGCAACCCAACAATCCTGGTATTCGACCATCGTGTCATGATTAGGCTCAGACCTCCTTCTCATGCCTTCGCTGGAGATCGATAACCATACATCACCGCTTTCCTTATCCTTTGAAGCAATAACCAGGGTCGGAGCATATCCCCCGAGCCCTCTCTTCCCCTTATAGGTCCGCAAGCGCACCTGGGATCATTTTGGAGCCTTTGCTGCCAAGGCGGAGGAGGTCCAGGAGGAGCTTCACCACCGTCACCATCTGACCGTTCTCACCTCCATCGGAGCTGTCCGCCGGAAGCGGATCACCTCAGCGACACTACACGACCCTTTGGTAACCTCATCGGAGTAGTGGATCGCCTCCATTAGTTGATTGAAATTCGCCTGAGGGGGTGTTCTTCCAAACCCTTCGTTAGCCGTTGGATGCTCGCACCTCTGCTAGATTCGACCACGTCCATCCGACAGTAGTAGCCTTTCTACCATTGGATCAGACCCTCTGGAGCATATGACACGCACGTAGGCAACATTCTCCTGACCGTCAGATCTGCAGCAGCGGGTTGATCAGACCCGTACGCCAACGCCTCCACCCGGGCCCTTCATGTATCCCCACGTGCCTCGCACGCACCTACGAGAGTATATTTCCCTTTTACCCTCGTTTATTTCCGTATTTAGCTTTAATCTAGTAAATAAAAGTTGTAGTTGAGATATTTTACAACTTGGCCCTTGTGCTTTTATCTATTTGCATTCTAGTCCCTATGTTTGTAACACGTGTTGTACCACGTGACTTGTTGGATTATTTGTACTCTATGGCCTACAATCTTTATATGTTGTGAATTGAATGGTAAGTTTTTTATATTTGCACTTATACCCCTATGAGTTTTGATCACGTGTAGCGTGTGTGCTTGCTTGGACTTTTTGCAACTTCAGTCCTGTACTTTTCACCTTTTTATTATTCAGACCTGAAACTTAATATATTTGCACTTAGATCCCTGTAAATTATACCTAATTACATCTTGTATTTTGGAATTAATAAATATCATTTTAATTTGAAAAATCATCTAAAAATTAGCTCTAACTCCTGTGTGTGTAAAATTTAGTGTGATTTTATTGAGTTAATTTTTTTGCATTTAGTATTTTTTAAAAAAATAAAAAAACCTATAAAAGTGTCTTATCTATTTTTAAAAATCCATAAAAATTTGAAAATTGTTTAAAATTTTCAAAAAAAATCTTGTTAGTGTCATTTTGTGTGCTTTATCTACAATTTTAATTTGTTTGAAAAATCATTATAAAAACCCTAAACATTACAAAAGACATAAAATCTTATAAATTTTTTATAAAATTCAAGTAAAATCCAAAAGTTCTCATTCCAGTTCCTATTTGTAGATTTTTACTTGTACTTTCCCATAAAATTGCTAACTAGGATTTTAGGGCATTTTAGTTATATTTAACCTACAATTTAATCCTGGATGTGCATTATTCACGTTTTAGTCACTCTTTGAATTTTATAAAATTATAAAAACATTTGCGAAACCCCAAAAAATTACCGAAAACACTTTAAAACCTCATAAACCCAAAAATATTTTTATCTTAATTTTTTAAGCTTTTTTAGCCTTATATAAAAATACAAAAGATTGTGGTGTTGCCTTGTTTTCTTACTTGTTGTTTTTCCCCATTGAAAACCTAAATTTTTTTTACAAAATTAAAAACCGCTAAAAATTTGTTATTCTCCTGAGATTTGACTACTTCATAGGTTTTCTCGTGCTCCTTGTGTTAGACCGTGGTTGCTATAACAGGTAAAATAAATAGTGAAACTGCTTACATTTTGTGATTGTTTGATCTTATTTCTGAGTGGTTTATCTTTCTTAATTGAGCTCGGCTTTTGATTTGGGGTCACAACGACCTTGACATTTCTTGATACTTAACCCTAGTCGATAACCTACTCATCAAAGACCAATGACTGCGATTAGATATGGTGCATCCGCCAGATCCAATGGTAGCTCGGGGTTAGCAAGAACGCCCAAGAACATAGGGCGATGAACTTCGATTTGTTGTATCTATGAGCTTCGGCAAGGGTTCTTCACTCTAACGAGTCCATCAACTTGTTGGAGGTGGTCCGCATGTGCAGGTGGTCTTTGGCGAGGCGGAGGAAGCATAAGGAGCTCCAACGGCTCCAGACCACCTGGAGCTGCTCCAAGTGTTCACCATTATTCCAGAGGCTTCCTCGAAGCGTATAACCTACACCAAAAATCCCAAGCTTGAGGTGAAGTGTCTCGGCCAGCAAATAAAGTTGATAAGCGAAATGGGGATGAAATGGTGAACCTTCGATGAAGGGCGACAGAGTGAGGTTCGAATTGCTTAATAAGCGAAGGGTTAGGGTTGAACACATGGTGGAATCAAAGGAGAAGATGAAGGGGAGTCAAATAAAGTGGGAATCGAGGTGGAAGAATAGATGAGTCACGATTATTTGGCCTGGAGCTCAAGCTCCAAGCGATTTAGGGATTTTCAAAATAAAAGCTACTAATTTAATTAAATCTGAAATTAAATACGAAAATCGAAACTAAAACTAAGAAATTAACTAGGGATGAGATATAGGGGCATCAACTTAGATGGTGGACCAAGGAGGCTAAACTAGTCGGCAGACTCCTTCGACGATTAAGTGGATGCACTCCTCTAACGACCCTCCTCGCAGCAATCCACCTAACCCGATGTTGTCACCAAGGGAAGAGGTTGGAAAGGCTCTGAGGGGATAAGCACTCTAGGAGAGCGATCAAAATTAGGGGTGGAGCTGAGGAGGTTCTTTAATAGGCTGGAAAAGGAGGGGTTTTCGATCGAGGATATTGATCAAATCGATGAAGATCGAAGATCCTTCTGGTTGTGGCGTGAATCAAGGAGGTTCCATCTCCAAGAATCATGTGGCAAGCCATGGTAGATGATGATGACGATGATGATAATGATATGGAGTGGATGAATGGGTGAAGTTGCAGGCTGACAATCCCGATGCTCGAGGAAGAGAGAAGGGGGTCAGTTGACCCGAGGTCAACGCAGGAAAGGACTTGGTTGGTCCACGTAGACCAACCAGGAAATTCGATGAATAAAATTCTTTCTAAAATTAGAAATATATAGTAAACAAATTAGTTAATTTTTTTATTAAAACATAAAAAATGTTTGTAATTTAATGTAGTATGGTATACCTATTTTTATTTATTTTTATTAGGCTTTTTTATTATAAGTTAATATTCCCATGTAAAATATAGGTAAAAATACCTTTATTTTGACATTTTTATTTTATATTTTACATTTTATTATTTTATACATGTATTTTACATATTTTTAATTTATTTAAATATACATTAAGGTATTTTTATTGTATTTGTGTATCTAATTAATTATGTACATATATATTGTAGGTATATACAGGTATACTTCACCTATGTATTGAGATGAATTATTTATTTTATTTTATTTTAATTATGTAGATATGTTTATAATAATATTTATAATTTTCAAAAAATAAAAGTATTAAAAAATATAAACAATAAATATATTTAATATTATATACATGTATATTGCATAATAGGGGCCCAAAACCAAATTTTTGCATATTAACTTTAAATTGAATGAAATCACCTTCATTAAATAGATTATTAAAAGTTACATACAATTATAGCAAATTTTTATCGATTTTAAGTATGGAGAAGATACAAGCCTATGAAGTTTTATTTTGGCTTTTTGTTTGTGTGTCTCGAGCACATTGTGCATTATTTTCTGTGAAAATAATTTTGTATTTTTCTTTGTATTTTTATTTTCAAAAGTCATGTCGAGGGTTTAGCAATTTGTGGTATAAAAATAATAAAATAAAATAGATCCCAATAAGTAATTATTGACGAATTACATATTATAGTTTTATTATATTTTCTGTACAATTCATCTACCCTATCCACCCCTACTTTATTCCTTGTCGATCAAGTCATCATGATGACTGGGTCTCAGGTCTAGGGTCATTTAATACTTATGGTATAACTTTTTTTCTTTTCTTCCTTTATCCTTTTATTTTGGATTTAAATACATTAATTATGCAGTATTTTAAATAGTATTTTCTACAATTTATACAGTGTTTATTTTGATAAATTAATAAAATATACGAGCATTTAACTAGGAATTTATCCAAATGAAAGAATAAAGGTGATGAAATGGATATTAATCACATACCTGGTTTAGACACAATCTCCATTCCAATTTAGAACAACACAATTGGGTTTATTTATGCTAAGAGGTTTTATCAATCATTTGCTCTTGATGATCAGAATGATAATATATAATAACCACTCAGAAATTTAGGCATATTAAGACATTTTCAATCATCCTAAATTTCTAGTCATATCAAGCAAACAAGTTGGTTTTGCTTGTAAAGATTGAACTGCAACTATTGTAGTTTGGAATATAAGGCTTTCATGTCAAGAAGCAATCATTCAAGGTTGTTTTCTGTCATGTATTTCTCTAAATAAATGATAAAACAATTAACCAGGTCAAATTACAAATTTTCGTGATTATATTTTAATGATTAAACACATTAAAAGATGTTAACAAGATGATACAATCATCTTCCCACACATCACTAAATATCACATATCTAGGGCAAATGGAGTCAGAATCACGCAAAGTAAATTCGAGTGGTTCGCTGATTTGATTCTTAAAATAATTAATATAATTTTAATATATTTCATGAAGTTATAATAGTAACTAAAAAAGGTTTAGTTACAACATGCATAACGACAACATCGTAGGAACTTTTCGATTTAAAATGATGCATGTTCGATGCCAACCATTCGAGAATCATTGATGGTCGTATTAAGAAACTTTAAACACATTTATCTATCCTAAAAAAATTCAAACATGGATTAAATAGTAGCTTTTTCATCTGAGCAATTGCCTATATGAAAAAAATATCTACGCAAAAATAACAACTCCCCACGCATCTAATATTCACATCCTTATTCCCTTAGGGTTTGGATCACATCCAAGACAACTAAGACTCTGATATCACTTGAAGGGATTCGATTTGATAAAACTAGCGCGCACATCACGGAAGAGTGGAGATCACATCGCATGTGATTTAGGTCGACTAGTCGCACTAGTCGTAAGAGGCAATGGAAATTAAAAAATTTCAATGGAATCACATGGCTTGGAAACTTTAATCAAGTCGTTCCATAAATATCACAAAAGTATTAGGCTTACCTCTTGAAGGGTGTTTGCAATCTTCTAGTCTCTAAGCGAAGAGACCTCATGTCTCAAGTCCGATCTGATGTAGACAGCACTTGCAAGCATGTAGATGAGAGGCATGCTCCCTGCAATCCTAGGTTTTGATCCAAGATGAGAGTCTTTTGATTTCGTCATAATAAATCCATCATCTTACTCGCAATCATGGGTCATCTAAGAAGATGGAGATCCGTGAGCAGTAGATCACTCAGTACAACGACATCGCGATGATGATTCTCTCCACAAACCTTAGAGTGGATGATCACTTGGGGTTGAGAGGGAGAGACTATGGACATGTATGAGAGAGAGAGAGAGAGATTTGTCGCTTCAACATGTGTTTTGAATTTTGTAGAGAAGAGCATAGAGTTTGTCATTTTCTTATAAAAAAATAAATGGCTAGGATGCACTCCTAATTTAAATCAATGGTCTAGATTTTATTGCAAAAAATTGCAACAATAATTAATTGCTTTAAAAAACATAAATATATTGAAGACATTATCCTAGAAATTTAACTCTAATTAAATCAATTTCATGTGGAGTAATAAGGAAGGAGGGGAGCCTCCTTCCCAATTAGGGTGGACATCCACCATGGAAACTCTCTCCATGTGGACGTC
Source organism: Ottelia alismoides (assembly GCA_037367405.1). Classification (NCBI taxonomy): domain Eukaryota; kingdom Viridiplantae; phylum Streptophyta; class Magnoliopsida; order Alismatales; family Hydrocharitaceae; genus Ottelia; species Ottelia alismoides. The sequence continues at coordinate 494,765 of JAZKJV010003390.1, read as the reverse complement.
CAATCCTATTAGTAATGGAGCTCCTCCTCTTTCCTAATTGATGAGATTCTCAAATCTCATCATATTTTTGACATGTTACAACAACTTTTGTTGCTTGAGTTTTCACCAAAATAATTTCAAATTATTTTATGACCATTTTATGAATCATATGCATCCACTCAATATTAAATGTAACTCATATTTAAATTTACTTGTGCAATGTGAATCCAAACCACATTTCATTATAAATTACAAATCTTATTTACAATTAAATCTTTCTATGATATTATGAATCATATTCACAATATTTTTTATTATTGTGATAGTGCTATCCATGTTAATCTTATCTATGATAGTTAAATCCATATTTAATTATCTTAAATGCCTCTCTACATATGTCCAAATAATGTGAGCCATATCCACATTATTAATGATAATAAAATCATATTTAGTCGTCAATTTTCCGATGCTCAAATATTGTCTACAATAGAAATATTCTTGAACTTTCAAGAACAACATGCTCTCTCTGCAAATACTTGGAGATAAGGACAAGGAGACTGTATATTCCATGTATAATGACTTGAATAGTGACGTCTAATCTCGTATCCAGATCAAGAAGACCTCTCATATATGTACGATCAAGTCAGATAGAATATCCAATCTTCTCATTGCATCCTAATCATATTCAGGTGTCCAACATTTAGATTAAGATTGGATAACAAGTCTACTAAGTGGAGTCACTAAAATCGAAACATATTTCATCACTCCCTCGGAATGGAAGTGTCATGGCTATATAATCGATTAAGATCACACCACCCTTGAGTATTCCTAATAGTTGTACATCTTGCATACTGGAAGACCTAGAATAAACTCGAAGTTCTAATCTTATTTGAACTATCTCTTTCAGGGTTTTATTGTTAGGCTTCTCATTCGATCATTGGGAGTTGGTATCGATCATATATTTTCCAAAAGCGTATATAATACCTTCAAATACTATCATGTTTCCAAAATAAGACTACCAACATTGAACTTTGGTTTATCCCAATATCTCATGAGTGAGCTCATGTCTTCTAATTCAACAGTGAACCCGTATGATCCATTTGAGAGATCGTACTACTGATATGCCCTTGTATGTACACCAGTTCGCTGGTGTATAGACCTTGATTAGGTCATCAACCTAATGGTATGCCTAATGTACATACTTAGATATATAGTAATACATTTGTCTCCGGTCAGTGGATGTGTGCCTATACATGACAACATGCGACATGTGTCTTAGTTATCTCAATCCCTTTAAATAAACTCTTTGACCTAACTCATCCAACACCTATGAATCTCTAATCTTGTGCAGAGGACCTGCATCAAGAGGTCGATTAGATGTCATCCTTTGGAGCAAGGATTGTTATCTCCTTCTCACACTGGAGATCCCTTCTTGATAATCACTTAACAATGTGGTTGAGTCCTCGATCTACCTCTTTATACATTCAACCCTAAATGAGACTCTATGATCGAACCTTTGGATCGATAATTGTATGATATCAAGATGGTCATGGTACATAACCCTAATTGTACTATGAGAACTATTATGTAAATTAGTTATTTTTTATTTTGGACTAAGGAGTTAATTGTAATAACTTTTATCGCATAATGGCTCAACGTGGTTTCACATGTCTAACATATACTTAGCTTGTGTTATGTCCTCATGGCAAATAGCGAAATGAAGAACATAACTTGTACTAAATATAAAGGAAATGTACGAGAACTAAAAAGGGTACCCCCCATACTTAGGTTTTAAATAATCTGAGTATAGGAATAAAATACAAAGGAAGAAGGTATTAGATGAATAGAAGAACATGAGGTATATACAATATAGGGTTCACCCCCCCCCCTAATATTTAAGCTATAAATAATCTAATTAAATGGAGAAAAGAAGGGGTTGATAGAGATTCAAAAGAATAAGATAGAAGAAATTGGTGGACATGCAAGCCCACGGCGAGCCATTATACAATAAATGTCACTGAAAATATCATTCCCTGATCTAAAATGAAGAACAACTAATTTGCATAATAGGTCCCTTACTACAATTAGGTTATGTACCATGGCCATCTTAATGATCATACCATTGTTGATTCAATTGTTGAATCATAGAGGCTGGTGCTTGGATGAATACCAAAGAGTTAGATTGAGGACTCATCAAGCCCTGTCAAATGATTATCAAGAGAGGATATCCAGCCTGAGTAGGATATGGCAATCCTTTCTCTAATGGGATGATATCTGACTGACCTCTTAATGCAGGTCCTCTGTATAGGAATAGAGATTCGGAGGTGTTAGATAAGTTAGGTCAAAAGTTGACTTACAGAGATGAAGACAACTAAAGTCCTATGTCGTATACTGTCATGATATAGGTACGCATCCTCTGATCGAAGATAGATGTGTTACTATATGTTTGTGTAAGTACATTTGGCACACCTATAGGTTGATGATCTAATCAAGGTCTATACATCGTTGCAATGGTGTGCATACAAGGGCATATGAGTAATACGATCTCTCAAAGAGATCATACATGTTCATTTACTGAAGCGGAAGACATGAGCTCACTCATGAGATATTGGGATCAAATTCCATGCACGGCCATCTCGTTTTGGAAGATTGGCGGAATTTATAGGTTTGATATATACTTTTAGAAAGTATATGATCAATACCTAGGTATGATATATGCTTTTGGAAAGTATATGATCGATACCGACTCCTAATGATCAAATGAGAAACTTAATGATAAAACCCTAAAGGAGACAGTTTAAATTGATTTGAACTTCGGGTTTATTTTAGGTCTTCCACTATGCAGCATGCATAGGTATTAGTAATACTCTAAGGTAATGTGATCATAAACGATTGTATAACAATGACGCTTCCATTCAGATGGAATGATAAAACGTGTTTGGATTTTAGTGACCCCTCTCACTAGAGAAGTAATCTAATCTTGGTCCAAATGTTGGACAGTAATCTAAATGTGATTCAGATTCAATGAGAAGATTAGATTTACGGCCTTGATTTAATCAAACATCTATTGGAGATCTTCGAGATCTAGATTTGAGGTATGATCTCAACACCCAAGTCACTATACGTAGAATGTACAGTCACCCAATCCTTATCTCCAGGTATCCGCAGAGAAAGTGCATTATTTTTGAAAGAGTTCAAGGATAATTTCGTTGTTGATAGTGTCTGAGCATTGAAGAAAATTTATAACTAAATTTGATTTAATTATTATGAATAATATAAATTTGATTCATATTATTTGGCCATATAAGAAGAATTTTCTAAGATAATTAAATGTGATTTAATTATCAAAAATGTGAATAATGTGAATATGATTCATATTATTTGGGAACATGAGAATAGAGATCCAAGATAATTAAATACGTTTTAATTTATCAAGGATGTGAATAATGTGGATAGAACTATCCATATTAATCATATATATTATAAATATGGTTTATAATATATAAGAGAGATATCTGTAAATAACATTTGCAAATTAAATGTTGATGTGAATTGGATTCACATTGGATAATTAATTGAAAATGTAATTTACATTTTATTTTTGGTTTTGAATTTGATTCACATTTTTCAATGGCATGATTGCAATGATCACAAAATAATTATGAATTATTTTTGTGGATTATTTAAAACAAATGTTATTGTAAATTTTGAAGATATTCATGGGATTCAAAATACCATGAAAATGAAAGAGGAAGCCTTCCTTCCATATGGAGATGGTGTGAAGGAAATGGGAAGATCCTTAAGCGCATCACAGAAGCACTAGGATCACATCGTATGCGATTGGGAGTGACTAGTCGCACTAGTGGCTTGAGGCAGCGGAATTTAAAATTTTTAGTCAATGAAATCACATGATCCAAGAACACTTCTCGGATCATTTCATCTAAATCACAAATGAGTATTAGGTTTATCTCTTGAAGCATGGTTGCGATCAAGTCTCTAAACGAAGAGACCTCCTGTCTCAAATCTGATCCAATGGAGGAGATGCTTGCGAGTGCGTTGATGAGACACATGCTCCTCGCAATCCATGCTGATGATCCAAGCGTCGAATCTTCTGATCTCATCATATGAGATACGGTGTCTTCTTCAAGAGCAAGGTGCACAGAAGGAGACGGAGATCCAGGAGCAAACAGTCCGGCAGCATAACTATGATGTTGCGATGAAGGCGACTCTCTCAAGGGCACCATGGTGGACGGTCACAATAAGAGAGAGGGAGAGAGACTTGGCGTGTAGAGAGAGAGGGGGGAGACATCAATTATTTGATGTTTTGCAATTATAACTTGAAAAGTAAGGGGTGCATCTTCTTATATAGTATTTTGGGATCCATGGATCACAATCCATGGACAACATAAAATCAATTGATGAGATTTATTTTTGTTTCTTTCAGTTGCCATGATCTTGTTGTGAAAACACAACAATGATTAATTTAATTTAATATATATATATATATATCGATAAATCAATATAATTAAGTTCAAATTAAATCAATTATCTTGGAGATAATTGGAAGGAGATAATCATCTACAAATTAAGGGGGGATGACCACCCGATCCCATTGGGACTTGGCGGTCGTCCACCACCTTTGGTGGATTGTAGTCTTTTCCAATGAGATTACATTATCTCATTCCAACATTATCTCATAATAATAATTCTCAATTATCTTGAGAACATTGCAATCATGCCATTGAAAATTTGTGGATCACATTCACAACCCAAAATAAGATGTAAATTATATTTTCAATTAAACATTCAATGTGAATTCAATTCACATTAATAATCAATCAACAAATATAAATCACAATAGGCTCTCTCTGATATATTATAACTCACATTTATAATATATATGATTAATATGGATAGTGTGATCTACATTATTCATATCCATGATAATTAAATCACATTTGATCATCTTGGATCTCTATTCTCATGTGCCCAAATAACATGAATCACATTCATATTATTCACGTCTTTGATAATTAAATCATATTTAATTATCTTATATAACTCTCCTTACAATATGAATCAAATTCATATTATTCATGATAATTAAATCATGTTTAATTATCTATTTTCTCAATGCTCGGATACATATATCAACAATGAAATTATTCTTGAACTATTTCAAGGATAATGTGCTTTCTCCATAGATACTTGGAGATAAGGACAGGACGATTGTATTGTTCCACATATAGTGACTTGTATATTGAGAACACATCTCAAATCTAGATCTTGCGGACCTCCCAGAGATGCTAGATTAAATGAAGATCGTAAATCTAATCTTCTCATCGTATCTGAATCACATTCAGATCAAGGTCCAACATTTGGACTAAGATCAGATCACTTCTCTATGAGAGGAGTCACTAAAATCCAGACATATTTCATCACTCCCCCGGAATGGAAGCGTCATGGTTATACAATCATTTATGATAACATCACCCTAAGGTATTCCTAATACATGTACATCTTGTATATTGAAAGACACGGAATAAACTCGAAGTTTTAGATCTCTTTTAGACCGTCTCCTTCAGGGTTTTATCATTAAGGTACTCATTTGATCATTGGGAATCGGTGTCGATCATATACTTTCCAAAAGCATACATCATACCGAGGTGTTGATCATATACTTTCCAAAAGCATATATGAAACCTTACAAATTCAGTCAATCTTTCAAAGCGAGATGACCGTGCATAGAATTTGATCCTTCCTAATATCGCAAGAGTGATCTCATGTATAACAGAACATATATGATCCCTTTGAGAGATCGTATTACTCATATGCACTTGCATGCACACCAGCACGTCGGTGTATAGACCTTGGTTAGGTCATCAACCTATTGGTATGCAAAATGTACATACTCATTGATAAATCGCTAATTCAGCCTCTTAATAAGTCACTTTAACGTGTTGTAGTCAATCGAATTGGATCCATCAAAGACCGCTTAAAAACAATATCAATTAAGAAAAGCGGACGATTTTATTTTACTTGGGCAAGCTCAAGATCGAACTCAAGGACACGAGCCTCTTAGGTATGAATCTAGACTCTTATTATTCATATTAAATGTTAAATCTACAAATTCATCGGTCAATGCACACAAAGATGTAATGCAGACACATGTAGTTATGCAATTTTTGTTTGGGATTTTTTTAGCCTGCAAAGAGATGCAAATGAAGAAAAATACATATATACCCTTCCTATCTGAGATCAATGAGCAATAAAGCTAAGACAACTTTAGGATCCATTAATTGAAGCAAATTTCATTGGAGCATGAAAACAAGGCTTAAGAAATCATTATATCAAAGACACTACATTAATAAAACTAATCATCAAAATCAATAGTGTCAAATAGAGATCTAAGCATGCCATTTATAAGACAATGAAACAAGCTTCGAAATGCAACTGAAATCAACTCAAACGGAGCTCGGATGCTCAAGATATTAACACAAGAGCTCAGGGGCATAAATGTAAGAAAAACATGAAAATAAATAGCAAAGAGGTCCCTGGAAGGAGCTAATGGTAAATAACAAGTCATGAGGCCTTCCCTATAAATTACCCACAAGCACGGGGGTAAAATTGCAATTATTAAATCCAGGAGAGGGTTGGTTGCAATTAACCCCAGGTGTGCGTGGATATCACGTGCTATCAGGACCTGAATGCAATTTGAACAAAATATCTGGAACTCCTTGCAAATTACCCAAACCTCACGTGATCTGACACGTGAGGTGAGGCTCGATTTACTGCGCAGGTCCGGTGAAGGCTCGGATAGTCGACGGAGGCTCGGATTTGGCTCAGAGGAGGCTCGGTTGCTTCGAGCTTGAAGGTCTAGTGATGAAGCTCGAGGTGACACATGGGCGTCTATGGCCCGTCCGATCTCAAGGATCAGACGGTAGTTGTAGCGTGCGGGGGAGGCAACGTGGCCGAGTTTGGACCGTAATATCTTGAAGATCTGACGGTAGCTGGAGACTTAAGGAAATGATGACGTGGCCAAGTGTTAGCCGTTGGATGGGCACCGGGGAGGTGCCATCCAACGACAGATGTACATCTTTGAGGTCCTCCTTCTACCGCAGTTGTGGCAACGCCTTTCATCCTCTAGCGAAACCACCTGAGCTCTGTCGCCTCCTATCGGGCTCTGTGAAGGTCTCAGGTAACTCCTAGGCAGCAAGATGCATGGTAGTACAGCGAAACAATTAGGTGACCTAGAGGAGATTGATGACGCCTGTGTGTTGGATGCGTGGCTTGAGAAGTCCCCTCCGATGATGCTCTGGCCATTCAAAGTTTTAGTTCCTGTAAGGATAGTCCAAATATCTGAAGCACAAGTGCAAGGTGTGCGATGTGTTGTGAATGGGATGGGGTCTCAGGAGAGTGGCGAGATGGGAGATCGGAGCCCCTCTCCAGTGAGGCGGAGAAGAGATGGGTCGGAGGTGGTCAGGTCTTGAAGAAAAGGAAGGTGGCTATCGGAGTAGTGCGCGAGGTAGGTGGAATCATGATGATGCTCGGGGAATAAATAATGGAAGGTGAAACTATGTAGATTAGCTTAATAAAATAGAATAAATAAGAAGAAAAGCACAAAGGAGATTGAGGAAGCTTGCCTGGGCTATCGCAGAGGAGGAGCTTGTGCTTGAGCTCCTAAGCGGAGCTCCGATTATCGCTGGATCCCCACGACCACCGGGGACATCTCATTGATGGTGGAGCATCGAGGCATAGCCTACCATGGCTATGGGTTGTCACCGGAGTCGACGGCGGTCGTCATGACCTCAATCTGCCCTCCCCCTGTCATAAGGAGGAGGATAGTAGCTAGGTCTAGACCCACATACAGGTGGACGATGAGGAATGGTGGTGGTGAGGGATTATTTGAAGGTGGAAGGTGGAGGTCCTGATGATGAGTGTTTTGGTTTTCGTGGAAGATGTGGAGCGAGTGGAAGGGAGATTTGGAGCGAGTAGGTCCCCGCGGGGATCATGGAGGAAGGGGCTTCATCGTGGGGTAGTCGGAGAGTTGAGAGGATGGTTAAGATGCTGGAGAAAATAGAAAGGGGATGATGTGTGCATGAAGTAGGAGACGTGGGAGAGAGATCTAGAGGAGGAAGACGAAGTCTCGACCATTGGATCCCATGATCCAACGGCTGAAAAGGGCGTGCAAAGACACGACTTAGATTAGATCGATGGAGGGGCAATCGAGGGGCACAAGGAATGCCACATGTCATGATGAGAGGTAAGCAGAGGCGAGTGGACGAGATGTGGTCTGGGGAATGAATCGGAGGGCTGAGAATGGAGGGAAAAGGTACGGTGGTGACAGATGCTCAGGATATGATCGGGCGGCTGGGAAGAGGGACACGTGGAATGAGGAGAAATTGTGCGGTAGCAGACGGATTAGATGAGATCAAGCAGAAGGATCAGAAGGCTTGGAATGAAGCAGGAGCTAGCGGTGATGATTGAATCCTGGTAAGGGGATCCAACGATGCGGGAGGCTGCCATGTGGTGAGAGGAGACGCAGGCGGGGGTCAACGGTTAGGATGCGGTTGGGAGAAGAATCGGAGGGCTAGGAAAAGATGCGGAAGTGAATGGCAGGGATTGGAGTGCACAGAAGGCGATCGGACGGTGGAAAACGCAAGCACGTGGCGAGACAAGAAGCGACAACGTGGCTCAACTAGAAAGAGCCACGTGGCCCAATCAGGTTATTCAGATGAAGATGCAAGAAAAAGGAGGAGAAGAATGCCGAATTTGAAAAAAACTCAAAACATGAAAGTTGTAGATCTTGATGAGATCTACAAGTTTCATGTTGACAAAATGGAAATGAGGTCAAACAAAGGGAGAAATATTTTTGTGAGCATTTTTCAGGGTATAAAACACTACCAATTTTAATTTTGTTATTTTTTGTATTTTAAATTTATTTCGATGCTCACATATATACAAAGATTTATCTGATTTTTATTGAAACTAAGTCTAAGCTAGGGGGTTAATGTCTGTGAATTAATACCATGAAATTGAGTTTCATGACCCCCCCCCCCCCATACTTAAACTTTGCTCGTCCCCAAGCATCTCAAAAATGAATGAGCTAGATTAACCACCTTGTGTATGTGCGTACATGATCTGTTCCGTTCAAGAACTCCCACTTTTAGAGATTCAAAATTTTAAATCTCAACCCAGCCTTAATCAAGAGGTATCAATTTCTCTAGTTCTCTAGACTCACTCTTGTATACATATAAGCTAAGGATATGAAATTAATTGTTGACCGTGATCATGAGAGTAGAGTCACAACGTCACCCAAAGTCCCAGTCCAAGAAATTCTCCTAAGGACCCAATCCTCAACACTAGAGAATAAACCAAATATTACACTCAATCCATCATCTCTTTAGTTATCAGACTTAGAAGTGTAGGTGGGAGACCAGTTGATGGAGGGTTTAGGATTGTGTCATTTCTTCTCTCCCTCTCATTGGAATAAGGATTCTCTCGAGTTCCTTATTACTCAATGCATATTTTTGGTGTTGATTAGTGCGTCCGTCAGAAGTTGGAGTCATCTGCACTTGTTTTCCTGTGAGTACATCGGGGTGTCCCTTTTTTGAGTACCTATCGTACCTTCTACACCCAGACTTGTAGCATTTACGATGCAAACGAAGGATATGGTTAGATCCTCAAGTGCATCACGGAAGCGTGAGCGTCGTATCGAATAAGACGAGGAACGATTAGTCAGACTAGTTGTTCTATGCAGCAGAAATTAAAAAAAAATCATGCAACGAAACCACATGATCCAAGAACACTTCTCGAATCCTTTCGTCTAAACCACAAATAAGTAATAGGATTACCTCTTGAAGCGTGGTTGTGATCGAGTCTCTAAACGAAGATACCTCCCATCTCAAGTCCGATCCGACGGGTGAGATGCTTGTGAGCACGGGGATGAATCGCGTGCTTCTCACAATCCATGTTGATGATCCAAGCAGCGGATCTCCTGATCTCAACACACGAGATCTGATGTCTTCTTCACGAGCAAGACGCACCGAAGTAGACGGATATCCACAAGCAAATGATCGGGCAGCATAACGATGACGATGCGGCAATAGAGAACTTCTCTAGGGCATCCGTGGTTGACGGCCATGAGAGAAGAATAGAGAGGGCTGACGTGTAGAGAGAAAGAGAGAGAGAGAGAGAGAGAGAGAGAGAGAGAGAGAGACTTATGTTCTCATTGTGTAGAGAAGAGCAAAGGGGTACCTCTCCTTTTATAATATTTTGGGATCCATGGATCTCAATCCATGGGCAACACAAATCCAATGGCTCACATTGATTTGTGTTTCTTTTAATGGTCAAGATTTTGTTGGTAAAAAACCAACAACAATTAATTTAATTTAGATTAAATATATATTGATAAATCAATATATTTTAATCCCAAATTAAATCAATCAAGCATGGAGATTATGAAATGACGATTGCCTCCTTCCATAATATGGGATTTGGTGGCAATCTCATGTAATCTCATGATATCTCTAGAGATTACATTATTCCATGAAAATCTCCAATATTTACAACAACACTTGTTGTAAATTATTCAACAAAATTAATTCATAATTATTTTGTGAATATTGCAATCTTGCCATTGGAAAATTGTGAATCACATTCACAGCCCAAAATAAAATGTAAATTACATTTTCAATTTAATGTCCAATGTGAATCCAATTCACATTAACATTTAATTGACAAATGTAAATTACAAATAGCTCTCTCTTATATATTATAAATCACATTTAAAATATATGTGATTAATATGGATAGTGCTATCCACATTAATCAATATCTATGATAATTAAATCACATTTAATCATCTTGGATATCTATTCTCATGTGCCCAAATAATATGAATCACATTCACATTATTTACATCTTTGATAATCAAATCACATTTATTTATCTAAGATAACTCTCTTTATAATATGAATCGAATTCATATTACTCATGATAATTAAATCACATTTAATTATCCATTTTCTCAATGCTCGGATACTTATATCAATAATGAAATTATCTCGAACTCTTTCAAGGATAATGCGCTTTCTCCGCGAATACTTGGAGATAAGGATCGGGCGATTGTATTGTTCCGTGTATAGTGACTTGGATATTGAGATCACATCTCAAATCCAGATCTCTGGCCTCCCATAGATTCTTGATTAAATCAAGACTGCAAATCTAATCTTCTCATTGCATTTGAATCACATTCAGATCAATGTCCAACATTTGGACTAAGATTAGATTATTTCTCTACTGAGAGGAGTCACTAAAATCCAGATCCGTTTGATCACTCCCTTGGAATGGAAGCGTCATGGTTATACAACTGTTTATGATCACATCACCCTCAGGTATTCTCAATACCTATACATCCTGCATACTGGAAGACCCAGAATAATCCCAAAGTATAAGATCAATTTTACACTGTCTGCTTCAGGGATTTATCATTAAGTTTCTCATTCGATCATTGGGAGTTGTTATCGATCATATACTTTCTAAAAGCATATATCATACCCAGGTGTTGATCATATACTTTCCAAAAGTATATATCAAACCTACAAATTTAGTGAAGCTTCCAAAGCGAGACGACCGTGCACGGAATTTGATCTTCCCAACATCTCATGAGTGAGCTCATGTCTTCCGATTTAGTAATGAACCTGTATGATCCCTTTGAGAGATCGTACTCATATGCCCTTATATGCACACCGGCGCACCGGTGTATAGACCTTGGTTAGGTCATCAACCTATTGGTCTGCCGAATGTACATACTCAGACATATAGCAACACATCTGTCTCTGGTCAGAGGATATGTGCCTATAACATGACAGCATACGACATAGGACTTTGGTTATCTCGATCTAGTTAAGTCAACTCTTTGACCTAACTTATCTAACACCTCCAAATCTCTATTCCTATGCAGAGGACATGCATCAAGAGGTCGGTTAGATATCAGCCTAAATGAGAAAGGATTGACATCTCCTACTCATGCTGGATATCATATCTTAACAATCATTTGATGGTGCTTATTGAGTCCTCAATCTAACTCTTTAGATATTCATCCAAGCACCAGCCTCTATGATTCAATAATTGAATCAACAGTTGTATGATCATCAAGATGGCCATGGTACATAACCCTAATTGTACTAAAGGACCTATTATGCAAATTGTTAGTTCTTCATTTCAGACCAGGGAATGATATTCGCAATAACATTTATTGCATAATGGCTCACCGTGGGCTCGCAAGTCCAACAGCAAAGCCCTAATTTGGTGCAAGCCCGACTCCTGATCGTAATAGCAGTGGTCCAAGTTTACACTTTGAAATGGTTGAAAGCGCTAGCCTTTGGTGGAAGCTCTTTGATAGTGGAATGAGAGTTTTTTTCAACAGTTTGGTATCTCTTTATATTCTTTTTTACTAGCTCCATTGCTTTTACCAAGAGATGACACACACTTATCAACATTTTTATTTTATTCACATCCTGGCACTTAGGTAGATGTCAAGAGATTAGTACAAGGACCAAGTACTCATACTGGCTAAAAATGCTGACACTCAGATTTCATGAAGCCTTCAGTGATTTTACCCCATCCTCGAGCATCATGAAATCAAGTCCAGACTTGAATCCCTCATCCCAATCCCTCAAGTTAAATTTCAACTCATCTCATCATGATCGTAGTCGTGCAAGTGAAGGGTTGATCATATTCTTAAGGTTGAGACTAAGCATGCAATATAGCATGCAAATCTGGCAAACTAGGGAAATATGGATAATTAAGTGGAAGACTCTGATGGCTAAGGTTGGTTAACCTAAAATCTCAAGACCTCTCAAACCAAGTATTCTTGATCATCATTGATCCTGTGTGGAAGTGGAAGTGTCGGGGATTTAATCCAACTCCTTCATCCATTTTTGATGATTTTTTTGAAGACTTTAAAAGCCTACTGACTGCCTAAACTCAAATGAGTAGTTGCATCTGCTTTCAGCCAGTATAGGTGTAAGTACAGGCCGTAGAACGGTACCCGTTGCATGAAGACGGGGCCATACCCAATGTCCACTAAACCACCTACACTGCTAAGGGAGACCCTCACTGAAAAGCAGCTACTTATTTGAGTTTAGATTAAACCCATTTTCCTTTGAAATAAAGTTTTGAAAATAATTTCCAAACTATGTCACAAATATATAAAATTTTCAAACATTTTTCAAATGATTTTTTAAAACAAGTGAACCCCATTTTTCAAATCATTTTTCAAAATATTTTCCTTATAATATTATAAGATAGTATAGAAAAATTTTCCAAAGCTTTGAAAATAATTCTGTCCACTTAGTTCATAAGAATATACTTTAGCCCAAAAAGTTTAAAATTTATTCAAAAATTTTCAAAATAAAGAAAATATGGCTAAAGTACATATAATGAATATACGGTATACCCCCCCCTATACTTAAACTTTGTTATGTCCTCATAGCACTAGGTGATGCAAAACATAGCTCCATTAAAGTATAGAAGAATATACATGAACTGAGAAGGATGCCCCTATACTTAGGTTAGAAATAACCTAAGTATCAAGGAAAGGAAAGATGAGTAAGAAAATCACGGGGACTCAGGTCCCCCCTATACTTAGGCTGAGGATAGCCTAAGTAAAGAGATGGATAGATGATGCTGGGGAGACCTGAGGGAAACGAAGAAGTTAGGATGGATGTACATGTGAGCGAATGAATCTTCGGAGATGAATGGAGCACTTAAGGTCTAGGGAGGGTGTCGGAGCAATCAAGGCTCGATCAAGCATGCAATATCCTTTTAATTCACCAACTCACACGTGAAACCAACAAGTGTTGGTTATGTTATCTTATCATTTTTATTGGTGATAAAAACATTCTAATTTATGCAAGGATTAAGAAAAATGTTGAATCAAAACATCCTATGTAAAGAAGGGTGTTGCTCTACCAAAACATGATTCTTACTCCATTTTTCTAGTCAACTTGCATTATCAGTCTCAATTATTAGCTTAAGGTTATCATTGTTTAAATGAGAACATAAATCAAACAATCAACCATCTACCACTCATTCCCAATTTCCATTAACCTCGGTGATCAATCTAGAAAGGGAGGTCGAGAAAAAGCTAATACATCGATAAAATCATGATCTGGGATAAGATAGAAAATTTGCAGTGCCTTGAGCAAAATTTCATGAAGATAAGACTGAATTAAAACCCTAGACTAAATGTATGCAAGTCGATGAAAAACCGCACCTAACATGCTTCTATTAGCAGGGAAGAACATATTCAATTTTTGGGCTAAGTTAAGCGATGCATATGTGCTTCTTAAATTTAATGTGTGTCCTACCTACGATCAAACGCATAGAATAAATTGTTAAAGAAGCTCGGAGAGCCGCGTGCCTGATCCTAGGTCGACACTCAAGTAGGGTGATCCCCACACAACCACGAATATTAATGTTCATTTACACACGCGAGTCTTTGAACAAAGACCGATGTAAAGACGATTATTACATGAAAAAAAATGCAAGAAACACATTTTTTCTCTTCGATTTTCCTCCAAAGTTTGATTCGGTGGCTCCTCGCAGCAAGGAACACCTACTCTTTGCCTCCTTAATAACCAAGGGCCCTGTCACAAAAACATGTGTTAGATATCAATCGAAGAAAGATTAATAATGCAAGACAACTACATGACCTACGAATTAGAAATTAACACTCAATTATCCCCAGCAACAGTGTCATTTGATAGACTACTAATTCAGCCTCTTAATAAGTCGTTTTAATGCGTTGTAGTCGGCCGAATTGGATCCATCAAAGACCGCTTAAAAACATTATCAATTAAGAACAGCGGTTGATTTTATTTTACTTGAGCAAGCTCAAGGTCGAACTCAGGGACACATGCCTCTTAAGTATGAATCTAAACTCTTATTATTCAGATTAAGTGTTAAATCTACAAATTCATAGGTCAATGCATACAAAGACGCAATGCAGACACATGTAGATATGTAATTTTTGTTTGGGATTTTTTTAGCATGCAAAGAGATGCAAATGAAGAAAAATACAAATATACCCTTCCTATCTGAGATCAATGAGAAATAAAGTTAAGACAACTTCAGGATCCATTATTTGAAGCAAATTTCATTGGAGCATGAAAATAAGGATTAAGAAATCATTATGTTGAAGACACTACATTAATAAAATTAATCATCAAAATCAATATTATTAAATATAGATCTAAGCATCATTAAGAAGACAATGAAACAAGCTTCAAAATGCAACTGAAATCAACTCAAACAGAGCTCGGATACTCAAAATATTAACATAAGGGCTCATGGGCATAAATGCAAGAAAAACATGAAAATAAATAACAAATAGTCCCTAGAAGTCCTAAATGTAAATAACAAAAGTCGTAGGGACTTCCATGTAAATTACCCACAAGCACGGGGGTAAAATTGCAATTATTAAATCCTAGAGAGGGTTTGTTGCAATTTACCCCAGGCATGTGTGGGTATCACGTGCTATCAGGACTTGAATGCAATTTGAAGAAATATCCGGGACCTCCATGAAAATTACCCAAACCTCACATGATCTGGCACGTGAGGCGAGGCTCGGTTGACTGCACAAGTTCGACGAAGGCTCGGATAGTCAACGGAGGCTCGGAGTCGGTTGCTTCGAGCCTGAGGGTTTGGTGCTGAAGCTCGAGGTGACACATAGGCACCTGAGGCCCGTCCGATCTCGAGGATCAGACTGTAGCTGTAGCGTGTGGGGGAGGCGATGTGGCCGAGTTTGGACCGTCTGATCTTGAAGATCAGACGATAGCTGGAGACTCAAGGAAATGATATTTGGTCGAGTGTTAGGCATTGGATGGGCATCGGGGAGGTGCCATCCAATAGCAACTGTACATCTTGGAGCTCCTCCTACCGAAACAGTTGTGGCGGCGCCTTTCATCCTCCGGTGAAACCACCTGAGCTCCACCGCCTCCTATCGAGCTCTGTGAAGGTCTCCGGTAACTCATGGGTAGCTATATGTCAACATGGTAGTATGGTGAAGCAGTTAGGTGACCTGAAGGAGATCGATGATGTCTATGTGACGTATGCGGGGCTTGAGAAGTCACCTCTGGTGATGTTTCGGCCATTCAAAGTTTTAGCTCCTGTAATGTTAGTCCAAATAGCTGAAGCACAAGTACAAGGTGCACGATATGTTGTAAGTGGGATGGGGTCTCGGGAGGGCGGCGAGATGGGAGACCAGAGCTCCTCTCCGACGAGGCGGAGAAGATATGGGTCGGAGGTGGTCAGCTCGTGAAGAAAAGGAAGGTAGCTATCGGAGTAGTGCGCGAGGTAGGTGGAAGCGTGATGATGCTCGGGGAATGAATAGTGGACGGTGAAACTGTGTAGATTAGCTTAATAAAATAGAAGAAATCAAAAGAAAATCATAAAGGAGATCGAGGAAGCTTGCCTGGGCTATGGCGGAGGAGGAGCCTGTGCTTGAGTTCCTAGGCGGAGCTCCGGTCATCGCTGGATCCCCACGGCCACCGGGGAGAACTCAATGGTGGCGGAGCACCGAGGCATAACCTACCATGTCTATGGGTTGTCACCGGAGTCGACGACGGTCATTACGACCTCAGTCTTCCCTCGCCCTGTCATGGGGAGGAGGAGAGGATCTAGTCCTAGACCCACATATAGGTGGACGACAAGGAATGGCGACGGCGAGTGGTTATTTGAAGGAGGAAGGTGGAGGTCCCGGTGATAGGTGTTGTGGATTGCGTGGAAGATGTAGAGCGAGTGGAAGGGAGATATGGAGTGAGTGGGTCCCGACGAGGATCATGGAGGAAGGGGCTTCTTCGTGGGGTAGTCGGGGAGTGGAGAGGATGGTTAAGATGATGGCAAAATTTGAAAGGGGGTGACGGGTGCGTGAAGTGGGAGACGTGGGAGAGATATCTGGAGGAGGAAGACAAAGTCTCGGCCGTGGATCTTTCAATCCAACGGCTGAGAATGGGGCACAAAGACACGGCTCAGATTAGATAGATGGAGGGAAGATCGAGGGGCGCAAGGAACTCCATGTGTCATGATGAGAGGCGAGCGGAGGTGAGTGGACGAGATGTGGTCTGGGGAATGAATTGGAGGGTTGAGAATGGAGGGAAAAGGTACGGTGGTGATGGATGCTCCGGAAATGATCGGGCGGTTGAGAAGAGGGACACGTGGAATGAGGAGAAGGTGGGTGATAGCAGACAGTTCAGATGGGATCAAGCAGAAGGATTGAAGGCCTTGGAATGAAGCGGGAGCTACCAGTGAAGATTGAATCTTGGGAAAGCGATCTAACGATGCGGGAGGCTGCCATGTGGTGAGAGGAGACTCAGGCGAGGGTGAACGGTCAGGATGCGGTTGGGAGAAGGATAAGAGGGCTACGAAAAGATGCAGAAGTGGATGACCGGGGTTGGAGTGTACAGAAGGTGATCGGACAGTGGAAAACGCAAGCACGTGGTGAGATGAGAAGCGGCCACGTGGCTCAACCAGAAAGAGCCATGTGGCCCAATCAGGTTATTCATATGAAGATACAAGAAAAAAGAGGAGAAGAAGACCGAATTTAGAAAAACTCAAAACATGAAAGTTGTAGATCTTGATGAGATTTATAAGTTTCATTTGACCAAAAACGGAAATGAGGTCAAACAAAGAGAAAATATTTTTGTGAGCATTTTAAGGGTATATAAACACTACGAATTTTATTTTTGTTAATTTTTTTGTATTTTTAATTTATTCTAAGGCTCAGATATATACAAAGATTTATCTGATTTTTATTGACACTTAGTCTAAGCTAGGGGGTTAATATCTGTCAATTAATACCATGAAACTGAGTTTCATCACTCACACATATAGTAACACATGTGTCTTTGGCCAGAGGATGCATGCCTATATTGTGACAGCATACGACATAGATCTTAGGTTATCTCGATCTCATTAAGTCAACTCTTTGACCTAACTTATCCAACACCTCCAAATCTCTATTCCTGTGAAAAGGACCTACATCAAGAGGTCGGTTAGATATCAACCTTTAGAGAAAGGAGTTCCTTCTCCTTCTCAGGCTAGAGATCATCTGTAATGCCCCGCCCCTTCAGCTACCGAAACCGACAGGACGGGAGCGTCGGACCTACAGTCCAAATACGCCCATGATCTATGATACTCAGCAAACCATCTTATGCACGTTAGATCAATATTTGAAATATAAATAAAACAGGAGAATTACATGAAATGGAAAGATGCAACATCCATTTTCATAGATAATGATCATCAAGTCCATGTTCATAGAAGAGATACATCATGGCCTATTAAATTCTATAGAAAAAGCTCCCCACATATCTCACTACAATATCTCTCAATAATAACACAAAAAGATGCAGAAGCCAATAAGTTACTCTAAATAGGATGCACCTTGTCTGGTGCAAGTATGACGTAGGAAGGTCTGATCTCCTCAAAAGACTGCTATTGTGGCGGTTGTTGCTCACGTACACCCGTTGGGTTCACACGAGGGTAACGTTATAAGCAATTGCCCAGTAACGAGACAAACACTATAATGACTAACATAGAGGTAAGAAAAGAATGCATACTCGACTTTATTTAATAGAATATGCATGTATTGTAAAATTTAGAAAGAACACCAAGTCATTCTAATTTTCATTCAACCACATTGATCATATTTATTTAAGAAAAATAAGCATTAAGTACTACCACAATGTTCTTGATATTTCTACAATCTGGTTAATGTCCATAATGGCATACAATTATAAATTCAAGGATCCGATCATTAATCATTTCTCGTATTATTTTAGCACATGCAAGTACGCGACTCGCAGGCCTCCGCTATGCGGGAACTTGATATTTCTCTTGAGTAACTCCCAAGGATCTCTTCTTGATCAGATATGAAAAGGTTTACAACCCCATATCTCCAACTTCAAACCACATCACGGAACACCTCTCACAATAATATTACTCGAAATAGAATTTGATGCGGCCACAACTAATTCTACTCTGAGTCTTAATATTGTGTGTAAGTGTGAAACCAAGAACACCAACCGTGCCACCTGCCTACTCCGTCGAGCGACTCCGGATACTACCGGGTTGCTAGGTGCTACGTCACCCAACTCGTCCGTTGGGGTCGCGGCCTTCATGGCATCTTTCCGAGGCCCAAGGATGCATGCTTATTCTGTTGCGGAACTTAACTCCATCTACCCAATCATCCTAGAAATTCACTCACGGGATGACAATTACAACGATGTACCGATGTCAATAATATGAGCTTTGAGTTGCATGGGTTGATGATCTTTGTGCGTCATTTATGATCCAGACATAACTCCATTACAAAAGTGTCTTTAATAATTTTGTTACTCGTAATAATATATATATATAGGTCGATTCTAAATGGTAAAAAAAACTATTGATAGCTACTCAGTGGAAACACTCTTAGATCTCTCTCCAATATTAGCTTTAGACGATCTTATTATTCAATTAAGATACTCATGATAATCTTACTATTCTGAATATGGATCATCTTTACACCAATGTATATTTATCTGATATTATAGGGAATCAAAACCCCCTTTTTTCCAGTAAGTGTGTCTCTTGTACATACCCATAGTGGCATGTGATTAAAACTAATAACGACCCCACATTACGAGTTTCAAAAAAAGAACAATTGCATATTACGACACCTAATGAACCCTGTCCAAAATGGTTGTAATATTTCAAGATCATATATTATACAATGATTTTTTTTAAAAGTATAATTATGTATCATGTTCATGCCATTTAAGGTGGATTAAAAATTCAGAATGTCGTGAGTTGTATCATGATCTGGTTATTAAATATCCTGTATACAAAATATAAACCGTCGCATGTGTACCCCTTGAAATTCCAAGGCCTTACACGTTACTCATATTCTCACTAATAACCGGAGGTTTTATTGTCATTATTACTAACCCATAAAGTACCCAATCAATTGATACTCGTGCATGTGTTATTGCCATCAATGAAATTTCTATCAGGGGTTCAATAACGCATGGATTACTTCATACGACTAATCAAATTGGCATAAATTTGGAATTACGCAAAAGAATTTATGTCTAGATGTCTGTATCATTTCAGATGTTAATTTTGATTCCAACTTATTAATATGATTGATAGGACAATCAAAGCATCAGGAGGAAATCTCGTTTCTAAGAACTTACATCTTTCGTGAATATAGATCTTTGATCTTGGATGAACATTACTCTATTTCTAAAGAATATATAAACAAACAAAAATCCAAAGGAACCATGCGAATCAAATTCATTTTTTATAGTGTATTAACAGGTTGGTTTAGATGTGACAGAACTTTGGAAATGAAATTTGATGGATGGAGTACAAGTATGACGGCTAATCACTAAATCAAGGATTCCTAAATGACAACTCATATGTATCATGAAGACAAGAGTCATATTCAACTGTCAACATGTAAAAAAAACGAATCAAGTCATCGCCAACAACTTAAGATCATGGTATAAGAATATCTAAGGCTCTAAAATATTCAAACGCGTAGGAATGAGAATCACGTGAAACCAACAGCAAGAGGGGGTTTTATCGTTAGTAACATATGGATCACATCATAAGACTAACCAAGCCTCTAAACATGTCCAATCTATGGTAACAAAAATATGTGAAAACCAACAGCAAAAGGAGGGAGACATCGTTACCTCCGAGGATGTTCCCTCGGGATTTCCTCTCACACGGAAATGGTATTTCCGTTGCTCGATCGCAGTGCAGAGACGTGCACCACGGTGACCTCGAGCTTTCCTACGTGATGGTGGTCGCAGATCTTCGATCGGAGCTCCTACTTCGACGTCGACGACGACCCTCCGACGATCAAATCCGGCCAAGGTGGTGGTGCTCCAATGAGAGGGGAAGATGGTGGTGGCTAGGGCTTTGAGAGAGTATCCCACCACCTTCTATTTATAGGAAGAGAGATGAATTTGGATCCAATCTCGGATCCGGTTCGGATCCATATATGGATCTTGACCACCCATCTTAAAACATCATTATCTTGAGCTAGGAATGTCGGAATTTGACGTTTTTGGGCTCATTGTAAAGATCTCGACGAGATCTACGAAATGGCATGATTATTTAAATTTTTTGGATGTCAAAAGTACTCCAGATTTTTGGAAAAGAAAATACGGGATTTCACATCATAAAAATCTTAAAGGAAGTCTCGTCCTCGAGACGTAGGATTTAACGTATAAGTTTTAAATATGATGTAGGTTCAGGTATAAAAATCTTAAAGAGAACGGAACCCATAAAAATCTTAAAGAGGATTGAAATAGGGTCTCGTGATCATACCTTCAAAAAGATAGGGGTATTTCTGTCGCATATCTGCCTCAGGCTCCCATGTGGCCTCCTCAACATTCTGACTTTGCCACAATACCTTGACCAAAGGAATGTCCTTCTGTCGCAACCTCTTGACTGTCCGGTCTACAATCTGTATGGGTGCCTCAGGAAAAGATAGATTCGGTTCAACCGCGAGGTCCTCATAGCTAATCACGTGTCGAGGGTCTCGAATATACTTCCGGAGGTTTGACACATGGAATACATCATGCACACCTGCTAAGTGAGGAGGGAGTGCTACTCGGTATGCTACCTTCCCAATACGTGTCAAAATCTCGAAAGGGCCAACGAACCCTGGTACCAGCTTGCCCTTAATACCAAATCTTTGAATACCCTTCATTGGAGATACTCTCAAGAAGACAAAATCTCCGACTTCAAACTCGAGATCACGACGTCTCTTATCAGCATAGCTCTTTTGACGGCCCTGTGCAGTCAATAATTTCTTTCTAGCCATCTCTACCGCCCTTGTGGTATCCTCGATTATCTGAATAGAATAAATCTCTTTGTCACCCACTTCCTGCCAACACAAGGGCGTGGTGCATCTCCGTCCATACAATGCCTCAAAAGGTGCCATGCCAATACTAGCATGGTAGCTGTTGTTATAAGTGAACTCCACCAAAGGAAGGTGGTCCTTCCAAGATCCTTGCCACTCAATGGCACATGCTCTGAGTAGGTCTTCAAGGGTCTGAATTGTCCTCTCTGATTGCCCATCAGTCTGCGGATGATAGGCTGAACTAAGACATAGTTCGGTTTTTAGGGCCTTCATGAATTCCCCCCAATAATGCGATGTAAAACGATAGTCTCTATCAGATACAACCTCCTTGGGAATCCCATGCAAGCGAATAATATGCTGAATATATAACTTGGCCAGATCTACCGGAGTGCATGTCATGTTCACGGGAATGAAATGTGCGGACTTGGTCAACCGGTCCACAATAACCCAAATAGCATCATATCCCCCAACCGTACGAGGTAAGGACGTCACGAAATCCATAGAGATACTTTCCCATTTCCACAACGGAATAGAAAGTGACTGTAATAATCCAGGAGGGCGCTTGTGTTCTGCTTTTACCAATTGACAAGTAAGGCAGCGACTGACATGTTCTGCAACATCCCTCTTCATCCCCTCCCACCAGAAGTGTTGACGGAGATCTCTATACATCTTGGTGCTCCCTGGATGGATAGATAATCTAGAACAGTGAGTCTCATCTAGGATGTCTTTCCTTAACTCACCATCATCAGGGACACATACACGGTCCCCCTTCCATAAGATGGACTCACAGACTCTGAATCCATCAAACTCCTCCTTCAGACATCGATGGAATAAGTCTTGTAATTTCTGATCTGTTTGCTGACCATGCACAATCCTATCCCATATTCCACTATATTTGGCAGGTACAGTTACAGCGTCTGCAGCACTATCAAAGGGGTGCCACTCACTAAGTGTTGCGAGCATATCCCAAGTCTGTAGCCATGCTATGGTGCCCTCGGTATGTGATCTTCTACTCAAAGCATCAGCTACTACATTTCCCTTACCCGGATGATAAGAGATCGTGCAGTCGTAATCTTTCAACAGTTCCATCCATCGTCTTTGTCTCATATTCAACTCCCGCTGATCAAAGATATATTTGAGACTCTTGTGATCTGTAAAAATTTCAAATGTGACCCCATATAAGTAGTGACGCCATATCTTCAATGTGAAGACTATAGATGCCAACTCCAAATCATGTGTAGGGTAGTTATGTTCATGGTTCTTTAGTTGTCGTGATGCATATGCTACAACATGACCACGTTGCATCAACACTGCTCCTAAACCCTCCTTTGATGCATCAGTATACACCATAAAGTCTAAGGAGCCTGAAGGAAGAGTGAGAATCGGAGCACTGGTCAGTCTTTCTATCAACGTACGAAAACTCAGCTCGCACTTGTCGCTCCAAAAAAAAGGGACATCTTTCTATGTCAGACGAGTAAGTGGTAGAGCTAGCTACGAGAATCCCCTAACAAAGCGCCTGTAGTAGCCGGCGAGGCCTAAGAAGCTGCGTATCTCGGTAACTGTCTTGGGCTGCTCCCAGGACATGACTGCCTCTACCTTGGCTGGATCAACCGCCACCCCTGCTCCTGAAATTACATGACCGAGGAAAGCTACTTCGGTAAGCCAAAATTCACACTTGCTGTATTTTGCATACAACTTGTGTTCTCTGAGTGTCTCAATAATAATATGCAGATGCTGCTCATGCTCATGCTCATCAAGTGAGTAGATCAAGATATCATCAATGAACACCACCACAAAATGATCTAAGTATGGACAGAAAATTCTGTTCATCATGTCCATGAACGCAGCAGGTGCGTTCGTGAGTCCAAACGGCATAACCACAAACTCATAGTGGTCGTATCTGGTACGAAAAGCAGATTTAAGCACATCCGTGTCCTTAATTCTCAATTGATGATAACCCGATCGTAGGTCAATCTTTGAGAATACCGCCGCACCTTGCAACTGATCGAAAAGATCATCTATTCGTGGAAGTGGGTAACGATTCTTTACCGTCCTTTTATTCAATTGCCTATAATCGATGCACAAGCGCATAGACCCATCCTTCTTCTTTACGAAGAGGACCGATGCTCCCCGAGGTGATGTACTGGGACGTATAAATCCCTTTTCCAATAACTCCTGCAGTTGTACTTTGAGTTCCCTGAGTTCGGCTGGTGCCATTCTATATGGAGGAATGGAGATCGATTGCGTGTCGGGTATCAAAGTAATCTCGAATTCGATCTCCCTTTTTGACGGTAGTCCAGGTAATTCCTCTGGTAATACATCAGGAAAATCTTGTACAATTTTTACGTCTTCAATCATACGATCTTCGACGGGTAACTCCACAACATGGGTGAGAAAACCTATGCAACCCTGATCGAGCATGTGTTGGGCCTTCAATGCTGATACATATAAGACCTCACTATCTGAGGTACGTCCATCGAACTGAAAGGTAGGTATGCCTGGGAGACGAAACACTATCGTCTTCTCGAAGCAATCAAGGCATGTGTGATATTGCTCGAGCCAATCCATACCTAAGATGACGTCAAAATCTTCTAACTGAATGAGTAAAAGATATGCGGGCAATATGTGCCCGCCAATCTACACTGCTACATTCTCCACTGCTTGTCGCACTATGAATAATTGGCCCCCTAGGCCCTTGATGTAGTATGGAGATTGAACACAGACTGGCTCTTTATCTAACTTGGGCACTAATCGATGTGCTAGAAAGGAGTGCATAGCTCCCGAATCGAATAAAGCATGTAAGGATATACCATGTACTGAAATCATACCTCGCACTACAGCTCCTGAGGCACGGGCCTGCTCCAGTGTGATTGCATTCAATTGTCCCTGCGGATGTGATGGGGCGTTAGAACCTGCAGCACTGAAGGTTGGTCGCGGTGGAGGATGTTGAAAGCCTCGACCTCCACGACGAGAAGCTGATCCATGTGACTGTGCGGGTGAGAAAGTTGACCGTACACTTGGCTGATGACTGCCTGAGCTGCCGACAAGTAAAGGACACTTGGCCTTGAAATGACCCGGCTGTTGGCATGGAAATACCTACGGTCTCCTGGCTGAGAAAAGGAGCCCCCCGAGACAAGACTAGCACCTCCCATCTTGCGACTCTGCGAATGTTCTGAAGAGCGGGAGGAAGTAGTACCGCGACCTGCCAAGCCCTGCCCTAAAGTAGGTGTAGGGGTAAATCTGCTAATGGTAGGAGTGGTATCCACTGGGTGGAAACGACGCTCTCTACGAGCTCTGTAGAAATCTCGACGAGCAGATCTCCCGGGTTGAGGTGGTTGGAAATGTGATGGACTCCCCTGAAGCCGACTCTAGGTTGCCTCCATCTTGGTAGCTTTAGCAGCTACCTCCTTGATGGAAGTGAAATCTAATGCAGATAGCTGGTGCTGCACATCATCACGCAGTCCCCGGATAAACTTCTGTAAATTCTCCTCAGGAAAAGCAATAGTTGCTGGTGAGTGGCGGGAGAGTTCAGTGTAACGAATGAGGTACTCTTGGGCCGTCATTGACCCCTGCTTCAGCTCAGCAAATAACCTCCTCTGATCCTCAACCCAATGATCAGGATAGAACTGGCTACGGAACTCATCAAGAAAAATTTCCCATGTTATGGGATCCTCCAGATGTTCCTTGGTGGCGAACCACCAACGCTCAGCATGACCTGCTAGTGAGAACTCCACAAATGTAAGCCAAGACTCTTCAGGAGCATGGATCATCCTCAACACCTTAGATACATGATCTAGCCATAGCTCAGCCTCACCTGGCGTGCCGGTGCCAAAGAATTGTGGCACCTTAGATCTCCGATATGCTGCGTAGGTCGTCTGATGTTTTTGCAGCGTCTCTAGGTCATCTGATCCTTCCGGGTCCAGAGACACCGAAGGGTGAACACTGCCCTCCTCCTCACGAGAGGGCTGGTACGAGGAATCATCCTGCTGGAGGAGCCTTTGCTCCAATACTTCCTGACGTTGTTGTATACCCTGTACGGCCTGAACTAGTAAGGCCAACTGCTGTGCAATATCAGGGTCAACACGAGGCGGCATGATTCCCTGCGAGAATCATTATATTAAAAATTATTTCTATGGTTAGAGAGACAATAGACCCTTTAAACATGACTTTAATTATTCTCCTTACTAACGACAAGGTCAGAAGACTCTGTCACTATATTTATATTTCAAATATTATTAACAGTTCTAATATGCAAAAGAGAGAATGGAGTATCGGGCTCTGATACCATCTGTAACGCCCCGCCCCTTCGGCTATCGAAACCGACGGGACGGGAGCATCGGACCTACGGTCCAAATACGCCCATGATCTATGATACTCAGCAAACCATCTTATGCACGTTAGATCAATATTTGAAATATAAATAAAACAGGAGAATTACATGAAATGGAAAGAAAATGCAACATCCATTTTCATAGATAATGATCATCAAGTCCGTGTCCATAGAAGAGATACATCATGGCCTATTAAATTCTGTAGAAAAAGCTCCCCACATATCTCACTACAATATCTCTCAATAATAACACAAAAAGATGCAGAAGCCAATAAGTTACTCTAAATAGGATGCACCTTGTCTGGTGCAAGTATGACGTAGGAAGGTCTGATCTCCTCAAAAGACTGCTATTGTGGCGGTTGTTGCTCAGGTACACCCGTTGGGTTCATACGAGGGTAACGTTATAAGCAATTGCCCAGTAACGAGACAAACACTATAATGACTAACATAGAGGTAAGAAAAGAATGCATACTCGACTTTATTTAATAGAATATGCATGTATTGTAAAATTTAGAAAGAACACCAAGTCATTCTAATTTTCATTCAACCACATTGATCTTATTTATTTAAGAAAAATAAGCATTAAGTACTACCACAATGTTCTTGATATTTCTACAATCTGGTTAATGTCCATAATGGCATACAATTATAAATTCAAGGATCTGATCATTAATCATTTCTCGTATTATTTTAGCACATGCAAGTACGCGACTCGCAGGCCTCCGCTATGTGGGAACTTGATATTTCTCTTAAGTAACTCCCAAGGATCTCTTCTTGATCAGATATGAAAAGGTTTACAACCCCATATCTCCAACTTCAAACCACATCACGGAACACCTCTCACAATAATATTACTCGAAATAGAATTTGATGCGGCCACAACTAATTCTACTCTGAGTCTTAATATTGTGTGTAAGTGTGAAACCAAGAACACCAACCGTGCCACCTACCTACTCCGTCGAGCGACTCCGGATACTACCGGGCTGCTAGGTGCTACGTCACCCAACTCGTCCGTTGGGGTCGCGGCCTTCATGGCATCTTTCCGAGGCCCAAGGATGCATGCTTATTCTGTTGCGGAACTTAACTCCATCTACCCAATCATCCTAGAAATTCACTCACGGGATGACAATTACAACGATGTACCGATGTCAATAATATGAGCTTTGAGTTGCATGGGTTGATGATCTTTGTGCGTCATTTATGATCCAGACATAACTCCATCACAACAGTGTCTTTAATAATTTTGTTACTCGTAATAATATATATATATATATGTCGATTCTAAATGGTAAAAAAAACTATTGATAGCTACTCAGTGGAAACACTCTTAGATCTCTCTCCAATACTAGCTTTAGACGATCTTATTATTCAATTAAGATACTCATGATAATCTTACTATTCTGAATATGGATCATCTTTACACCAATGTATATTTATCTGATATTATAGGGAATCAAAACCCCCTTTTTTCCAGTAAGTGTGTCTCTTGTACATACCCATAGTGGCATGTGATTAAAACTAATAACGACCCCACATTACGAGTTTCAAAAAAAGAACAATTGCATATTACGACACCTAATGAACCCTGTCCAAAATGGTTGTAATATTTCAAGATCATATATTATACAATGATTTTTTTTAAAAGTATAATTATGTATCATGTTCATGCCATTTAAGGTGGATTAAAAATTCAGAATGTCGTGAGTTGTATCATGATCTGGTTATTAAATATCCTGTATACAAAATATAAACCGTCGCATGTGTACCCCTTGAAATTCCAAGGCCTTACACGTTACTCATATTCTCACTAATAACCGGAGGTTTTATTGTCATTATTACTAACCCATAAAGTACCCAATCAATTGATACTCGTGCATGTGTTATTGCCATCAATGAAATTTCTATCATGGGTTCAATAACGCATGGATTACTTCATACGACTAATCAAATTGGCATAAATTTGGAATTATGCAAAAGAATTTATGTCTAGATGTCTGTATCATTTCAGATGTTAATTTTGATTCCAACTTATTAATATGATTGATAGGACAATCAAAGCATCAGGAGGAAATCTCGTTTCTAAGAACTTACATCTTTCGTGAATATAGATCTTTGATCTTGGATGAACATTACTCTATTTCTAAAGAATATATAAACAAACAAAAATCCAAAGGAACCATGCGAATCAAATTCATTTTTTTATAGTGTATTAACAGGTTGGTTTAGATGTGACAGAACTTTGGAAATGAAATTTGATGGATGGAGTACAAGTATGACGGCTAATCACTAAATCAAGGATTCCTAAATGACAACTCATATGTATCATGAAGACAAGAGTCATATTCAACTGTCAACATGTAAAAAAAACGAATCAAGTCATCGCCAACAACTTAAGATCATGGTATAAGAATATCTAAGGCTCTAAAATATTCAAACGCGTAGGAATGAGAATCACGTGAAACCAACAGCAAGAGGGGGTTTTATCGTTAGTAACATATGGATCACATCATAAGACTAACCAAGCCTCTAAACATGTCCAATCTATGGTAACAAAAATATGTGAAAACCAACAGCAAAAGGAGGGAGACATCGTTACCTCCGAGGATGTTCCCTCGGGATTTCCTCTCACACGGAAATGGTATTTCCGTTGCTCGATCGCAGTGCAGAGACGTGCACCACGGTGATCTCGAGCTTTCCTACGTGATGGTGGTCGCGGATCTTCGATCGGAGCTCCTACTCCGACGTCGACGACGACCCTCCGACGATCAAATCCGGCCAAGGTGGTGGTGCTCCAATGAGAGGGAAGATGGTGGTGGCTAGGGCTTTGAGGGAGTATCCCACCACCTTCTATTTATAGGAAGAGAGATGAATTTGGATCCAATTTCGGATCCGGTTCGGATCCATATATGGATCTTGACCACCCATCTTAAAACATCATTATCTTGAGCTAGGAATGTCGGAATTTGACGTTCTTGGGCTCGTTGTAAAGATCTCGACGAGATCTACGAAATGGCATGATTATTTAAATTTTTTGGACGTCAAAAGTACTCCAGATTTTTGGAAAAGAAAATACGGGATTTCACATCATCTCTTAATAATCATTTGACGGTACTTAATGAATCATCAATCTAACTCTTTAAATATTTATCTAATCACCAGTCTCTATGATTCAATAATTGAATCAACAATATATGATCATTAAGATGGCCATGGTACATAATCCTAATTATACTATGGGACCTATAATGAAATTTAGTTATTTTTCATTTCAGATCAGGGAATGATATTTGTAATAACACTTATTGCATAATGGCTCGTCCTAGGCTCGCATGTCCAACAATCTCCCACTAGACCAAAGAGTCATTAATGGACTAACTTTTAAACCCACACTTATGTGACAATCATAGGCTATTTAGAAAAATAGCTAGGTAAGTTGATCAGTCACACTGTTCCCGAGAGACTACGCCAAGTCCTTCCACGACACTTGCATATCTCCTAGCAACAGTACTCGCATCCAATGTGAATGTTGCATCTTATGCAACCAATACTCAAAAACCAGTATTTCTATTATCCTTATCAAAATACCCTTATTCTTGGATATCTCTATCTCTTAAAGTATCTGTAGTTAAGACCTTTTAGATATCCATCTATAAAGTTTCAATTTCTAGAAGATAAGACTTAGAGATCACTATCTATAAAGTATTGTCATCTTTGAAGATATTGTTATTACTGCAATCAAGTGTTTTATCTCCATAGTAGGATTAGTAACAGTTTACTACTCCCACTGCATGGTAGACAAATGGCTTTTGTACGCATCTAGCATACACCCGGCTTCTCATAACTGATGCACAAGGACAGGCAGTTTTAGCATTCACTTCCTCAACTCTTTGAGGTGCTATCCCTTTAGATAGGTCAGTATTATATCTTAAAGGAAGGAAACCTTTGTTGAGATTTTCCCAAAAAAGTGGAACATGTCCAAGGTGTACCACTAATGTGACGGTTCCAACGACCTCTTCTCTTTTCTTCTAAACAACTTCAGAACTAAGATCTAGGAGGTATCCTTGAGATCATATATCAAGGTATGGAATAGCTAGATTATAAAACACTTATTATCATCCCTATATCATTCCAAATGATTAGGATATTATCTACATGTAGCACGATGAACACAATAGCACTCCCACTCAACTTCACAGGGTTCATCAAGAGTCTATCTGAAATCATAACCTTTATAATTTCATCAAATCTGATGTTCCAACTACAGGAAGCTTATTCGAGTCCATAGATGGAATTCCTTTAGCTTGCACACCTTGTATTCCTCATCTATGAAGCCATGGGGCTACTTCATATGAATATCATCGGAGAGGTATTCATAGAGGAATGTCATCTTGACTCACATCTTGAAGATGTTAAAGTCAAGTTGTCTAGCTATAGTTAGCAATAATCTGATGAGTTTAAGCTTGGTCATTGAAGAGAAAGTCTCATCGCAAGAGTCTTTTCTCGTGTTTATCTTGAGGATACAAGCCGTGCTTTTAAGGTATCTACCTTCTCATCAGATTCCCTCTTTCTATTGAAGATCCATTTACACCTTAATGGGTCTTACCCATATAGCGGATCTATGAGAGTCCATATACAACATTTGTATATGAAGTGTACTTTAAACTCTATTGCTAACATCCATCTTTCCATGACATGATCTTCAGAAGCTTCATCACATGAAGTTTGATCATTGTTAGATTTCTCTGACACATAGAATCCATCCTCAAACTCATTTGAAGAGGTATTTGTGTTTTATCTTTAATTGTCCTTTTAGTTTCCTATTTCAGGAGCATTATTATCTTCTCAAAATTAAATGAGTTCCTTCGCGTCATTTACATCTTGATTATCAAGAGAATCATCCTCTAAGAATCACATCCTTAGAGATGGAATCTTTTAAGAATCTCAAGGTCATAAAGTAGGTATCCAATGCCATCCTTTAATTTCCTAATGAATTAGCACTCTCTGGTGCTAGATTCCAGCTTACTTGCTTGGAACCTTATATATTGTAGTCTCTACTACGTATATACTTGGAAACTAAGAGATAATTATGCTAATACTCATCATTGATCAAATCATGTCACACATGATCCAATTGTATCTCCCTACAACTATATTGACTAATACTCATCATTGATCAAATCATGTCACACATGATCCAATTGTATCTCCCTACAACTATATTGAGTTTAGGTGTATCGTGAGGAGTGAGATAGGAATGATATTCTTATCTCCATAAGGTATTCCTTGAATTCATCTAATATATACATGCTACCTAGGTTAGATCAAATTCATTTCATCTTCCTTTAGACATCGCTTCTAAACCAAAATTATGAAATCTTTGAATATTTCAAAGCTTTCTAAAGTGAAGGGAAGAAATCACAAATAATCATCGAATGATATCACATATCATTAATGTTTATTATGGTACAAATGATCTGCATACATCAATATGTATGAGATCTTGAATACCTTGGCATCGAATATTGTACCCAAAGAAGGGTGTATTGGACATTTTTGATTTTGAATATAATATTCACAAGTATGTAACATTTGAAATTTTAGATATTCTAAAGTTTCATCTATTACTAGTCTATTGATCTCATCAATAGACAAATGTCCAAGGTTTGATGCCAGATCATTGTCAAATGATCTTCATCCTCCTTATCGATCTTTAAAGGTCTAATTTTCAATATTAGAAATGTTAATGAACCATTCATTAATTTTCTAATTTAGTAGATTTCACTAGATGTTAGATTACTATCTGAAATATATCCATCATAACTTTTTATGATAGGTCTATTCTAGAATTCATGTTTATTTCGAACACTTAGAAATAAACTGTGAGAGTATTCTAATATCTAGCTCATAGAGACATTCTCTAAGACTAAGGGCTCTCCCACTGAAAATATGAAGACTATTTATCCAATAGAGATTGTTGCAACAATTGCATCAATATCCATGTAGATGACTATTAAACCTCATGATCAAATTTTCTAGTCTTTTAAAACATATGCAACCAATTGCAAGTGCTATTAGAAGAATGAGATATAATTACCAGCCTTTGATCTTATCAAATAAGAAAGTCAATTTTAATAATTATATGTAGATGTAGTTTATTCCTATGCACTATCCGAGTCCTTCTCTAAGGATCCTAGATAGACTAGATAGTCACAATATCAATACATCGGCTTATTACAGTATTGGCATTCATACAACTCTTTGGATGTCATATGGAAGTCACAGAAGTACAGTCAACTCTTTGACTTTCCTTCTTACTTGAGTCTAACCCATGCGCTCACTGCACTCCTTTCATCTGTAAATAACCGTTGCTTGAGAAAGAGGATCTCTTCTGTTGAATTCAGAAGATTTCAATATAAGAGTATTTCAACATTTATACATGCTTCATTTAATTTATATAATATGAATATTATGAAGTTTCATGAATGACTAGAGTATAGATAGTATAATGATGACACTCATCATATCTACATGCATCTTAACTCTTAAAGACTTAGGTTTAGGAAGGTACCTCAAACATTTTGAATACATTATCTCTTATAGAGCCACCATTCTGCATGATGCAGTGAATCATGTTGTTCATGATTAAATGTCGAGAGCACATATGTATGCCAGAACATCTTCTTAGATTTTTATAAGGATTATTCGACAATTGCGATCATCACCGACATGTCACTTCCAAAGTACATTTGATGAGAGATTAAGACTATAGAGACATACAAACCCTAGGGTTGTAGACCTATTGTCTATTTAATTATCATTCCTCATTATTATGAGGAAACTCGTGCATTGCAACCACATACAATGTGTCCAACTGCAAGTACAATATCTTTATCATGGATCCAATCCATGATATTTTACTGGTATCATTGAGTATAGTAATGAGTGGGTTTAATGAAGGATTATTTGAAATAAGAAATTTGCATATATATATATATATATATATACACACATATTTTACTTTGATTTAGGAATTTTTTATATCAAAGTTGCCTTGCCTTGTCAACAGTGAAAGTTCATTCCCTTATTCACTTTCAATGTAAGAGATATACTTACCATTATATCTCAGCAAGATCTAGGATCTTCTTCTTACCTTTGTTACATCCCAATAATATGAGAACTAGCAACTCGGATAAAAAGAAGTGGGAACGCATTCCTCCCTGCAAGTCCATCTTGCATTTCCAATTCGATCTTTAATACCCGGGCTCACCACCCCTAAGGTGGTGTTAACCCGTCATTAATTTAACCAACCGTCAACAGGATTACAACTCGCTATGCGCAATCCAATATGGCCTCAATTATATGAGGACTCCATATTGGTATCACTATGGATACTTCCTTAATCTTTCGAGAAGCAAAGAGCCCGATCCAAATGCGCTTGTATGCAGGAGCTATCACTTCGGACATGCATCTCCTACATATAATCTCTGGTGATGGAACCCTTTGCCTTAACGAGAGACCATGAAGGTCACTTATGTGATCCTCCACCTCATATTCTAGTTTTAATTAATTATTATGAATCATATTCACATAATTAATTATTTCAAGGGAAATAATAACTCTATTCATAATAGAGTGTTTTAATTGGATATAATTAATTTAATCATATTAAACCAATTATCAATCCAAATCAATCAACTAACAAACTATTTTTAATTGTTACGTGAAGGGTGGTACAATCTCAAAAATACATATTATTTGAATTTTAATAATTAGAAAAATACATCATGATCACTTCAAACATTATCCGTTCCTTACTCGTTGTCATGTCCAGTTCCGACAGGAGTGGAACATACTGCTCACGGAGCAACCTGCTACCCCAACACTCCCCGACAAGACACCATATCCGCTTCAAGTCAGGATAATGCCAATTGATCACTTTGTATTTGATATGATAATGGGTCTTTCAACTGAAGTTATGCCATATAATAATAATAATAACATTTTTTAACATTGTAAGGAGATTTGCTAAACAAATCCCCAATCCTATTCAACCATCGATGATTGTTGGAAGGTTCATGTAACCAATTGTGATCTAGATCATATCTAATCAAGTTGGTTATGGTCAATATCATTCAAGGAGATAATCGTCATCTTTAAATATTTCACAAATATTCATCAATAATTATCTCAAGAAATTAACCATTAATTTCCATTAATTTAATTGAATGACAATCACATGGTTCATGACCAAGTATGTAATTTCCAG
This sequence comes from Ottelia alismoides, assembly GCA_037367405.1. NCBI lineage: Eukaryota > Viridiplantae > Streptophyta > Magnoliopsida > Alismatales > Hydrocharitaceae > Ottelia > Ottelia alismoides. The sequence goes on along the minus strand of JAZKJV010003390.1, from coordinate 460,265 downwards.
CAGTGACCCCAATTTACTAAAATTAACATATCTCAATCAATTTAAATCCAAATTAAGAAAAATAAGTTTATAAAGTTTGTTAATTTGATTTATAACAGAACTCAAGTGATATTCACATATTTATAGGCATTTTAAAATAGTAAATAACTCTTTAATTCAGTCAAGATTCACCATCCCTGAAACAGTGGATATATGTTCATTAAATGATCATATCATGAGAAATTGGATTCCAAATCACGCAAACTCAAATCCCATAATTTCCTTAAATAATGAAAAACATTATACAAGTGATAATCACGTATTTAAGTACTTTCAAATAGGAGAAAAAATCAAAAAATAGGGATAAACGAATGAAATGTGATAAAATTTCACAAACCCTTATGATCCCAAGTTTTCCTAAGTTTATGGATCATATCTAAAGCCTCTGATCTAAGTCTTTGATACCACTTGAAGGATATGGGAAGATCCTTAAGTGCATCATGGAAGCGTGAGGATCGCATCATATGTGATCGGCAGCGACTAGTCGCACTAGTAGATCGAGGCAGTGGAATTTAAAACTTTTCAATCTACGAAACCACAAAATCCAAGAACACTTCTTGGATCATTTCATCTAAACAACAAACGAGTATTAGGTTTACCTCTTGAAGCTTGGTTGCGATCGAGTCTCTAAACGAAGAGACCTTTTGTCTCAAGTCTGATCCAACGGAGGAGACGCTTGCGAGCGTGTTGATGAGATGTGTGCTCCTCGCAATCCATGTTCATGATCTAAGCGACGAATCTCTTGATCTCGTCATACGAGATCCAACGTCTTCTTTACGAGCGAGGCACACAGAAGGAGATGAAGATGCATGAGTAAACAGTCCGGCAGCATAACGACGATGATGCAGTGAAGGCAACTCTCTCTAGGGCTCTATTGTGGACGGCCACAATGACAGAGAGGGAAAGAGAGGCTTGGTGTGCAGAGAGAGAGAGGGAGAGATCATTTGTATGATGTCTTGCAATTGTAACTTGAAGAGCAAGGATGCCTCTTCTTATATAGTATTTTGGGATCCATGGATCTCAATCCATGGACAACATAAAATCAATGGATGAGATTGATTTGTGTTTCTTTCAATGGCCATGATCTTATTTTGAAAACACAATAATAATTGATTTAATTTAATATGTATTGATAAATCAATATAATTAATTTCAAATCAAATCAATTATCTTGGAGATAATTGGAAGGAGATCATCATCTACAAATTAAGTAGGGACCACCATCCAATCCCATTGAGACTTGGTGGTCGTCCACCACCTTTGGTGATGGTAATCTTTCCCAGTGAGATTACATTATCTCATTCAAACATTATCTCACAATAATAATTCTCAATTATCTTAGGAACATTATAATCATGTCAATGGAAAATTATGAATTACATTCACAATCCATAATAAGATATAAATTATATTTTCAATTAATCATTCAATGTGAATCCAATTCACATTAATAATCAATCAACAAATATAAATCACAATACGCTCCCTCTGATATATTATAACTCACATTTATAACATATGTATGATTAATATGGATAGTGCTATCCACATTATTCATATCCATGATAATTAAATCATGTTTAATCATCTTGGATCTCTATTCTCATGTGCCCAAATAACATGAATCACATTCACATCATTCACGTCTTTGATAATTAAATCATATTTAGTTATCTTAGATAACTCTCCTTACAATATGAATCTAATTTATATTATTCAAGATAATTAAATCACATTTAACTATCTATTTTCTCAATGTTCGGATACATATATCAACAATGAAATTATTCTTGAACTCTTTCAAGGATAATGTGCTTTCTCTGCGGATACTTGGTGATAAGGACAGGATGATTGTATTGTTTCACGTATAGTAACTTGAATATCGAGATCCATCTCAAATCTAGATCTTGCAAACCTCCCAAAGATGTTTGATTAAATCAAGACTATGAACCTAATCTTCTCATTGTATATGAATCACATTAAGATCAAGGTCCAACATTTGGACTAAGACCACATCACTTCTATGAGAAGAGTCACTAAAATCTAGACATGTTTCATCACTCCTTCAGAATGGAAGCATCATGGTTATACAATCTTTTATGATCAGATCACCCTTAGATATTCCTAATACATGTATACCCTGTATACTGGAAGACCTAGAATAAACCCGAAGTTTTAGATTTCTTTTAGGCTGCCTACTTTAGGGTTTTATCATTAAGGTTCTTATTCAATCATTGGGTGTTGGTATCGATCATATACTTTCCAAAAGCATATATCATACCTAGGAGTTGATCATATACTTTCCAAAAGCATATATCAAACCTTACCAATTCAGTCAATCTTCCAAAGTGAGACGAATGTGCACGGAATTTGGTCCTTCCTAATATCGCATGAGTGAGCTCATGTCTTCCGGTTCAATAATTAAACTTGTATGATCCCTCTGAGAGATCATACCACTCATATGCCCTTACATGCACACCAACGTGCCGGTGTATAGACCTTGGTTAGGTCATCAACCTATTGCTCTGCCTAATGTACATACTCAGACATGTAGTAACACATCTATCTCCGGTCAGAGGATGCGTGCTTATGTTGTAACAACATACGACATAGGTCTTAGGTTATCTCAATCTCGTTAAGTCAACTCTTTGACATAAATTATCTAACACCTTTGAATCTATATTCCTATGCAGAGGGCCTATCTCAAGAGATCAGTTAGATCTCAAACTTTAGAGAAAGGATTGTTATATCCTTCTCAGGTTGGAGATCATCTCTTAATAATCATTTTACAGTACTTGATGAGTCTTCAATCTAACTCTTTAGATATTCATCCAAGCACCAGCCTCTATGATTCAATAATTGAATCAACAGCTATATGATCATTAAGATGGTCATGGTACATAACCCTAATTGTACTAAGAGACCTATTATGCAAATTAGTTGTTCTTCATTTCAGATCAGGGAATGATATTTGCAATAACATTTATTGCATAATGATGAATCTCGTATTCATCATACTAAAATTGGTCATTTAGACTCTGTTCCTCATCATTCACTTTTAATTAATCATTAATAGAGCATTATTAGCATTCATACATGTGTTAATAATATTTGCATTTCATCATGCATAATTGCATTAAAAATCCCAAGTGTAAATTAGCCCAAAAAGCCGCTGAAGTCTCTTATTTTTAGTTAATTCATCCTAACTCCAATTAATCCCAAACCACCTCCATTGTGTAGATATTACTAACCTTATTAATTAAAAAATACAAAAAAATTACTAACTCCAATAAGTGTCAAATAATCCCAAAGTCTAACTTCACATCTGACAGACTAAAATGAGCATATATCCCACATACAATGTCCGATTCTGGTCTACTCACTTTTAAAATACTCCATTTTCAAATACCTTCAAAACAAGACCAATTTCGTAAAATTCGGAGCCCATTTGTAAAAGTTGGGTTTTGGGCCTCTTTTGCGCATTTTGACTTTTTGTTATTTTTGACCTCGGTTTTTATATTCTTAATTAACCCTTTTAATTTTATTTATGCTTCATTTGAGTTCTTTGATGAAAGTTTTATTAAGCGACGCAAAAATCCAAATCAAGATCAAAACTGAAATCAAAGAAACCGACCGAGTCCAAGCGTCCGTTGTAAGTCTGTACAAAAGTTGTGTGTTTCTTACTTTTATTTTATTTTCCTATTTTCGTATTTGCTAAAAATCCAAAAAAATAGATTAGTGTGTCAATAATTTTCTTATATTTTATCGCATTTTTTATAGATTTTTTATCCTCTCTAAAACCACCAAAAAATTACAAAATCTCAAAAATCCGATTTTCTATACACATGGAAAACCACCAAAAATACCACTTCACGCAGGTGACCTCTTTTGCTCTCGGGTCCTTCATGAAAGTTGTAGATCTCGATGAGACGAACAACTTTTTGAAGAAAATTTTTTGATCCGAGGACTCCTGCTATTTCTTTTCCATTTTTCTTTACCTTTAAATTTTGAAATTTTTTGGGGGCGCCACGTGGTAGCCCCTGGGCGTGCCACGTGGCACCCCATCTCCAGCCGCCCCCTTCCGGGTCACGTGCCTAGCACGTGATTCCCCGTCATCTTCCTCAGCCGTTCCTTCTCTCTCCTCGTGAAACGTCTTCGCTCCTCCATGCTTGTAACCGCCGCAACCTCCTCCTAACGGCCATCGCCGTCTTCATTCCCTCTTCGACCGTTACGAGGATGGCCCTCGCCCACGTAGCAGCCGCCAACGCCACCTATAAAACCTCCACTCGTCGGCATTCCTCCTATCCGCCCTTCTCCAAGCTTAGCCGGTGACAGCGGTCGCCTCCCTCGTGGCATGACCCAAGAGCTGTCATCAGCACCGCAAAGCTTCTCAACGTCCTCCGCTGTGTCGACTGAAGCGAAGACCCAAACCGCCAGCCGCTCCGCCGGTCGTGTGTTGACCAGCCGAGCCACCTCACCGTTCCAGCTCTCCTCCGTGCTTTGCTTCGCCCGGCCCGGGCTCCAGCGGTCGGTCGCCCGCGCCCACCGCCTTGCCTCCGCCCGCATCGCCCTCCACACAACTCAGCATCATCAGCAAATTGCCGCCCATCAGATCGCCTCCGCCACCTCACCGTTGCCTGTCTGACCACACAGCTCCGCCCGTTGCCATGGTTGAGCTCCTCCAGTCGCTCAGCCACCGACTCCGCTTCAGCCACTCGGCCTCCACCGCCTCCTTCGGCCAAGCCGCCAGCGCCACCACCGCCGCCCGCCTCGATCACCCAGGCACACAGTTACCATCAGATCGGGCCAATAGCCCTTGATCCGATGGTCCCCGAAGCGCCACGCGTCACTCGTCAGGCCCGAGCCCGGACCACAGGCTCGGGACCTCCGACCCGCAGCCCCCGGGCCGAACCACAGGCTCAGGTGGCCCCGAACCTCTGCCTCACCCCCGAACCTTCGCTTTGGCTTCGAGCATGTGCCTCGGCATCCGAACCATAGGCTCGGGACCCCCGAGCCCCCACCCTGCCATTTGAGCCTGCTGGCACACGTGCGGCATGCGTTCGCGTAAAAAAATTGCACTAAAGCCCATGATATTTCCAGATATTGCATATATGCCCCCCGCCTGGGTGAATTACAAAAGGATCCTCCTAACTTCGTGAAATTACAGATAAGCCCTTCCAGGGACCTCTTTGCAAAAAAACTTTATTTTATTTACACTTTAGTCCCTGAAACTTCATTTTATCATATCTTTTTCATACGAAAGCCGTTTTGAGCATATAATATGTCATTTTGAAGCCAATTCCATGCTCTATCACTTGGCATAATTTGTGGACATATTCGAGGCTATATATTGATAATTATTATTGAGGATATCTATTGGCATATGCAGGCTTATTTTGACATTTATGTGCCACATTTTCCTTGGAAAAATTGACGATTTATTTTGCAGGGATTTATTGGAGTTGAACTAATATTCGAGGACTTAATTTTTGCAGGGGTTAATTCAGGGAGATTGATTAGATTTATTGACTTGTGAACTGCAAACATTTCTTGAGAATAAAATTAGAAATATTTTGGAGATAAAATCATTGCATGATTAATCTGATATCTATTCGCTCTTACTTGCATCAGGAATTAATTTGATACATCTTGCTGAATTCGATATTATTTGATCTGTGATTTCATTTTGAGGATATTGATTATTTTTATTTGGATTAAACATCACTAAAAATCACAGATCCTGGGCATAATTCTCTCTGTTTATTTTCTTTGCATCTCATTGCATTGTATATTTTCTTAATGCATAAATTAATCAAGCATTAATTAATTATTTAATTTGATTCAAAAACAACGCAACTAAAAATCACCGTTCCCTGTGTTCGACCTTGGTAGACTTTCCAAGTAAAAATATTCCACAACATTCAAAGATTATGCTTTTTGACAAACCAAATTTGCCGCCTATACTACGACAATTTCACATTATTAACGAGGCACGTTTGACGTTCATCAAATGGCGTCGTTGCCAGGGAACGGTGAATTTTTAGGGTTTTAAATCATTTTTTGTAATTAATTTTTGTAAAATTAATTTTTGTGTCATTTTCTGCATTTTATTATGCATTTCTCTCTTACTTCAGATACTAACCATAATTTCTCTCTTTGCAGAAACTACTAGGAGCAACATTTGTGAATTCAATTCAAGGATCTGCAAGGAAGGAGATTAAGTATTAATTTTTGTGAAGAGAGAGCTTAGTCTAGGTTTACTTTTCTGCATTATTCACAGGGTCCCTCTCTCCTTGTACCCTGTTAATTTGTAATATTTAGGATCGGATTCTCTGTGGCATGACGTAGAATTTAGGAGCACATACGCTAGATTAGAATTATTTGATTGTGCTCGTAATTCTTAGGCCACACATTCAATAACTATATGCACTATAGATCGTTCAACATTAGCCAAATTTTTAAATCAATTCTTCCTGCTAATAGAACTATCTGCTTAGGGCGTCTTTCATCTGTGCATATCATTTAGTGTAATTTTTAAAATTCCTTGTCTTGTATCCCTCATGAAGAACATGAGGATTCACTGTAAGTCTTTCTCTTAAGCATGCATCATTGATTTACATTTGCATTGGCTTTTCCTATTCTTCTTTCTCAAGTTTTATAACTTAGGATTTAAAGGAATTGGGACTGCTCGTTAGGCGTGAATTTCTGTGCTCACATAAACTACAGTGATAACCTTAATTTAAAACTAGGACTGCTAATCAAGGTGACTGTAAATAAAATTGACTTAAAATTAACCTGTGTCTGGTGGAGAGAAACCCACTCATTGTTTGTAAGGACAAGATCGCACACCTTAGGACAGAGCCAAAAATCGAAGTGCTTCATTCAGACTACTCATTTTAAAAATAATTAGCTACTTTTCATTGAGGGTCTCAGGTAGCCGTTTCACGGTCCGACTTCCCTTAACAGAGTAGGTGGTTTAGAGGACACTGCAGAAGGCTCCGTCCTCAAGTTACATGGGTAGTCGTTTAAACGGTCCGTACTTACATCTATACTGGCTGAAAGTAGGTGCAACTAGTTATATGAACTCGAGACAGTCTTTGCAAAATATTTCGGTACCTAACAGCTCCGCTTAATTTTCAAGATTGTTTTGTCATTAAATTAAAATTGAAAAGATAAGCGGTCGAACCTTAACGTGCCTTCACCAGTGTTGAGTGGGTGAATCGACGTGTTTGTTTTGTGTTTGATTTGTGTGCGTCAAAGACTTTGCAATCGCAAGCAAATCATGCTTCATTGATCATTCCATCCCTCTTAATAAGATGTTGGCACAGTGGTCTTCTTTCCGATCTCCACGACCTTGTCCCGATATTGTTCTTCTCACACTCCTCAAGAGAACCTGAGCTTCAAATCAAATTCTCTTCATCCATCATTCTCTTCCCGTCCATACATCCCACCCTATGACCACACTTCTTCTTGGAATAGCCCTCTCTCACATTCTAACAATCTTATGGACATGAGAGAGACCAGATTTGAGGATGAACAATAGAGTAACCGATATTGACAGTAGAACACGATTTTCGGTTACTATGATCTCACAACCTCTTGAACCATCCCCTACTCAAGATGACTATCCTCTTGAGTACAATCAATTTTCCTTCGACAATCCATGAGAAAACCAAAGTCAAGGAAATATAACTCATGACCAGACCATAATGATGATGAACAATCAATACTCTACTCGAGGTTACATACCAGAATCACGACACATGGAGAATGATTATTCAATCACTAGTCATGAGATGTTTGAGGATGAGATTGCTCGGATTAATCATAGAGCAGACACTTTAACTGTGAGAATATATGATCGCATCCAATCCATGCAGAATTCAGAAGAAGCGAGGCCACCACCGTGTGAACCACTAGATTATCATGTGACTCACAATCAGACACGACTACTGACCTCTGACCCCCCGACTGACCATATTACAGAAAATACCAAAAAATTGAAAATTTTGAAAATTCAAAAAAATTGGACAATTCTGAAATGGAAGCATTTTGCAAGAGTCTGATCTTAGAGCTTCCATTAATCAAAGCCATAAAATGTGTCCGATCTTAAGAGATTTGTGAAGAGTCGACTGAACCCCAAAAAGACGAGCAAGAAATGATCCAGGACTGAATATCATGTCATATCTGTGGCTAGTTCTTTGGTGATGAATCATAAAATCAAAAGCCGCAAAGTCAAGCGGTTGACTCGGATCACATGTGAAATTGAGGATTCAACATTCACTCATGTTCGGTTAGACGACGACTCCATATTAAACATCCTCCCCAAGTTCGTCTCTGACCAACTCAAACTCGGACAACTCAAAAAGACTAGGGTGATCGTTCAATTATCCGATCGATCTACCAAAAGACCGTAGGGGATCGTTTCTGTCATCGTAAATTTCCGAGGTAAAGAACATAAGGTGGACTTTATTGTCCCTGACATTGAGCACCCCGGAAGGATGTCTGAGTCTCCTATCATTTTAGGAAAGCCGTTCTTAGCCTCCACTAAGGCGATCGTCAATTATGAGACTTAGGAAATCAATTTCCCGAACTCAGACCACGATGAACAAACTCCCAATGATACAACCTGCTCTGATGAAAACCAACTTGAAACCGACAGTTATGATCAAGAGATAAAAATTTCACATTATCAGATATCTCTGCATGACACACTGATACAAACCCTAGGAGAGTCACCTAAAAGACAGACTATTGGAAAAACTTCGGATTCTCACCACCCTATCACTGCTCCTAGGAAAAATCAAGATTGTGGAGCTTATGAAGAATTGGACCATATTATTGAAGATCACCACGATTATTTGAATGGTCCAATCTTTGAGTCGGCAGTAATTCATGAGATACTTGAACAATTTAAGGAACTGACTTCGGAAACATCCGATGTCACCAAAATTCACAACCATCCAGAAGTAACATCAAAAACCCTAGCCATAAATCATAAAATCACCAGGAACAATCTCCCTCGACCGAAGCAGCACATGACCCTTCAAGAATTGGTCGACTTTTACAGGGATTCATATTATGAGGAACTCACGAATGCCACATCGGTTACTCAAGACAGGGAGATGAAGACTATCCAACTTCCTCCCAATACTTCCTAAGGAAACAAACCGGCTAAGAAAGTGATATTTGACCTTAGATATCAGGTGATTTCTGAAGAGTCATCGTCCAGTCCTGATGTGGTTCATCGGATAAGTGCAATAGGTACAGCTCTGATCCAAGGGCACTTACATCTGATCGACAAAAGTTGGAGATCCTCTGCAGACGACTACTATTCTCCTGAGGATGACTCCGACGATGGCTGGTCTTCTTCATCGTCCCCCTCTTCATCACACTCCACATCTCCATACTATCTCCCTCCATACTCCCGCAAGAAGGTCTGTCGCAAACCTCCTTGATCTTGTACATCCGGAAATCTACCCGGTTCCCCATCTGTAATTATCCGATTACTATAAGGGGACCGCTACCATTGTTTATACAGCACTTCTCTTCTTTTGTTTTTAGCCCGTCTATACTTTGTACGAGCTATGTCTACATTCCACTTTGTGCCATGAGGACATAGCACAAGCTAAGTATGGGGGCGTGTTTGTATATATTTTATCTACTTTATCCATAGCTCGTACTTTAATCGTTTTTATCTAATATCGGGGATGGGTACAAGTAGTGTGTATAATACCTATCTTAAAAAATTAAAAACACCAAAAAAACAAAAAAACACTAAAAAAATAACTTTTTGCATTGCATAAAAAATCACTCATGGTCTTGCATTTCATCAAGCATTTCATGCAGTCCTTGGTTGATATATTCCTGACACATTCACCATCACTCAAGGCTTGAGGATTTTTGAGGACACTTGATTTCTGAGATCTTGAGATTCTTAGTTAGCCTGTCTTAGTCATTAGGGTTTTTGAACTTAGTAATCCACACTTCCCTAGTTTGAAAGATTTGAGTGCTATACTGCACTCTTCATCTCTACCTTTAAAAAAGAATTTGATCAGCACAATCACTCCCACAACTGCATGATTGATGAGATGAGTTGAGATATCACTTGAGGAACTAGGACTAGATATTTGAGTTTAGACACGATCTAATGATATTCGAGGATGGGATAAAGTTAATGAAGGCTTCAAAAAACCTGAGTGTCAGCAAAAACCTAGCCAGTATGTGAACAAGATTTGTATGCTATCTCTTTGATAAATGACCTAAGTGCTAGGGTGCGATGAAACTTAATGAAAAGTATTGATCAGTGTGCGCAAACTTTTGGTAAAAGCAGTGGAGCTATCCAACAAAAGAAAAGAAATGTCAAGAAAAAGCCCTAAATTCGCAAGTCAAATTTACAAAAGAGCTTCCACCAATGGTGATTGCTCCCAAACATTTTCAAAGTGTCCACTTGGACCAAGCGCTAATTAGGACCAAGGAGTCGGGCTGACACCACAAAAAGGGCTCTGCATCGTAAGCGATACAAGTCTAGGTGTCGAAGGTATCTTAGATACTCAGAAAAGACACACCCCGGTGTACGACTCCAACTCTCTTGATGGACACATTGATCAACAATATAAAATTTAGTTGTGTTGAGTAATAAGGCACTCGAGAGGCACCTTGTTCCAATGTAAGGGAGAGAAAATCAGACACAATCATTTGCCCTCCATCATCTGGCCGTCCATCTACACCTTCAAGTCTGACAAACTAATGAGACGGTTGACTGAAGCAAGAATAGACTTGTTCCCTAGTGTTGAGGATTAGGTCTAGAGGAGAGTCTCTTGGATTGGAACTTTGGGTGATGTCTAGACTTGACTCTAATGAAAGCAGTACACTAAAAATCATATCCTTATATTATATGTACAAACAGAGAGTCTGAAAATTATAGAGGTTGGATTCCTTTTGATTAAAGCTTGGTTGAGCCCAAAATTTTAGGATCACTCAAATTAAGGGTCCTCTATGAATTGAGCCTTGAAAATGCACATGCACAATCAGGGATATATTCAACTAAGTCATCCATTCATGCTCGGGGACGAGCATGGTCTAAGTACAGGGATGATGATTACAATATATACAGAGATAATATGATCAAATTATGTGATATACAACCTAAGTGATTGATCTATAAACTCCAAAATCATATAATCCATGTATAATTTATTCCATGTACACAACAAGAGAAAACTTCTAAATTACACAGAATAAAATCGACACATTCATGATTCTACTTCCTGATGAACTATTCCCAATAATATCTACTATATGATTATATAATGGGAAATATTATTTTACCAAAACCAAATGATCATCCCTTTTTAAAATCATCAGCCTGAAGAAATTCTCTTTATTCTAAAAAATAATAACTCAAAAAGTCATGGAGTTTTAATCAACAACTTGCACATTGATGGACACACATTTCTTTAACATTTTATGTTGATTAGAAAAGAGAGGGAAGTTAGTAGAAAAACTCCATTCTTTATTCCCTTATAAAGAGCCACCAACACGTATGCCTTCCCCATGCAAATAATAAAAATCACTCTCCCATTCCCATGCATAGCCAACTACACATATGCATTCCCCATGCAAAAACAATTAACTCTCCTTACACCAATACTGGTATTTTGTCTTCACTTGCATGGCATGTCTCTAAGCAAAATCCATTATAAAATGGCACTCTCCCTCCATTTTTCACTCACGCACACTCCTCTCCCCCTTCCCTTCCACATTCTTTTCATTCACGCGCAACACTCCTCTCTCCCCATTCTCCCCTCTCTTGCATTTTCTCATGCACGCACTCTCTCCCTCTCTCCCATTTTCTCATTCACGCACTCTTCTCTAGCCCCACTCTCTCTCTCGTCTATTTTTCCATGCAGGTACAACAGCTCTCCCTCGCATTCTTGAAGACATAGGCGCCTCCAACGTGCCATCCTTGTTCTCGGGTGCGCCCAGCTACCGCAGCTACTGTTCTCCTCCTCATGTATGCGAGAACGCTCTCCAGTTCGCAGCACTCCGCCATCCTCTAGCGCAACCTGCGTGCTCCGTTTCCTCCAAGATTGTTGTTGTGCATCGCTGCCATCCTCCTCGCGAGTGTCGTCGACCATAGAAGTCCAGCCCTCCTTCGTCGTGACGCCAGATTCTGATAGAGAAGACTCCCTTTCTTATCTTATTTACTTCTTGCAATTTCATCATGATGGTTAAGTTTGTTTGAGTTTATTTTGGAAGAAACAATTCTCAATCTTTATATCTTCCTTACATTTTTTTTGCATTAGTTGTTGTTTAAGTTAAGGTGATAGAATGTTTATTTGAGAATATCTTTTGTTGACTCTAGTTTTCTTTATAACATGTAATGCAATTCTCCATCCTTATTTGATATAACTTTTACTTAATAATTTTTCTTCCATCTTAATTTGTGATTCCCTCCTTCATTTACTTTAAGTTCTAGAAAGTATTTTCACCATAGATCACATTCTCTCATGATTTTTCTCTCATCGCGATGGAGTAAGATTTGATTTAAGTTTGAAAGAAGAACAAATATCGTAAATTTGCTTGATCCCTGCGGATACGAACCTCTACTTGCATTATACATCTCTTATATTATCATCATGCTTGTAGTTGTAATCTTATTTGTTTGATTGCGGTTTTTCGTGGAACAACAACGACATGGTCAAACCAACTTTTTAAACTGCGTAAAATCGCATCAACATTTTGGCGCCGTTGCCGGGAACTAGGCAACATTTGCAATTTTTTCTTCATTCCTAACTTATTTTCGATATTCTAATCCGTGTAATTTTTTTATTTCAGGTACTTGAACTCCAAAAAAGAAAAAAATGAAGATCCATGCATTTTTTTAGCGAACTTGTAATTTGTTTAGGTAGAAAATTTTTGTAATCTTAATTTCTTCCCCCTCTTCTCGGGAAAGCTCGCCATCAACAGGACAAAATATTACAGATTAGCACCAGAAGTGTAGGCACTGTGAGCTCCCCTTTCTCTTAGGCATCCTAGGTTTTTTTTATATATTTGCATTTGTTTGTGCTCGAATTTAAACCGAAAAAAAATTAAAAAATACTTCTTCATTGCATCATTTCTGTGGTCTTCTCCCTCTGCTCACCTAAAAAGATCACCAAAACGTGTTTTATCGCGCTAAAAAGATAAGCTTGAAAGGCCACCGCAGTGGCCCGAGCAGAAAGCGGGCAAAATTCTGAATGCTTGTTTTGATGCGCGTGTATGACACAAAAATCACAAGCACATAAAACCCTTGGATAGAGACAAAAATCCCTGGTGCTACGTGGGATTGCAGAGAGAAATCGTAACTCCTCGACGCGTTGGGCACAGGTTCTTGTGGGAAAAAAGCAGATCCTCGATCTGAGTACCGCACCCTGGATCCCCCAACCGGATTAGGACATCGATTTCTCACAATCTTCCACACACACCTCATCTTTAAAGACTCTAATTTCTGTGAAAATTTTTGTTGAATCACTGAACTAAAATTGAAAAGATAACCGCTCCCGCGGTAATTTTTGTGTGAGTTGGTGAATCAACAACTTGTCTGGTGTTTGTGCTGTGTATGCTAGGTCGTATATCTTTTAAAAATAAATTGCAACAACCACTAGATTACGATCCGATCTATAAAAGAAAATCCCACCCATTCTTATCTATACTTAAGAATCTTTATTCATGGAAAAAATTCAAGTTATGCTCAATGAGATGCACGAGAAAACGAAGTTGAATCGGGCTATTGCTTTGAATTATTTGGAGGATAGGAAACGATCTTCTCGACCCATTGATCCACCTATTTTAATATCGATTGAGCATGAGATTGATGAAATGATACATCTAGTGCAAAAATATCAAGAAGATCAGGAACACAAAAAGAACGAGTCATCTGATCAAACGTCAAAACCACCCCATGATGACCCTATATTAGAGGAATTTCTTGCACTACCTTCTCCTGCATGCGCTTCTTTTGTCTCTTCCAAACCACTTTCACATGCAGAACACTCATCCATTTTGAATACTGGACTAATCTCTGATTCTTTAAGAAATCACTCATTCTCCTTACCCCTATCACCGACCCATGAAAGTGACTATCAACATACTCTTCATGAATTAGCTATCCAAATCCAACAAAACCAGGGAGCACTTATGGATGAATGTAATAGGATACATGAGAATGTCAGTAAACAACTTTTGGAAATTCGTGCTCACTTGATGAATAGGCCAAATAGTTTGACGAATGAATGCAATATATCTCAACAATATTTTAAGAAACATCAAGAAAAGTTTGAGGATTTCAGACACTCAAGGGAAGAAGAAAAATGGGTCCCAATATCAATGAATCAAACAACGATACTTCCTTTTGATGAACTAGATGTGAGATGTATAGAAGAAGAATTTATTGATGAAATAGTGTCATCTCTATGTCTCCTCAAATCTAGATTGGTGACATTTTATGATATCCCCATCTTCACTCCTCCTGTGTCAGACCATGTATTAATTGAAATGCCCAATGATTTAATAGATGAATGTTGTCTCTTGGAAAGACTCGAACACTTTGAACATGAAACTTCATTTAGTGATCTTAAGGGGCGTCTTATGGATGAAATTGAGGAGGAATGTGATATAATTTCGACTTTCATGAACCTTGTTGATCAGAATGATTTTGGAGAGTATAATAAAGACATTTTCGAAATTGAGATCACACCCCTAATACAACTCGATCACAACCAACTCTTGATGGATATATTTATTAATGATAGCATCGATCTTTCTTTAGACTATTCTGAAGGTTATGAACATCAGTCTACTAATGATATCGATTGGTCTGAGATAATAGTTGAATTTGAGGATAGTATTGGTATTGACTCCAGCAAAGAAATCGAGGAAGATCTGATGTTTGATGTTAATTCTGGATGTGATTTTACGATTAATGAAAAAAGTCCAAACTTAAAGTTTGAATATGAGGACATAGTAGACAATGAATTGACTTCTTCATGCACCAAGACTCTCTTCCAACCAACACATGATTATATGTTGAAGATCTTTTATAATGACCCTTTCAAAGATGAGATTTCCAACTCCATTGCCTTCACCATTGAGAAAGAAGATCCACTCAATTCGGTTGATGAATATAATAATACATCTTCTACTACTGAGTCAGAATCTGATCAGAATGATTTTTTATTCTCTGATCCTTTTTGGAATGAAACTGAAGAACTACTCAAAACATTCGAAGATAATCATCCAATCATTCATGCGACTCAGCCTTTGCCAAATCCAACCTCTATTGTCATACCTCCGATTTCAATAGCCAACACTCCCCTGCTTCTGACCTTTGAATACACGAATCATATTTCTGGGAAAGAATCATCTTTGTGGCTCAAGAAGAGAACTGAAATGAAATTCACAATAGATGCCACTGAGGATAGCCATGATGATTACTTGAGGAAAAATGATGATTTATCACAAGATATAGAGGACTCATGGAGGAATCAATTCTTGATCATGTAGAGCTCGACTTCAATACATCATATTTGGTCCATGAGCCCTTCACCAGCTCACCCATTCCCCTCCTATCACATCCAAACCAAGATCAAACTGATTCATCTCTCATTTCGATTCATCAACTAATTAATGACTTCACCATATTAATGAGAGCACACATTGATCAAATTCATCAACCACACTCTTACATCTGGGTCAGGATAGTCATATCATATCAAGAGTTTCATTTAAGTTTTCTGAATACAGCTTCTGCACTCACACACAACACTGGATACTCTTGATAAGCTGAATCGTCGAGTTGGGACGCTAAACCAACAACATTTTGTGGGTCCACACCCATAGGTATGTTTCTTTTCTCTGCATTTTAAATTTATTTTTCTTCTTCTTAGCATTAGATAAGTATGGAGGTACCCCTCCTCACTGAATTAAAAACAAAAAAACAACAAAAACAAAAAAAAGAAAAATACTTTTCACTCACCCCTCCTTTTGGTCTTCTTATTACACATTGTCTTCACCATGAGGACATGGTCTCTGTTAAGTATGGGGGGTGTCTGCATAGTTTTCAAAATTGCATACTTTTCAAAACAAAAAAATCTTCAAAATTTTTGCAAAATTTCCTCAAAAAATATTCAAGAAAACTACAAAAAATACATCCTTCCTAGTTTTATCCTATCTTTTGAGAAAACAACTCTTCATTGCATAGATCATAGACAGAAGCTGAGTTGACCCTAATCCACTTAACTTCATCAGAGTTTCACTAGGCATGAGTTTTTAAGCTTTCTTCATGTCCATATGGACTTTATTCTCTCAGTTCCACTGACTCTACTGGTGAATGAACTTCTGTATCTAACTAGATCACCTGAGAAACTAGTAGCACTCTTAAACTCTTCAGTGGATATTAAGCATCTGCACATTGCACTTAGCTTGATTGAGTTTATTCTACGAGATACAATTACAATCTAGTTGAGGTGAGGAGTTGTCCTCTTGGTTGTGCCAATGCCTGAACCTTATCTATAGTCAGTGAAGGAACCTGACTCAGGAGCAACATGATCTCTCTAGTCTAAGTGTGTCAGCAAATAAGCCAGTATCGTGCCTCCAAAGTCAATATTTAGCCGATACTACCTTTTTGATGCCAAACCCAAAACAAAAACACCACAAAAGGCATATCTCAATACAAATTGCCAAAAACCACCAATCATGCAAAGATGTGCGAAGCAAAAGTAAGGAAAGAAGACCACCAAATAACCCTCCACCACCAAAAAGTCGTGGTAGCAGCCCAATGATGCTACCTAAATTTTTAAAAGAGGCCCAAAGAGGCCCAGGGTTATGCTCTGCAAAAGGAAAAGAATGAGAGCAACGGACCAAAGCGGTCTACGGAAAACCCCGAAATTAAGTCCCATTCTCCAATAAACTATGACCTATTTTTCTATGCTGACATATTCAGGTGAAAGGAGATTATGCCTGAATCTAGGTGAGGACCGAGGCTATATGTATAGGGAATCATTCGGTACCTTGATAGATTGTGTTGTTAGCTCGTTCTCTTGACTCACGAAAGCTAAAACTATCACTAACACTGTTTATATCCACTCAAGGTCAAAGAGAATACATGTTTCTTAGGGATGAGCTGACCTGATCGACCTTCTGAAACCATGTCTGATTTTGTTGGAACTGAGAGGTTGTTGGAACTACAAAACTCGAGTCAAGTAGATGATTCGAACAAATCATTAATCCATGGGTCAACTCTACTGAAGTTTATGTATTTATGTGGTTAGGAACTGAAAACTCAAAGACTTTGTGGGAGTGTCTGCTGCAAACCCTCACCAGATCTACCTTGGCTATTCTCCTTGTCCTTCATTAGTACTTATCTTATTCTTGCTCGGGACTAGCAAGACTTAAGTATGGGGGTGTGATGATTACAATATATACAGAGATAATATGATCAAATTATGTGATATACAACCTGAATGATTGATCTATAAACTCCTAAATCATATAATCCATGTATAATTTATTCCATGTACACAACAAGAGAAAACTTCTAGATTACACAGAATAAAATCGACACATTCATGATTCTACTTCCTGATGAACTATTCCCAATAATATCTACTATATGATTATATAATGGGAAATATTATTTTACCAAAACCAAATGATCATCCCTTTTTAAAATCATCAGCCTGAAGAAATTCGCTTTATTCTAAAAAATAATAACTCAAAAAGTCATGGAGTTTTAATCAACAACTTGCACATTGATGGACACATATTTCTTTAACATTTTATGTTGATTAGAAAAGAGAGGGAAGATAGTAGAAAAACTCCATTATTTATTCCCTTATAAAGAGCCACCAACACATATGCCTTCCCCATGCAAATAATAAAAATCACTCTCCCATTCCCATGCATAGCCAACTACACATATGCATTCCCCATGCAAAAACAATTAACTCTCCTTGCACCAATAATGGTATTTTGTCTTCACTTGCATGGCATGTCTCCAAGCAAAATCCATTATAAAATGGCATTCTCCCTCCATTTTTCACTCACGCACACTCCTCTCCCCCTTCCCTTCCACATTCTTTTCATTCACGCACAACACTCCTCTCTCCCCATTCTCCCCTCTCTTGCATTTTCTCATGCACGCACTCTCTCCCTCTCTCCCATTTTCTCATTCACGCACTCTTCTCTAGCCCCTCTCTCTCTCGTCTATTTTCCCATGCAGGTACAACAGCTCTCCCTTGCATTCTTGAAGACATAGGCGCCTCCAACGTGCCATCCTTGTTCTCGGGTGCGCCCAGCTACTGCAGCTACTGTTCTCCTCCTCGTGTATGCGAGAACGCTCTCCAGTTCGCAGCACTCCGCCATCCTCTAGCGCGACCTGCGCGCTCCGTTTCCTCCAAGATTGTTGTTGTGCATCGCTGCCATCCTCCTCGCGAGCGTCGTCGACCATAGAAGTCCAGCCCTCCTTCGTCGTGACGCCAGATTCTGATAGAGAAGACTCCCTTTCTTATCTTATTTACTTCTTGCAATTTCATCATGATGGTTAAGTTTGTTTGAGTTTATTTTGGAAGAAACAATTCTCAATCTTTATATCTTCCTTACATTTTTTTTGCATTAGTTGTTGTTTAAGTTAAGGTGATAGAATGTTTATTTGAGAATATCTTTTGTTGACTCTAGTTTTCTTTATAACATGTAATGCAATTCTCCATCCTTATTTGATATAACTTTTACTTAGTAATTTTTCTTCCATCTTAATTTGTGATTCCCTCCTTCATTTACTTTAAGTTCTAGAAAGTATTTTCACCATAGATCACATTCTCTCATGATTTTTCTCTCATCGCCATGGAGTAAGATTTGATTTAAGTTTGAAAGAAGAACAAATATCGTAAATTTGCTTGGTCCCTGTGGATACGAACCTCTACTTGCATTATACATCTCTTATATTATCATCATGCTTGTAGTTGTAATCTTATTTGTTTGATTACGGTTTTTCGTGGAACAACAACGACATGGTCAAACCAACTTTTTAAACCGCGTAAAATCGCATCAACAAGGGATATGATGAATCTCGTATCCATCATGCTAAAATTGGTCATTTAAGCTATGTTCTCCATCATTCACTTTTAATTAATCATTAATAGAGCATTATTAGCATTCATACATGTGTTAATGATATTTGCATTTCATCATGCATAATTGCATTAAAAATCCCAAGTCTAAATTAGCCCAAAAAGCCGCTAAATTCTCTTATTTTAGTTAATTCATCCCAACTCCGATTATTCCCAAATCACATCCATTGTGTAGATATTACTAACCTTATTAAGTAAAAAAATACAAAAAAATTACTAACTCCAATAAGTGTCAAATAATCCCAAAGTCTAATTTCACACCTGACGAACTAAAATGAGCATATCTCCCACATACAGTGTCCGATTCTAGTCTACTTACTTTTAAAATACTCCATTTTCAAATACCTTCAAAACAAGACCAATTTCGTAAAATTCGGAGCTCATTTGTGAAAGCTGGGTTTTGGGCCTCTTTTGTGCATTTTGACATTTTGCTATTTTTGACCTCAACATTTATATTCTTAATTAATCCTTTTAATTTTATTTATTCTTCATTTGTGTTCTTTGATGAAAGTTTTATTAAGTGATGCAAAAATCCAAATCCAGATCAAAACTGAAATCAAAGAAACTGACAGAGTCCAAACGTTCGTTGTAAGTTTGTGTAAAAGTTGTGTTTCTTACTTTTATTTTATTTTCCTATTTTCGTATTTATTAAAAATCCAAAAAAATAGATTAGTGTGTAAATAATTTTCTTGTATTTTATCATATTTTTTCTAGATTTTTTTATCCGCTCTAAAACCACCAAAAATTTACAAAATCCCAAAAATCTGGTTTTCTATACACATGGATAACCACCAAAAATACCACTTCACGCAGGTGACCTCTTTTGCTCTCGGGGCCTTCATGAAAGTTGTAGATCTCGACGAGACGAACAACTTTTGGAAGAAAATTTTTTGATCTGAGGTCTCCTGCTATTTCTTTTCCATTTTTCTTTACTTTAAATTTGTAATTTTTTTGGGGCGCCACATGGCAGCCCTTGGGCGTGCCACGTGGCACCCCATCTCCAGCCGCTCCCTTCCAGGTCACGTACCTAGCACGTAATTCCCCGTCACCTTCCTCAGCCGTTCCTTCTCTCTCTCCTCGCAAAACGCCTTCGCTCCTCCATGCTTGTAACAGTCGCCACCTCCTCGTAACGGCCATCGCCGTCTTCATTCCCTCTCTGGTCGTTACGAGGATGTCCCTCGCCCACGTAGCATCCGCCAACGCCACCTATAAAACCTCCACTCGTCAGTATTCCTCCTATCCACCCTTCTCCAAGTTTGGCTGGTGACAGCGGCCGCCTCCCTCATGGCGTGATCCACGGCTCGATAGCCTTGCAGCAGAGCTGTCATCAGCACTACAAAGCTTCTCAACGTCCTCCACCACGTCGACTGAAGCGAAGACCCCAACCGCCAGCCACTCCGCTGGTCATGTGTCGACCGGCCGAGCTGCCTCACCGTTCCATCTCTCCTCCGCGCTTCGCCTCGCCCGGCCCAGGCTCCAGCGGTCGGCCGCTCACGTCCACCGCCTTGCCTCCGCTCGCATCGCCCTCCACACACCTCCGCATCATCATCAAACTGCCGCCCATCGGATCACCTCCACCACCTCATTGTCACCCGTCTGACCATGCAGCTCCGCCCTTCGCCACGGCTGAGCTCCTCCAGCCACTCAGCCACCGACTCCGCTTCAATCGCTCGGCCTCCACCGCCTCCTTCGGCCAAGCCGCAAGCGCCACCACCGCCGCCGGCCTCGACCGCCCAAGCGCATAGTTACCGTCAGATCAGGCCAATAGCCCTTGATCCGACGGTCCCCGAAGTGCCACGCGTCACTCCTCAGGCCCGAGCCCGGACCACAAGCTCGGGACCTCCGAGCCGCAGCCTCGGGCCGAACCACAGGCTCGGGAGGCCCCGAACTTCCGCTTTGGCTCCGAGTCTATGCCTCAGCATCCGAACCATAGGCTCGGGACCCCCGAGCCTCCACCCTGTCGTTCGAGCCTGCTAGCGCACGTGCGCGTGGAAAAATTGCACTAAAGCCCCTGATATTTCCAGATATTGCATATATGTCATCGCCTGTGTGAATTACAGAAGGGTCTTCCCGACATCGTGAAATTACAGATAAGCCCTTCTAAGGACCTATTTGCAAGAAAAACTTTATTATTTTTACAATTAGTCCCTGAAACTGAATTTTAACATATCTTTTTCATACGAACTCCATTTTGAGCATATAATATGTCATTTTGAAGCCATTTCCATGCTCTATCACTTGGAATAATTTGTGGACAGATTTGAGGCTGTTTATTGATAATTATTATTGAGGATATTTGTTGGCATATGCAAGCTTATTTTGACATTTCTGTGCCACATTTTCCTTGGAAAATTGATGATTTATTTTGCAGGGATTTGTTGGAGTTGAACTAATATTCGAGGACTTAATTTTTGCAGGGGTTAATTCAGGGAAATTGATTAGATTTATTGACTTGTGGACTGCAAACGTTTCTTGAGAATAAAATTAGAAATATTTTGGAGATAAAATAATTACAGGATTATTCTGATATCTATTCACTCTTACTTGCATCAGGAATTAATTTGATACATCTTGCTAAATTCGATGTTATTTGATTTGTGATTTCATTTCGAGGATATTGATTATTTTTATTTGGATTAAACATCACTAAAAATCGCATATCTTGGGCATAATTCTCTCTGTTTATTTTCTTTGCATCACTTTGCATCTAATTGCATTGTATGTTTTCTTAACGCATAAATTAATCAAGAAATAATTAATTATTTAATTTGATTCAAACACCACGCAACTAAAAATCACTGTTGACTATGTTCGGCCTTGGTAGACTTGTCAAGTAAAAATATTCCACAACATTCAAAGATTGTGGTTTTTGACGAACCAAATTTGCCTCCTATACTACAACAATTTCACATTATTAACGAGGCACATTTGACGTTCATCACATAATGACTCGTCGTGGGCTCACATGTCCAACAATGTAGACAGCCATAATTCATTATGGAAATTGGTGGTTGTCCACTCTCCTTATAGAAGGAGGCTTGCCTCATTCCTATTTCTCCAAGTAAGATTGATTTAATGAAAACTAATTTATATTTATTATTATTCAATATATTAAATTAAAGTAAATATTGTTGTGTTTTTACAATAAAATCATGGCCTTTGAAATAAATACAAATCAATGTGAACCATTGGATCTGTGTTGTCATGGACTGGGATCCATGGACTTCCAAAATATTATATAAGAATAGGCAATCCTAGATCTTCAACATGAATACATAATTTCCCTCTCTCTCTCTCTCCATGTCTACACACCAAGCCTCTCTCACTCATTCAAGAGTGGCCATCCATTCCTACCCTAGAAAGAGTCACCGTCGTCATCACGTCGTTATGTCACTGCTTCGACTGCTCGTAGATCTCTGTCTCCTTTGATGCGCCTCATTCTTGAAGAAGACGTCAGATCTCATATGATGAGATCAGGAGATTTGCCTCTTGGATCGTCAATGTCGATTGAGAGGAGTATACATTTCATCAACGCACACGTAAGTATCTCCTTCATCGGATCGGAATTGAGATAGGAGGTCTCTTCGTTTAGAGACTCGATCACAACCACAATTCAAGAGGTAACCTTAATATCTGCATGTGTTTTAGATGAAATGATCCAAGAAGTGTTCTCATATCATGTCATTTTATCGCATTAATTTTTTTATATTCTAATGACCCGAGCAACTAGTACGATCGGTCACTCCTTATCGCATATGATGCTATCTCCACGATTCTGTGATACGCTTAGATCTCTCCATATCCTTCAAGTTGTACCGGAGTCATAGGTTGGAGGTTTCGGATACGGTCCATAAGTTTAAGATGACATGGGCAGTTTTGGTTGTATGAATTTTCGTCGCATTTTGTTCATGCGTCCCTATATTGCGAGATTTTTTCGACCTATTTAAATTCCTTAAAACATGAGTTTATCCTTTGGATTATGTTCAGCCATTAAATTATCAAACTGTAGGACTTAAGTTTGTGTGATTTGGATTCTGTTTGCTCAAATTATGATTATTTTAGTGGACATGTATCTACTATTCCGGGAAAGGTATTTTAAAACACAATCAAGAGATAACCCCAGTTTTAAAATGACTAGGTGTCTATCACTTGGAATCTATTGAAAATCAAATTGGCAAATCAACGAAATTTAGTTTTCTTGATTTGTAGTTCATTTGCTCAAGATTTGTTGGTTTTAGTAAGCATTTGTCACTGCTGGAAACTTAACAAAATTTCACAAGAATCTCATGATTGTCAATCAATTAATTCATGGAAATTAATGTCTAATCTCCTGGAATAATTAATTATTAAATATTTGTGAAATATTTAATAAAGATAATTATTTTGATTGACCATAATCAACATGATAAGATAATGTATCTTAATTGATTTAGTTACAATGAATTTTCCAACAAACATTGATGCTTGAATAGAATTGGGGATTTGTTTAGAAAATCTCCTTATAATATTAATCAAAATGATTTTGATAAATATTATATGGTACAACTTTGGTTTAAAGACTGATTATCATCTCAAATACAAAATAATCAAATCAAATTATCCTGCTCTGAGGCGGATATGGTGTCTAGTCGGGGATCGATGGGGTAACAGGTTGCTCCATGAGCGGTATGTCCCACATCATGTGCGTACTGGCCATGACAACGTGTAAGGAAAGGATAAAGCTTGAAGAGAACATGATTTGTTTTTCTAATATTTAAAATTTGAATAATACGTATTTTGATATTATACCATCCTTCAAGTAATAATAAATATTGTTTGTTGGTTGTTTGAATAATATTGATTTCCGATTTAATTATATTCAATTAAACACTCTATTATGAATAGAGTAGTATTTTTCTTAGAATAATTAATTATGTGAATATGATTCATTATAATTTATTATAATTTGAACAAGATATGGAAGATTACATAAGTGACATCCATGATCTTCCGTCAAGGAGAAGGGTTCCGGTGCTAGGGATTATATGTAGGAGACATTTGTCCGAAGTAACAGCTCTTGCATACGAGAGCATCTATATCGGTCTCTTTACTTCTTGAAAGAGTAAGGATGTAAGAGTAGTGACCCCAATATTGGTTCCTCGTATTATTGGAGTGATATTAGATTGCGCATAGTGAGTTCTAATCATGTTGATGGTTGGTTGAATTAACGATGGGTCAACATTGCCTTAGGGTGGTGAGCCCGGGTGTTAAAGATCGAATTGGGAAATGCAAGTTGGACTTACAAGGTGGAAAGAGTTCCTAGTTCTTTTTATCCTAGTTACAAGTTCTCGTATTATTGGAATGTAACAAAGCTAAGAAGGAGATCCCAGATCTTGCTTGCGATATAATTGTAAGCATATCTCTTACTTTGAATGTGAATAAGGGAATGAACTTTCAGAGTGAACAAGGCCATACAAGTTTGATATAAAAATTGCTAAATCAACGTAAGATATGTATTTATGTAAATATCTTATTTTAGATAATCCTCATTAAACCCACTCAATATTATAATCAATAATAACCAGTAAAATATTATGGATTGGATCTATGATCAATATATTGTACTTGCAATTGGACACATAACGTATGTGGGTGCAATGTGCAAGTTTCCTCATAATAATGAGGAATGACAATTAAATAGACAATAAGACAACAACCTAAGGTTTGTGTCTCTATAGTCTTGATCTCTCATCAAGAGTGCTTTGGAATGATCATGTCGATGATGGTCGTAATTGTCAAGTAATCCTTATAAAATCTAAGAAGATATTTTGGCATACATGTGTGCTCTCAACATTTAATCATGAATGACATGGTTCACTGCATTATGCAGAATGGTGGATGTACTCTAAATATTTGAGTACCTGCCTGAACCAAAGTCCTTAAGAGTAAGATGGATGTAGATACGATGAGTGTCATCATTCTACTATCTATATTCTAGTCATTTATGAAGTTTCGTAATATTCATAATGTACGAATTAAATGAAGCATGTATAAATGTTGAAATACTCTTATATTGAAATCTTTTGAGTTCAACATAAGAGACTCATTATCTTAAGCAATGGTTGTTTATACATGAAGGGAGTGTTGTGGAAGTATGGGTCAGACCCAGGTAAGAAGGAAGTCAAAGAGTTGACTATACTTATGTAACTTCCATGATACATCAAAAGAATTGGATGAATACCAATACTTCAACAAGCCGATGTATTGATAGTATGACTATCTAGCTATTTAACATCCTTAGAGAAGGACTCGGATAGTGCATAGGAATATTATATAATCTACATATAATCATTGAAATTGACTTTCTTATTATATACGATCAAAGTTTAATAATTGTATCTCACTCTTCTAATAACACTTGCAATTGTTATATATGTTTTAGAAGACTGGAAAATTTGATCTTAAGATTTAATAGTCATCCACATGGATATTGATGTAATTGTTGCAGCAATCTCTATTGGATAGATAGACTTCATATTTTCAGTAGGACAGTCCTTAGTCATAGATAATGTCTATGCAACCTAGATATTAAAATACATTCATTGTTTATTTTTAAATGTTGGAAATAAACATGTATTCTTGAATAGATCTATCAGAAAGAGTTATGATGGGTATGTTTCAAATAGTAATCTAACATCTAGAGGACTCTACTGAATTAGAATATTAATGAATGGTTCATTAACATTTCTAATACTAGAAATTAAACATTTTCATATCAATAGGAGGATGGCATTAAGCCTTGGATATATGTCTGTTGATGTGATCAATAGACTAGTAAGAGATGAAGATTTAGAATGTCTTAAACTGCAAATCTTACATACTTGTGAAAATTGTATTCAAAGTAAAAATATTCAATGCACCTTTCTCTGGGAATGGTATAAGATATCAAGGTATTCAAGATCTCATACATATTGATGTATGTGGATCATCTATATCATAATGAACATTAATGATATGTTATATCCATTGATGATTATTTATGATATGTGACTTTTCTCTTCACCCTTAGAAACCTTTGAAATGTTCAAAAATTTCATAATTTTGGTTTAGAACCAAAGTTTGAAGGAAGATGAAATGAATTTGATCTAACCTAGGTAGCTTGTACCTATTAGATGAATTCAAGGAATACCTTATGGAGACAGGAATATCATTCCTATCTCACTCCTCCTAATACATATTAACTCAATAGAGTTGTAGGGAGATACAATTGGATCATGTGTGACATGATTTGATCAATGATGAATCTTAACATAATTGACTCTTAGTTTCCATGCATATATGTAGTAGAGACTACAATATATCCTTAATAAGGTTCCATGCAAGTTGATTGGAATCTAGTACCAGAGAGTGCTACTTCATTAGGAATATAAAGGATGGTATTGGACAAGATGTAAATGACCTTGAGATTCTTAAAAGATTTCATCTCTAAGAATATGATTCTAAGAGGATGAAGTTTTTTGAGAAACAAGATGTAAATGAAGGAAAGAAACTCATTGAGTATTGAGAAGATAATGAGGCTCCTGAAATTGGAAACTAAAAGGATAACTAAATATGAAACACGCATACCTCTTCAAAATTAGTTTGAGGATGGATTCCATGTGTCAGTCTGACAATGATATGACTTCGTATGATGAAGTTTCTGAGGATCATGGCATGGAAAGATGGATGTTAGCAATAAAGTCTAAAATAGACTTCATATACAAGCGTAGTATATGGACCCCCGAGGATCCACCTATAAAGGTAAAACATGTTAGGTGTAAATGGATCTTCAAGAGAAAGAGGGAACCTGATGAGAAGGTAGAGACCTTTAAAGCATGTCTCGTATCCACAAGATACACGAAGAGAAAACATCGCTTGCAATGAGACTTTCTCTTTAGTGACCTTGCTTAAACCCATCAGAATATCGCTAACCATAGCTACACAACTTGATTATGACATCTGCATGATAGAAGTCAAGATTGCATCCCTCTATGAAAACCTCTCTGTGGATATTCATATGAAGTATCCCCAAGGCTTCATTATTGAGGAAAGAAAGGTGTAAAAGCTGAAGAACTCCATATGTAGACTTAAATAAGCTTCTTGTAGTTGGAACATCAGATTTGATGAAATTATAAAGGTTATGATTTCAGATAGAATCTTGATCAACCATGGGAAACTTAGTGGGAGTACCATTGTGTTCATCGTGCTAAATGTAGATGATATCCTAATCATTTCAAATGATATAAGTATGATGATAAGTATTTTATTGTTTAGCTATTCCACATCTTGAGATATGATCTAAAGGATATCTCTTAGATCTTAGTTCTAAAGTTGTTGAGAAGCAAATAGAAGAGGGCTTTAGGATTGTCACATTAGTGGTACACCTTGGATATGTTCCATTCTTGGAAAAATCCAAGGAAGGCTCCCTTCCCTTAAGATATGGTACTTACCTATCTAAAGGGATAGCACCTCAAAGAGTTGAGGATGTGAATGTCAAAGCTACATGCCCTAGTGCATTAGCTATGGGAAGCTCTGTGTATACTAGATGTGTACAAAAGCCAGATGTCTGTCATGCAGTGGGAGTAGTAAACTGTTACTAATCCTACTCTGGAGATAAAATACTTAGTTGCAGTAATAACAATATCTTCAAAGATGATACGATTTTAGAGATAGTGATCTCTAAGTCTTATTTTCAAGAACTTAAGACTTTATAGATAGTTATCTAAAAGGTCTTAATTGCAGATAACTTAAGAGATAGACATCTTCAGGAATAAGGGTGTTTTGATAAGGATAATTGAAATTACATACTGGTTATAACAAGTATTGAGTTGTAGTGTTAGCGACACTATAACTGTCTTAAAATTAAGTATTGGTTGCATAAGATGCAACATTCGCATTGGATGCAGTCATTGTTAGTGGGAGATATGGATGTACCGTAAAAGGACTTAGCATAGTCTCTTGGGAACATAGTGACTAGTTATCTTACCTAGCTATTAGTCTAAATAGATAATGATTAGCACGGGGTTTAAAGATTAGCCTATTAGTCGCTCTTTGGACTAGTGGGAAATTATTGGACATGCGAGACCACAACGAGCCATTATGCAATCAATGTTATTGAAAAAATTATTCTCTGATCTAAAATGAACAAAAACTAATTTTCATAATAGGTCCCTTAGTACAATTAGGGTTATGTACCATAACCATCTTAATGATCATACAGTTGTTGATTCAATTGTTGAATCATAAAGGTTGGTGCTTGGATGACTATCTAAAAAGTTAGATTGAGGACTTATCAAGCATTGTCAAATGATTATTAAGAGAGGATCTCTAGACTGAGTGGGAGATGGCAATCCTTTCTCTAATGGGTCGTTATCTCACGGAACTCTTGATGCGGGTCATCTACATAGGAATAGAGATGCATAGGTGCTAGATAAGTTAGGTCAAATATTTGACTTAACGATATCGAGATAACCAAAGTCATATGTCGTATACTGTTACAATATAGGCACGCATCTTCTGACTGAGGATAGATGTGTTACTGTATGTTTGAATACGAACATTTGGCATACCCATAGGTTGATGATCTAATTAACGGTCTATACACCAGTACATTGGTGTGTATATAAGGGAAAATGAGTAATATGATCTCTCAAAGGGATCATATAGGTTCATTTACTGAACTGGAAGACATGAGCTCACTCAGAAGATATTGGGATCAAATTCCGTACACTTCCGTCTCCCTTTAGAAGCTTGATTGACTTTGGAAGCTTGATTGAATTTGTAGATTTGATATATAATTTTGGAAAGTATATGATAAATACATAGGTATGATATATGCTTTTGGAAAGTATATGATCGATACCGACTCCTAATGATCAGATGAGAAACTTATTGATAAACCCCTGAACGAGATAGTTTAAATTGATCTAAAACATCGGATTTATTCTAGGTCTTCATGTATGCAGGATGTACATGTATTAGGAATACCCTAGATTGATGTGATCATAAATGATTGTGTAACCATGACACTTCCATTCTGAGGGAGTAATGAAACATGTTTGGATTTTAGTGACTCCTCTCACTAGAGAAGTAATCTAATCTTGGTCCAAATGTTGGACAGTGATCTAAATGTGATTCAGATGCAATGAAAAAGATTAGATTTATGGCTTTGATTTAATCAAACATCTATGGGAGGTCCCCAAGATCTGGATTTGAGATATGATCTCAGCATCCAAGTCACTAAACATGGAACGTACAATCACCCTATCATTATCTCTAAGTATCCACGGAGAAAGCGTATTATTCTTGAAAGAGTTCAAGGATAATTTCATTATTGATAATGTGTCAGCATTGAGGAAGTGATAATTAAATGTGATTTAATTATCATGAATAATATGAATTTGATTCATATTTTTTGACCATATAAGGAGAGTTGTCTAAGATAATTAAATGTGATTTAATTATCAAAGATGTAAATAATGTGAATGTGATGCATATTATTTGGACACATGAGAATAGAGATCCAAGATAATGAATACGATTTAATTATCAAGGATATGAATAATGTGGATAGCGTTATCCATATTAATCATATATATATATTATAAATGTGATTTATAATATATAAGAGTGGGCTATTTGTAGATTACATTTACAACTTCAATGTTGACGAGAATTGGATTCACAGTGGATAAATTAATTGAAAATATAATTTACATTTTATTTTGGATTGTGAATGTGATTCACATTTTTCAATGGCATGATTGCAATGTTCACGAAATAATTTGAATTATTTTTGTGAAATTATTTACAATAAATATTGTTGTAAATTTTAGACATATTCATGGGATTCAAAGTACCATGACAAAGGAAAGAGGAAGCCACCTTCCATATGGATAGGGTGGACGACCACAATTCCTTATGAAAATTGGTGGTCGTCCACTCTCCTTATGGAAGGAGGTGTGCCTCCTTCCTATTTCTCTAAGGAATAATTATTTATTGAAAGATAATTTATATTGATTATTATTCAATATATTTACTTT
Organism: Ottelia alismoides; assembly: GCA_037367405.1. NCBI lineage: Eukaryota > Viridiplantae > Streptophyta > Magnoliopsida > Alismatales > Hydrocharitaceae > Ottelia > Ottelia alismoides. Next base: position 429,997 of record JAZKJV010003390.1, on the reverse strand, counting down.
AATTAATTATTGTTGTGTTTTTACAACAAAAATCATGGCCATTAAAAAAAACACAAATCAATGTGAACAATTGGATTTATGTTGTCCATGGATTGGAATCCATGGACTCCCAAAATATTATATAAGAAGATGCAAATCTAGATCTTCAAGGTGAATATGTTATACGCTCTCTATGCACGCCAAACCTCTCTCTCTCCCATTCTAGAGTAGTAGTCCATTCCAAATCCTATAAAGGGTCGTCATCGCCGCTTCGACCGCTCTTGGATCTCTGCCTCCTTTGGTGCACCTCGTTCGTGAAGAAGACATTAGATCTCGTGTGACGATATGAGGAAATTCACTGCTTGAATCATCAACATGGATTGCGAGGAGCACGTGTTTCATCAATGCGCTCGCAAGCGTCACCTCCGTCAGATCAGAATTGAGACAGGAGGTCTCTTCGTTTAGGAACTCGATCACAACCATGATTCAAGAGGTAACCTTAATACCCGCATGTGGTTTACATGAATGACTCGAGAAGTGTTCTCAGATCATGTGGTTTCATCGCATTAAATTTTTTAAATTCTGATGCCTTGAGCAACTAGTATGACTAGTCGCTCCCTATCACATATGATGTGATCTCCACACTTTTCTAATGTGCTTAATGATCTCTTCATATCCTTCAGAAATAGAATCATCTCATCTCCATTATAGTTCATCTTTAAGTAGCCTAAAGGAGAGGAAACCAAGAATACGTAAATAATAGAATATTTATTTTGATCGACTTTCTTAAACAATCCAAATTTTAAGAGGCAAGTTATCACTAAATTAAAGTGAGCTCATAATAGATATGCCTAATGTTCAATCCTATTTCCTTTTTTATCCTAAGTTACAAACAAGATTGAGGAGTCGGAAAATGGAATTCAAGAGGGAATTCAATGATGTATGCTCAAAAGGAAGTATACTCACAGTGACTCCCAGTACTCTCTATGTGGGATGCAAGACTGTATTTAAATTTTTCCACTGCATGTAATACAAGTCGAGAAAAATCTCTCATAAGCATAAGTTATATTAGCAAGAAGAAATTGAGTTAAAATTTGAGCTATATAGAATGAGCTAAGTGTATCTTATTTATGTGAATCTTAAGAGATGCATGTGTGACCTAAAATTATGATGGCACATATATAAATGACCTAACTCTAAGAGTTGTGTTCCTATATTCATTTCGATCACTCAAGTTTAGGCCCACCATTGGGTTAAGGGTGAAACATGTCTCGACACAACACAAAATAAATTTTAAAATGTCTCATTTACAATCTTGAGCTCTAAATCAAGAGCCTCTTTAAATATCCTAATTACTTATTATAAATAATTACAATACATAATAAATACAAAAATTAGTCTAAGTAAACAAATAGCTAGCTATCTCTTGGACTCCTCGGACTCAACTGTTGTGGACTCCTCTCAGCTGGAGCTCCAAGCTCCTCGCATCTACGTCACTCTGAGTGTCCTCGACTCTGCGAGCCCTACCAAAACAACTCGATGGTTACATAATCAAAGTGACCACTAACTATAAAAAATACAAAGTCACCACAACACACATTTGACCTTAATAACATTAAAAATCATTAACTTAATATCTAAGCCTAATTAAATACACCAATGATGTTGTGTCCCTGACAATAACACCATCTGATGAATCGTTAACTGATAATTCTAATATGTATTCATTATAATATGGTCGGTTATCAAGTCAACAGAACCAAGCAGAGCATCTATGTGAAGAGATCTTGGCTTAATTTATCATGGATAAGTCCAGGTTCGACCATAAGGATATGATCTATTAGTTAATTTAATTAAATTTTAAACACCTAGGTTAAGTTACTATATAATGAGATCTATATCAACGATGCACAACAGAATGAATTCGTGTGTTTTTTGGGTTTTATGCAAGTAAATTTAATGTATGATGCTACAAAATGGGGTGCATAGAAAAACAACACAATACACTAAGAATGCTCCTGAATTGATACTTTTGACTAATCTTAGAATAAATATTAGAATTAATCCTGGAGTAATCAATATATGCTCCAAGTTCAAGTTAATCCATCAATGCATATATTTCAGAGAGTATCTAAATTATTCAATGTCTATTTAGGACTTAAATAGGTTGTTGATGATAAGAAAACAATTATTTTATAACCTAATTAAAGTTCTAAGTTCATCAAATAATTCAAGGTATTAATTATTGCATGCAATCAAACTAAGATGAAATGATGGTGATCTAATCAATATGAGATGACTACGGTACTTTGAAATTTAAATTCAAAAATATGATTTACATCAGAGATTAAAGCATAATAATAAAGAGCATAATAACAGCTTTTCAACAAGACTAAAATCATCAAAATTGGAGTTAAGGTGGTCAAGATATTAAGCATGCAATACATGGGGATAAATGCAATGAAACATGAATTTAAAACGCATAAAATATGTCCCATAAGGTCCAACAGTAACTAAATAGTAACAAAATGAAGTTGATGACCTTATCTCATAAATTACCCCATGTGTGGGGCATTTTGTATTTTTGGAAGTTAGCAGGGTGCGGGCACAAATAACCCAAGGAAACATGCACAGGACACATATGTCTCTAGATTAGGGTGTGGCTCGTGGCATGTGCCATGCTAAGGATGATGGCACTTCGGTTCTTGGCTTAGCTGGACCTAAGGCTGCAATTTGAAATGATAGGCCAGTCTTCAATCGAGACCATAGGATCAGATTGAGATGATCTGAATGAACAGTAGTTGCTATCTGGGGACTCCTCCTCCATGACATGGTTGAGATACCTGTGCTCCAATAAGGAGAATAGGCCTCCTTCGTTCTCCTCCAACATTGATGAAGGTCAAAGAAAGCTATCCGATGACCCTGAGAAAAAGATGATGTTCTAAAGAGGTTGTTGCATAGCCTGAAGTGTTATACCGAGGCAAGTTCGTCGGAGGCGGAGGATCTCAAAGTGACTCTATTGAAGTTCTATCCATTGGTTCTTCTTTGAGTACCCGCAAGTGTTAGGAGAAATAGCATAAGCGAGATAAGGGGAATGGTAGTGTAGTGGAATGAATGAAGGGCTTGATAGTTTGAGAAGAGTGAAGCCCTAATGGGTCCTCCTCCTATGTAAGGAGGATAAAGGGGATGAGGTGAAAGAGGTGATCAAGAAGAGGAAGAAGATGTTGATGGGGTGCAAGGAGATCGGAATGGTGAATTGAAGATGAAGTTCTCTCAATCGATAATGAAGAAGAATGTTTTATCTTAATTAAGTATGAGAAAATAAAGGGGAATGAAGAATTGAGTATCACCTGATAAGAAGATGGATCGAGGCAATGACGAGGATGAATATGTGCTTGAATGAAGCTTCAAAGTTCGGTGATCTTCACTTGGGAGAAGGCTAAAATCTTGAGCAGCCATCCAACTGGAGCTACAACATGGATGATACGTTGAGGATCACACTGTAGGGCATACACCATCTTGACTCCTCGACCCATCCTCGTGTTGTCTTCAGAGGAGGGGATGAGTTATGTTAGATCCTCAGATACATGTGGTTGATCGGTGAAGGTTGGAGGAGAATGGGTTTTTGTTCGACCTACAGGTGACAGGTGGTTTCAACCACCTGTTATTGAAGAACGTGATAAATATGAGGAATATGGAGGTTAGGGAGAATAAGATGATCAAAGGGCATCACAAGGTACCATAATCATGTGAAGAGGATACTTGTATAGTCAGAGAGAAGTTGGGGAAGTTGCCCTGGTGAAGGGTTGTGTCCCTTCGCAAGGGCAACCGGTGGAGGAAGATGAAACATAGACACTGTTGGATCTGGTGATCCAACGGTCCACTATGGGACGTGAATGGGTGACTGGAGACCACTTGATCAAATGATCAAGCGTCCAGGATTAAGGCAGGCTTTTGATGATAAGGGTCATCTGATCAAGAAATCGGATGGCTCGGTATGGAGGCAAGGGCCATTGAAGGGCCGGTGACATGGAGAAAGATGATTGGGCTATGTGGCCCAGTCATAAAATAGATAATTAAAAATTTTGTAAATTATATAATAAATAATTATAGGATTCAAAATAAAAATAATATTCAACATGAAAGTTGTTTATCTTTCATGTAGAACTCAAAGTTAAAATACATCGTATATACATACTTAATATTTTGTAAGTATTTATAATAAATAAAAATACCTATTTTATTTATTTTCTTATTTTTTTGTACTTTTAGAGATGGATCAGACAACTCAGCAATCCATCCCAACAACACTCAATCGATCAGGATTTAGGAGGTGGATCAGGCACCTCAATACCGACCCAACAACTCTCACCAATCAAAAGGCAAGACAGAGGTCAACCACATAAAAAATCCAACCCAACAAATGGTTAGTACTCAAGTCATATCAACATGTGGGAAGGAGCCAAGTTTGTGTGCCTGACAGGTCACTTGTTGTTAATACCACTTGTGTCAACCATTGGGAGCTACGAGTTGGAACTAACTACTATCTTCTTCCCTAGAGGTGTTAGAGCTTTGGAATCTGAGTTCTTATTTGTTGTTCATTGCTATTGTGGTTGCATCTTATTTTGGCGGTTTGTGGATGTATCTTGTTCACGCTATGAGGCTTTCTTTTGGTTGTACGTCTCTCTGGTGGGGTGTATTTGTGTCAGGACTAAGGCACTTGGTTTGTCTCTCAAATGGCGACTGCAGATAACAGTGATATTGGGGGATAAAATGCAAAAATTGACAACTATCTTGTTCAAATAACTACTGTCAAGTTGACTAAAGAAATTTTTTGTTGTGGTCTCCACTGTGGAGATGCCAATTGTAGGGCATGGTCGGATTGGCTATATTAAAGGTCTCAAGCCCAAATCTGATGATAATGACCCCTCATGGGAAAAATGGTTTCTTGAGGATAAACAAGTGACAACGTGTTGTGGATTGCCAATTCTATTTCCAACGACATACACCATCTTATTCTTTGGAATAGATTAGCTTGAGACATTTGGATGGTCCTCGAGAGTATGTATGGTCAATAGAAGATGCACTTGTGGGTTTATAGATTAACTAAAGAGATCTATAATCTTCATTAGGGAGAGCTTTTGGGTTCTGCTTATTATTACCCTAATGTTAAAATGGGAAGACTTGGACTATCAATCTGAGGAATCATGGAAGTGCCTTATAGATTAGAAAATCTTATGGGATAGAGAGTGGAAGAATATAACCTTCATTTTCTTGTGAGACCTAAACTACGAGCTTGAAAATGTATGGAGCTAGATATTAAATTATGCTGCTATTCCTAGCATTAAAAATGTGTGTCATCAAGTTGAGTCCGAGGAATAGAGAAGGATGGTGATGGTGAGTTCTTCCATGGAGGTCTGAGATACTGAGCAATCAACCCTAATAACTTGAGGTGGTTACACAGGGAAGCATAATAGGCAATGTACCCATTGCAAGAAAGCTAGACACATTGTTGATTTCTATTGTGATCATCATCCAGATGGTTTATTTGATTCAATCATGTGAAGTAATCCTTTAAAAGGTACTTTAAGGACTTATAAATTAAGGATCTCCATTTTTTACTCAGCATTATAACTACAAGAGGGGGTAGAACACTTTGATGATGCTCACACGACCAACCATGCTCTTGTTGCTTCTTCTCAAAAAAAGGGTAAGAATGTAGATAATGATGAATATAAAAAATGGATAATTGATTGTTCTGTCACTAATCATATGACTAACGATCCAAATTCTTTAAGGCATATAAGTTATCCAATGGTAGGGATTACTAATTAGGACATCCTCACCTCATAATCTTTTATGGAGGTTCCTATGGAATAAAATCACTCTATTAACTTCTAAAACATGCTTGTTTTTTCTTTCTGCTACCCTATTTGGTTGAGGGGTCTATGAATAAGAGGTGTCATGAAACAATACCTTTATTCTAAAGAAATTTTGCAATTATTCAGACATATACTCATTAAAATGATGACACCTAAGCGTCTTGACCACTTTCCCATATTCCTTTATTCTAAAGAAATTTTGCAATTGTCTTAGACATATACTCAAGAAAATTATGACACCTAAACCTCTTGACCACCTTCTCATACTGTGTATCAATCATCTAAAGAAAGGTTTGAAGTGCTAAAGATCTCTCCCCAACCACTAAGAAGATAAACAAATGTACTTTTCGAACAATCATCAATAAAAATAATAAAGTATGTGTAGCCATTAGAAGCCACAACATTACACGACCCCCGAATATTAGAATGAAAAATTTTCATTTATCTTGCTCTTTGAAATATGGTAAGTAGCATGAGTATGTTTAGCTCTTTTATGCACATGATAAACAAAGTTCGAAAGTTTTAATTCTTCAAAAAGGATGGAAAAATCTTTAAAAGAATAAAAAGTCAGATGACTCAGTTGTTCATGTCATTATATAATCAATTGATATCAATCCTTCTTGCTTTGTGTTCCCTTAATAGCAACTGTTAAAGCAAATATAATCTTGATAGGAAGATGATACTAGCCTTTGGAAATCAGACCAATCCTAATCCTCCTCTCTGTCTACAAGATACCCTCAAGATAATTGAAATGACTGCTTCTTTACTACTATTCACACTAAGAGTAAGCCATTTGTTCTTCATTCAAAAATCTTTTGTTATGCTTGCTTTCACAATTCTGCACTTGATGTCAAGAAACTATGTGCAAGAGCTGTCAAATATTTTTTTGGCTAATCCCTTAATCATAAAGGATATAAATATCTATATCCTAGGGATGAAAAAATACGCGTGAATAAAGATGTCACCTTTATTGAACATGAATTTCATTTCCATGAGCAGTCCCTTCAAGGAGAGGGTGGAAGTAATGGTGAAGGAAATGCCCACAATATTCTTATATTGGATAGTAGTGATGATGTTATAGGCTCTTTGGATAACCCCACTCTAACCAACAAGATGCTAGAGTGGTGGAAGTCTCTCTCTCCTAATTGACATGTAAAGGCATATGACATAAATGATCAGCAAAGGACTCTCATGCAGGCTCTGAAAGAGAAACTAATCCCATTCTTGGTCAATCCTAGATGAAACAAGCTCCTACATTGGCATATGTGAATCAACACCTATTATGGATAGTGACATGTAACAAAATGGGAAAGACTTTGGTGAAGATGTGAATGCATATAAGGTGATCATTTTTTGATGAGATTTTGTTCCTCAGTGGTGTGGAAGAACGGAGATAAAGCTTCTCTTGAGATATGCACAATATAACATATTTCCTATTAATAGATCTATTGATGATTCTAAAATTATAAAATTACAAATGCATTATACCACTTTCTGCTTCTGTGATCCCTAGGAATGTTGTCGAAATAAGGTCAAATCCTAGATGGATTCAAGCTATGCAGAAGGATATGGAGGCCTCAAAAAATCCATACTTGGGATGTTGTTGATGTTTTAGAAGGAGCACATCTAATTGGTTTAAAGTGGGTATATAATATAAAGCACATGCAAAATGGACAAGTCTAAGGATACAAGGCTAGGCTTGTTGCTAAGGGTTTGAACAAAAAATATGGCATTAATTACCTGAAAACTTTTGCTAATGTGGTAAAAACGAATATAGTGCAAATTGTACTCTCTCAATCTATTGTCAAGGAATGAGAACTTCATCAATTGGATGTCAATAATATCTTCCTTACTGGAGTTTCTCTAAGATATATATATATATATATATATATATATATGCAATCAATTCATGAGCAATCTAGAAAATGTTGTAAAGTGAAGAAAGCGTTATACGAATTACAAAAAATCTCCCATGGCTTGGTTCGAGAGGCTGAGAATGGTGATGCTCAGACTCATATGTTATAAAAGCAATGGAGACCACACAGTATTTGTCAAGAGGGGCAAAAATAAAACAACTCTTCTTATTTATATTTATGACATGATCATTACTAGGGAAGATGATGTGGAAACTAGTGTCTTAAAATATGAGCTTGCTAGTGCATTTGATGTGAAGCACCTTGGAAATCTTATTTACTTTCTGGGCATCGAGTTTGTAAGGTCGAATGATAGTCTAGTCATTCCCAAAAGAGATATACTCTAAATTTATTGAAAGAGATGGGAAAGTTGGGTTGAAACATGCCCTATGCCTATTGAGGGGAGTCCCAAGTTGAGCATCAATGAGGGAAAGAAACTTGATGAGAACATCAAGAGTTCGTACCAAAGGCTTGTAGAGAAACCAATATATCTTACTGCATCCGGACCTGACATCACCTCTGTGGTAAATGTGGTGAAACAATTCATTCATGCACCCACTGATATTCACATGAATGTAGGTGAGTGTATTCTATGATACGTAAAAAAGGACAATGAAAAAAGGCTTTTCTTCATAAAAATAAAAAGGTTGAGATACATTGATGCTGATTTGACTGATTCACTGTTGCGAGAAGATCTACAACTGGATGTTGCACATATTTTTCCTGAGGAAACCTTTAGATTTGGAGAAAGGAGCGACAATTTGTATGTGCTAGGTCGATCGGTTAAAGGTGAATACAGAAGTGTTGCTATGGGGGTTATGGAGATGTTGTGGCTTAAGACTGTTTTAACAGACATGGAATAGATCTCGAGTTGCTTATGAGCTCTTTTGTGATAAGAAGTCTGCCATAAATCTATCCAACAATCATGTCACGCATGACATGACTAAGCATGGAGATTGATCATCGCTTCAACGGAGAGGAGATTAACTCAAAAGAGCTTGTGCTACTGTACATAACCACCGAAGATCAAGTGAATGATGTCTTCATCACGAGGCTTCCACACATAGTTTCAAGATGAATGTGGACAAGTTTATGTGCCTAACGTCAGGCCGTTGAGGGAGAATGTTGAATGTTATTATTGGAGGTAAATGGATCTTGGGTAAAGATTCATTTACCCATTTATGTGCTTTGTACCTCTCATAAATAAAAAAGAAGAGAAAATAAGCCCCAACCGTGGACTTTTTTAAAAAAATAATTATTAAAATATTATTAATTAATTAAACAACCATCAAGTTAAAAAAATTAAAAATATAGCCATCAATCGGCACCTCATGTGCCGATTTGGGACATGAGGGGTGAAAGTGTAAAATACCCAATGTGTTTACCCAAATCGGCACCTCAAGTGCCGATTTGGGCATCCTCCTAGGGTATTTTACATTTCCATCATTTGGATAATTTATGTTTCATCCATTGTTTGTTATTAATAGATTTTTTCAACTAACCTCTTTTGTTATAAATAATACAACACTTACCATAAGATGTAATAACATTTGAATGATAAATGTGTATCCTTTATATTCTAAAATTGTTCTTTTCAAAATATTACCTTCATTATATTATATATTTGGACCATTTTCCTTCATTATATTATATATTTAAGATGCATGAGGCCCTTATTCTTTGGCATCTAATTCATTAATTACCAAACAACCTATATGTATTATATAATGAACGGTAATTAAGAATAATTATTTCTATTGCAATGAGTTAGATCTTATATATTCTGAAGATTAGAGTTCTATTTCGAGGCTAACTTAATAAGTATATTATAGAAATTCTAATTTTTATATTATCTTAACGATAAGAATTACCATATTTTGGTCAATGAAAAATGAAGAATGAACAAGTTTATAGCTGTATTAATGGGCCATAAAGCATACATAGAAGTCATATCTTGCAGTGACAAGTTTGATTGGTAATTTAATAATCAAACAAGATTTTATTGAGTTGAACAACTCGCGCTTCTTATGGACAACAACACTCACTCTCTATTGGCATGTTCTTTTATAGTCAGAAAATATCAGAAACAGATCGCCATAGCAGACCTATTGTGATCGTTTTTTTTTGTGATTTTGATTCGAAAATATGACCTTATAGATTGGATCTTAGATTAATGCTTTACATATCCTTCGAATTTCGTTCAAATCGGACGTCGTTTGCTATTCCATTTTGATGTTTGAAGATCCGTGTAATATTTTGAAAAGAACAATTTTAGAATATAAAGGATATACGTTTAACATTCAAATGTAATTACATCCTTATGGTAGATGTTGTATTTTTGATAACAAAAGAGGTTAGTTGGAAAAAACTATTAATAACAAACAATGGATGAAACAAAAATTACCCAAATGATGGAAATGTAAAATACCCAAGGAGATGCCCAAATCGGCACTTGAGGTGCCGATTTGGGCAAACACATTGTCTCCAAATCGGCACCTGAGGTGCCGATTGATGGCTATATTTTTAAATTTTTTAACTTGATGGTTGTTTAATTAATTAGTAATATTTTAATAATTATTTTGAAAAAAAGTCCCCCAACCGTCAAGGACAAAGAGAGTAGTAATCTTTAGCCAAGTGGTTTTTTTTCCTTTTGATGGTTTCGATGTTAACCCTCTTGCATTTGGCGCTCGTTGAAGTTCAAGAGTTTTATATAATATTCGAACCTTAATGTTATTTAAGCTAGATGTTGAGAATATTTTTCTTAACCATGGGGGAAGGGGGTTTGTGAATCAGAATTCAGGTAGTTGCATACAAGCTCTATTATTTGTATATAAAAATGCTTCTAAGTTAATCACGTGCTCATTAGTTGAGTTTTGACCTTTCACAGTCTTGTTGGATAAATCCACTGATGACACCTTTCCATCGTTGGGATCTCCTCCTAAGATTCTTCCAAACACAAACCTCTCCATTTTTGAACTCCCATTCTCTCTTGTTGGCATTCATTCCTCCCCAATCCATCAGAAACAAAGGCTGTCCACACCGCATGGCAACATTGCGATCCGCTGCCCTTTATTGCCTCCACCTCCTCAAGCATAAGCCTACGCCTCAAGTACCCATGCATCTGAACCCCCCTCCCCGCCCCTCCAATGGACCCAAACTTTGCTGATGCTGACAAACTGAGGAGCTGAACCCCAGGAAACATGGAATGACATATGGAGAGTGATGTGCTGCTGAAACCTGAAGCCAAGGAGAAGAAGCCCTCAACACCCAACATGTGGAGTGCACTGAAGAGGTCCCTACAGTGCAAGTCCACCCCTGCAGACGTCTACGACCCAAAGGCTACGCAGCAGAGCTCCAGCCTCACGACCATATCCACCACCACCTGCAACAGCACCACCAGGAGGGGTAGGTGCAGATCTGGCTGCTCCAAGTCCATCTCCAACCTGAGGGACGTGATCCATGGCAGCAAGAGGCACCTTGAGAGGCCGCCCAACTGTAGCCCCAGGTCCATTGGGAGCAGCGAGTTCATGAATCCACTGACCCATGAGGTTATACTCAGCAATTCCACCTGTGAGCTCAAGATCACTGGGGTCGGTGAGGGTGGTAACCTGCAGCAGTACCAGAGCCCATCTTCCCTTAGGGGGAGCAGTAACATCAGCTTACCGAGGAAGTCCCCTGTAGGCTCCAACAGAGGGGTGGGCGGGGAGAGGCCGTCCTTCAGGTCCATCGGGTGCTTTGTGGAGGGTGATGGGGGCGGTGGCAGCGTTGGGTGTCACAAGTGTGGGGAGCAGTTTGGGAAGTGGGAGGATGTGGAGGAGCACCATGTTGCCAATCATGCTGGTGAGACCTCTAATTTGATCTTCCCTATTTTTCATCCTGTTTGCACTGCCTTACGACTTCAAAGAGACATTCTGTTCTGAGTTTGTTGTCTTTGTTTAATTCCTCATAACTTGAACTGAGTAAGATATACAAATTACCACAGGCAAAGGTATCCTTCAGAAGATCTGTATTGGTTTTTTGTTGAGAAGAAAACTTATGCTTCCTGGTTTAACGACACTGTTGTCTGGTTCAATTTGGCAAAAAGATATTCTTTTTATCCTCTTGGAATCTATATAGAATTATGATTAACCAAAACCAAAGCTCCATTAAAGGAAAGCAAATGAACCATCATTGAAATTTGAAAATCTATACGACTTTTTCCAGAGTGTTTTTTTTCCAGGCGTTGATGACTTATATGCAATTTTTTATTCGGAAATCCTTGTTTATATTAACATGTTTCTAGGACAAACTGGATAATATGAAGTTGAATAGGCCTTAGCTAATCTACAGTTGATGAAGGGTAGACCTGTAGTTTCACCATGTTTTCTTTTGAGCTTTTCGATGACCAAGTTGCATCCAATGTGATGATGGCCATTAGAAAATATTCTGCTTTTCAACTTCTAGTGAATTTTAATTCCTTTTTTCATTTTTTTGGGCTTACATGTTCTTCATTGGTAAACTAAATTTTGTTTCATAAACAGTGACTGAGCTTGTTGAAGGTGATTCGTCAAGGAAAATTGTGGAGATTATATGCAAAGCGAGCTGGATAAAAGCAGAAACAAACTGTGCGCGAATAGAGAGAGTCCTGAAGGTCCACAATGCTCAGAAGATTCTTTCGCGTTTCGAAGAGTACAGAGAAACGGTGAAGCTGAAGGCCAGCAAACTTCCCAAAAAGCATCCACGTTGTGTAGCCGATGGCAATGAATTGTTAAGATTTCACGGAGCAACCTTAGCTTGTTCCCTTGGACTAAAAGGGACTTCAAACCTCTGCACTTTGGAAAAATGCAGCGTATGCTGCATCATAAGGAGCGGATTTTCCTTGCCAAAGGAGCCCAAGAATGCAGTAGGTGTTTTCACTGCTTCCACTAGTGGAAGGGCCTTAGATTCTGTAAAGATTTCAGAAGACGATACAACATTGAGAAAGGCATTGTTGGTTTGTAGAGTGATAGCTGGGAGGGTGCATAAGCCATTAGAGAACTTACAAGAAATTGAGGGCCAGACAGGTTTCGATTCGTTGGCCGGAAAAGTGGGTCTTTATGCCAACATCGAAGAGCTCTACTTGCTCAATCCACGGGCACTCCTTCCGTGTTTTGTTGTAGTTTGCAAATCGTGATGGTTTCTACGTACATTCTTCACGGATACAAGGTGATTTATGTAGCCATTTCGCCTCACATTGTGATCTATCTCCTTGCAATCATACGGAGTGAAAAGATGACATGCCTTTCTGGTGAATCTCAGTCCATCCCATACGAAAGTTTTGCAGTTGCTTGTCTGAAATTGTAAAATTGTACGTTGTCATCTTCATGAATGACAGTTTTTCTGGTTTTTGTCAGTAAGCATATACTTATTCTGACTTGACATTCAAATATCCAATTTTCAAATCATGAAGATAAAGCCACAATTTTAAAACAGCCCTTTATTTTTTTACTGCGACTCTGTTTGGTATGTTGCAACACGCCAACACTTGCTTACCAAACCTTTACAATGATTTGTCTTCTTGTATGCTATTGAACTGTCAGCAACTCTGTTGGTCACGGGAGTTTCTTTATGGAAATGCCGTATTTTTTTACACTTCCCACTGGCTCTTTACATCTGATGACTTGTTTGTATATTGCATGCATGCAATGATTAACAATGGTAACTCTAACAACAAAGATTTTTCGCACATTACGTGGATTCTTTACCTTCATTCAGATCTATCTCGGGTCAATCTTGAATTTAGATCCAAAAAAATAAGATCCTTTTGTGTAGTCTCATTCCAACACTTATTGATCCTTCCTCACCCTCTCTTAGTCAGCTCAACATCTCAAAACTTGCATCTCATAACTGATGCATCACTCGACCTCATTTGCAAATGATCAAACCACTTTAAATGATTTTCTCGCATCTTATCCTCAATCAGAGCTACACAAATTTTCCTTCTAATTGCATCATTCCGGATTCGATCTTTACGTGTGTGTGTGTGTCCACACATCCATCTTAGCATTTTCATTTTTTGCTACTGTCATTCTTTGCATATGTCTATGGTTCACAAGACAACTTTCATATCCAAAAAGCATAGCTAGTCTCACGGCTACTTTGTAAAACTTTCCTTTGAGTTTGAAAAGAATTTTCTTACCACAAAGAACAGTAGAGGCTCCTCTCCACTTTATCCAACATGCATTTATTCTATTAGTAACATCTCTATCAATGTCTCCATCATGTTGCAAAATAGATCCCAAGTATCTAAAAGAACATCTCTTATGAATGTTATCATCACCAACATTCACCTTGATTCATTCACAAATTGCTTCCATCAAAAGTACACTCCATATATTCAGTCTCAGCCCTACTTATATAAAATCTTTTAGTCTCCAATGCATGTCTCTAGACAACAAGTTTCTCATTTACTCTATCACTAGTCTTATCAATCAATACAATATCATTAGCGAATAACATATACCAAGGTATTTCATCATGAATGTGACTTGTCTACTCATCCATAAACAAAGTAAAAAGGAATGTACTTGAAGCTAAACCTTGATGCAGACCAATGTTGTTGTCAAAATAAGCAGTCTTCCCAAACTGGATCCTTACACAAGATAAATCTCTATCATACATATCCTTTATGATATTAATGTATAAGACAAGTACTTGTATCTTATCCAAAACTCTCCACAATATCTCCCATAGGACATAATCATAAGCCTTCTACAAATCAAAAAAAATCATATAGAGGTTCTTCCTTTTAGCTCTATAAATCTCCGTCATTCTCCCCAGCAAGTGGATGATTTCAATATTTGAGCGACCTGGCATGAATTCGAATTATTTTTCTTTTACTTTGGAAACTTGTATCAACCTTCTTTCGATTACTCTTTCCCAAATTTTTATAGTGTGAGTCATCGGTTTAATAACTCTATAATTTGAACAATTTTGAATGTCTTCTTTGTTCTTATATAGAGGTAGCAAGATGCTTCACCTCCATTTTTTAAGCATTTTCTTGCTTCACCAAATAATATTGAATAAATTTGTAAGTCAAACCCCATTCACCTAAAAGTCTCCATACTTCTATAGAAATGTCATCCGGTCTTACACGTTCCCCATGTCTCATAACCTTCAAAGCCTCCTCTATTTCCTTTCTTTGTATTCGTTTATAGCTTGCACGATTCAAGTAACTTTCGCGACTAGCTAGATCTCTTAAAGTGATCTCTTTATTTCTTTCCCTAATGAAAAGCTTATGAAAATATTCCTTCCATCTAGTCTCTATATCTTTCTAAGCAAGTAACCTTCCTCATCTTGGTATAAAGTTTATCTTAATATATTGCCGTTAAAATGGGCAATGCCACTTCGCTTACTACAAATTCGATAACTGAGTGTAAAGCCCAAGTCCTGTTAGTATCTTATCGTATAATATTTGTTGAGCATTGTCACATACAGTGAACAGATACTTGGATCATCTCTCCGAGTCCATGTATGATGTATCCGGTGGCATATAAATACGTGCACACCCATCTTTTATCTTTTAGTGAAGACAAAGCCTGACCACTAGTGGGCAACAAGTCTCTTGCTCCCATGGTTTTTCCTATCTATCCAAAAAGAATTTCCACATAAATGCTATAGACCATGTAGAAGTTTAGGGCATTTCTCATTAAATCCCATTATCTGCTGATCTCAATAAACTCATACTTCTACGAGGGGACTCCACCAGGCGATTCAATTCATTGTCTTATACCACTTGAGTTGCCAAAATTTCTTGCACCAGTTAGCTTCATGAACTTGGGATTGTTACCAATGGTTGGCATTACTTTCAATGTAAAAAGCAATCAGACAAAACTGGGGGGGGGGGGGGGGGGGGGGGGACATCAATGACCTGCTAAGATATAAAAAAGATGACAGGCTGTTTTTGAAGGGGAGATGAGTATGGTGTGACCTTTGAGGTTGTATTTCCCTCTCCCCTGATAACCGTAGGGTCTTGTGATCTATAGGAGACAGGGGTGGAGGCAGATGGGAAATAAATGTGATCGAGGCTCTGTGGGTCTCTATGCCAACAGTGCTGAGTGCCCCCATACAGCCAAAACCAAGCTGTAGAACTTCTTCCTTGGTGGTACCATCCTGCAATTTGCACAGGCTAAAGTAAATGGGTATAGTAAATTCTCAGCCCCTCTGGATTCCATTGGACTCAAAGGACCTGTCATTTAAAAAGGAATCATTCATTCTATGCTTTGAGATGGGTTGTTTTGAGCTTGTTCCAGGAGCTCCATTTTGGAATTCATTGCGTCGTCCTTGCTTGCATAAATCTTGAGTAAAGTTAGTGAGACGAGTGATTGTGGTCCTTTGAGTTTAATTGTAACCATGAATTTATGCCATTCTGGTTACCAGAGTCTCATGTTCACATGGTCTCAACTTGTTCAAAGGTTTTATGATTTCTTTTGATATCGAGTAGATAGTAATTTGTGACCTGATCATTTGCATGGTGGATACATTGTTCAAACAGCATATCGAGGCTTTTTAAAAAAATATTTCAATCTGTATAGTATTTGATCACTTTATCATTTTTTTTCCTGTGGAAAAATGGAGATATTTTACCTGGAACATTAATTTTTATTATACAAGGTGAAAAATACGCCTCTTCCTTTAACTGCTGGTGTTCATTGTGATTGAACAATAGGAGCAAAGGAAAATATTACTCCTCTGTAATACATTGAATCGGACACCTCCACTATGTGATGAGAAAAGGAAAATATTTACTACATCCTAGATTATTATAAATTCCAATAACCTATAACATTGAACTTGATATGATACTCCAACTTGAATCTCAACCAATCATGGCTTAATCCCAACTTAAAGGGGGGCTGATCTTAATGCCGAGAAAAAGGAAATAAAACTAAATAGTCGAGGCTTAGGAGGAGGAAAATTAGGCTAGATAAGAGTGCAATTCAACTTAAAATAATTGACATAGTGGATAAGACCCAGCCCGGAAACTTGGGAGATGGAAAGAGGGAGAGGTGGATATAAAGTGCACATGGCCACAAATGTGGCAAAGTTGTACTTATTCGGAGAATGAGACTACCTTCTCGGTTTTATCTTCCACTAACAAATTCTAGTTTCGAGAAAAAGACCCTTGGGAGAGCCACTTCCACCATTGTCCTCCATGTAACAAGTTTTGCTCCATAAAAAAGACCTTAGAAGAACCAATTCCACACTTTATCATCCCTTCATAGAGGTATTCTTGTTTAACTAGTACAACGAGAGCAAATGAGAGGATCAATAATAATCGAAGGAGGAAGAAATCAGACTTGGATACATTGCAACCATATCCCGACAACCACTATGACCAAATACATGGGATACTAAAAATATTATTAAAATGCCAATGATCCCCAATACTCCGAAAATTACTCATGTAAACTAGGATAACATTCTAAATATACAATCACAAGAGAATGTATAAAATACAAAAACAAAGAAAAAATACAATTCCATTCATAATGTTTTGAGTGCTTATATTATAAGAAAATGAATCTTGGGTGAGGATCTGTTTACCTGTCTGAGAACTATGTATATCCTTCTCCCATTGTTTTTCATTATATGAGAAAGGAAAAAAGAAAATCCTTCCATGCCTACTCCTCGTCGTACCCAACTAGTGTGGGCATAGGGCAATGCTCTCTCTCCATTATTGATGTCGGTCCTCTGCCATGAAACTAACACGCAGTCGTTGGAATGAAGAGGGACATGCCTTGTGGTATTTTCCTTCTCTGGAAGGTTTTCCACGTAAATCATGATGTTTTTGTATGATATTTGAGTTGATATTAGGGCACAAGATCGTGATGTGCTTTGATTGTGTTTTGTGCTAATTGCTAGCAAGTCCCCCTCACTAGTGTCTTGCTCCAATGCCTCCCTCATCGGTGCCACCTCTCGATGTTGGAGAATGTGTTATTGCCCCAACACCCCCTCGTTGGTATTGGATCTTTCGCTTGATGCCTAGTTGACGAACGTGCACTCTACCACTCTAAATTAAGAAGAATTAGTGTCAGTCGTAGCAGGTGATAAAGAGCGAGTCAATCGAAAATAAAACCTCGTGAAAAATAATGTGAAATTAATGATCCGTATGGTCGATTGTTTATTCTACTTGGGCAAGTCTCAAGGTCAAACTCAGGGAGGTAATATGAGGGTCTAAAATTAGTTTTCAAACAACTTAACGTTAGATTTTCAAGAGATGAATATTTTTAGAGTTTTTTTATTGTTGCAATTTTATGGCTTTTAAATAAAAGATGCATGCAACTAAAGCAAATATGAGATGAATGATTTCTTTTTTTATTCTGTATGCAAGAAAATAAATACAATGAAAAGCGTGAGAGAAAATAAATAATGTAATTATTTATAAGGTTCAAATGGTGATGAATATAAATGTGAGCAGGTAAACAATGTGAAGTTCTATCTAAACCCCGGTCCCTAATAATCAATTTGTTTCAGAAAGTGATTGATCAATATTTTTCAAATTAAAATCCAAGTAATTCTTGCCATTTTCCCCCCAATTTATTAAGCAAGAAAATTAATAACATAGAATAAATGTGCTCACAATAAATAAATAATCTCCTCGATTTATTGATCTTCTAAAATATCTTGAAATGAATAATTAGATGTCTTATATGGTGGGGAATTAAATATGCTTTAAAATGACATAGAGTTTGCAATTTGTGGACAAGAAATGCTCAAGATAACAATGAAATAAGTCAATGGCCATGAATGTAGTAAAAATAAATAAATAAATCCCAAAATAGACCTTCAGATGGCTCCTTTGTAATTTGAGGAACATGCAGGGGTATCCAGTGCAATTTTACCAGATGTGGGGGTATATGCAGATATTTCAGATGAATTGGGTGTGTACGTGCAATTTCTCCCCCACATGTACATAGAGCACATGAGGGAAGGCTCGGGTGGCTGAGGCGATTCAGGTAGCTATCCTCTACGTGCATGGCTCTCCTAGTAATGGATTCCTCTTGAGGCTGAAGGCTTGTGTGGCATATCGTACAGCTAGGGATGATGCTATGATCATGATCAAGCGGTGGAGATGCTCCCTCATTCAATGACAAGGATTGAGAGCACCCTGAAATCGATGGCAATTGTAGGTGACAGGGTCCTTCTGCTACTATGGTCTGACATTGTCGTCCTCAAGTCATCCTACGATGATGTTCTCCTTCCTATTGACGCATGACGAGGAGGGCACCTTCAAGTGATTGTTGGGCTCAAGTCAAAGACTAGCCCTGGTGTTGTGCACAGAATAGGAGGGAAAGATGGGTGAAGCTCCGTCTTCGTGTGGCGAGTATGGAGCGAGTCTCGTCGCACTTTTGGAGGTGATAGGTTATGTGAGATAGAAGGTTAATGTGAAGTGGTTCGAAGGTGATGGTGTTGGTCGGGGTTGATTCAAAACTCTATGAAGGTGTAAATCGATGATGCAAAAAAGAACAGAAATTTTGGGGACGAAGAAAATGGAGAGTAGAAGATGATGAAGAAAGGAGAATGGGAATGAGGAGAATATGAATTAGGGGTATATCTGAATATGACGTTGTCTGAAAGTGATGCGATATGGTCAGGAAACCTCTCTCTGGTCTTCACCTCATAGGACCACAACGATGTCCCTGAAGCTCGGCCAACTCCTAGTGATAGGAATAACATCAGATGCATGAGGGGTTTTGGATCTCGTTGTGGAGGTAGTCGTCAGAATTCGGTGAGGGTGTTGTCACCAACCTCGTACTTCATCTCTCTCTCTCTCTTGATCATGCTATCAATCAGAGATGGCCACGAATGGCAGATAGATTGGGAAGGTAGTCAACTATGGTCCTAAATAGATCGAAGGAGTCGTGGGGGGTCATGGGTATGGCTATTGTTTTAGGCAATAAGGATAAAGGAAGGTTGTTTGTGGACAATGGGTCTCTATAGAGATGGCTGGAGGTTGAGGATAATAATCGCAGAATGTTGGGGCTGATCACGGAGGAGACATTTGGATGATGGAGTCGGTTGAAGGGAGAGGATAAAGTGGATCCCATTTTAGGAGAAGGGATATGATGAAGGTGGTTAGGGGAAGGAGATAGAGGTGTAGGGAATGAGATGGAGGGGTTTGGTCATTGAGAGCTGATGGGTTGTGATGTTCGGGATAAAGCGATAGGATAAGGCGATAAAGATGGTAGTCATTCAGAGATCTTGGATAATCAGAGGGTTTGGTTGATGGGTTATCCATTGGAGAAGATAATGGAGGTTGTTGATGGCAAGGTTGTTGTCAACGACGAGGTTCCAACCGCAGATTGTAGGGATGGCTAGAGGTAGAGAATAAAGGCATGATAGTCGGATCTTCTCAGATACGGTGGTATGGATAATGTCACGTGCGATGCGCGTAAGGGGACATGGAGGAGGGCGGGTGCGCTATAGGTCGTTGGATCAACTTCTTAGACATGTGATCACACAACGAGCCATTATGCAATAAATGTTATTATAGATCATTCCTTATTTGAAATGAACAATAACTAATCTGCATAATAGGTACCTTAGTACAATTAGGATTATGTACCATGACCCAAAGGTTGGATTATAGAAGTTGGTATAGGGTTGAATATCTAAAGAGTTGGATTGAGGACTCAACCACACCATTAAATGATTATTAAGAAGGGATCTCCAGCTTGAGAAGGAGATGGCAATCCTTACTTCAAAGTCTAACATCCGACTGACCTCTTGATGCAGGTCCTCTGCATAGTAATGGAGATTAAGAAGTGTTGGATGAGTTAGGTCAAAGAGTTGACTTAATGAGATCAAGATAACTAGGACCTATGTCGTATGCTGTCACGCTTAGGCACACATCCTTTGACCGGAGACAGATGTATTACTATATGTCTAAGTATGTACATTAGCCAGACCATTAGGTTGATGACCTAATCAAGGTCTATACACCGCACGAACTGGTGTACATACAAGGGCATTTGAGTAATAAGATCTCTCAAAGGGATCATTTAGGTTCACTAGTAAAACAGAAGTATGAGCTTACTCATGAGATATTGGTATAAATCAAATTCCAATATTGATCATCTTGTTTTGGAAATAAGATGAGATTTGAAGGTATGATGTATGCTTTTGGAAAGCATATGATCGATACCCATTCCCAATGACAGAATGAGAAACTTAACAATAAAACCCTGAAGGAGATAGTTTAAATAAGATCCGAATTTCGGGCTTATTCTAAGTATTCCAGTATGTAGGATGTACGGATTTTGGGAATACTCAAGAGTGGTGTAATCTTACACAATTGTATAACCATGACATTTCCATTCCGATGGAGTGACGAAATAAGTTTGGATTTTAGTGACTCCACTTAGTAGACTAGTTATCCAATCTTGGTCCAAATGTTGGATATTGATCTGAATATGATTCGAATGCAATGAGAAGATTGGATATTATGTCTGAATTGATCATACATCTCTTAGAGGTCTTCCAGATGTGGATATGAGATTTTATCTCACTATCCAATTCATTATAAAGGAATATACAGTCGCCCAGTTTTATTTTCAAGTATCTGCGGAGAAGGCACAATGTTCTTGAAGAGTTCAAGAATAGTTCCATTACCAACATTATCTGAGCATTGTAAAACTGATGATTAATTTGGATTTAATTATCATTAATAATGTGGATATTATTCACATTATTTGGACAAATGCGGAGATGGATATGAGATACCAAATTCGATTTAGTTATCATGGATAAAATTAATGTGGATATCACTATCCACAATAATCACGGATATTGTGGATACGATCCATAATATCATAGAGATATCTAATTGTGAATATAATTCACAATTTATAAGTTAATGCGAATTGGATTCACATTATACAATTATATGTGAATTGAATTCACATTATACAAATGGTTTGTTTGCAATTGTCACAAATAGTTTGCAAATTTTTTGTTGATATTTTATTGATAAATAATTCTATGAAGAAAGATTTAATATAATAAGATTATATTAGAAGGAGATTGCAGAGAGGAAATCTCTATCCAATTCAAGGGGATGTCCACCCTCTTAATGAGCAATGAGGTTATCTCCTTTCCTCAATCTTGGAAGGTGGCCCTCTTCTTTCTCTTTATTCATGAGAATAAGATTGATTTTAGTTGAACTAAATTTATTGAAGAACATCTTCAACTTATTTTTTCTTTTAAAATCAATTATAATGGTGCAAATTATTGCAACAAAATCTTGGCTAATGATTCAATTATGAGTGCACTAGGAGTGCATCCTAGCCATCCAATTTTGTATAAAATAAAGGCTAAGTTGAAGCAAAATTGCAACAACTTGCTATTTCTACATGTGTGTTCTCTTTCTCTTGCAACTCAGGTAGCCGTGCACCTAGGGTTTGTTGAGAGCTCCATCGTCATCGCACTACCAATGTGTTTCCAGAACGACTGCTCATGGTTTTTTGTCTTCTTCGACACCTCATACTTGTGAAGGAAACATCGGGATTTCATGAGATAAAATAAGGAGGTTCCCTTCTTGTATCATCGTTTTGGATTGTGGGAAGCACGCATCTTCTCCATGCACCTACAAATGCTTTCTACGTCAGATCGAACTTAAGATAGGAGGTCTCTTCGCTTAGAGACTCGTAGATTACGATCACGCTTTAAGAGGTAATCCTATTACTCGTGTGATCTTGATGAAATGACATGGGAATTGCTCCTATGTCATGTGGTTTCATCTAAAATATTTTAATTTCTGTTGCCCCTTACGACTAGTATAACTAGTTGACCTAGATCGTATATGATACGATTTCCACAATTATGTGATGTGTTAGTCTTCATCAACTCCCTTGATCCAACAGTTGGGATGAGCGGTGTTAGAGACAAAAGGATTTGACCAGGAGAAGGGGCAGGCTGATTGGGAGGCTTAGGTGGAGTTGAGGTGGACCAATATCATGAAGACACCTATGCATTGACCATTGACCATGCCTAGAATTGCAATAAAAAGGAAAAGAAATACAAAATGGTATTAAATGCAAAGGTGATCAAAATGAAAAATCTAAATCTAAATGAAACCTGCAATGTTCATGAAGGACTATTTTCAACTAATTAGAGTGATGAATCACATATTCATCACTGGTGTGGTGTGCTATCATTTATTGGAAAGTGGGCCCATGGTGAACCATTTCTACAAAAAATATTATTGTAATCATTTTATGTATCAATAAAAAATTATTGATTTTCAATCCTTTTCTGAGATTAATGAACGAATGCACTTATAAGGTCCCTTAAAATAAATTAAGGCTATGTACCATGGCCATCTTGATAATCAACAGTTGTTGATCCAATGGTTGGATTACAGAGGTTGTTGCTGAGATGATATCTAAAGAGTTAGATTGAGGACTAATCTAGCACTATCAAATGATTGTTGAGAAAAGATCTCCAGTCTAAGAAGGAGATGGTGATCCTTACTTCAAAGGTTGATATCCGATCGACCTCTTGACGCAGGTCCTCTACATAGGAATACGGATTCATATGTGTTACATAAGTTAGGTCAAAGAGTTGACTTAAAAATCTCGAGATAATCAAGACCTATATCGTATACTATCATGATATACGTGCGCATCCTCTGACTGGAGACATATGTATTAATATATGTTTGGGTACGTACATTAGGCAGACTATTAAGTTGATGACCTAATCAAGGTCTATACACCGACGAGCTGGTGTGCATATAAGGACATATACATAATATGATCTCTCAAAGGGATCATACAGATTCACTACTAAACTAGAAAAAATGAGCTCACCCATGAGATATTGGGACCAACAGAATTCCATCGATGGTCATCTTGCTTTGGAAGCAAGACATGATTTGTAGGCATGATATATGTTTTCAGAAATCATATGATCGATACCAACTTCCAATGATCGAATGAGAAACTTATTGAATAAAATCTTGAAGAAGACTGTTCAAATGTGATCAGACCTTCAGGTTTATTCTATGCCTTCCAGTATGCAGGATGTACGTGTATTGGGAAAATACTTGAGGGTTATGTGATCTTAATCGATTGTATAATTGTCGCGTTTCCATTATGAGGGAGTGATGAAATATGTCTGGATGTTAGTGACCACTCATTAGAACAATTATCTAATCTTAGTCCAAATATTGAACATTGATCTGACTATGATTCAGATGCAATGATAAGATTTAGATATTTTGTCTGACTTGATCAGACATCTCTGAGTGGTATTCTAGATCTAGATATGCGATTAGATCTCAGTGTCCAAGTCACTGTACATGAAATATACAGATGCCATGTGAGAAGGCACATTGTTCTTGAAATAGTTCAAGAATAATTCTGTTGTTGACGATATCTTAGTTTTTAAAAACTGATGATTAAATATGATTTACTTATCTTTAATAATGTGGATATGATTCACATTATTTGGCCGCATGAAGGCATCTATGATAATTAAATTGGGTTTAGTTATCATAAATATGATTAATGTAGATAATACTATCCACAATAACTGTAAATATTGTGAATTTGATTCATAATATCATAGTGAGATTTAATTGTAAATAGGATATACAATTTATAAATTAATGTGAATTGGATTCACATTCTACAATTAAATGTGAATTTGATTCACACTATATTAATTAAGTGTAAATGTGATTTACATTTGATATTAGATGGATGAATATGATTCATAATTATCATTGACATGATTAAAATTCTCACAAAATAATTTGGAATTATTTTGGTGAAAGTTCAAGCAATAAATTGTTGTACATGTAGAAGATTTGGTGGAGATTGTGATCTCACTAATTAGGAATGGAGTGGAGAGAACTCCGCTCTTTATTAGGAATGGATGGCCATGGTGGAGACACATGAAGGCTAGGTTTTAGGACTTAGCACATCACAAAAGCATGAAGATTGCATCACATGCGATTAAAAGCAACTAGTCGTACTAGTTGTAGGGCGACATAAATTAAAAAAATTTTAAAAAGTTGAAACCAAGTGATATGAAAACCATTATCATATCATTTCATCAAGATCACAAACATGTAATAGGATTACCTCCTGAAGTATGTTTGCGGTCGTGTCTCTAAACGAAGAGACCTCCTGGTTCAAGTCCAATCCAACGAAGGATGCACATACGGGCATGTGGATGAGACACATGATTCCTGCAATCTGAGTTGACGATCCGAGCATGGAACCTCCTGATTTCATATCACAAAATACGTAGCCTTCCTTACGAGTAAGAAGCACTAAAGAAGGCAGATATCCATGAGTGGTCGATCCAACAGCACAACGATGATGTGATGATGATGATGCTCTCAATATCGATATAGTAGACGGCCATAATATTAAGAGAGAGAGAGAGAGAGAGTTTGGGCGTGTATGAGAAGAGAGAGATTTTTTGCTTTCTTAGAGAAAGAGTTGGGTCTAGTGTAAATCCTTGAACTTGGCCCATATCTCGGATCATGTGTCATAAGACGGCTCATCAAGAGGAAATCAACGAAGTTTGTTTTGTGTGAATCAGACTTCATTTCAAATTTTATGATTTTTTGAAGAAAGAGAAGGCGACTTAAGATGGCATTAACCCTAATGATCATCATTAAGATCAGTTAATCATGATTAAGGAGACTATGATAATTAAGGACAACTAATCATCATTAGCAAACACTAATCAGAGATTACTAAAAGATAATCACGATTAATAAAAGTTAATCATGATTAGTGAAAGTTAATCATGATTAGCACTAATTAAGTATCATTAGAGAATCTAAAAGCTTCTAAAAAGTTCTAACTTAAGTCTTAAGTTTTGGGATAAATGTTAGCCAAAACCATTGGCCAAAGTCATGGACTGCTAACCATGATTAAGATTTAAACTATGCTTTACTAATCATGGTTAACTGTTTTTTGAAACCTATAAATAGCTCCCCTACCCATTCATTCTCTACGATTTCCACTATCACCACAAAATTAAGGGCAAGGGTCGAGAGGTGGGGAGGAGGAGAGGAAGGCGGGGAAGGTGCTCTCATGGGTTGGACCTCCTCACGAGTCATGTGGACATGTCCGTCGATGGTGAGCAGAGATGGGTAGATGTAAGAGAAGGGACCTAATATACACGTATTTGATCCATCACCATATCCAGTTTATACAAGTTTTAATGACTGTATATATATATCTGTTTTTAAAATGGACATGGATATTGATATCACTGTGATCTGTATTAGTATATATATTTTCATATTTGAATGTAGTTGTAGATTTATCTTTAACCATGTATAGCATAATTTTATAGCTTCTTTAAATGATGTATGTATATGTAATCTATTTATGGGATTTGTATGCGCATAACCCTAAATAGTATCATAATTATGTACATACCATTAATAGTTCATAATTACATCCAAAACCTTTAATAGTCCTTTACTTTACACGGCATAACCTTATGTTATATTATGTCCATTTCTCTGTTAACTATAACGGAATCCTCTAAATAATCACACTTTGAGTTTACCTTATTTACCACTTTTACCAATTTTCCTTCCCTTCCCTCTTCCTTGGACCTCCATAACCTTCCCTTATAGTTGAGGTGGAGAGGAAAATTCTTGCAGGAGGACAAGGACGGAGTGACGGAGGAGGGCCTGCTGTCGCCGGAGGAAAGAAGGCGGTGGAGGGTCTGAGTAGTGCCAATAATGTCTTCAGTGAAAGAAAGAGGAATTTGCATGGTCTGAGTAACCTGAGAAATTACAGCATCCATATTTCGTCCTACATAGATCTGAAGAACGCAAACCAGAAATAGCATGATCCTGTAAGTCTTTGGAACTGCTCATCTATAAGTGATTCACGGTCACGGAATAAATAATTACTCTTCAATGGGAGTGAAGTTTCAACCAAATCTTATTCTCCAGATGGTTGTTTCTCAGCCCATGCATCCACTGCTCGATCTTCAGTGGCAGTCTTTCCTGATAGACTAGTCTGCGGAATTTTTTCGAGCAGAGGGATGACAGTTTGGTCAGCCAAAAATTTATGTAGATACTCCAACACTAATTCCAGTGCTTTGCACACTTTAATTGAATCGCCTTCAATTTCTACAGCTCCTTCATCATTGGCAGCATAAAACGGCAGCTCATCTCCTGGAAGAACTTTTATGAACTTATATTTATATCGTATGTTTACCATCTAATACATACATACATATATATAAGCTAAGCTCTAAGGTATTTCTAATATTTATTCGTATGCCATTAGGTTTCTATTTTACTTCAGTATCCATTTTTTTAAGGCTATGATAAAATAGTTTCATATCCGTCAATATGCATCCGCACCTGTCATCTTACTTAAAAAGGAATAAGCATATGATAACACCTGCATACTATATCGCAGTTTACATTCCTAGTTTATTCTCTTTTTTTTATTTCTTGGTTTTGGGGGATAAGAAAGGATGGATAATGTGATACAATGATCTAAGCATGATATGAAGACCTTGTTTTGTAACTTCTTATTTCGGTATAATGACCCCCTTTATTCTTAGATAAGGGAAACTTAACTTTTATCTGCTACGAGTGAAGGTGGAATTACATTATTGGCACAAAGAAATCCAATGTCTTCCAGCAAAAATTGTGGAAGGAATTAAGAAAATTTTCATAAACATGCTTCAGACGAATAACTATGTCAATATAAAACTATACAACACCAGATATGTCACAAATAGATGTAGTTATTATCTTTCAATCAATCACATTATCGTTGAAAACAATGCACGTCCATCTATCAGAGAGAAGATAAATATTTGAAAGAATCTTTATTTTTAAAGATTTAAGTCTTCATTTAAGGAAGCGCAATATTAGAAACTTAAGATGTCATGCAAATGAAATATAAAAAGCAAGGAGGTGTCATGGCCATCCATGATACATATTGGATCCAGCCCTAGATAAAGGGATATAAATGCTTTCAGATGAAGTTGAAAACAAATAAATGATAGAAAATCGAACTTTATATCGTCGTCACAAGGGAAGAATGTTCAATAAGTCCTATGAATTAAAAGCGAATAAAGAATTTAAATGTTTAACTACATACATGAGTCTTCCATTGAATATTTTAGTATGTCTAAACATCGTTATGAAAAATCATTACTAAAAATTGTTTAAAATGTTATTTTTAGACATTGATGTCCTTGTGAAAATGTTCTAATTTGACCATTTATTGATAATTGTTCTAATTTATAGCTATAATATATCTATATTTATCAGATATTTTCCGTTCATTCTCTTTTTATTATTTTTCTTATTTATATATATTTTCTCTATAAATAAAATAATGATATTAAATCATAATACATTTATATGTGTGTTTTAACTAGAATCTACAAAGGAGAATTTGCTTATTTTAGATATTTTTATCTTTTCTATATAATTATAAAATATGAAAAAATGAATTTATTTAATTTAAAAATATATTTAGAATATATTATAATAATATTCCATTTGTTTTTATAGGGCCTTTTCTACGACGTGTAAATTATTCAGTTGTACATTTACAATAACTGATTTGGGCATATGGTCTTTATTAAGTATATTTTTTCTTGTTTTTATTTATAACTATTGTTTACTAGATTTGTTAGCTTAGTTGTTAATTAACACTATTTACTGATCGGCATTTAGATATGTTTTTCGTATATTTTAGCTTAATTTGGAATTACAACTCATGGGCGGTTTTCATAAGATAAATTAAAACATTAAAAAGATAAATAAAAAATCATACTACTTTTGCTTTTCTACGAATCCAGCTGATTGCTAAAAACGGCAACTTTCATGACTTCAGAATAAATTCGAGATAATGAACCTCGTAATACAAGGATTAATATTTCCACCGATGTTTTGGGAACCAAATTGGATTGTGTACCGGAAACCTTACTGAAATAATCAGATCAGGTTGAACCATGTCAACGAGATGATAATGTCATAATTATTTAAAATCAGATTAAACCAAATCATTAAGAAAACGTGATTAACTATCTAATTAAATCAAAATTAATTAAAATATACAATATAATTGAAATAAAAATAAAATGCATACATATATCTTACAATATACTTAAAAAAATCCATATGCATCACAAAATGTCATACATATACCTATATATGTAATATTTGGATTAAATGCTTTATAGAATAGTAGTTTAATAATATTTAAATTTATTACAAACAAAAAGTTAACTCAGCCATGTCCGGTCCCAAGCTCAGGTAAATGAGGAGGGGTTGCGTGTTAGGTAGCCGACAGCCAGCGCAGGAGAGATAAATTCGTAAATAGTGTTCTAAAAGTTCTTCTAAGAACACTATTTATGAATTTATCTTGAAACCGTTCGGATCTTTTAAACATGGATTTAAGCAAACAAACAGATTTCGTTGGGGCGTGTTTTTTGGATATAAGTCCGAGATTGACCCAAGATAGATCTGAATGGAGGCGAAGAATCCATGTAGCTGACCCTACTTAATTGTGGGAAAAGGCTTTGTTATTGCTGTTGATGATTACAAACAAAAAGTTGTAGTGTAGTCATGTTAAATCGGATTTGAAATAATTGATTGAACGGACAATTTGACTAAACTAGTTAACCAAACTGATCCAAGGCATGTTCACTTGTGCAGTCAGATTTTCAAAACACTGATTTCCACGTATTGAACACAACAAACTTGATGCCGGCAGCTTCTTATTTTAATTGTTATAATTAGCAAATTTGAGTTTCGGATTTTTTAAAGTGATTAAGGGAGAGGGTAGGATTGATCCCACGGTCTTTAGAGTGAAAGCTCACTACTTCTACCACCAAATCATAAAGTGGGTTCGAGTTCCGGATTTAGGACTCATTACTTCTCAACAGTATGGAAGTAGTTCTTTTGTGACATGCGCTTCTCAACCATGAAAGTTAAGTTGAAACTTAACATCAAACTCTAGTTCATAATCATCTTATTGATACAGGATGTAAATATAGAAACGCGGTCTTTTATCATAAGGGCAAACTTCCAAAAGCCTTGCCTACTCCATTCGTTCAAAAAAGATTCCAAAGTCCATTCAAAGAGAATTAAAATGGTAATAGCATTTATCTTCTTCCTTTATTAGCAAGCAAACTAGTACCTTTATGACAACTTACTTGAATATTTTCTGGAACAAGCCAGCCGCTTCAATTGAAGATTGCAAACTTTAAGTTATATCTGAAAGTACCTGACGTTGTATTGGTTTATACATGCAGGAGCAGTAGCACAAACGCACAGAATAGCATGAGATGGGAAGAATATGGAAAGAGAAATTGAATGATAACCCTAGCTTAAGCACATATAATGATAAATTACTAGGGACACTAATGAGCAATTAAACATTCTGGAATTTTGGTACAAATAACGAGTCAGTATCTACTCAACAGCAATAGCAATAAGCACAGACCGAGTTTGCTCCTCTCCACTGCAGGAAATCATGTTGGAGAAGAAAACATAAAAGCACTTAAAACAACTATAATTGTCTCCGATAATCACGGCGTGGAAGATCTAATTAGGCCTGGTTGGCATCTCAGTTTCTCTTCCAGACAAGGAAAACTCTGTTGTCAGAGCAATTTAAACATGAGCCAGTGAGGAACGCATTGGATCTGCATTATCAAGCAGGAACCAACAGTACAGCAAATCAGGTGTTGGACAGATTCAACCAATTTCGTGTAAACCCCTAGTCATTCAAAGGAATTCTCTCATCGCCGGAAGGTGTTGAAAAGCATGTACAAAATGGGACTTCCAATGCAGTAACCCTAGAGATTTAATGAACCCCAAATAACCATACTATATCGGAGAATTGAAGCTTCAGGTATGGTAAAGGTTTGCAAGAAGATCCATTTAATTCCGTCAGGTCAGATGACCGACACAACTGGTTCTTCCGAGGCATGATCACATTGAACTCCATTAGCTGCTTCCAAACTAGGAAAATGACCAAGTTACTGACGAAAAGACCACGAAGTATGAGAGCAAAAATCACCCATGAGTGCCATCAGAAACAAAAAGAGGCATCTACCATTTCACATCAGTAACTAAGGTAACAAAGTATATCAAAAATATCAAAATCACCTGCCTCAGCCCCCATCAAGAACCCTCATAGTCCTCGTATCTGTCTCCACAGAACCACATGACCCTGGTACAAAGATATTTCACAGCTGACGAAATCCAGGTACACATAAAAAAGTACAGTAATTGCAAAACATGGGTAACATCTGTCGCAAGACAATAAGCTTTAAGCATTTCATTACCAGCAACAGAAGAGATTCTTGGTATAGATGGCATGCATCCTTTGATTTTCAACATGGATAAAGTACCCTAACACTTACTCTCATGTCATGCATTGTTCCAGGTTCAGAAAGTCGGTATGTGGTATTCGTTCAATCAGACAGTCTAAAGCGAGTAAGCAGGTAGGCGAAAGTATATACGGATTATGCGGTTTCTATTATTTTTATATAAAAATAATTAAAAATATAATAATAAGTTCAAACATTAGATATTTATGTTTCAAAAAATATAACATGGAAGAAATATGAAGTGAAGAGTTTTTTGTACAATGTGATTTCAACCAAAGCATTTCCAAAAGTCATCCAATTTAAAAGAGATAATAATATTCATAACAAAATATCTAAGAATGTTGTGGCTCAAACAAAGGTTCCCACACAAATAATCAAAATCCTATTCTAAGTCGTCAAAAATAATAGGAGGAACTTCATCATCGATGTCACTGCCAGAATCCGTGATAAATTCTTCCTCCTCCTCCACACATGGTAATGCACCCACCTTCCTTTGGCTCCTCCTATGCTCTACCAATTCATCTGCACATCAAGCCTTCACCACCAAGGTCCAAGTTAGTCCTGAGCCTTGGAACACATCTTCTTCGCCTTCCTCTAGTCCAATCCACTCGCTCACGTGTCCTATCCTTGGAAACGAATGGGTATCTTCCTTGCTGAGATTGTCGCTCCTTCAGTTTTGAGTTGAATTTCACAAAAATCAAGTCACTCTGTCTCTTGGTTTCAAGTTTATTCCTCTTTTTAATGTGGATCTGCACCTCAAGTACTTACTACAAATATTAATTGATTGAATATTAGTCTAATCAATAATCATAAATCACAAATGTGGGTGTATTGCTGCGAAAGAGCTCCATTTCCTGTCACATCCAGAAAAAGATGATGTCACTTTAACATCTCCATCGCCATTGCCTTCATGTATGTCGTCTCACCACCATATAGTGAACACCAATTAGCTACAAGAAGAATTAGGATGTCAACTCCTTAGTCGTTAGATTCTTGAATTATGTGTAAAGCGTATACTATAAATGGCATGCTACTACCTAGACCTAACACATCCTCATTGACGGATCCATGCATGATAGCTAATGGTTTTCTTAATGGACCATCTCCATTTTTAGAAAGAACCATTTCTTTTGTTGTGATGACATCTTGAATGTCCAAATCAGGGTAAAATATATTCAAGCAGTACAAAAGGCCATTTATGACAGCTATCTTCTGAAACAGCTTTATCATCCCTATAAAAATAATACGGGTTGAGATAGTGAGCTGCAAGGTGAAGAGAACTATCTAACCTCCCTCTTGACTTTAAATCAATGGCATCAATGTAGGGCTTATATGAATGCTCAACATCTTTAAAAAGACGTTTTATCTCCTTCACATCTTCAAGCCATTCATATACAAAGCTCGACGATGGCCTCTGATCAATCATCTACAATACATGGCATCAATGTAGGGTTTATATGAATGCTCAACATCTTTAAAAAGACGTTTTATCTCCTTCACATCTTCAAGCCATTCATATACAAAGCTCGACGATGGCCTCCGATCAATCATCTACAATACACAAGAGACGGACGAGCAGGGAAAAGACCTTCATGGTCAAGGAAATTTGGCTCCAAAATGATGTACTAAAAACAATTGATCAAACCATTTCACCTTTCCTTATCTTGGACCACTCGCACTCTCTCCATTCATCAGAAGAAAACATCAATCTCAACTTCTCTTTCTTTTCAAACACACTTTGTAGCATGAGAAAACACATGGCAAATCTTGTTTGCCATGGTCCGACTATCTCACCCTTTTGGGTAAAGTTCGCATCAAGCTGGGCATCTTTGCATGGTTGTAGATGAAAATAGTCGGTGTTCTGACCTTTGCTATGCCATTTTTTGACCTTCCGCTCTTTGTCAATTTCTTCAAGCATGAGATCTATGCAGTGAGCAGCACAAGATGGCCAAAATATGTTTCGATATTTTGTCTTGAGGAGCCTCTCGGCCGCCATGTTAGCAGATGCATTGTCAGTCACGACTTGCAATCGCAGACACTCCAACGTCCTTGATGCAATCCTCCACCAAGGAGGATATATATTCAGCGGTGTGTGCATCGGTTGATGCATCCACTGACCTCGGAAAACATGTGCCCAAGCTACAGTTAACACACAAGTTCACTATGCTTCTTCCCCTCATGTCAGTCCATGCATCTGTCATGATCATGGCCTCAAATTTCAGCGAAATTCGGTCGAATTTCTGTCGAATATCGATATCCAGTCGAAATCGAAATTCGACCGAAATGACCGAAATGACCGAAATATGGGGGTCCTAGTACAAAAAATGACCGAAATGACCGAAATTTCGGTGGAAATTCCACCGAAATTCCATCGAAATTCTGTTTTGGTCAATACCGAAATGGTGACCGAAACCGACATTTAAGGCCTTGGTCATGATAGAACATCCAACTTTCTTCCATTCATCCTTATGCCCTTTCAAAAACTCATTTGTGTCTTCCATTTCATCCTTCAACAAAGGCTCTGCAATTTCATAATAAGACGGAACCTTGTAGCCACTTCCGTATTGAGCGGTTGTTTCGTACATGCGTATGGAGTTCTTAGTCGTCACGTTGAAAGGAATATGACAGTTATAGAAGAATTTAACTACATATTTGTTGACACACATGCGATCCCCCTGGGCTAGTGTTTCCTTGATAACAATTTGGCGAATTGTGCCAAATGACGCAATATCATCATTAGATAATCATGGTCTTTTTCAAGGACGTGTTCCTTCACAAGGTGGTGTGGAAGAGCATGTAGCTCTAATCACCACCTCTTTCATTTCTTTCAAACTGATAGTTTTCTTGTTCTTCTTCTTCATGATTCCCTCAACATAATCATGTATCTCCTTCTGCACTTCAAAGTCCACCTTTGGACATGATTTCCAATTCCCTTTAATGTGTCCAAGATGTTTCATTCGATTGATTCCTCCTTTCCAGACTTTGCCACACAAGCGACAAGTCATGGAATTCGGATCGATCTTCTCCATGAGATACGCATATTTTCTTCCTGTATCAGTAGATCCATGTGGAACAAAAAACACACGTTCCGCAACATGTGTGGGTTCTGAATCCATAATAACTTAAAGTGTGGGAAAACGGTTCATAAATCCTAAAAAGAAAAGAGATTAATTATCCAATATTCCGTGAAATAGTTTAATTCAAACAAAGTACGGTCACATGAATGACACGAACATATATAATTTTAACATTCTATAGTGATGAATAAGCTCATTAAGGAAGCAGATTAATTATCTAGTATTCCGTGATTTTTCTCGAGACAAAGTTGGAAAAGTTGGAAATTAAAGGAAAAACGTACAAAATATACTAAAAATGTTGTTTCCCGTGAAGAACTTTAGAGCACTTAATAATGTTCTAGCACAATGTCATTTTCTTGCAAATTAATAACCTAAAAACTATTATAAATGCTTTCATTAATGCTTTCCCACTGCCAAGATAAAGATTAAAGTATTTCAACTATAAAAAGTAATATAATGAGATATATGAATTCAATAGTTGTTCTCAAGGTAGGAAATATCGATATCGATATCGTATCGATCTGTACAGAAAAGAATATATCGAGATATATCACCGATATATCGACGATGTCGGTGGAAATATTAGAAATGGCTCAAAAGGGCTATTTTTTACCATATTTAGAAATTAAGATCATCCAAGATATTAAAACAACAAATGACCTATAAATGCACACTTATATCACACATGTTTATCATTTATACCCCATGTATCGCACATATCGGTCATATCAAACATATCGACGTTAATGTTGATTCCTGACTTATAGATATTGGAAATGGATTCAATCCAAGTTCTTATAACATTAAAGAAATTACAAATATACAATTAGATGACGCATATAGATCATCTATGACCCTTATATCACACATATTGGTCATATTGAACATATCATTGTTAATGTAAATTGATGATTAATAAACATTAGAAGTGGAATCAAAGTAGCTAAGTTAAGCACACTTAGAACAACTATTTTGTTCATAGAAGGCAGTGAATGGCATTGAGATGAGTCATTTGAGTTAAAAAATGTACGTAATGATTAACAAATCAATGTTTATTTGGTATAAAGATTTGTCTTTTCACAAAAATAAATGAAAAAATGTATATTAATGCAATATTGTAAAAGAGATTGCCTAGTCACGGGGAGTTTAGAACCAAGAATTCCATGGAGGGTGTTGGAAAATCGGAAGCGGAAGTGAAAACATGGAAAAAGATAAATAACACGAAGAACGGCGGGATTTTACGTGGAACCCTACTCCCTAAGGAGCGGGATGAAACCACGGGAGAAGCCCTCAAATGGGGCGGATATTCTATTGAAGTTCTCAATGAGTACAGGGGGTGTGGCGATCCTTATATAGGTGCTCAAGGGAGAATATTCTATAAGATATTCTCCATAGAATATTCTCTTAACAAATAGCCACACAGAATATTCTCTAACACTCCCCCTCAAGCTGGAGCTGAGAAAGCTGCAGCTTGCAACAAAAAGAAAGTATACACCACATCCTCACACGATACATCACAAGAACACATGTCGCTGCTGGTAGAGGACCATGCACGAGGACGGGTCTGTGGCTTTCAGGTCATCGGAACGTGTCTCTGTCATGCCTGTAGAACCGCTGCGATATTAGGTCACCGGAACGTATCTCTGTCGTGCCTGCAGGTCACCGGAACGTATCTCTATCGTGCCTGGAGTAGAATCGCTGCAGAAGAAGAAGTCCAGCGCGGAGTAGTAGTTGGGTCGCAAAAAAAGAAGTATGCACCCTATCGAAGAAACTGATGCTCGGTGAAGATGGATGTTCTGTAGAAAGCTGGAGTGTCGATTTGTGAGTCGTAAATGGACAATTGTAAAGAATACATTTCTGACTCCCCCTTTCTCCCATACTTGATAGAATAGGAGCATATAGCAT
The DNA here is from genome assembly GCA_037367405.1 of Ottelia alismoides. Classification (NCBI taxonomy): domain Eukaryota; kingdom Viridiplantae; phylum Streptophyta; class Magnoliopsida; order Alismatales; family Hydrocharitaceae; genus Ottelia; species Ottelia alismoides. The sequence goes on along the minus strand of JAZKJV010003390.1, from coordinate 393,874 downwards.
CAAGTTGGGAGAAACAAATGAATAGCATGCATTTTTTTGTGCTTCGTCATTTTTATTTTTGCACGATTCACATTTTTTTATTTTTTTTATTTTTGCATTTTTTTAAGTCGTTCAACCCTTTTTTTCGACTTTGCAAATCTTTTTTTTTGAAAATATTGCGTACGGCTTTTTTTTCTTTTCCCCTCCTTTTTTTGTACGCGTCTTTTTTTTCTCTTTTTTTTGACAAAAAATCATTGACCCATTTGGGCCTAAAAGACAACCCCACTCTTTTTAAAAATAACTGCCCAACAGTGCTTGGAAGTAACATTTTTTTTGGCATTTTCCAGCCCACTTGGGCCCTAATTGCATCGCACGCCCCCCCCCCCCCCTTTGTTTCTTTAACGTGCCCGCTAGGGTTCCCGTGTTGAGAACCCTCTCGTAGTTCACAAACAGCCGCCGCCCCTGAGTGTCATGCCCCGCGCTTGGGTACTGCACGCGCGAGGAGAAGGGTGCGCGTTTGGAGAGGGAGACTCACGCAGTGGGATTCGAGGGGCCAGGAGCTCGCGGCGAGTGAGGAGGGCGGAGCCCTGCGCCTGTGCTCGATAAAACGCCTGGAGTGTATCGCACGCGCCGCCTGGAAGAATGGGGGCGCGTGAGGCTTGCCTAGGAGGAGAAACTCGGGGCGCGGTTGCACGCGCCGTGCGCGCGTTGTTGGTGGGCGCGCGCGAGGGTATCACCTGCTGGAGAAGATCGGTTGAATCTGCTGCTTGCGGGCGCGGCTGAAGGAGCCGCCTGGGCGAGGGAGGAGGATGCGTGCTGCCACCCAAGCAGCGACCTGGGCGCGTGATCGGGGGTCCCGCGCGCCTGCGATGGAAGAACTCACCAGGGCGCGAGATCTGGAGGAAAGGACCTTTGGGAATCGCGCTAGGCAGTCGTGCCGTCGCCGTATGTGGCTGGATGAGGGCACCGCCAAGGAAGAAGAAGTGCAGTCGCACCTGATGCGCGGCGAGGAGCTATCTCCCGCACGCCGCCTACGCGCGAGGAGCGAGGAGCAGCGTGTGGTGCGCTGCGGAGATCTGCATTGCGCCTGGCGCTGCTACTCCTGGATCTTGTTACCTGGCGCAGAGAGGGAACAAACTTGCAGGGTTACAGAACTGCAGTCGCTTGGGAGCATTTGTAAGGAGATATGAAGATGATCCAGATTAGCCGCCTCCTGGATCTTGTGGCTTCAGGATGAGGAAGTGCTCCTATGATTTCAGGAGGAAACCCTAGACCTTCAACTTGTGGATCATGAACTTTGAAATTTCCAGAACTTGAAATCCTTAGAACTTGGACTTAAACTTGAACAAATCCGAACACAATAATTTTCAAGAGCAAATAATAACTGAATCGAATCTCGAACAAAATAATGAAAATAATTCCTCGAGAATCGAACCCGCTCTGATACCATGTTGGAAAATCGGAAGCGGAAGTGAAAACATGGAAAAAGATAAATAACACGAAGAACAGCGGGATTTTACGTGGAACCCTACTCCCTAAGGAGCGGGATGAAACCACGGGAGAAGCCCTCAAATGGGGCGGATGTTCTATTGAAGTTCTCAATGAGTACAGGGGGTGTGGCGATCCTTATATAGGTGCTCAAGGGAGAATATTCTATAAGATATTCTCCATAGAATATTCTCTTAACAAATAGCCACACAGAATATTCTCTAACAGAGGGTAAGGTAGGAAATATTGATATCGTATCGGTCCTCCCATTCGAAAATGACGTAAAAAGTGATTTTTTCCATGAATTTAGATCATCCTAATTATTAAAATAATAAATAACATACAAATATACGTTTATATGCAAGAATGAGGTGTATTTAAGACATTAATACACATTATTACATACAAATCACTGGTTGTTGATGCTGACAACTGAGCAAACTGCTAACTACTAAGATGTATTCTGGACATGTGATTCTAACTTGATCAGTATTAAACTTGTTTTCATCTATATTGCCAAAGAGTGCGAAGTCTACCAATTGAAGAACCGTCGTATGCACTCCCATGTAGCATCATACCCTACCAGGTGTCGGTCTCGCTGTTTTAATACTAGGGGTAGCAAAATAAGTAGTGAAATCGAGCTTACAAGGGTAATATCATTGATATATATAGATATCGACGAAATATCGATGATACAATCAATATCCAGATAATTTTGTGCTGAAATCAATCAATTTCGAGCGATATGGCTCGATATCGCCGATATATCAGGCACATATCGATGATATACGGTAAATGGATATCTAAGCCGGTATCGGTATGGGCTCTCCACTGATACTGATATAGCAATGATATATCATCGATATATCGCAAACTTGCAAAAGTCGGCTGACTAGGCCGACTAGTCGGCCCGACTAATCGAGTCAGGGGGGTAGCCGACTCGACTAGTCCTAGTCGGCCGTTAGTCGGTCCACCCAACTAATCTACCGACTTTTACAACAACTTTTTTTATTTTTTTTAGTTTTTCACTTTTTTAAAGCAAACATATTCTAATATGCTTAGTGTTATATTTAAAGTCAATTACTTCTTTTGTTTCATTATGATGGCATATAAAATGTACAAATATATGCATAAATATAAGAATATATGTACAAAAAATGATTTATGTATTTAAAATAATTAAAAAATTCAAAACCGACTAATGACCGACTAATTTCGATTAGTCGTCCAACTGCCGATTAATCCTTAGTAGGTGACCCCGCCGACCGAGTATCGACTACAGCTTTCTGCAACCTTGATATATCGCGATATAGCCTACCATGGTTGTTCGAATATTTATGATATTGAGGATTAACATATAACACTATATATCAGGTGAAAAAATAAAGAACAGTGTCATGTGGAACTTCTTCCACTGAAGTATATGAATATGCTAGAAACATTAATGGGAAATTGGTGGAAAGGCAAAAAAGAGGAGGAAATTACATAAAAAGAGATATTAGGAGAGGTGGAGGAGGAGCAACCAAACAGAGGTGCAACTTGAGTCAGGCGGAGGAGCAGCCAAACGATGGTGTAATGTAAGCGGAGAAGAACATCGAAGGTGGAGGAGCACTTGTTGGCGGAGGAGAACACCGGAGGCGGAGGAGCGTTGGTTGGCGAAGCACACCAGAGGCGGAGGGGTCTGCGGGAATGAGGTTAGCCAGTTAGGGCTTCGTAGCGTCAAGGGTGGGGGATTGCTTGTATTGGGGCTTCTTAGCGTCGGGTGGGGGAGGGTTGTTGTTGGGCAAGGATGGGTTTTGTTCGAGTATCGGGTGGGTAGTGTGAGTTATCAAGTCGGGTACGGTTGGGGTTACAACAACTCAGCAAGCTCTATTACATATGTGACCGCATATGTGGATTACTCAAACCAAGTATGCGCCAAGACCGCACAACCAATACATAGGTCATATGCGATGATCTACAGGGTCTGTGTCCGTATATGTGGCCGCATATGCAGCCGCCTGATCGAAATTTTTGAACCTTGGCTAAATGCTTCCAAGTAAGAGGCCATTTTGGAAACAAGCACCACATTTCAGGGCAGACACTCTTGCAATTTTTATTTTTCAAGTTTCAATATCATTCTTCCATTTGGCATACATTCAGCCATGCATAACTAATGAGAGTTTCCAAATCATCAAACACCTCATGTTAGTTCCTTAAATTGCCATACAAACACAAAAGCTCATGGACATTTTCCCATAAATTACCATCCAAACATAAAAGCAATAAGAACCTCAAAAGCAATATAAAAATGAACAAAACTTTTTTTTTAATTAGCAGGCCATCTTGTCTGATCTGACAATATCATCCACTCTAGCAGCAGTAATCTGCTGCTGATGGATTTAAAACTGAATGTGGCATCGTAGGTTTCAAACGATTATGGATATACCCACAAATGTTTAACAAAATCCATTTTTGGAGATCGACTCTTTTGGCTTAAGTTATGGGTTTAGAAATGTCGAAATATAAAATAAGTATGACATCACAAACAACAACAGCAACAACAAAGCCTTAACATCACAAACAAGAACACCAAAAATGAATCAAAAGAGGGGGAAACATGCGAAAATGACCACCCAAAATTTTATTGAAAGGATAATGTTAGAAAATAAACATGCGGAAGCAAATCAGAGAAAAGAATAAAACTTTATGGAACACCGGGATTGTTACGTGGAACTCTACTCCCTACGGAGCGGGATGAAACCATGGGAGAAGGTCTCAAAGGACTATATGTTGCATTCAACTCAATTGATACAGGAGGTCTGGGGCTCCTTATATAGCCTCCACAGAGCCTCCAAGTCCCACCACTGGTAGATGTGGGACTAAACACTGGGATGAGATAAATGGATCCTGGACTGATCCATTAACCCATCTACAACTCATGTGGTGCACAACCAAATACTTCAACATTCCCCCTTAAGCTGGAGCATGCAATGCTCAGCTAGGACAAGCATAAAGAAACTCAACTCACAATACATGACACTATAGATAATATCAACTCAACGTGCACAACTGTCGACTGCTGTCGAGGACGTTGCTTCTCATGTCATGCAAGTGAGGAGGATGAACAGGCTGGAGTGTGAGTAAATTGAATCTCCTCGTCGGAGAACATGTGCTCTGTATTGCGCCTGTCAGAATCACTACAATTGGAAATGAGTCTCCTCGTCGGAGTACTCTGGCCCGCCACAACATGTAGACAACTGCTCCATCTCTGAAAAGGGCCGAACTGAAAAGGTCGTGGAGTGCAATCCTCGTCGGAGTCTACGGTCGCTGGAGAATGGAGTCTGAAGAAGTCTCCTCTTCGGAGAACTGGGTCTCTCTCATCTGGCACAGAGAATGGTACTCTACTCTGAAGTCCCTATGATACCACATGAAAATCCTTGCCCACATAGCATAGGGAATGGTCCACTACTCTTGAGTCTCTATGACTCACATGAAAACTCTGGCCGAAACAACAAAAATGATGGGAACCACGAAACTGAAGATCGCACACTCGTGCGTCTTGAGCTGCAGACTCGAAACATGAAATCGAGTTTGAACATCTGACGATTGTCGAGTCTGAACAATCCGGTTGGTCTGACAAATCTGAAATCTGGAGAAGACATGTGATCTACATATACTCCCCCTTTCTCCCATACTGGTCGGAATGAAGACATCGGCCAAGTTGGGAGAAGACAAGATAGATGGGGAGAAAAATCAAATAAGCCGATTACACATTTTTTTTCGACTTTTCTTCTCACATGTTTTAAACATTTTTAAGTCGTTTCACATCATTTTTTTGGCTTACCTTACAACACTTTTTTTCTCGACTATATCATTCACAATTTTTTCTAATAGTCGTCATCAAAAAAAACTTAAATAAGTCGTATCATTTTTTCGGCTTTTTACTCTCTCCTTTCTTTTTTTGCAAATATACATTTTTTATCTTTTGTGTACGCCTTTTAAATTGTACATGCCTTTTAAAAAAAACTCGGCACAAAGGGCCCGAAGACTAAATCGTTGTAACCCATGTTCTTGAACACAACCGTCCCCATCGGGGCTTCTTCTTCGCTGCCCCCATCTAGGCTTTTCAGAGTGGCCAACTGTTCTCGGAGATCGAGAGCGTCGAAGCCTTTGGCGGGAAGGGTTGGAATGTCGCTGGAGTTCCGCCGCCTGTTGCGGCAGGAGAAGAGAAGCAGTGGAGATACCGCTTGAAAGAGGGAGGTTGGTTGTGGAGATCTCGTTGGTATCATTGGGATCGAGCTAGACCTTGCTCTTGCCGCAGCAGAGGACACTGGCGGAAATACAAAGCTTTTTCTTTTAGATGGGAAATTATCTATAATATTTTTTAATTAAAAAAGGAGAAACACTCCAGATGTTTCCACCCCAAGCACTTATTAAGAAGGAAATGTTACAAAAAAACTAACAGCAACTAGGTCACAAGGAGAGATCTAGCTAAACATACAACATTATCAATATAAAATCTATGTGAACTAAAAATCAGCCCATTACGAGAGAAACAAATCTCCCAGATCGCCAAGATGGGTCGCAGCTGCTCCGTCACAGCTCTGGACTAGTTGGCAACCAAGAAGCCCCAAAAGTTTTCAATGGAAGAAAGGTCCATCCACAAATTGCTCATCACTAAGATTGCAGAAGTCAGTAGTCAGTACTCGACCGACTGGGTCACTGATTAAAGATTAATCGGCAGTCATGAAAGTAATCCGATTTAGTCAGGCACTAATCGGTTTTGAATTTTTTTTCTATTTATTTTAAATATATACATTAATTTTGATAGATATACTCTCATATTTATGCATAGATTTAGCTATTTCCATATTTATAAGAGCTGAAAAAAAAAAGCAATTATAGCCGAAGGTGTAGTCATCTACATAGTTACGAACTCACAAGTTACTAATCAACAAAACCCTAAAATAATAGTGTACAATAAAGCACTCAAACAATAACTATACAGCGACACCATCACGATGGCACAGAAGACTACCGGCAGCAGGCGCTTGAGGATGAGCTCTCTGAGACGCCGCTTGAGGTGCTCTCGCACTGCCTGCGCGCGAGAGAGAGGAGTGACCTGCCGCCAGTGTGCTAACCCTGGAAAAAGCATGGAAGGACATATCGATATCGACAACATATCGATACAATGTCGATACCGATATATCGCCAATATATCAGCGATATATCGACGCATATCGCCGAAACCCGGTATCCATTAGGCATTTTTCTCCTATCGATACCTGATATATCCATATCGGCGATATATCGGTGACCTGTCGATACCGATATATCGCCGATATATCGACGATATATTGCGATATGGCGATCCATGGGAAAAAGAGCTCGGGGAGTGATGCAGTAAAAAAAATTGTGTCGACGGAAAATAATTATTGATGGTGAAAATTTGGTGGAAGAATGATTTGGAGGGGTTGAGAGGAGACGAGCACTTCGGTTGCGCGAGATTTCAGGGATGAAACGCGAAGATCGTTGAGAGAGAGAGGCAAAGAGAGATCAACTCAAATTTTCATATCAATTGAATTGTCCCTTACAATAGGCTACCAACCTCTTTATATAGGAGAGGTGGAATTACAAACTTAGAAAGAAATTCGAATTCAAATAAAATCTGACTCGATCCTAACTGATTCTAATTGATCCTTAACTAATTTTATCTACCAAAAAGTTGAGATTACAATCTCAATTTATTTAAATAAAATATGCAACTAATAGAAAATAACTAATTGAGGACGAAATTCCCTAATTTGAAAAATCCCCAAATCAGCCCTCTGATTCAATTTGATTTGCCCTACTAATTTGGGAAATATTGCATCAATTCTCCTCCACTTGAAAAATTCATCTCCTGACGAATTGCTCGAGCTGCGTTCCGTCGGTGGAGAATTCCATCTGGATTGGTTGAGCAGAGATCCCCAATTTTGATCATTTTCCATGTTACGTTTGTATTTTTTTTCCACTGAGGGGTATGGCTGCAAATGTTTTACCCCTTCAACTAAAACAATACCTTTTAAATTCCCCCCAACTTTACACTTTATAAAAAAGGTTTTGAGTGGAGGTTATTGTTTGCAAAATTTCCAAATCAACCTCTCAACCACAAATTTCAGGGATTTGGTTGGTCTTGAAGAGAGATCCCACGCTAGGGTTCCTTGCTCCCACAATAAGAAGTGGTGGCGCCGAGATGGGAGAAGGTGTCGGCAGTGGTGATCTTCACTAGCGCAGCCCTCACCACACGCGCGAGGAAGGCAGGAACGAAGGTGGAAGACCGTGTGGTTGTAGCGGTAACGGGCGCGGGTGGGGGGGCCTGGGCGAGACTCACAGTTGCGGGGGTGGGGCTTGCCGCATGAGTTCGCACCCCAGTAAGGGGGTCTCGTGACCGAGAGAAGGTGCTGGCGGCAGCGACCTCCTCGGAGGCAACACCACGGGCGGAGGAGGCGCATAGATGGTGCATAGGTTGCACGTGAGCGGTGGATACCGCAGGCTCGACCCTCGGTGCTGGTGCATGGGACTGGGAGGGGCCGAGCATATAAACTTGGAGGTTGCCGGCGATGGTGGTCCCTCTTACGCACATAGGACCTGCTTCGGTTGCAGATTTGGAGGTTTGGAGCTTCCTGAGGATGGTATAGCGTTGGAGTTGGCGGGAGTAGAGGATGGGGACCCGCTTGCTCAACAGTTTTAAGCACTGATAAATCGATGATTTTGTGTTCTTCCTCGTAAAGACTTTCGTCAAAAACAGAGCCCAAGTCTTCGTTATCTTCTTGTACAATAGTTGTATCAAATAAACCTTTGTCATGAATAAAAATACCTTCATTTCGTGCCTCAAAATTGGGTTGAATAGCAGCAACAGCGGTCTGATTTTTGTTGTCGACGAGTGATTCTTCCTCGATTTGCGTGTCCAACCATTCTTGAACTTTGATGCTGGATACAAGGCATTGCTTGAAGCCTTGAATTTCCTTGAACGCAAGCGAGAATACGAGTCGTGGGTGAGACAACTTAGATCGAATTGCAACCTCCAATATGCAATCAGATCGTTGAATCATAGCTCTGATACCAAATGATGCTGTAAAAAATTTGCGTCGATGGAAAAATAATTATTGATAGTGAAAATTTGGTGGAAGAATAATTTGGAGGGGTTGAGAGGAGAAGAGCACGCCGGTTGCGCAAGATTTCGGGGATGAAACGCGAAGATCGCTGAGAGAGAGAGAGAGAGGCAAAGAGAGATCAACTCAAATTTTCATATCAACTAAACTGTCCCTTACAATAGGCTACCAACCTCTTTATATAGGAGAGGTGGAATTACAAACTTAGAAAGAAATTCGAATTCAAATAAATCTGACTCGATCCTAACTGATTCTAATTGATCCTTAACTAATTTTATCTACCAAAAAAGTTGAGATTACAATCTCAATTTATTTAAATAAAATATGCAACTAATAGAAAATAACTAATTGAAGATGAAATTCTCTAATTTGAAAAATCCCCAAATCAGCCCTCTGATTCAATTTGATTTGCCCCTATTTGGGAAATATTGCATCAATTCTCCTCCGCTTGAAAAATTCGTCTCCCGACGAATTGCTTGATCTTCAATGCATCGTCGGAGAATTCGATCTTGAAATTCCTCCAATCGTATCATTTTCAATGTTACGTTTGTAATTTTTTTCAATTGGATGGCGTCTCTGCAATTTTCGTACCCCTCCACTTAAGAGGATTCCATAGCATAACAAATCCTCCAATTGCCCATTTTGATAAAAAGTTAAAAACTTTCGTAAGGGGGCCTTCCCTGCAATTTTTCCAAATTAGATCCCAATTTCCATGCTGAGTGATTTCTTTCCATCGTGAGGAAATCCCAACCCTTACTAGGGTTTCGACTCCTATAGAGACTCGACGGCACCGTGTTTGGCGGTGAAAGCGGCAGTCGTGCCAGAAACGCGGGTGGCAGCAGCGGCAAGGCTTCGAGAACACTTGGAGGCGACGGCGACGGCGGTCACTCGAGCCGTGTGCATGGGGCCGATGGCCACGCTTTCGAAGAGGGCAGCGATGAGAGGCTGGACGAGTACTCCTTCGGTGCAGCAGTAGAGAGATGAGACGGTGGATGGTAGGGAAGGGTTGTAAGGGAGACGATACGGGTGGGGAGTGAGTGATGGGCGCAGGGGGTGCGAGGGTGGCGATGGGAGAGGGCGATGGGGCTGGGGTCTGCACCGCACTGGGTGCGGGAGTGGCAGATGGGGAGAATGGCGGTGGTGGTGGGGCAGGGAGGGTCGCCAGGGGGACGAGGGTGGCGGCGAGAGGGGGCTTTGGTGCAGGAAGTGTGAGTGTGGCGGCGGGAGGGGGAGGCGACGATGGGGCTGGTGACGTCTTTGGCGGCGGCGATGGTAGTGGTGGTGTCAGTGACGCCAGGACTTCCTGGACAGCAATGAAGGGGACTTCGGCAGGGAGATCGTCATGCTCTTCTGCGATGCTTTCGTCGTATATCGGTTCCATACCTTCCTATACAGCATGTTCGGTCGGAGAAAATCGATAAATTCGTTTCTTCCCCCACGGGATCCTCATCGTATATGGGTCCCGAATCTGTGTTGCTTCCTTGTACAACACTTGTATCCAGAAAATATTCATTGAAATTAAAAATACCTGCACTTTCTTGGTCGAAATCGCGTTGAATCAGGGAATCGACGATCTGATTTTTGTTGTTCATGAGCGATTCTTCCTCGATTTGCGTATCCAACCATGCTTGGACTTTGAAGCTAGATATAAGGCGTCAAGGCCCTAAATGTCGGTTTCGGTCACCATTTCGGTATCGACCAAAACAGAATTTCGATGGAATTTCGGTGGAATTTCGACCGAAATTTCGGTCATTTCGGTCATTTTTTGTACTAGGACCCCCATATTTCGGTCATTTCGGTCATTTCGGTCGAATTTCGATTTCGACTGAATATCGATATTCGACGGAAATTCGACCGAATTTCGCTGAAATTTGAGGCCATGTAAGGCGTTTCTTGAACTTCCTCGAACGAGAGCGTGAATGCGAGCCATGTGAGAGACGACTCAAATCGAACTGCATCCTCCAAAATGCGATCAGATCGTCGAATCGTAAGAACGATTCGGTTGCCATGCTCTGATACCAAATGATGCAGTCGGAAAATTCGTAACGGAGAAAATAAATTTTGGTGGGAGAAATTTAAAGAAGAGAGGGAGAAAGAGAAGAACGCGTCGGTTACATGGGGTTTTGGATATGAACTGCGAAGATCGCGTCGAGGGAGAGATCAAGGTTCAGGAAAGCGGTATGCGTATGCGTTCGGACAGGTCACTGAATAGCGCTTAAGCGGTATACGGGGTCTATGCGGTTCTACGCGATTTCCTAATTTTTTATTTAAAAATAAATAAATATATACAAAAATAACTACAATAGAACTAAATTAAGTATAATTATGGTCCAACAGAAGATCTAATAAAAATAACTTTCATATAGAGTTCAAAACAATCTTTATCAATCAAATATCAATACTTCAATAGAACAGTTAGCACACAAAATAAATGACAACAATCAATAAAATAAAGAAGTTAGCACACAAAATGCCTCTATTATTGAATATAATGTCATTTATCTCTCTCGTTATATTTATAACTAGTCCTCCATCAAAAGTACCAAACTTTACATATAATATATTGCATTCATAATAACTATTAGTTGGCTAAATTAGTTTGCTAAATTATTAGTACATTATTCTTTTTCTTCCTTGCGTGTTTACTCCAATCTCACATTACAACTACTTTGATGATGGATTTAAATGGTCATGGAATGCTTGGTTGGCATACATGCAAAAGCAAGGAAAACGTGGCACAAAACACAATAAAAATGTGGTACAAATTAAAAAATAAAAAATAAAAAATTGTATATGCGGCCACACATACCGCATATGCGACCGCACAGCCCGCATAAGCGCACAGGGCGCATAATGGGGGGCTTCATGAAAGCGGTGCGCTGAGGGCACCGCATACGCATATGCGGCCGCACGGGTCGCTTTCGTGAACACTAGGAGAGATAGAGACAAAGAGAGATAAACTCAATTTTTATTATGATCTGAATTGTCCCTTACAATAGGCTACCAACCTCTTTATATAGGAGAGGTGGAATTACAAACTTAGAAAGAAATTCGAATTCAAATAAAATCTGACTCGATCCTAACTGATTCTAATTGATCCTTAACTAATTTTATCTACCAAAAAAGTAGAGATTACAATCTCAATTTATTTAAATAAAATATGCAACTAATAGAAAATAACTAATTGAGGACGAAATTCCTTAATTTGAAAAATCTCCAAATCAGCCCTCTGATTCAATTTGATTTGCCCTGTCAATTTGAGAAATATTGCATCAATATAAACTTGGAGAAGGCGCATAGATGGTGCATAGGCTGCACGTGAGCGGTGGATACCGCAGGCTCGACCCTCGGTGCTGGCGCATGGGACTGGGAGGGGTCGAGCGTATAAATTTGGAGGTTGCCGGCGACGATGGTCCCTCTTACGTACATAGGACCTGCTTCGGTTGCGGATTTGGAGGATTGGAGCTTCCTGAGGATGGTGTAGCATTGGAGTTGGCGGGAGTAAAGGGTGGGGACCCGCTGGCTCAACAGTTTTAAGCACAAAATCGTTGATTTTGTGTTCTTCCTCGTAAAGACTTTTTTCAAAAACAGGGCCCAAGTCTTCGCCATCTTCTTATACAATAGTTGTATCAAATAAACCTTCGTCATGAATGAAAATACCTTCATTTTGTGCCTCAAAATCGGGTTGAATAGCAGCAACAGTGGTCTGATTTTTGTTGTCAACGAGCGATTCTTTCTCGATTTACGTGTCCAACCATTCTTGGACTTTGATGCTGGATACAAGGCGTTGCTTGAACTTCCTTGAACACGAGAGAGAATACGAGTCGTGGGTGAGACGACTCAGATCGAATTGCAACCTCCAGTATGCGATTTATCTGTGCCATGGAGAGGCCGCCTAGAGCCATGGAGAGGCTCCGCCTGGGACGAGGGCTTTGCGAAGTGCGGCTTGAGGGGGCACTGCCTGCGCACCGTAGAGAAAGATCGCGATTGGAGCTGCGAGATTTGCTACTCAAGCTGACGTCGCCAGCGCCTTTGAAGCTTGTTACGCCGCAGGGGAGGAGATGCGGTTGGTGCCTTCGCGCGAGGGCATGCCGCTTGGAGTCATGCGGCGGTCTGGAAGGTGTGCAGCACCACACGAGGGCACATGAGATCAAGGCTTCGTGGAGATGAAGGGATGGAGATGGCCTTGCGTGAGATGGAGATGGCATAAGATGGCGACATGGATTGAACATGTTGAAGTCGACGACAGATCGCTGATGGAGATCCAATCGAAGTGTGCGGAAATGCCCTTTCTGCCTAGAACCCGGGCTATGCGAAGCAGGCTTCACGTGAATAGAAGCCCTAGATGAAGATGTGGTTGCCAGGGCTTCAAGGGTGCGGCCGTGCACAGAGATCACGCACGCTACAGGAATAGAAACCCTAGATGTTCCTTTAAATTTGAAAAACCCACGGACTGGAACATCTAAAAAACAAACTCAAAATTGAATCTCGAATCTCGAACAACAAATAAAGAACACAAAACTCCTCAAGAACAAATCCTCGAGAATTGAACCCACTCTGATACCATGTTAGAAAATAAACATGCAAAAGCAAATCAAAGAAAAGAATAAAACTTTATGGAACACCGGGATTTTTAAGTGGAACCCTACTCCCTAAGGAGCGGGATGAAACCACGGGAGAAGGCCTCAAAGGGCCATATGTTGCATTCAACTTTCTCAATTGATACAGAAGGTATGGGGCTCCTTATATAGCTTCTACAAAGCCTCTAAGTCCCACCACTGGTAGATGAGGAACTAAACACTGTGATGGGGTAAATGGATCCTGGAGTGATCCATTTACCCATTTATAACTCATGTGGCGCACAACCAAGTACTCCAACAGATAAGAAAGGCACTTACAGAGATCAAGACTCGAGGAGAGTCTAAAAACAAAGATAGACCTTTTCTACACCCATTCAGCATAAACCCCAACAAAAAGACCTCTCAAACCATGATCCCCTCTAGTAAAAAAACTCTGAGAACAACACCCTGACCGAACACCATTCAAGGAGTGCCCTATCGTAAGCTAGCAGCCCTGGATCAGAATTATATGATTCAAGACAATCCTGATAACCCAACAGCACACACAAATCCTAATGCTACGCAATATAGGACTACACAATTGCAATAATTGATCTTGGGGAGGTAAACCTACCCATCTGAAACAGAACTCTAACAAGAAATGAATTATGAATGTGACATCCTAGTAAGCATATGAATAATGATATATCCACTTCCGTCAACAAGCATATCCATTTTTACAAACTATGCATATGCTTTTTCAGTTTACGGATTTTGTTGGAATAAATGAATGTGGAGAATGAAATACTTTTCTACCTATCAGCAGATACGGATATAAATATTAGGATCTTGACAGATATGTATGAACATGTGACTAAGAGAATGCAAGGCCCTAAATATCGGTTTCGGTCACCATTTCGGTAACTAACCGAAAGAAAATTTCGGTGGAAATTCGATCGAAATTTCGATCATTTTTTGTACTAGGGCCCCCCATATTTCGGTCATTTCGGCCATTTCGGTCAAATTTCATTGTCGACTGGATATCGATATTCGATAGAAATTCGACTTAATTTCGCTGAAATTTGAGGCCATGAGAGAATGTGGGTGTTATATAGAATACATAGATATATAAAACATGTATATGAAGTGCGCATTTCATATTCTATAGTCACACAATCTTACATGCAAAAGTACATGCATAGATTGGTGAAGAGTAGAAAAGAGGGAAAAACGAAAGAGCAAGGACGATCGGCACCAGCAAGCTCCTCTATAAGCTCCAATTTCAAAGTAACATACATATCATATTTCCTTTTAGTACATAAATGTCTTTCTTTAAATAATCAGTTGAGTTTTTTGTTACATGCTCTCCTCTTTTTAGATTCTCTATGTATTCATTTATATATTATTCAAACTATCATTGAATACTTTAGAAAGGATCACTTACCTGAGGTAAGTCTTCAAGTATATTGTGAGACAACCACTTTTAAACATGTTTACACAAGTATTTGCTTCTATATTGATAATCACTTTCACGGATACAGTGACATATTATTCATATTCATATCCAAATCAGTGTCTGACTTTAAAAATAGATACAGATAATGGCAAGGCTCATATCCACATCCATATCCATCCATTTGCATCTCAAAAAATCCATGTTTTATTGCTTTGACTCACAAATAGAAATTGAAGGTGTAGAAGTGACAGCTTGAAGAAGAAGAAACCCATACCTCAACATTCACGTTGGTGTCTTCTCTCTTATATATAAAATGAATGACAATAACAAATTAAAAGAAGAATTAATATTAAGTTAAAAAATAGGGAAGAGAACTTACCAAAAATATAACACCATAAAAAACTGAAAATTTTCAGAAAGGAAGGAGAAAAACTTAAACGGCAGGCAAGTTTTGGTATTTCCCAGTTTACCAATAATAGGTTCTAAAAACCAGCAGTACCTAAGGAATATGAAGGCATAAAGCAACCCATCATAAAAATGAACAAGCTACAATAATCATTTGCATGCATTGTGCTTAGAATTGCAGAATGCTATCTCAGCATAAGTCCACAACAGTAAGTGTTCTTACAAGGGTATGGTATGAATAGGCATTTTCATTTTACGCAAATTATGGAAACAGTAGCTTTTTTCATATTTTTGGTAGATATTAATAGGACTGATATGCTTTTATAATTACCAAGAGATACAGACACAAATATTATAGATTTTAACCACTAGTCAATAGGTGCATGTGCATTATATAACATATATGTTAGACGAAAGGGAGTCTTTGTTATAATTCGTAGGAAAACCCTAGGCTCTCTTATATAGGGAGAGGCCTTACGGGTAAATTACATGGATGTCTAAATAAACGAAAGAAATAGAAACAGGGTACATAAACATATGATAATACTAGAAACTATCTCTACACTCCCCCTCAAGGTGGAGCATAGATGTTGATCATGCTCAGCTTGGATGAACATCTCTGGAAAGGTCCTCTGAGCAAAGGCTTGGTGAATACATCGGCAGTCTGATCTCCTGAGCTGACCTGGGCCGTGGATATCAATCCTCTCTGGATCAGGTCCCTGGTGTAATGGCAGTCAACTTCAATATGCTTGGTCCTCTCATGGAAGGTTGGATTATTGGCGATAAACAATGCTGCCTGGTTGTCACACTGAAGCTTCATAGGTAGAGATACAGCTACATGTAGATCTTCTAATACGGAGCGAACCCACATCATTTCTGTGCTGGCTTGGGCCATTGCCCTGTATTCGGATTCCGCACTGGATCTTGCCACCACCGTTTGTTTCTTGCTCTTCCAAGACACCAGAGAGCCTCCAACGAACACTGCAAACCCTGAGGTTGATTTTCTGTCCTTAGGGCATCCTGCATAATCTGCGTCTGCACACGCTGAGATGGATAAATCTGCACTCTTTCTGAATAGTAGCCCTAATCCTGGAGTAGACTTCAGATACCTCAGTATCATGTGTATAACATCCATGTGTACCTGTCTGGGCTGCTCCATAAACTGACTCACCCGGCTAACTGCAAATGCAATGTCTGGACGGGTTATAGTAATGTAGAGGAGTTTTCCCACCATCTCTCTATATCTCCTCTTATCCACTTCATCAGTATCATCATCATATAGCTTCATGCTGGGGTCCATGGGGATGCTTGATGGTTTGCACCCATCCATACCAGTCTCAACCAGGAAGTCTGTAATGTACTTCCGTTGTGTCATCACCAGACCATGTGCATTCCTTGCAAATTCCAACCCCAGAAAATATCTTAGGGTTCCAAGATCCTTTGTAACAAACTGACGACCTAGGAATGCCTTCGCCCTTGCTATGCCCTGAATATCATCTCCTGTAACAAGAATATCATCCACATAGACCATTATGACAACCGTACCTGCCGCGGACTTCTGGACAAACAACGAATGGTCAGCATTGGACCTCTTGAATCCCTGGTGCTCAATTAGGTTGGACAGTTTCTGGAACCATGCTCGTGGACTCTGTTTCAGTCCATATATGGCCTTGTGAAGTCTACATACCATATGCTTCTCCCCCTCAGCAGTAAACCCGGGTGGCTGCTGCATGTAGACTTCCTCCTGTAAGTCCCCGTACAGAAATGCATTCTTGATATCCAGCTGATAAATGCTCCAATCACGAACTACTGCAACAGACAGGAGGATACGCAGAGTCGAGTGCCTCGCCACTGGAGAGAATGTATCCATATAATCAACACCATATGTCTGTGTAAATCCCCTGGCGACTAAGCGTGCTTTGTATCTATCCAATGTGCCATCTGCATGATATTTGACTGTGAAGACCCATTTGCAGCTTACAACTGATGCATCAGGAGGTGCAGGAACCAAAGACCATGTGCCACGGGACTGCAAGGCCCCCATTTCTTCTTCCATAGCTTGTCTCCAGCAATCACTCTTTAAGGCTTCCTGGTATGTCCGTGGTATGTCCACGGAAGACAAAGCAGTGGCAAACTTCTGGAAATCACCTGTGAGTCGGTGGAAGGAAACCTGTGAAGCAAATGGGTAGGAAGCACACTGTCGTCTCTGCTTCCGAATAGCAATCGGAACATCCAGATCATCATCGGGGTCCACCTGTAAGGAGTCATCCTGCATATGTTCCGAACCTGACCCGTCAGTAGTAACATCATCTGAACATACCTGAGGCTCAGTGATTGGCTGATCTGCTGGCTGAGCAGGACCTGACCGACGCGTATAGTGGTTAGGAAATGGTGATATGATTCGCCGTGGAGGTGGCGGTGGTGGTGGAGGTGGAGGTGGTGGTGGCGGTGCTGGCATAGGGACTGACACAGGAGGTGGAGATGTAAGACAGGTAGGTGGTGGTGGTGGAACCAAAATATCATCAGCGGTGGTGGATGGTACCATTCTGTCCCCGGCTGGCGAGAAAAACATGACCGACTCGAAGAAAGTGACATCCGCACTAACAAAGTACCTGTTGGTAGTAGGATCATAACACCGGTATCCCTTCTGGGTTCTGGAATACCCAACGAAGACGCACTTGACTGCTCTTGGAGAGAGTTTGTCAAGTCCAGGAGATAGACGATGAACAAACGCCACAGCACCAAAGACACGAGGTGGTAGTGAGAATAGTTCTTTGTCTGGAAAAATAAGAGAAATTGGTATCTTTTCTCCAAGAACAGAGGACGGCATTCTATTGACCAGGTAGCATGCAGTAAGAACAGCATCCCCCCAGAAGGAAATGGGAGCACAGCTTTGAATCAATAAGGTACGAGTGATATCCAAGAGATGGCGATGTTTTCTTTCTGCCACACCATTTTGTTGGGATGTATATGCGCAGGTGGTTTGATGAATAATCCCCTTCAAAGACAGAAATTGAGAAAGAGAACGTGTACAAAATTCCAGGGCATTATCTGTCCGAACATATTTGACTGATGAAGAAAAAACATTTTGCACTTCAATAATCAAATTTTTAATAACATCTCCTGCTTCAGACTTATTCCTTAGAAGAAAAACCCAAGAGACACGAGAAAAGTCATCTACTACCACAAGATAGAACCTGTGTCCCTGGTGATCGGGAACACGACTCGGACCCCATATATCTATATGTAACAACTCGAAAGGGGAGCTACTGCTCCGACTCTGACGACCCGGAAAGCTCGACCTGCGATGCTTTCCTAACTGACATGCTTCACAACGAAACGACGAACTTGGGGAAATCTGGGGCAGAAGATGGCGCATTTTCTGGAGTGGAAGGTGACCAAAACGAAGATGCCAAATGTAAGGTGAGACTGGACCAGCAGAGTGAGCGGAGATGCCAGCATAGGATTCCCGGACCAGCCGATATAGACCGTTCTGCTCAGAGCCACAGCCAATCACCTTGCCCGTGAGTATGTCCTGAAAAATGAGAGAAGACGGGTCAAATATAGCTCGACAATTCAAATCCTTTGTAATCTGACTAATAGACAGCAAATTCAGTGAGAATTCAGGAGCATGTAAAACATTCTGTAGCTGCATAGCGGAGGATAAGAAGACCTCCCCCTGACCAACGAGGGGTGAATGGGAACCATCTGCTATCTGCACTGAGCGACCTGGAGGAATAGCCCTGTAGGCCTGTAATCTACCTCTATCTCGACACAGATGATGTGTAGCTCCGGAATCTATAACCCAGTCAGATATATCATGTGAAGGAATGATTGCTGAAGATCTACCTGAGGAACTGGCAGCGGCGGAAGAACTGGCTGAGGCTGTGGCAGCAATATCAGAAGAGCCACCAGATGAATCACCAGAAGACTGTGGCATAATATCACGGAGACGGGCCACTAGTTCGTCAAATCTATGATCTGCAGTAGACGGTAATGGAGACTGTGAATGCTCTGCAACCCGCGCCGATGCTGGGAACCCATGCTTTGAGTAGCATGTCTCCTCTGAGTGTCCAGTTCTGTGACAATATGAGCACGTCTGACTGACTCGACCGCCTCTTCCCTGAGAGCCACGACCACGTCCACGGCCACGCCAAGAGGATGGTCCACCTCTCCCACGCGAAGCTGCCATCGCAGATGGGGGTGGAGTAGAAGAGCTGGAGGAAACTGGGATACGGCTGAGCCTCCTGTATACATCCTCCACTGGAGGAATGACTGCATCTGCTAAGATCTGTGACCGTGCAGCATCATACTCAGGATCGAGGGCAGCAAGTAGAACACCCACCATGGTGGCGTTCCGGAACGTCTTCTGCTGCTCTGGAGTAGCAGTCAGAGGGATGGTACTGTAGAGCTTCTCAAACATCCCTCTTAGGGATGTGTATAGAGAGTGTAGAGGTCTGCCGGCCTGCTTCATCGTAAAGATGTCATGCTGAAGCTGCAACATCTTTGTCTCATTTCGCACCTGCGAATATGTAGCAGCAAGAATGTCCCACATCGCCTTAGCAGTGGGCTGATGGAGGACATCATTCGCTATCTCCATCGTCAACGTACCCGATAACCATACCTTTGCATAAGCATCATCGGCCTCCCATGAGGCATAGATCCCTGTCTTCTCCGCAGGCTCATCCTTGGTAAGAATGTGTTTCTTACCGTTTGATTTCATGAGGCTCATGAACTGCATGGCCCATAACTCATAGTTAGACCCGTCCATCTTCACTATAGGCGCCGGACCTTTGAATGCGCCGGTGGAGGGCAAATCGACTTTCGATTCTGACATACTGCTGCTGGAAGAAGACGAAGGGAGAATAGACAATGTGATGAATGTCTACACCAACTGCATCGGATTTGAGTACGTGTGTAGACCTCTACGCACTCAAATCCATAAAGCCGAGGAAGAAGGTTCTAGGGCACGCTTCCAAGGAAGCAAAACAGCCCTTGAAAGGCCTCGAGAGCGACGCCTAAGTGCTGGTGGAAGCCACGGAACCCCTACTGCGGCTGATGGGGTTGCCGCTGGGGCTGTGGGAGCGGCAAGGGGCCGCTGGGGCTGTAGGGGCGGCGTGCGGGTGCCGCGAGGTGTGCTGGCTGCCGCTGGGGCGACAGACAGCGGCTGGCTGGGCTGCTAGGGCAGCCGGCGGTGCCGCAAGGGCGGCAGGCAGGGGCTGGTGGGGCCGCTCGGGCGGCTGGTGGGGCCGCTCGAGCGGCTGGTGGGGCCACAGGCAGCGACTAGGGTTGCTGGTGGGGCCGCAGGCAGCGGTTGGTGGGGCCGATAGCGGCTGGAAGCCGCCGGGATGGAGGAGAGAAGGTGGGGGCGGCGGGTGGGGGGTAGGGAGAAGAGCCCTAGGGTGGCTCTGATACCATGTTAGACGAAAGGGAATCTTTGTTATAATTCGTAGGAAAACCCTAGGCTCTCTTATATAGGGAGAGGCCTTACGGGTAAATTACATGGATGTCTAAATAAACGAAAGAAATAGAAACAGGGTACATAAACATATGATAATACTAGAAACTATCTCTACAATATACATTTATATAGAATACACAAGTGATACGCATATTTTATATACTATGGTGATTGGTGACACAATTAACTGCAAAATGGTGTGTGTCGTCTGCGTAATAAAGTGCACAGAGGAAAATAGAACATAAAATAAAGATCTACACTTTAACCCCCATGTGGGCTACAGTTATTAATTGTTTTTGTTTGAAAGTCATTAGATTTTTCCTTGCACGTACTCTCTTTTTTAGTTTCATAATTGTCGGTCAAATGCAAATTGCCTCGTCAAAAGAACTAATCCAGACCCTGGTCTCTCTGGACTATGAAAATCATCCATCTGAGCCAGCATCAGCTCTTTACAAGGATCAGATAGAGGCCTTCCAAGTGTGAGATTTATTTTATTCAAATTTAGCATTCCATACCCACATAATTCCACAGTTATATTTGGAGATCAACCATTTGATCCAGCATCGCCTCTTTACAAGCAGGAGAAAATCATGCTTTCTACACGTGAGGTCTAAATTATTCAAACTTAGCATTCCATACTCTAACATAATTCCATAGTTATAAACTGGAGATCGTCCATCTGATCCAGCATCGCTACTTTACAAGCAGGATAAAATCACGGCCTTCTAAGTGTGGGGTTTAATCTATTCAAATTTAGTACTCCATACTCTAACATAATCACATAGTTATAAACTGGAGATTATCCATCTGATCCAGCATCGCCACATTAGCAGGATCAAATCACGCATTCTATGTGTGAGGTCTAAATTACTCAAATTTAGTATTCCATATGCTAACATAATTCAAATTTGGCATTTCATACTCTAACATGATTTGATAGTCATACAGCCTTTAACTATTTGAACAAGTTTGAGACGACCATCTTTCAATGTCTATATAAAAATCTATTTCCATATCAGTAACCATCTTTTTTAGTGAAAATCGTATTTTTATATATAATAACATATGTTCAAATCCATCTAATAATATTAGCCTAGCCATATCCGTATCAGAAATTGAAAATGAATGTGAGTAAAATAAGACCCATATTCATATCTGCCCATTTGCATCCATTTGATTACAACTAACTAGGTAAAAGGAAAATAAACACCATATGACTTACTACTATCATTACAAAAGTCAAGACGAGAAGGAAAGAATCATAACTTATACATCTCCATTCTCTGTTTTATTTTTTCGAAGATGTAAAGGAAAAAATAACTTATGCCTCTCAATTCTCTTTTGCTATCTTCTCTCACATGTAAGAAAAAAATGAAAATACCAAATTGAAAGAAGCACTCATATTAAGCCAAACAAAAATGAATTTAAGACAGCTTACCTGTAACACCACAGAAACCTATACAATTGAAACAGAAAGAAATTCACAAACACTTAGATGCAGATATGTTTTGTTTTTTTTTTCCGAGGTCTATCAACAATAATTTCTCAGCAAGAAATCCATCAACAATTACAGCATATAAATGTATAACCAGCACATCATAAAAATTAAAAAAACATGCATAAGGTGACACAGAACAAGCTAGATAGATTAGAATAATATAAGCAAGTAAGAAATCCACCACCCATCCGGTAATAAAACGGAGGTAAATATCATACTACGGTTACAATATCCAACTACGGTTACTATTTCGGTACAACATAGAAACTCAACATAGAAACAGAGGGGCAAATTTAACAACTCCCATTGCATTAAGTGTTCAACTAAATTAACTACGGGCATCAACCTATTCAAACAATGCCAGATAGAAACTCACCTTAAAATTCATCTTACAAACCTCACAAGCCCGCATTCTTCAAAGCCTTTTCCGCAGCTTTGACAATCTTCGACTTAAGTTGAATCCGCTTATTCGAAACACGAAATTCCTCATAATTTAAATCTCTCCATCTCTCACCGAAAGCGGAGAGGACTTCAGGTTTCAATATCGCCAGACCCCGCTCCAGCATACCATGTGTATTCAAGTTTCCATCCGCAAAATCCTGCATTATCAACTTCACCGCCCAGTTCAACCCCGTGGAGTCATCGCCAGGACCATCTGCAACCGTTCCCACAGCAACAACATTACTGTTCGTCTTCTTCCTGGGAGATGCACTAATACTCCCCAACTTCTGTGCCTTGCTATTTCCCTCCTCTCCAGCATCATCGCCCACTTCGCCCTTCAGCGCCTTCAAGTTGCCCCAGAGCTTCTTGGAGAGATCGTACACCAGCTTATCTTGATCGTTGCTGAAGACCTCCTTCTCCTTGGCTAAATTGGCAGCGAACTTCTTTTTCAAGTTCCTGATCTTCGTCGTGATCTGTGTGGGGGTGAATTCCGAGTGTAGCCGCTGCTTCACCATATCCAGCAGAGCCTGGTGGTCTTGAGCGCTGGTGGGCTCATGCCCATGCTTCTCGCGGAATTCCACTAGACCTTTCATCAACGTGGTCATGTCGTCGTTAGTCCACACTCGTACGAATAGCTTCTTGGAGGGCTCGCCGTTGGGCGTGTCGGGCGCCTTGCGCTTCGTTTCGGGCTTCTTGGACTTCTCCGGGGTGAAGGCGGGTGGAGGGGGTTCGGGTTCGGAGGCCGACTCTGAGTCGGAATCGGAGGGTTGGGCGGCTTGGGAGGAGGAGGGGGGGAGGTGACCGGGGTGGGCTTCTTGGTGCGGGTTGGTGAGGTTACCGGGGGCTTCTTGGGAGGAGGGGCAGAGGTGACGACGGGGGGTTTCTTGGGAGGAGGTGGGGAGCCTTCCGATTCGGATGAGGATGCTTCTTCGCTGTCTTCTTCTTCGTCGTCGTCTTCCTCTTCTTCCGAGGAGGAGACGGGCTTGCTGGGGCGAGGGGGTTTGAGGGCGGAGGCCGCGGAGGGGGGGGGAGGGGTGGGGGCGGTGTCCTCGTCGGAGGAGGAGGAGGAGGGGGGAGATGGAGAGGGAAGGACGGGTTGTTTGTTCTTGCGGGCCATTGGATGAGGCGAGGGTTAAGCTATTCACGGGAGGTCTGGATCGGGGGAAGGGAGGTTAGAAGAGAGGAAAGGGTTTTCCTTCCACTTGAGAGCGGTGGAAGGGGTTCAGGGCTTACGGTTTGGGTATTTTTTCTTACCATGTCATTTTTCATGCTTCTATTTAACTTCTTACTAGTAGGTATCCATGCGTTGCACGGGTAAAATGGTATTGTCGAATCAGTCACGAAATGAGATGTTTTGCTGTCTACATTATCAAGCTTTGGATATACACTTTCAAGGTTAATTTTATTTGAATTTTATAAGATTTTTATGGTATCTTATTATGTATTTTTAATTTATTTTTATGGTATTTTATTATGTATTTTTAATTTATCTTTAGATATTTATTAGTATCCTATAATACGTCTAATATAAATTTTTTAGAATTTTTTACAGTATATTTGAAGTTTTATAACTGTTGTAGAAGCAAAGGGTAGGGTACTCTTATATATATTTGATTTATTCGGAAGCTTTGCATATATACATCCAAGCTCGAATTCATATGCACAAGGTTCTAGTAATTTTTATTGAAATTTATGACTTCTTTTTAACATCTAAACATACTTATGCATTGCACGGGTTAATGAGTTGACATCGTAGCATTGAATTGATATCCTAAAGAGGATTGTGTATAACATGTGTAAGGTATATATGTTTATAACCTCATGAGAAATTATATTTATTTCATCCAAAGATATAATAAATAATAAAATTATGTATAACATATGTAGATTATTTGTTAGCTAGATTATATTTACTTCAATTATACTAAAAAATTCATAGATTGGCATTGAATAGTGGTATCTAGTGGCCTTTCAGCCATGATGAAGTTTCAAAACTTGTTCTATACTATGCCGGTGAAACGATCTAATTTGAGAAAGGTGGGGTGAAATAGTCGATGAAACCTTCCCAGATCGTGGGAATCTTTGGAGATATCTCTCTCCTTCGCATTAGTAGGGAGAAGTCTGCATTTTGTGATTTTGTGACTTTTGAGTCAGGTTGAAACAAACATTAAAAGGTTTCCGAAAAAATAACAAATAACTCAAAAAAATAATCCATCAATTTGTGGCATTTATATACAACATATGAGCCTGATCGTGCTCATCATGTATGTTATATACTGACATCATCGCCAAAACAAACCAGTAGTTTTAAAACTAAGTTGAGAGAAACAATAAGCAAATTGCCAACATAAATGCGTGGTCCAGCACCTCCTTCATGTTGCCTCCTCTCAGAAGCATCCTCGTCGAGTTGTCCCTCAGCTGCTACCCAACTATCATCGGCACGTCTCTGCTCTACATAATGGTTAGATTTCATGATTGATGTAATTATCACAATATTAACTAAGTATTTTCTTAAGTGGTAGAAAATCACTTTTAAGATATTCAAATATTAAATATTTTCAATTAAGATTTCTTTGCACATGATTTAATATATATAATTGCAACTAAAGCATTTTAGCAACCAACTCATAAATTGGGAGATCAATTTCTTCCTCCACGGTAATGGCATCTAAGAGTAATGGTTTATTTAAATTTTTGTATACTAATCCAATCAATCATCATCTTCTTTTTTGAGGCTCATTAAAAGTGTAAAATAAGCTTCTTCTTGGTAGAAATCAATGCCTTTATTCACATCGAGAATGATAGCATTGTCTAAAAAAGATTCAAAGTATTTGAATGTCACAGCAAGATTGTTGTATAGAACTCACGATTTTCCCAGTTCTGGGCTGAACTTTCTTTGAGCAAATTACTCCGGAAATATCAAAATGTAGTGATGAAATTTGCATAATCATGTCAGTTACCGTATCAATTTTGAAGAAGGGCTCACTGTTCTAACGTGATCACTCAAATTACAATTTAATCAACATAAATGGAATTCAATGAGATATGCAATAAAATAAAAAACAGAGAATCTTAATTATTTACGAAGTTTCTAATGGCAGTTCTGAGTATATACTACATTATTCACTGATTAAGTTATGGGATATTTACACCCATAACCCTGAGTAATCTCGTAATTACCCCGGAAGCCCTCTATAATCACGAATTACACACATGACCCTCACACTACAAGAAAAAGGACATTAGACAACGGTTAGATAACAACGATTTATCATATTCGTTGTGAAGTTTATATATAACAACGATTCTGAATATTCGTTGCTAAATAAATTAATATCATGACGATTATTTCAAATCGTTGTGAATTTATTATTGTAACGAATATATTCGTTGTTATCTTTTTTTTAACAACAACGAAAATATCCGTTGCGATATTTTCCTCCATAGCAACAAAAAAACATTCGTTGCCTTTCTTCCCCATAACAACGAAAAATATTCGTCGCCTCTTTGTTCTCGTAGCAACAAAATATATTCGTTGCCATCTTTCTCCACTACAATGAAAAAATCTGTTGCCTTTATTTTTCCATAACAGCGAAAAAATACCCGTCACCTTGTTCTCCCTTTAGCAATGAAAAAAAATATTCGTTACCACATTTCCTCCGTAATAACAGAAAACATATTTGTCGCCTTTATTTATCAGACAAAACATTCATAGTAGATATTGCATTATAAAATATATTTTTTGGCTATAACAGATGCATTTGTGGACTCGTGTAGGTCACTTTATTCATTGCTTAGTGGTCACTCCATCCCCTTTCGCAAGTATTTTAATTTAGAAAGAACAGGAGCATAATTTGAGATTCACCTAGAAAAAAACTTTGTTTATAACTTTAAACATCTAACCTCCGACAGACAAATCCCGGTGAAATTTACGATTAACAATAATAAACTTGAATATTTACATCCCTCAATTTTTAGAATTAAAAAGCCCGCAACCCCTCAAACAGCCCCCCCCCCCCCTCAAAATAAACCCTAAATCGTTGCTTAAGATGCTATAAAACCAAATGTCTAGCCGTCACTTACATCATCTCTCACATGTCTCTTAACAAAACCCTACAAACCTCCAACCTCTCAACAATTTCGCAGCTATGGCGGGGCTCAATGACGCTGGTGCAGGTAGAGGTAGAGGGAAATGGTGAAGGACAAGGACATGCGGCAATCAATGGCCTTTAGACTGATGGTGGTTGGTGATAGGCAAATCACAATTGCTATCGACATGCGACAGATCGTGACGGTGGGAGAACAAAGGTCGTTGAGAACTTGAGAGGATGAGAAAAGTGCAAGGATTGTGGGCGGTAGGTGGAGCATGATAATAGTTAGTAGCATAAGAGACAATAAGCAAAGGACAAGCATGGTGGCTGAGGGAGATGATTATTGAATGGATCATGCATGAGGCTTACGGTTTGTCGCAGAGATGATGGTGGAAGGACGAAGCACAAGTATATTGGGTAAAATTTTACATTCTGATCTTCAGTTTCAATTGAATCTGCACATTACATAAAATTGAACAGTTTTACTGCATCATTTGATTATATTCTCATTTGCGAGGATAAGATTGGCATATTTATACATCGCATTTATTGTCATAATCTCATATTTAATCTTATATATTTTGTAACACTTGCATTTGGGATCTTTTGATGATAAATTCCATTAAAATGAAGGGAAGTTTGACGATTTATTATCTGCACTGAAAGGGCATGTTCCATTGTACTCGTGCATCCTTGTGTTGTGATGGGGCAAGTGTGTGTTCATGAAGATGAATACACATTTTGCCAGTGCAACTCTTATAGTCAAAGCGAGAGCTGGTGTTTGTTTGAATTGAGGCTTGACTTAGGTGTAATGGAGTTATTCTCGTTTCTACAAACAAATAACACCCATCAGAAAAAGGGCATCTTCCTGTGCAATGCGCTCGATGTTATATAGTGATTATTTCTTTGTATATGCAAAATTTCTTAGAATTGCAAATCATGATTATGTTTACTACTGTCAAGAATACATTTGAACTAAATGTCCAAGAACATATCTTGCATTTGATCAGAGTCCCTTGTGTGTGTATGAAGTTTTGATAGAAATCACCACTATGTTTGTGGATTGTCTACAATGTGTACTATTAGAAGTTAATTCCAGAATTCAAGAGCCTCTAACATGTACTTGCCTGAACAATTACCTTGGGTTGTGATTAACCGTTGATACATTATGTCATATCTATTAGTGTAATATAAAGGCACAAGTGTAATACTGTGAATTTTGTAAGGTAGATTTGTTAATTTGAGATTGTGGTATTTTATGAAAATGATTTTCTCAATTTACGACTAATCATTATGGAATTGCTATCTAGCAGTTTTTTTACTATTAACAATTGAAAGGCTTATGGTTCAGAAATAGTAGAATCATACTTAAAAATATACATGCTTTTATCCCATTCTACTCAAAGATGCTATCCCTTCCATCAATATACACCAAATGTTACATATTCCAACATGATTTTAAGTGGAAAGCATGATGGTATCTATCTTTAATGATGGCAATTTGGACAGATCTACATAGGTGAAACATAGAGTGAAAATTGAACCCGTGACCATGAAAATTATTCACTATTGGACAGACTTGATGATATGTGATGAAAAATTACTCCTTGTTTAGAAAACAATTAGCTAGTTGTATTTCAGTTTTAGTTCATTTTATGCTATGTTTATATATTTATTAAATCATTTGTGTATAAATTATAATATGTGGTATTATGTTTGAAGGTTCAACAAGGAGATGATAGAAAGCATCCGTGAAGAAATTTTACATCTTGAAGGTGTTGTACAGAAATATATGATTCTCCAACAAGACATCCTTTTGTTTTGATTATCCATCTATCCTTCTATATAAATTTTATGATTTAAACTTTATGAATACCAATGTATTTAATTTGCATCTGTATCTCATGCAACTGTTGTATTTTAGATGTAAATTTGGAAGAATATGATATTTTTAATTTGTGATTTTCAGGTATTTCTTATTTGTCAACTGATAATAATTTGTTGCTATTTCTCATTTGCTAATGAATAATTATTCGTTATTACTTTCTATATGCCAACGAATAAATATCTGTTGTTACTTTTTATATGCCAACGAATAATTATCTGTTGCTATTTTCACTTGAGAACGAATACTTATTCGTTGCTACTTCCACTTGCCAACGGATAAATATCCATTGTTATTTTTCATATGACAACGGATAATTATTCATTGCTAGTTCCATTTTTTAACGAATAATTATTCGTTGCTACTCCCACTTGTCAACGAATAATCTTTCGTTGTTAAATTTTTAACAACGGCTTATATAGCAACGAATATGACAACGAATAAGTAATTTGTTGAGAGGTTGTATAACAACGATTTATTCGTTGGTATCTTCTAAAAGTATTCATTGTCTTTGATCCATGTTGTTGTAGTGTCAGTAATACTTAACTCTTACACCCACAACCCTCGTGTTAACTTCCATCTCGATTCCCGTTAACTATGACGGTATCAGTTAGGTATTTTACATTTTATACCCTTTTATTTCCCATTATTTACAAATAGCTACTCCTCTTCCTCCTTCAACCAACCCCCTCCCCATTCCGAGCTCCTCCTCCACCCAATCAACCACCCATCCCCTCGGCCAACTTCCCCTTCCTCCCAACCACCTGCTCTCCTTCCGCATGCAACACCTGCAAGCATGCCGCTCCTGCAAGCTCCCGACGCCCCTGGCGCGCATCCTGAAATCCTTCCGGAAACCCGAAATTGACGACGAGCATTCTTCTTGCTGCCCAACCTGTTGTCCAGAGGTTCCCGTTGACTGCTGGAGTGGAACCACCGGATCCAGTGCCTGAAATGGTAATGTCGGGAGGCAGTTTCTTCCCATTCGTACTCGCCAATCTCTCCAGCACCTTCAGAGCCTCGTCTGTCCTCCCCCTCGCAGCCAGCCACCTCGGGGACTCGAACAGGAAGGGCACGATCACGATGCCTGCACGGGCGAAGTCGCTGAGGAAGCACCCGACGCACGGCCTGGAACTGGGTGCGCAGCGTGGAATCCTCCCACAAGCCCAGGCGGGCGCGGGAAGTCCCCCCCCCCGGCCCGCACCGCCTGGGAACCCCCTCCCCCCACCCCCCGGCGGTGCCTCCTGGGACCCCGCACCACCTGGGAACCTCCCCCCCCTTCCCGCCCGCGCCGCCTGGGGACCCCCCCCCTCCCCCGCGCCGTCTGGGAACCCCCCCTCCCCCCAGCCGCTGCCGCCGCCTGGAACCCTCCCACTCCTGCAACAACCCCCTCCCCCCGCGTGTCGGAGCCTTCCGCACCCTACCGCCCCCGCCTGGGACCCTTCCGTGCGACGTGGAACCCTCCCACTTATGCAAACAACCCCATCCCCCCCCCCCCCCCCCCCCCCGCACCACGTGGAAGCCCCGAAGCCCTCGACAAGCCTGCCTGGAACCCTCCTGCAAGCTCCGCGCCCTCCCCCTCCTGAAGCTCGTAACCCTTCTCCCCACCCCCAAGCTCGTGCTTACAGTCCATGTTTGCAAGTTTTTTCCTTTTATTTTTCACTTTTGATTAATCCTAGTTGTTAGATAGTGAATTGGTTTGATTAACTCACTCGTATGGTTGAGTTAGCTTCCCGAAACTAACGGAAGGTTATGGATGTAAAACGGAGCATTATTGGAGGTCGTGCATGTAATTCGTGATTATAGAGGGTTTATGGGGTAATTATGAAATTACTCAGGACTATAGGTGTAAATATCCCTTAAGTTATTGAGTAATGAATACAATGTTCAGAGGTCTTATTCTTTCCCAGGTAAGGGATCTTCTCGTCATGAAATTATTATTCTAATATGCTAAAACCCAGCCATTTTACATAAATTATATTAAAGTCTATAGGTCTCTTAAATCTGGATAGTTAAGAACATTAATTGATACTTTTATTTCATTAGAAATTGGTTAGAACATAAGTTCGTAGCTAACATCTAACTAAGAGATTCAGCTTTAATTAACTCCACAGATTCAACTACGAATCCAATTGGTTAGACAATACACACAGTTTGATTAGAAATCATGTAGCCCTAATTCGCACAATATATTAATCAAACAAATACTAAATTAGTCACAAAAATCTCTCAAAGTACTCCAACGGAAGTAACGTAGGGAGAAAGGGAGAAATCCTATAGGGATGAACATGGTAGACAATAGACACGGACCTTGATTGAACTCAATCAATCCCAGTTATATATTTTCCTCCATAGCAACAAAAAAACATTCGTTGCCTTTCTTCCCCATAACAACGAAAAATATTCGTCGCCTCTTTGTTCTCGTAGCAACAAAATATATTCGTTGCCATCTTTCTCCACTACAATGAAAAAATCTGTTGCCTTTATTTTTCCATAACAGCGAAAAAATACCCGTCACCTTGTTCTCCCTTTAGCAATGAAAAAAAATATTCGTTACCACATTTCCTCCGTAATAACAGAAAACATATTTGTCGCCTTTATTTATCAGACAAAACATTCATAGTAGATATTGCATTATAAAATATATTTTTTGGCTATAACAGATGCATTTGTGGACTCGTGTAGGTCACTTTATTCATTGCTTAGTGGTCACTCCATCCCCTTTCGCAAGTATTTTAATTTAGAAAGAACAGGAGCATAATTTGAGATTCACCTAGAAAAAAACTTTGTTTATAACTTTAAACATCTAACCTCCGACAGACAAATCCCGGTGAAATTTACGATTAACAATAATAAACTTGAATATTTACATCCCTCAATTTTTAGAATTAAAAAGCCCGCAACCCCTCAAACAGCCCCCCCCCCTCAAAATAAACCCTAAATCGTTGCTTAAGATGCTATAAAACCAAATGTCTAGCCGTCACTTACATCATCTCTCACATGTCTCTTAACAAAACCCTACAAACCTCCAACCTCTCAACAATTTCGCAGCTATGGCGGGGCTCAATGACGCTGGTGCAGGTAGAGGTAGAGGGAAATGGTGAAGGACAAGGACATGCGGCAATCAATGGCCTTTAGACTGATGGTGGTTGGTGATAGGCAAATCACAATTGCTATCGACATGCGACAGATCGTGACGGTGGGAGAACAAAGGTCGTTGAGAACTTGAGAGGATGAGAAAAGTGCAAGGATTGTGGGCGGTAGGTGGAGCATGATAATAGTTAGTAGCATAAGAGACAATAAGCAAAGGACAAGCATGGTGGCTGAGGGAGATGATTATTGAATGGATCATGCATGAGGCTTACGGTTTGTCGCAGAGATGATGGTGGAAGGACGAAGCACAAGTATATTGGGTAAAATTTTACATTCTGATCTTCAGTTTCAATTGAATCTGCACATTACATAAAATTGAACAGTTTTACTGCATCATTTGATTATATTCTCATTTGCGAGGATAAGATTGGCATATTTATACATCGCATTTATTGTCATAATCTCATATTTAATCTTATATATTTTGTAACACTTGCATTTGGGATCTTTTGATGATAAATTCCATTAAAATGAAGGGAAGTTTGACGATTTATTATCTGCACTGAAAGGGCATGTTCCATTGTACTCGTGCATCCTTGTGTTGTGATGGGGCAAGTGTGTGTTCATGAAGATGAATACACATTTTGCCAGTGCAACTCTTATAGTCAAAGCGAGAGCTGGTGTTTGTTTGAATTGAGGCTTGACTTAGGTGTAATGGAGTTATTCTCGTTTCTACAAACAAATAACACCCATCAGAAAAAGGGCATCTTCCTGTGCAATGCGCTCGATGTTATATAGTGATTATTTCTTTGTATATGCAAAATTTCTTAGAATTGCAAATCATGATTATGTTTACTACTGTCAAGAATACATTTGAACTAAATGTCCAAGAACATATCTTGCATTTGATCAGAGTCCCTTGTGTGTGTATGAAGTTTTGATAGAAATCACCACTATGTTTGTGGATTGTCTACAATGTGTACTATTAGAAGTTAATTCCAGAATTCAAGAGCCTCTAACATGTACTTGCCTGAACAATTACCTTGGGTTGTGATTAACCGTTGATACATTATGTCATATCTATTAGTGTAATATAAAGGCACAAGTGTAATACTGTGAATTTTGTAAGGTAGATTTGTTAATTTGAGATTGTGGTATTTTATGAAAATGATTTTCTCAATTTACGACTAATCATTATGGAATTGCTATCTAGCAGTTTTTTTACTATTAACAATTGAAAGGCTTATGGTTCAGAAATAGTAGAATCATACTTAAAAATATACATGCTTTTATCCCATTCTACTCAAAGATGCTATCCCTTCCATCAATATACACCAAATGTTACATATTCCAACATGATTTTAAGTGGAAAGCATGATGGTATCTATCTTTAATGATGGCAATTTGGACAGATCTACATAGGTGAAACATAGAGTGAAAATTGAACCCGTGACCATGAAAATTATTCACTATTGGACAGACTTGATGATATGTGATGAAAAATTACTCCTTGTTTAGAAAACAATTAGCTAGTTGTATTTCAGTTTTAGTTCATTTTATGCTATGTTTATATATTTATTAAATCATTTGTGTATAAATTATAATATGTGGTATTATGTTTGAAGGTTCAACAAGGAGATGATAGAAAGCATCCGTGAAGAAATTTTACATCTTGAAGGTGTTGTACAGAAATATATGATTCTCCAACAAGACATCCTTTTGTTTTGATTATCCATCTATCCTTCTATATAAATTTTATGATTTAAACTTTATGAATACCAATGTATTTAATTTGCATCTGTATCTCATGCAACTGTTGTATTTTAGATGTAAATTTGGAAGAATATGATATTTTTAATTTGTGATTTTCAGGTATTTCTTATTTGTCAACTGATAATAATTTGTTGCTATTTCTCATTTGCTAATGAATAATTATTCGTTATTACTTTCTATATGCCAACGAATAAATATCTGTTGTTACTTTTTATATGCCAACGAATAATTATCTGTTGCTATTTTCACTTGAGAACGAATACTTATTCGTTGCTACTTCCACTTGCCAACGGATAAATATCCATTGTTATTTTTCATATGACAACGGATAATTATTCATTGCTAGTTCCATTTTTTAACGAATAATTATTCGTTGCTACTCCCACTTGTCAACGAATAATCTTTCGTTGTTAAATTTTTAACAACGGCTTATATAGCAACGAATATGACAACGAATAAGTAATTTGTTGAGAGGTTGTATAACAACGATTTATTCGTTGGTATCTTCTAAAAGTATTCATTGTCTTTGATCCATGTTGTTGTAGTGTCAGTAATACTTAACTCTTACACCCACAACCCTCGTGTTAACTTCCATCTCGATTCCCGTTAACTATGACGGTATCAGTTAGGTATTTTACATTTTATACCCTTTTATTTCCCATTATTTACAAATAGCTACTCCTCTTCCTCCTTCAACCAACCCCCTCCCCATTCCGAGCTCCTCCTCCACCCAATCAACCACCCATCCCCTCGGCCAACTTCCCCTTCCTCCCAACCACCTGCTCTCCTTCCGCATGCAACACCTGCAAGCATGCCGCTCCTGCAAGCTCCCGACGCCCCTGGCGCGCATCCTGAAATCCTTCCGGAAACCCGAAATTGACGACGAGCATTCTTCTTGCTGCCCAACCTGTTGTCCAGAGGTTCCCGTTGACTGCTGGAGTGGAACCACCGGATCCAGTGCCTGAAATGGTAATGTCGGGAGGCAGTTTCTTCCCATTCGTACTCGCCAATCTCTCCAGCACCTTCAGAGCCTCGTCTGTCCTCCCCCTCGCAGCCAGCCACCTCGGGGACTCGAACAGGAAGGGCACGATCACGATGCCTGCACGGGCGAAGTCGCTGAGGAAGCACCCGACGCACGGCCTGGAACTGGGTGCGCAGCGTGGAATCCTCCCACAAGCCCAGGCGGGCGCGGGAAGTCCCCCCCCCGGCCCGCACCGCCTGGGAACCCCCTCCCCCCACCCCCCGGCGGTGCCTCCTGGGACCCCGCACCACCTGGGAACCTCCCCCCCCTTCCCGCCCGCGCCGCCTGGGGACCCCCCCCCCTCCCCCGCGCCGTCTGGGAACCCCCCCTCCCCCCAGCCGCTGCCGCCGCCTGGAACCCTCCCACTCCTGCAACAACCCCCTCCCCCCGCGTGTCGGAGCCTTCCGCACCCTACCGCCCCCGCCTGGGACCCTTCCGTGCGACGTGGAACCCTCCCACTTATGCAAACAACCCCATCCCCCCCCCCCCCCCCCCCCCGCACCACGTGGAAGCCCCGAAGCCCTCGACAAGCCTGCCTGGAACCCTCCTGCAAGCTCCGCGCCCTCCCCCTCCTGAAGCTCGTAACCCTTCTCCCCACCCCCAAGCTCGTGCTTACAGTCCATGTTTGCAAGTTTTTTCCTTTTATTTTTCACTTTTGATTAATCCTAGTTGTTAGATAGTGAATTGGTTTGATTAACTCACTCGTATGGTTGAGTTAGCTTCCCGAAACTAACGGAAGGTTATGGATGTAAAACGGAGCATTATTGGAGGTCGTGCATGTAATTCGTGATTATAGAGGGTTTATGGGGTAATTATGAAATTACTCAGGACTATAGGTGTAAATATCCCTTAAGTTATTGAGTAATGAATACAATGTTCAGAGGTCTTATTCTTTCCCAGGTAAGGGATCTTCTCGTCATGAAATTATTATTCTAATATGCTAAAACCCAGCCATTTTACATAAATTATATTAAAGTCTATAGGTCTCTTAAATCTGGATAGTTAAGAACATTAATTGATACTTTTATTTCATTAGAAATTGGTTAGAACATAAGTTCGTAGCTAACATCTAACTAAGAGATTCAGCTTTAATTAACTCCACAGATTCAACTACGAATCCAATTGGTTAGACAATACACACAGTTTGATTAGAAATCATGTAGCCCTAATTCGCACAATATATTAATCAAACAAATACTAAATTAGTCACAAAAATCTCTCAAAGTACTCCAACGGAAGTAACGTAGGGAGAAAGGGAGAAATCCTATAGGGATGAACATGGTAGACAATAGACACGGACCTTGATTGAACTCAATCAATCCCAGTTATATATTTTAGGAAATAGAAAATGGATAAAGCTCGATCGCCCCGTCGGCGGCCGCACATAAACGGGATACACCTCCGTTGCGTTGTCAGCATAATGTGCCACCGCTTCCATCCTAGCATTCATCTTCCTCCTTGCAGCCCGTTCCCAGCTCCAAAGTTCCTAGGTGAAAATTGGAGTCAGAATTGGTAGAGTTGCATTGACGTGATTGAGACCTCCTCCCGCGAGACTTAGCTTGGCGGCTCCAGTTCCTATCACCTCCGATGGCATGTTCATCGATGTCTCTCCTCCGGCTCCTCCAGTTCGCCCTCAGATCGCCCCTCCATTTCGTCCCCAGATATGGAGCCCTAGCTTCGGTGACGAAATTACGGGAAGAAGGGGAGTAGCCGGAGAAGAGCAGTCGCCTGATGGTTGACCCAAAGAGGCAGGATTGGATGAGGGGAAAGGGGCGGGAGCCGCATGCGACGGCCCTAGATGGACGGAGGGAAAGGATGAAGGATGGGTGGTTTGTGTAATTCTGTCGGGAAGTCGAGGGCAGAAATGGAATAGTGGTGGGGGTCGGGAGGTCCCAAGGGTAAAACGGGAATTTTTCGGGCAAAAATTGTTGCCTTGACGGCCTTTAATATATATAATAATGGATGTGTAGACTACGCGGACTAAGCTTTTTCGTATGTAGAATAATCACATTTACAAAAGGAAACTTCTATCAGATTGTGTCTTTCCTTCCAATTTTTTTCTGCCTAAGAACTAATTGATTTTCCTTTTGCATAAGAAAATGATATTATGAGGCACGTACATGAACTGGATTAGATATATATTTAGTTAAATTATGTTTCAATCCAAAATGTATTCCAAATCCGTAAGGAGAAATGTGATTAAGGAGAGAACATAAAAACTGACATAATGCTAAGAGAATGCATGGCGTAACGGGAAACGTTGGTGGTAGAGCACGATGAAAGAAGAGGATCTTATGGAAGGACATGATTTGGCAAGGGTAGCAATTGAGAGGCCATGAGGTTTAGAGGGCGCTTTTTGGGGAGAGTGCATGTCCTAAAGGTGGTCTTGATGAAGAAATCGGCCATGGGTAGTTAGGGTGGATATCCCTTTAGGGCTAACAGTATAGTTGACTTGATAGAGGTCATATCCCTAAAATTACAATCTTGAGATAACTAGAGGGGCCACTATGCAAAGGGGAAGATATGTGGGATAGGGTTTGACAACATATCCCTCCATCACCTTCTACTCCAGCCATTAACACCAACACCCTCCAGACATCGCATCCCTCCTTTCACCGCCCCATCGTCCTCCATCCCTTTGATGCCCTCTATTACATCCACTTGAAGATTAGGGTTTAGGCCTTATCGCATCATGGAAGCATGAAGATCGCTTCACATGCGATCAAGAACAATGAGTCATAATAGTTGCAAGAGGAAGCAGAAGTCAAATTTTTTTAACAAAAATGGAACTACATGATATGAGAACATTTTCTCATATCATTTCATCAAAATAACAAACGAGTAAAAGGATTGTTTCTTGAAGAGTGTTTGCAATTGCGCGTCTCTAAACGAAGAAACCTCCTGTCTCAAGTCTGCTCTAGCAAAGGACGTACTTGTGGACTGAAAAACCACATGATCTATTGTTCTAAAAGAAGAACAATGTCGTTGAATTGACCAGGTAAATTTTTGCAGAAAAGATTTTTTGGTTAATCTTCTTAATTTATTTATACTCGTAAACTTAAGTGTATAGCGGTTAAGCACGGGATTGTCGAACTCAGGGAGGCAAACTATTTGAAACTAGAGTTAAACTATAGACAAACTAAGGTGAAAGGTTTCCTAATTTTTATTTTATTTTAAAATATTTTTCTGCATTTTTATTTGATTTTTAATGAATTTTATATTATTTTTGTGAATTTTGATATTTTGTATTTTTTATTATTTTGAAAAATGTTTTGTAATTTTTATTTAATTTTTATTTTGTTATTTTTATGTTTTAGATTTGTTTTCTACTTTTATTGATTTTTAAGAGGTTTTAAGATTTTTATGAATTTTGATTTATTTTTAATGATACAAATGGATTTTTTATAGAAAATTATGAGATATTTCTGATTTTTAAGATAAAAAAATAGCAGCAAGATATGTTTATTTTATTTTTATTAGAAAGTATGCGAAATTATGTTTAAAATGAGAGGTTGTGCGCATTTTTAGGCAATTTTTATTTATTTAGTTATGGATTTTCAAAGTTTTTAGGAATTTTGTATTTTTATTGATTTTAATATTCAATTTTATTTTGTTTTTAGTTTAATATGTAAAACACTGTAAAATAGACCGAGGGTAGTTTTTATTAGATTTTTAAAGATGTTTTTTTATTTTTTATGTGTTTTATAAGTTTTGTTAGATTTTTTAGTGTTTTAATAATTTATTATTAATAGAAAATATTTTTATTTCTCAAAACTGGTTCTATACTGTATATAGAGTAAAATACGGTATATTCTATATATTTTTATTGTATTTTTATATTTTGTATTTTATTTAATATATATAGAGTATATGTTGTATGTATATATTGTACAAGGGTATGTGTTCAATTTGCAGAAAATGTAGGTTGCTCTTCGCAAAAACTTCAGACGTTATATGTTGCTCGCGTGCCTTAAATCTCCCTTGGAATTGGATGCAAATAACCAACTTGTGAAGGGGCGTTACACAAAAGCTTCAGTGTTCACGTGTTTGGCATGTGGTTTTCAAAAGCAGTTGGGGATGAACATGTTTAAGAATAGCAAGACAATAATGGGCTTATTCGCAAAATACCCCGAAATATCTTAGCCTGCTCACGCGCATTGCGCTTTTTTGCGAAGAGCGGTGGGGCGGTGGCGCGGATTTGGGTATGATGCGTGGCTCGATCTCGAGCGTATAATTGGATAGGATCGAGCGATGGCGCGGACCCTTTTCTGAACCGTAAGATTGGCTTCTGATCGTGCGGTAGAGGATGGACATGGGGATTGTTCTTCCCTGAATTGAAACGGCGAGCGATGGTGTTCATGGCGGATGATTTAGATCGCGGCGTCGGATCTGGAAGCGGCAGAACTCTCGATGATTCATTGATCGTTCTATTGCAATGGTTTGGATCTCGATTTGGAGGTACTCGGATGACGACGATAATCTGCAGATGCAGGACCTCCAATTGATGTTGCTCTAGATGCACGGTGATTTACTGGTATTCTTCGAACGACTGTTCAAGGCGGAGACGCCAGATCTCCAGTCACGATCCCTAGAGTTTAATGGATTTCATGTTGTTAAGCTGATCTGATGTGGTTCTTCATATGGTTATCAACACCTCAATTTTCAGATCTTCTTCGACTCTCGTGGTGTTTCGTCTCGATCTGGAAGTGGTTGCGAGACATTGAAATAACCCATGCTAATCGCTGCTTATGTTCAGATCTCAATCATTCTCGAAGATCATCTCCT
Organism: Ottelia alismoides; assembly: GCA_037367405.1. NCBI lineage: Eukaryota > Viridiplantae > Streptophyta > Magnoliopsida > Alismatales > Hydrocharitaceae > Ottelia > Ottelia alismoides. The sequence continues at coordinate 354,806 of JAZKJV010003390.1, read as the reverse complement.
GCAAAGGAAATCAAAGGCTCGAGAGCAATGTCTCGGCCAAAAATTAGATGAGGATGAACGAGGAGTTCCAGTGGCGTGAATGAATGGAACCAGTACTTATATCCGTGAGGATCTGAAGTTAATGGAACACGGTCAAACGGAATAATCGGATGAGATGGACTAGACATTAAAATAGGGTGATTTTTATCCCAGATTCGATGGAAAATAGAGGAGAGCAAAAGGAGAATTAGTAGAGAAGATGGAATGGATTAAACCGTGATGAGAAAGAGAAAGATGAGTTGTAGAGGAGCTCAGAAGAGACTAACATGGAGTCGTGGACGAGATGAACGGATGATGTATTGCGCCTACGGAGGGGATGGATTGGATGTCATCGCCTTTGGAACCCGGAGCTGCTGCTCCATGAGGTTTTGGCCTCAACGCACAGTGGGAACAGAGGCTACTCGCGGCGGCGTAATCGCTTGCCGACGACGTAATCGCGTCGTCTTCTCTCCACTCTCTCGCTCGACGCACGGAGAAGCAATCATATCACTGATGCCCTCTCTCTCGGAGCTCTGGAGGTTGAGAAGAAGATACAAATGGAGGATGGAGGACCGGCAGGAGGTGTTGACGAGGTATTTATAGGAGAAGATGCTTCTGGTCACTACCGGCGGTGGCAGCACCGCGAGGGAGTTGGAGGAACGGCCGGCCATTGAGCGGTTGAGGCGATTGGAAGATGGACGGCGGGCGATGGGGAAGAAAGGGAGGAAGAAGACGGTGGGGAAGAAGGAGCAACGGGAAAATTGGTAAAGTTAGAGAGAGAGAGAGATAAAGGAAGAGAGAGGAAGAAAAAAATGAAATAAAAAATAAAAATTAATTTAAATTAATTAATTAATGAGAAATTAATTAATGGTTATTTTAATAAGGGAAAAAGGACCCTACACCGGCGGGTGCAGGAAATTCCCTACACCCGGCTTAATTTTTCATTGTTTTTTGATTTTTTTAAAATGAAACCTTGGGGAATTTAGATCACCATGTATCACCATGTTGTCATTCCAAATTCAACTTAATTCGGCACTTCTATCATCTCCATCAAGACTACAAATTTTAACGGTCTCAGAATTGCTGAAATCGACCCCTTTTAGATGAACATGTTAGGAATATTTATTTTACATGAAATTTGAAACACTTATTCCCCTCAACATATCAAGTAAATCCCCCCAACTTTTAATTCAAAAAAAGTAAAAAATAATGCGAAAATGGGGTGGGTGCAGGGAGTTTCCTACACCACTGGGTGCAGGCTCCCTGCCCTCTTTTAATAAATAATTAAATAAAATTAATTTAAGAATAATTTAATGTATAATGAAATACATAATTAAGTCCTTAATTAAAAGATTAATTAAATAAATAAATGATTAAATAATTAAGTATATAATTAAATAGTTATTTAATTAATAGGTAATTAATAAATAATAAATAAATAAATGAAGTATTATTTATTTTAATTTAAAGGTAGAGTATTAATATATTAAATAATAATAAAAGTTACGGTTCATTATACATTATACTAATACAGACTCGAAAACCGTGTTTTTCGTATTAATTCCGATTAGATAATTTAATAATATGAACTTTAGAACTGAGTTTTCCCAATTCGGAGTTTATACAGCCAAGTTATGAGGTCTGAAAAATTTAGGTAGCGGCTTCGAGGCTTCGGGTTTTCTTGATATTTTGGCTTCGTTATGTTTTTATATATTTTTATACATTTTTAAAAAATTTTAGGGGAAAATTAATTTATTCAGGTTTAAGGTTATTTAATTAAAAATCCGGGAAGTTTCTACATATAGTACATATTGATAACGGATCCCAAACGTCAAAACTCACCGATTTTATTCGATTTTTTTGATATTTCTAATAAATAGTATTAAGTATAAAATGGATTTTAAAATTGAGTTTGGTCCGTTTGGAGTTTTCTATAAATAGTTATGAACCTTGGAAGTCGGCTTTTGCGGCTTTTACGGTCCATTTTGGTTAATTATTTTTGACTGAAATATTTTTCTGGTATTTTTATAAAATAATATATATATATATATATATATGAATAAATTTACAAAAGAAGTATTTTGATTTGAGGTGAGATAAGTGATGAATAAAATAGGTGAAATATTTATATTATGTAAAATATGTAATTTATATTTTTGATCTAATTTTCTTGATATTTTTTTATAGATTAGGATCCTTATCTTCTCCTACTTATTTATTTTGTCGACCACGTCAATATTGACATGGTCTCAGGATTAGGATCAGTCTGTATATATTTCATATTTACAACCTTCTTTTTCTTTTATTTTTCCTTTTATCTTTATTCTTTTATTTTGGATATAAAATAAGTGTTAAATATATAATATTAACAATTGTGGTTAGAATGATAATCAGCGGGAATTAGTGATTATTTACATGTATTTTATCAAGGATTTTAGCCAAAATGAAAGAATAAAGGCGATGAATCACAAATTCATCATTCCCCTATACTTTATCTTTGCTAGTCCCTTAGAAAACACTTATTTTATAAATAAGTGCAAGCAAAAAGAAAAAAGAAAAAGGAAAATAAAAGAACTTAGAACATGCTTGTTTCTTTAAACCGAATATCACTTCACCCAAAATCTGGAACTTGGATTCAGACCTTTGGATTAATAGTGTGTCGGGTAGGGACGCAAACGGATGCGGTTATATTCGTATTCGTTCGTATCCGTATTCGTTTTAAAGAGGATATGGATCTTGTTTTCCTAAAACAGGCGAATACGAATACGAATACGAATATTGGAAACGAATTTTTTGCGGATACGAATACGAATACGAATCTTGAGTTAACGAATGCGAATACGAATACGAATACGAAAAAACAAACGAATACGAATACGAATACGAATATTCGTATTATATTTTCTATAAAAATTAAAATTAGGGTTAATATCCCCCCCAAATCCCCTCCCCATTCCCCAACCCCGACGCCCCCTTCCCCCCGCCCCCACGCCCTCTCCCCCCCATGCCGCCACCCACGACCCCTGACCTCCTCCTCATGCAGTCTACCGTCCACCAACTCCCCGGCGCCCTCGGCCTCCCTCGCCACCTCCCCATGTAGCCTCGCCTTCCTCTGCGTCCTCCGTCCCCGCTACCCCCTGCACCTTCCGCCACCCCCTGCCGCCCCGCGTGCCCTTGCTCCCTCCGCCCCCTCCGCCCTTCACCTCCCCGCCTCCCCTGCCGACCACCGCCTCCCCCTGCGTCCCCCTCCCCCTGCCACCCCTCGCGCCCTTCGCCTCCCCACCTCCCCATGCCGACCACCGCCTCCCCCTTACAGCCCCCCCTGCCGCCAGCCCCACCCCCGCGTCGGCCATCTCCTGTCCCTCGCCCTCCCTCGCAATTGCAGCCGATATGGTATATCATTTTAATCTTCTAATGTTCTTTCCATTCTACCATTTTCTTTTGTGATTGCATAAGAGGATCTCTTACATTATGGTATATATGTAGATTTTATACAACATATGCTGCTTGTTTGAATCATGGAATGTGGTTAAACAAAAGATGGAAGTTATGCGGAAGTGGTCACCAAATAATCTAGGTACATTTTGATTTGTAATTTAATATCCATGTTAAAGTTAACATTCGTTTGTATATTCGTATTCGTTCGTAAAAGATTCGTTTCGTATTCGTATTCGTATTTTGAGGATATGGATCTTGATTTTTTACATTCGTCTAACATTCGTATCCGTATTCGTATTCGTAAAATAATATGGATACGGTTATGATATGACCTGAATTCGCATTCGTATTCGTTCGTTTGCATCCCTAGTGTCGGGACTCTATTAGAATTAGGATTTAAGCCTCGACAGCCCTCAAGTTCCACAAATCCTTATCCAGGTTCACCTTAACAGCCAACTCAGATCCACCTTTCTGATAAACCCAAAAATTATCATTGGTCGTGTGTTCCACACAAGACGGAAGCACTATCGTCGAGGTGACCGACGAAAATCTTGGATTTAATCAGCAATTAACCCACAATAGACATAATTCAATTAATAGCAAAAATGTGGAATTAAAAATTATTTTCTCTACCATAAAATGAACAGCAAGCAAGCATGTAGAGGTCAAACCACTGAGAGCAATATAGGTAGCCTACGATTATTTATGCACAACCCAATCACTCATTTATACATATCTTTTGTGGGTTTATTATATATATATATATTATTTTTTATATTTTTATATTTTTATATTTGATTTTTATATTTTTATATTTTTATATTTTCTTTTTATATATTTGTTTTTGTTTTTTTGTGATTTTTAATCTAAACTATATAGCATATATAAGGCTTTATATATACAATACATAGTAGTATATTTATAATATTAATAAATATAGATAAAAAATAGAAAATAAACTATTTTTGTATTTTTTATATTATTCAATTTTTTTTATTTTTTTGGAATTTTACTATTTTTAAGTATTTTTAAAATCAAAAAATACCCCCCAAATAAGGGATTAAATATATACCCAAAATTGACTTGGATTTTAAAAATAGTAAATAATCTCCAAATTTATCCAAATTAATTTTAATATACAGATTTTTATATAAATAAAATTATAAAATAGAAAAAGTGTTTTGGGATTTTTTAAGAATTTTAGGATTTTTATAAAAAGATTTTGGGGGTTTTAGCTTTTAGGTTTTTTGTTTTTTCATTTTTAGTGATTTTTGGTCTGCAAGAAAAATAGGTTAAAATAAACTATATATAATTTTTTGGAATTTTTAAAGATGTTTTTATATTTTTTGGTATTTTCTAAGTTAAACAGGGATTAACTAGGCTCCTTTTTAATTTTAATAAATATACTAAATGCTAAAAATGCAAAGTGGACACGTGGCGTGAGAGTACAATGCACGAAGCATTTAACCTATTTTTGTGAATTTTTTACATTAGTTATTTTTTAATAAATAGATAAAATGAACAAATGTATATGTCCTGGTAGGGGCATAAATGCAATAAAAATAAACTTCAGGAGCACAGATGCAATTTTACCAAAATATATGCAACGTTTATTTAATTTTATGGATTTATTTTGCAAAATACAAAAAATTCTAAGGTGAACATTGCAATTTTTCCTAGTCACGTGGGGATAACATGTGACTCTTGGAGGGACCAAAGTGTAAATACATAAAGCTCAGGGGCCTAAATGTAAAATGCCCAATTTAGTTATAATGTAAACTTTTATTTATAGGACTAAATAATAAAATACAAAAAGGACGGGGCTGGATATGCAATTTACCCCAAACTACATGTGATCAGACGACGATGGGAGATCCACTTGACACGCATCGTGTCCTCGTCGCGCGATAACGGTTGGTCACTGGACGCTCCAGATTAGATCGCTCGAAGCGATCTGACGATCGGCATGGGACTTCATCCAAAGGCTGGGATCTAATCTGGGGCGCCTCCTCAGATCGAACGGTGGTTGCTCCTTACGAAGAACAGGGAAGAAGAAAGCCTTCCCTAACCTTCAATCGATGAATCCTCCTCCTCCCGGTGGTCTCCTTCGATGGCGATGGTGTCCAGACCTCCGGGGAGGTCTTCCGCAGCGTCTGGGGGTCGAAAGAGGCTCCAGGACCTCATGACGAGGTCAGGCAAGCTCCAGGAAAGAAGGGCCTCCAGGTACCTACAAGGTGAGTTTATTCGAGCCCAACGGGGCTCCGTTGATTTCGTAACCTCCACAGGAAGAAAGCACGGCTCGAGGAGGTTCTCCTCGACCAAGGATGAAGCTGTTTGTGCGAAAAGTGAGGTGGTGACGAGGTTTCCGACAAAGCGGCAGAGATGAACCTCAACTCGCAGAACCGCGGTGGTCCTGATTGATTGGATGCGCATGGGATGATCGTGAAGCGATGAGGGTTGAGATGGAGGAGAAAGGTACGACGGAGATGGGATGGGTACGCACAGAGGAGCTCGCCGGAGCTCGACTCCGGTGAACTATGGGATGATTGATTACCCCTACTTTGATCAACTAAATCTTAAACTAATGATAGGAAATTAGACCTACGACTAAGAGAAGCAAAAATGATAAATGGGCAGCTCTTATACCTAGAGTAGCCCAGGGAGCAGGGTTGCCGGTGACGGGCGGTCGTGGGTGCACCCCTCGCTCCCGAAGCTCGGGCTGGGCTCGAGAACGCTCCTCTTGTCACGAGAATCTCTTCTAGACGCTAACCCAATGCTTCCAGATGGTTAATGGTGACCAAAATTGCAAGGAGGGTCAGAGGTTTTGTTTATAAATAATATTGAGTACCCTTATCGATCGGGGAAAAACAATGAAGTGGCGTTATGTACAGATTATACAAGGTATAGACATGTATGTACAATGATCAATGATCACTTCTTATGAAGGGAGTGAAGGTGAAAGATGGATGTGGCTGATGAATCTATGATTCGTCATCTTTATTCATTTATTTTAGCTTAAAATCCCTTATAAAACACTTGTATATAACATTAACTCCATATTCTTACTAACTTGCATCTGTGTGTAAATATTGTACACTTATTACCATTTTTACCTAAAATAAATAAAGAAAGAAAGGAAAAATAAAGAAAATAAAATAAAAAGGAAGGTTGTACACATGTAATAGATACAGGCTAACCCGAACCCCGAGAGAAAGTCAAGACGTGACCTGATCGACTAGGAATAAAGTAGGGGGAGATAGGGTTTTTATTCAGAAAATCCAAAAAATTGTGTACTGTGTATATTTGTACACTTAACTATTTTACTCGTACATAAATTGACCTCAAACAAAATAATTTTCAAAACAAAAGTTGTAAATAAAAATGTATCCCAAATAATAAAAATAATTGCACAATCAAATCTTGTACATAATAAAAGCAACCATACTTGGAAAAAGCCCCTAAGCGATAATTAAATGACCAATTCTAGCTCCATATGAATTCACATTAAATCAAACTCACTTCCATTGTATTCTAAATTAATTTATCTTTAAAATGGCTCTGATTTCATAATTTTTGGAGTTACTGGTGAAAAGTTGGTTTTCTGAGGTGGTTTGTGCAATTTTCCCATGTATTTGTACATATTGTATTTTGTAAATATTTGTACGAATTATTTAAAATAAAAATAAATAAATAAATAAATTTAAAACAAAAAAATAAATTTGCTTATTTACCCATGTAAATAATGTCATATATGTATATAACATATGTATATAGTTAATTTTCTTAACTAACTATCACAAAAAATAAAAAAAATCACATTTATCTTTCAAATAAATAAAGTAACGAAAATATAAAAAAATTAGTTAATTTTTGTAAATATTCTTTAACACTTATCTTGTTACTTTATCTCATTTCAATTTTTTCTTTTCTCTGATCTCTTATCCTCATCCAAAAATTTAAAAATTCAAATTTCATTTTTTCTATTAATATGGCTCCTCATCCATCTTTTCAACTTGATCAATCTTTCGTGAGAGGAGCCCGATCTCCGAGAGTCTTCTTATCGCAGAAGGGTGCCTAGCCTCGGAGCCGTCCGGTGATAGCTCGTCGGCCTTCGTCGAGGTGATCAAAGTCTTTTTCGCTCATAAGGTGAGATCCATTTTCTCTTATTTTTATCCTAGATTAATCGTAGTTTTATTTTCTCGCATTTTTTGTCGTTGTCATTTTTTAGATATTAAAATCCATCACGATTTGATCCGTCACCGACTCGATTTTTCATTCCACCTCTCGATCTCTACGCATTCTTTTCTACCTATCACGACCTCTCAACTTCGGCCACACACGGTGGCCGGAGACTTGGGTCCATTCCTCATTTTTCGCTGGATCTCCACTCACGTATTCCGTTTTGATTTTGGGACCAAGTCTCGTGGTCGCGTCCTAATTTATCTATAAATAAAAAGAATAAAAAATATATTTTCTTTTAACATTTGTTTTGCAGGTTAAAATAAAAAATAAAAAAATAAAAAATAAAAGGGGTTATTTACGGCTTCTGTTTATTTATAGAAATAAAAAAGAGTTTTTTTTATTATTATACAGTTTCTGTTTTTACAATAAAAAATAAAAAAAGCAAACGAACCCAGGGTGCTGCTCTGCCAGCGCCGCTCCCATCCTGGGCGGAACACCGCCGCCGCCTCCACCGACCATCTCAACAACCGAAGACGTGTTGCCTGCGCGTGCTGACGATTTCGGAACGCGCGGTGTTAAGGTGTTGTTTTTAGCTTGTTCGTGAAAATAATTAATGAGTCGTTCGTTGTAGGCGGCGATCGGAAACTGTCAAGAAATAACCACAAATTTTTAATCAATTTTAATCAAGTGATTTTTATGTTTATTTTACTTGGGCAAGTCCCAAGGTCAATCACAAGGAGGCAAAGGAACAACCTAGAATTATGTCTATCCAATTTCGTGTTCGGTTTTCGAGGCGGTCTTTTTTTGGAATTTTCAATGCAAATAAGGGATGCGAGATGCGATTTTGGCCTATTTTAGGGACTAAAATGTAAACTTCGATCAAATACTGTCCGAAAAATATGAAACTTGTCCACGATGTAAATGATGATGAAATGAATGCTCTGCAATTTTTTTGGAATTTTTGGATGCAATGTGAATTTTTTTTATGAATTTTTAAATGCAAATAGATTGACTTTCAATATTTACTTATAATAAATATTAAACCTACTTATTTTCAATTTATAAAATTATCTAAGATCTATCACTAGGTGATGGATCTCAGAAAAATCCTAAACCTCAAAAATGTGGGGTTTAATACCTATTAAAAATTAAATACTGAAATATGCAAAATGATTTTTATAAGGCAAATTATGCATGTAAATGCAAATATTTTTGGGCACAATGTCAAGCAAAATTAACTCTACAATGTATGATTTTTGGAGAATTTTTAGAGCAATGTTAATCAACTATAAATTTCAGAGCATAAGATGGGAAAAATTCACAATTTTCCACAAAATAATTAATTAATAATTAACCACTGACCCCAAAATGTTCACAATATATCAAGATGTAGAGAATTGATTAACAAACATCATGCTAATTTTTAATAAATAAAATGATGTAAAGTAGAGGTCTAGAAGTGATGAGGAACACAGGGGTACTGATGCAATATTTAAATATAAATAAAATAAAGAAAAAAAGGCAGAGTGGACCTAGTTGTAATTACCGACACTATGGGGGGGCTTTCTGCAAATTTCCCAGCAGGTCACGTGCACCGCACGTGACCCCTAGGGTAGGGGGCTGAAGCGCAAATATGGAGGCTTTCGAGGGCGCACTTGCAATTTACCCAGGTCACGTGCGGAGCATGTGACCCAGGTTGACGTTGCCTGCTGACGTCCCCCCCGCGCATGTGCCTCGCACGTGCGGGGGGACTCGGGCTCTCTGCCCGACGCAGCTGAGCACCGGTGAGAGAGGGCTGCTCTTGGCGGTCGTTGGCGTCACGGCGGAGCGAACGTCTAGAAGAGGGCCAAGCTCCGGCGATGTCGATGAAGGCGCAGAGGAGGGGCTGGAGATGGTCGGCGGAGCTGCCGATGTTTTTGGGTGATCATCGGCGTTGAAGCTGGCGCGTCGATGATGGCCGGCGGAGTTGCGAGTGACGGCCGAAGGTGCTTCTGTGAAGTCGATGGGGATGATGCTGCATCGGAGAAGAAGACGCAGGCGGTGGAGCAACGTGGAGGCAGAGGTTGTCGGGGTCGGGGATGACGTTGGGCGTGGAGGAGCGCGTCGACGAGCGGCGGAGTAGACGAAGGTGGCTGAAGTCGTTGTTGACGGTGGCGCAGATGGTTGAATAAGATGGCGATGAAGTGGGCTCGATGGCTCGTGGCCGGAGCGAGAGCGTGCATGCGGAGGAGCGGCACTTCTACGAGCCACGCAGTGTTCGGATCTCATCGGTAGGAGGGTCGAGCTGGTGCTGTCACCACCGTGCACCCCCTTCTATGGTGCAATCGGCGGATGAGATGACGTTGTCGGAGATAATGGCGCGTTGGGCGGTCGTCGTTTGTCGGAGAAGGAGGTCGACACCTGGTGGTGTAACCGGAGATAGATAGAGAGAGAGAGTATACCTGGAGGATAGCAGCTCGACGACGACTGGTGGCCGGAGCAAGAGCAGCGGCGGAGGAGCTTCGCTGCGACGAGGAGGTAGGCCTCGGATCACGCCGGTGGAGGAGTAAGGGCTGTCACTTCCGATGATGGTCCTCGGGTCGAACGGTGGATTCGGAGAAGAAGGTGGTGTCGTGGGCAATCTGCGGCGGAGTCGGAGAAGAAGGTGGTGTCGTGGGCGATTTGCGGTGGAGTCGGAGAAGAAGGTGGTGTCGTGGGCTCGACGGGAAAGCCCGGAGCATTGGCAGTACGACAGTGGTGGGGCTTGGCCGTGGGCTGCGACGAGGGTAGTTGATGACCTCGGATCTCGCCGGCAAGTGATGAATCTCCATTTCATCACCTTTATTCTATCATTTTGGCCTCAAAAACCCCAGCAAATGCATGTAAATAGCATCAAAATGTATATAATAGCATTCATGATTCATTGTATTAATTACACATTAAGTACTGTGTTTAATGCCAAAATTATAGAATAAAGAGGAGAAAAGAAAAAGGAATAAAATATTGCAAATATTTTATGACCCAAACCCCGAGACCAAGGCCAGTATGGTATTGGTCGACAAGGACTAAAGTAGGGGGAGATAAGGGCCAGTGTACAATAAATACCTCATTTATTTATTCATCTATTTATGCATTTTTGACACCTATTTTGTACATAATTATTTATTCATCAAATAAAGAAACTTTGTACATGAAAGTTGTAGATGATAATGTAAATAAAAATACAAAATTGAGTTTGTGTAAAAATAATACTCAGTGTACATTTTATACACAGAATAAAAAGCCAAAATCTCAACTTCACAGACCCATATCTTGCAAATAAAAACTCCAAATCACCCAAACTCACCTTTAATTGTATATAGCATTCCAAGACCTATTGTATAAAATTGGTTTCATAATTTTTGGAGCCCATATGCAGAAGTTAGGTTTTTGGCCCTCTTTGTATATAGGATTGATTAAAATATTCTTTTTATTCAATATTCATTATTTTTATAAATTCATATTTTTAGAATTTTGTAAATGATGTATATAATGCATACACACATTAAAAGTAAAGGAAAACCAAAAATAATTTGTAAAATAAAATAAGTCTACAAAAATTCATAGACAAAATACCTATGCTATATATCTATACATAAATAAAAAGGATTTTATTCCTTGGTTCTTTTATTCTTTTATATTTTTATAATAATGTATATATTATACATAACTCATTAAAAATACAAACCTAAAATAAAAATCAAGAAAATACAAATAATAAATTAAGTATACAAAATACATAGGTAAAACACCTATAAGGACACCTACATAGACCTATACCTATTTATTTAAAAATGTAAATAAACTCCTAAAAATTAAATAAAAATACCTTTATACTCACAAAAATAAATTATAAATTTATAAAATAAGCCAATAAAATAATAAAAGAAAATAAACAAATTAAAAATAAAATACCCAAAAATACATGTAATAACATACATATACACATTATTAAATTAAAATCATAATAAAACACCTCGAAAAATTCAATAAAAATCGTAAATAAATACTAGAGGAAATAATACACATTTTGTATTTTATAAGAAAAAATTAATAAAATCGTTTGATGTGTCAAATAAATCAATCTCTAATCAGATCCCCTATTTTGGCGTCTAGCGGCCGATGTGGACCAATCAGCAGCCGGCCTTCGTTGACCCCTGGTCAACTGTCCCATCCAAGCCACTGCGCCTCTGGACTATCCATTCCCCCGATTTCATTCATTTTTCCTAGGCACACCATCCATCAATCGAAGATGCTTCCTTCACAAGAATTGCTCTCTAATCTTCCATGATGCCCGCCAAAATCTTAGATCAAGTAGATACTCATTGGACCAGTCAATAATCACCGATCAATAAGGCTATTCGCCAATGTCTATAAATAAGTAGTTCCGCCTCCTTCCTCGAATTTGGCTACTTTTAATCCGATCTCAAGCCTTGATTCTAGTCCTGGGACATTCCTCGTGACAGGGGGTGTGTGCTGGTGCCTCGAATCGGCCGGAGGGAGGAGAGTTTTGTCGCGGCGGAGCTCCGGCGTCCGCCCTGCTCCCTGGAGGCCCCCAGGTATAAGAGCTGTCCATTTATGCATTTTTAATTAGCTTTTAATGTTAGTTTTCCATTCCAGACATTAGATTAGGTTTTAGATAATTCCCGTAGCTTAAAAATCAAAATTCGAAGTTCACCGGAGCTCCGCTCCGGCGACTTCTTCATCGTATACCCGACTGTCTCTGACCGCCGTGAGCACCCCATCTCGATCCCCATCGCTTTCTCCATCATCCCATCACCTTTGTCCAACACAGGACCTTCGGTCTTGGCGAATCGGGGCTCCACCTCCGCCGTTCGCCGGAGCCCCTCCGCCCACCTTCATTTTGCGTCGCAGCTTCAAAACCCCGGGTCGAGGCGATAGCTCTCTCGCCCGCGGTTCTTCCTATGCAGGTACATCAAGGAATAGAGCCCATATGGGCTTGCATTGAACCAGGAAAGAGGTTCCTGGGGGTCCCCTTCTTCATCGACCTCGACCCAGCGACTCGGACCTCCAGGAGCCATGAGAGGACCATCAGACGACGCGGAAGCTTCCCAGCTACGTTCAGAGCTCTTCAAATATGCGGGAGGTGTCCGGAGGAGCCCGAGCTGCTCGATCAAAGCTCGCCGGGGGCGAGCTTCTTCCCCGTTCTTCCAGACGCCTTCCGCACCGTTGGATCGAGAGGGGAAGCCCAGATTGAAGGACAACCGTTCGATGAAGCCACGCGTGCACCGTCAGATCAGCCCAGATCGTCTAATCCAAGCCCTTCATTGACGAACCGGTACCCGCCGTCCGATGGTCGCACGTGGATAAGTGGCGCCTCCAGCGCCGCAGGATGAAGCGCCTTATGGGGGTAAATTTCACATCTAGCCCCCCCGCTTTTTGTATTTATTGTTTAATACCAAAAATAAAAGTTTCAGTTGTAAATAAGTTGTAGAAATTGCAGAACGACCCTCAAGGTTTTGATATTTACATTTTAGTCCCTCCGCGCCTCACGTGCAGTACCCACATGAGGCGCGTGAAATTTGCATGTAAACCCTATCGTGTTCTATTAATTGTAAAATGGTCCAGAAAATAAAAGTTAACGTGTATTTTTATTGCGATTTTTGCATATATGCCCCTGTCAACTAATTTATTTGCAAAATGCCCCTGCGAGGCCATTTAGTTTTGAATGCTTTGTCTATTTATTTTGTGCTACATATTTATTCGAAAAATCTTGCAAAAATAGACTTAAGCTCCTGATTGGTTGTTCTTGCATGCCATGTTTTTAATTTTTCATTTTATTGCATTTTTGCATTTATTAAAAATCAAAAACATATCTTTTATTCACTGTCTAACTTATAAAATCCCAAAAAATACGAAAATGCCTCGAAAAATTCCAAAAAAATTATCTATGGTGTGTTTTGCCCTATTTCAGTATTAGTCCAAAAATCCCTAAAAATCTCAAAAGGAAAACCCTTAAAAATCCAAAAATACCCAAAAACTTCAAAAAAATGTATAAAATCAAAGAAAAATCAGAAAAATATGAACTCAGTCCCTATTTATGCTATATTTTATTATCTTTATTAGAAAAATAGTGTGGAAAAGTTTTGAGGCTGTTAGCTATTTTTAATACCTATTTTTCTTACAGCCAGATCCTATTTCACTGTTTGCTTTTATTTTGCTATTTAACAATACTAAAAATATTTGGAAAAATGCCCAAAAATCACAAAAACAGTAAAAAATCATGAAAATCCCAAAAAGACCTTATTCCTGAATTTTTGAATATTTTTTGAGTATTTTTATAAATATTATAGTACCCCTTTATATATATGTATTTCCTAACAAAAAAAATAATATATATATATATCTAACTATTTATAGGTATTTACATATCTATTTATTAACCCTAATTTATATATAAAAAAATATATATATTTTATCATACTTATATATACATATATATATTGTATGTATTACAAGCTATATACTATCCCTCTATGGGTATACATAATTTATATATTTATATTATATATATATTACTTAATTATATTATAAAAAAATAAATAATAAATAAATAAAAAATAAAAAATTCAAAAATTCAAAAACCCACTTCACACAAGGATGACTCTGAGTTACATGTAGGCTATGGTATTTTGTATTGCTCTCTGTGGTTCGACCTCTACATGCTTGTCACTGTGCATTTTATGGTAGAGTAAATAAAGATTAATTCACATTTCTTTTTGAGCTTGATTGTTTTATTCTTTGGTTGTGGGTTAATTGCTGATTGACACCGGTCTTCTATGAGTGGTCGCCTCAGCGACAACACTTTTATATTATTCATGGTGACCCTCGTGGAAAACCCCTGTTATCAGCAAGGAGCTCGCGACGCTGTCATCGCCGTAGTTAAATGAAGGAGTAGCTCGGCGAATAGGGATCGGGGTGGTCGCCGGGGTTCTTTTATAGGTCAAGGATAGGCACGAGGAGTGCAGAGGTTGTTAGGGTCGTCGGTGCGGTCAAAGGGCGGCGGTCAGTTGCGAGGATAATGGAGGATCGACGGGGAAATTGTTGGGTAGGTGCACGAGATTGGGGGAACGCTAGGAAGAGGATGATGGGTCCCAGGCCGTTCGATCGGTCGAGATCGAACGGCCCGGGTCAGCCAGGTGGCGCGCTGGGGTCAAAGGAGGGGGGCGCACGTGCGGAGCACGTGCGCGGGAGGCACGTGCGACGCACGTGCGTTGGCTTTTATTTTTTTTATGAAAATGAATATTTAAAAAGCCCAAAAACCGCTGAACGTGCGGCCTCTGGGACTGCCACATGTCAGCATTAGAAAATTCGAAAATAAAAACTTTTGTAAAATCAATAAAAAATAGCAAATGACCCTGGATCGAAAAAGTTCCTTCATGAAAAATGCTCGGCTCAACGAGATCTACAACTTTCATGAATACATCAAAGGTAAAATCGATCAAATGTAAAAAGTGAATTTTTGGGGTATCCCATGTATATAGAATACCTTGATTTTTGGGTTTTGTATTTTTTTGTTATTTTTAAACAAGATAAAAATCCGGAAAAAATATGGAAAAATCAAAGACAAATAAAGACACCTTAATTTAATTTTTTGGTTTTTTATTAATAAAGAAAATAAGTACATAAAATACGGGTCAAAAACCGCGAAAATACAATGTACAAAAGAGGCCCAAAACCCAACTTTCACATACGAGCTCCGATTCACTTGAACTTGGTCTTGTTTTGAAGGTAATTGATTGTACATTAGTTCAAAAGTGAGTAGGATCAAATCGGACACTAGATGAGGAAGATATGGGGCTTTTAGTCCGAAAATCCTGAAATTAGGGTTTGGGTTTTTGGTCCACTTAATTGGGTTAATGATTTTTTTGTATTTTTCATTTATTCTTTTTAGTGATATGTACACAGTGGAGGTGGTCTTGGGTTATTTGGAGTTAGCATGAAGGAGTTAAAAATAGGGGAAGTTAGGCTATTTACAGGTCAACTGTGGCTTGGATTTTTGGCTTCTTATTTTGTGCAAAAATGATGGATAAAATGCAATTCTTATGAAAACATGCATGAATGCTAATTATGCAGAATATATGCAGAAATGCTGTTGATTTTGAAGGACATGAGCTTAATTAATGAGATTTAGAGTGATGAATCTGAGATTCATCATCCCCTATACTTAAACCATGCTCGTCCCTGAGCATCAAAAAGAAATGCCATGAGGTGAAATGAGATTGGGTTCCATACCAAGACCATGAGCTGAAGGTGAAAATGAAACTAAACTCGATCTTTGGATTATTAGTGTGTCGGAACTTCTGTGAGACTAAGAATTTTAAAATCAACAGCCCCCAAGTTCTACACATCATTGTCACAGTTTCATCTCAGAAGTCATTTAGATCAATCCTCTTCCCAAAGTATACCTATGAACATTGAATAACTGACTCATGTGTGTGATGGGTTTTAGCTCTTCCCATCCAGAATGCCAGATTACCATGCTCCTCTTCTCTCCAGTAACTCGTCCTCGGGGAGTCAGGTATTTCCTTCTAAGGTCTGTCGCGTTGTGTTCACAATCGAATGAGGGAGAAGATAGAAGAAGGGGAAAGAACTGGAGGGTGGCCAGTGTAGTCACCTCTCCTTGTGAAGATGGCCAGTGTAGCCGAGTCTGCACCAAGATCTACAGGTTTCTTGAAGCTTGGACCTTTTTTGGTCAGATTTTATTTGGTAGTTGCTTCTTTGTATTTGGAATTTTTGGTGGTTCTGCTTGGATCTTGTTGTGCCCCTACGGATATAGAATCTTTTTGTTCCGTACATTTTTTGGGGTCTTAGAAAAAATTGTGCCCAGTCGTCCATCCCTTTTCTGAAGCTTTATTTCAACCCGTACTCCGGTCTTTAGATTTCCACGCTACCAGAAAAGAGACTCACACACTCTTCCAACATCCCGTCTGAGTTTAGCTAAGTGCATAGTGTGAGAGTACAAATTAATTCCCTATTCCAGAGTTGTACCCAGAATGAAGAGACCAAGTTAGACACTAAGAGTCAAACGCTACACATTGTCATGTGGAACTTAAAGAATTAAGTCAAAAGACCTGAAGCTCTTAAAATCCTATTTCTCGGTGAAGTTCCTCTGAAAATTAGGTGGATTAAGGTCAAGTCCAGACCACCCTCGGTTTCGACTCATAACTCGGTTCAGAACCCAATGACTTTTCAAAGATGCAAATGCATGTGATGTTGGATGAAGTGCAGGTGTGTGAAATGCAGACACAATTTTTTTAATTTATTTTTTTGACATTTTATGCAAGGGATTTTTTTATGCAAAAATGAAATAAGAAGCCATTTTTTTCAAAAAAATTGGGCAAGGTTATTGTTAGTAGAAAAACTCTTTTTCCTTTTCTTTTCTTCTTTTTTTTTTCAAGTGAATTACCCACCCCGTAAATATATACAGACTTACGTGAAAGTATGAGATATGGGTAATATATATACACAGTATATATACAGACCCCCCTATACTTAGCGAGTGTTGTGTCCTCAGAGTACAAGAAGCGGAAAGAAGACATAGCTCGGGCTAAGCGTAAGGGAGTGAAAAAAATCAAAAGAAAAATGAAGCGGTTGGGATATGTGAATGAGGAGAGTATATACAGGTGGATGTCGGTTCCTCCTATACTTAGGCTATGTATAGCCTAAGTATGGAAGAAGGGTGGAAATGGAGTGATCGTGAGAAGGAGAAGGATGGTATGTACAGATGGCATCGGTCCCCCCTATACTTAGGCCTTGGCCTAAGTAGAGGAAGAAGCTGTACAAGGAGACTGATGTGGTCGGGAGGGAGGATGGGTAGCCGATGATTAAGGTGGTTTTCTGCTGATCTTTTTGTGAGCCTGCGGCGGGAGATCGTAATGACGATATAGAGATGAAGCATATGATTCCCAACTATGATCAGTGTCATCCTCAGAAAAATCATGATGGATAATAGATGAAGTGTTTGAGTCAGACGAAAGATATCCATCATCAGAGTTATCCTCAGAGGAATAGTATTTGAAAGTGGACATACTCCAAGTATTCATGTCTTTTTGTTTCTTCAGTTGTTTTCTCAGAATTTGTTCCTGCTTGGGGTCAAGCGGTTTGTCCTCAGATGAATACTCAGAAGCACCGGTCTCAGTCAGCTCATAAGAAATAATTCCAGTGTACTTGAAGAGGGCAGGAGTATCATCTTTGGATGAGTAGTAGTTCGGAACGGGAGTTGTCCAATGAGAATTGAATTTTGGATCCTTGCGAAGATATGGCTTTAGGGCTGCCGAACAGACTTCACTCATGTAAACTACCTTTTCCGGACCTGATGAGGGATCATCAGCTGATTCCTCTTCCGAAAGGTCGAAGGTTACTCTCTTTTTCTTGTTTCGTGAAGGTGTCGGTTCACTTGAGTATCCGGATGAATAGCCATTAGAGTTCTTCTCCTTGGTCGGTTTGCATTTATTCTTGGCCGTCTGAATGTTGGTGCACTCTCGATTTGGGATGATTTGGTCCAGGTATTCAGAGAATGTTACTTTAGGGTGCGACCATGCATATGTCTCCGGATCGTAGTAGAAGGATTTGTCTATTTTGAGATCCGCGGGAATTGAAATACTAGGGAGAGTCTCTAAACCAATAGTCTCATCAACAACCGCTATCTCAGGTGCCGATGCAGGGTAGGGCTCTTCTACTGTTTCATGGTTACAGCTATCGGGGACTTCGTGGGTTTCCTCAGAAGATCGTGGTTCCTCAAAGACAGTGTCAGATCTAAGTGCTTCCAATGCTGTGAAATTGATTTCACGAGTCTCACAATCAATAATTGCTTTGGCCAATGCCAAGAATGGCTTTCCGAGAATGATTGGAGACTGAGTGAATTCTCCTTGATGCTCAATATCAATGATCGTGAATTCTACTTTGAGCGGAGCACTTTGGAATTTCATGATGACAGAAATGATTCATCTCGGCTGCTTTATAGATCGATCCGCCAATTGAACAATCTCTCGTTTCTTCCGAATCGGTCTGGGTTTGAGTTCATGGAATACAGAGGTCGGGAGGATATTGATCGGTGAATCGTCATCAATCCGAGCATGAGTGAAAATTGTGTCTTTGATTTCACAGTCAAATCTAGGTAACCGCTTCACTATACGTCTCTTGGTTTTTCTCCTCAACACCAAGGAGGAGGCCGTTGACAATATATGTCTCTCGGTCTTGAATCTAATCCTGCCCGACTTTTTCATAGTTAATTTTTCCATTAAAAATGTTTTAAGGTCGGGAAAATGTTCAATGGCCTGTAGAAAGGGAAGTTCAAACATCAAGCGTTTTTCCAGTGCTTCCCGTACAGTCGGATCCGAATTCCGCAGATCGTCTTTAGTTTCATTTTTTATGAAATTTTCTGAATTTTCAACTCTTTTGTGGTTTTCAAATATTTCCATTTTTTGGTATTTTCTGGATGGTGTGGGGGTATGGTATGTTCTTCAGATGAAAAGGGGCCTTGATATTCAGAGCGATAGTCTGCGGTATAGTCATTTCTAGGGGAGTAATATGTAGAAGTCAAATTGTTAGAATCGTCCCTAGGTCCCTGAATATCCTCAGAATTTTCAATCTCAGATCCAATTCATTTCCTCATTTATTTTAATGTCCGAGCCACCATAGACTGCGATTAATCGATCTGTGAATTTTTGAAATCTATCCTCCATCAATTCGAATCTTGTTTTTATCCTCGAAATCTCATCCTCAAAATTCTGTTCATGATCAATAATGGGAGCAGTCGGTATGTGTTCAATAATTTCATCTTCCATTTTTTTGTATGTGCGGAGAGGAGAGTTTCTCAGAATGTCCGACATATGATCCTTATTTTCTGAAAATTTCTCCTCAAAAATTATGGAAGGAGGCTGCTCATATGATCCAGACATGTAGAGTTGGTCCGAGTAGAGTTTATTCCTTTGATCTTTAGTGGTCGAATCTTGGTATGGTGGAGTCAGCATACAGGGTTCTTGTGTTTCTATGTAGTTAGTCCAGTCCTATGTATGATCGTCATGTCTGAAGAGGGGGTTGTCATGGTCAATCCAAGCTGATGATTGTTCATTAGTGTTCCAGGATAGGGTCGAAGGACAAGGTAAAGAAGTGTTCAATTCGATAATGTGGTTGTCATCTCCCAAGAATGATGGATTGATATTCACTGAATATGATGGATGAATTGCATGATCGACGTAGAGAGGACTGATATATGAAAAAGTGGAGACCTCAGTCGGTTGTTGATTTGTCATGTCCGAAAACAGAGGATTGTCATTCATGAAGCAGATCGGATTGGTAAAAAGAGATGGTGGTTGAGAGTCTCTTGGAGGAGGTGTTTTGGCTCTAACCGACACGAATTCATTTTCATAGTATAGTTCTGATGGATTCTCGGTCATTTCTGAAAGAGTTGAAAGGAATGAGGGGATGTGTCTGTTTTTGTACAAGAGTTCCATTATCAAGAAAAGAAGAGAGGTGACTGCACGAGATAATCAAAAGAAATTTTATCAAATGTGCGGCTATTGATCTTCGATATCGGTTCACGCACACCAATGCAAACACAATTCAAACCCCGGGTTCACCAACTCACACAATGAAGCCGTAAGAGTTCGGCTTTTATCTTTTCAATTTTAGTTGGTGATAAATCAATCTTGGCAAAAATTTAGTGAGCTGAAATTTCGGGTTTGGCCTCTAGCCTTAAGTGTCGTCTCTCGCTCACTCGGAAAAAATAGAAACATCCAAGGTCGGCGTTGCTCTTCCGCAGAAATTCTTGATTTTATGGGTTATTTTGAAATCGGCTATATATAGCAGTCCCAATTTTTATTAGGTGATCACTGAAGATTTTAAATGAGCACAAATACACGTCTACCGTCCAGTCCCAATTTCCTTTAGAATTATGTGATAAAACAAGAGGGAGAAATTTGGGAAAAGCCGATGCACGTGGAAAACTATGATGAATGCTCAGTTAGAAGATTTATAGTGAATCCTCGCAATCTTCATGTGGGATGCTAGACAGAATTTAAAATTTTTTCTAAATGAATGCAAGCCGATGAAAAACCGCACCTAAGCAGAAAGTTCTATAAGCGGGAAGAATCGAGTTAAATTTGGCTAAGTTGAACGATCTATGTGCGTCTCGATTAATGTGCAGTGTAGCTTAATATCCTACGAGCACAATCAACTATAAAAAATGCTCTGAGAGCCGTATGTGCAGGTCTATCCTAATCGTCACTCAGTCGGGCCCCACCCTCACCGGAGAGTGAAACAGGCCACGACACACCACAAATAGTGTTCAAAGTCTTTTTTACACACGCGAGAGTCCAAACGGACACGGCTATAAATGAGCAGAAATTGAAATATGCAGAAATTGAAACGGAACATACAGATTTATACGACCCGCTTCTTCCACGAGCTGAAGAGGCTTTTTCGGGTAGAAGCCGCGGCAAAGAAAGCGTAAGCGAGATATGAGACTTGACTAATATAAATAAAGAGGACTTTGGTTGAGACTAGTTTCACAGATTTCTCTTTTCCACTAGAATTTAGATAATATATATATTCATCGCACCAATAGCCCACGGAGCAAAACAGGATTGCTACCCTAACCTGAGATCGATTTTATTCTTCAATGAAGAACTATGCTTTTGCTTTTCTCTTTGACGCAGGGAGGATCAAGGGCTATTAACTATCGCGTTCCGAATTTGAGATGAGTAAGGAAAAGTGGAAGTCTGATCATGCATTCATTCCTAATCCCCGTGTTTCCTTACTATGAAAGAAGGCTAGTAGATGGAGAATCAAGACGCGAATAGCAAATCGGCTCATTTCTTAGTGGTACCGGACCCTGGGTCTAAGTGGATAGACTGACCATGCCACTTCTTGTTCATCTTCGTAGCTTAGCTGCTTCTTCATCTTCTGATATGCGACTACACGAGATTGAGAGATGAAGCGGGCAAGCTTATTATGTAGAAAAAAGTACGGAAAGGTGCCAGCTAGTCTTCCTGATAATGCGGGTTTCTCGAACATTATTCACACTAGATACTATATATGAGGGGCCTCAGGAAAGGGGACGGATATGACAGCGGGAGAAGGAGGTTGGAGAGAAGATTGGACCACTTTGTGATTGGTGGAAGTGGTCTTGATAGACAATGGGTGGTGGAGGTCATTCTCTTCAAGTTGACTTTCACCATCTGATATCCCCAAGGGAAAGGATGAGATGAGATGTGGACTTTCAGCTGTAGTAGTTGAGCTGGGACTGGAACATGATCTTCATATCCATATCTCCTTGAGTCTGACTTAGCTTCTGGGCTCAGCACTTCATCTAAGACTTTCGAGTCGATCGCATTCTCCTGATAGACTTTCGGGAAGGCTGTCAGGTGAGCATCACGAGAAAGGTGTATTAGAATGTTCTGAAAGTCTCGTACAGTGAAATATTCGAGGGTTAGACTACCTGAATGCAGAAAACCGAACAAAAATTTTCAAAACAAAAAACTAAGCCGTTTGCCTCCCCGGCAATGGCGCCATCTGACGATTTCAAAACGCATGGTGTTAAGGAGTTGGTTTTAGCTTGTTCGTGAAAATAATTAATGAGTCGTTCGTTGTAGGCGGCGATCGGAAACGGTCAAGAAATAACCACAAATTTTTAATCAATTTTAATCAAGTGGTTTTTATGTTTATTTTACTTGGGCAAGTCCCAAGGTCGATCACAAGGAGGCAAAGGAAAAACTTAGAATTATGTCTATCCAATTTCGTGTTCGGTTTTCGAGGCGATCTTTTTTTGGAATTTTTAATGCAAATAAGGGATGCGAGATGTGATTTTGGCCTATTTTAGAGACTAAAATGTAAACTTCGATCTAATAATGTTCGAAAAATATGAAACATGGCCACGATATAAATGATGATGAAATGAATGCTCTGCATTTTTTTTGGAATTTTTGGATGCAATGTGAATTTTTTATGAATTTTTAAATGCAAACAGACTGACTTTCAATATTTAATTATAATAAATATTAAACCCACTTATTTTCGAGATATAAAATTATCTAAGATCTATCACTAGGTGATGGATCTCAGAAAAATCCTAAACCTCGAAAATGTGGGATTTAATACCTATTGAAAATTAAATAATGAAATATGCAAAGTGATTTTTACAAGGCAAATTATGCATGTAAATGCAAATCTTTTTGGGCACAATGTCAAGCAAAATTAACTCTACAATGTATGATTTTTGGAGAAATTTTAGAGCAATGGTTAATCAACTATAAATTTCAGAGCATAAGATGGGAAAATTCACAATTTTCCATAAAACAATTAATTAATAATTAACCACTGACCACAAAAAATTTCACAATATGTCAAGATGTAGAGAATTGATTAACAAACATCATGCTAATTTTTAATAAATAAAATGATGTAAAGTAGAGGTCTAGAAGTGATGAGGAACACAGGGGTACTGATGCAATATTTAAATATAAATAAGATAAAGAAAAAAAGGCAGAGTGGACCTAGTTGTAATTACCGACACTATGGGGGGGGGGGGCTTTCTGCAAATTTCCCAATAGGTCACGTACACCGCACGTAACCCCTGGGGTAGTGGGCTGAAGCGCAAATAGGGAGGCTTCCGAGGGCGCACTTGCAATTTTCCCAGCTCACGTGCGAAGCACGTGACCCAGGTTGACGTGCCTGCTGACGTCCCTCCACGCACGTGCCTCGCACGTGGGGGGGGTCTCGGGCTCTCCGTCCGGCGCGGCTGAGCAGCGGTGAGAGAGGGCTGCTCCTGGCTTTTATTGGCGTCGCGACGGAGCGAACGTCTGGAAGAGGGTCGAGCTCCGGCGATGTCGATGAAGGTGCGGAGGAGGGGCTGGAGATGGTCGGCGGAGCTGCCGATGTTGTTGGGTGATCGTCCGCGTTGAAGCTGGCGCGTCGGTGATGACCGGCGGAGTTGCGAGTGACGGCCGGAGGTGCTTCTGTGAAGTCGATGGGGATGATGCTACGCCGGAGAAGTAGACGTAGGCGGTGGAGCAGCGTTGAGGCGGAGGTTGTCGGGGTCGGGGATGACGTTGAGCGTGGAGGAGCGCGTCGACGAGCGGCGGAGTAGACGAGGTGGTTGAAGTCGTAGTTGACGGTGGCGTAGATGGTCGAAGAAGATGGCGATGAAGTGGGCTCGACGGCTCGCGGCCGGAGCGAGAGCGTGCACGCAGAGGAGCGGCACTGCTACGAGCCACGCAGTGCTCGGATCTCGCCGGTAGGAGGGTGATGAATATGTGATTCATCACTTCAAAAGTCAAAAATAGAGCCTTGTTCCCGAGAAAATAGATGCATGTTTCCCTTTATATTGCATAAATATCATTCATGCATACATTCATAATACATTCATTTTAGCAGTCCATTTGCATTCAAATAAGAAGCCAAAATCCCTTGTAAAATATCCACTAAAATAACCTCTTCTTTATAATATGTACTCCTTAGTTAATAATATAGGGAAGCAGGCCAGAAATTCCCCTTGTAATTTAGCCCATAAAGCCCTCATACAAACTCCGAATTAGGTCTACTTACTCTTAGAATACTATACATTAAAAGACCTTTAAAATGAGACTAATTTCATCCAATTTGGAGCTCGTATGAGAAAGTTGGGTTTTTTGGCCACTTTGTGTACTACATATATGTATATATGTATCCTTGTATTTATGTATCATATTTGACCTCATCTCCGTCTTTGGTCAACATGAAACTTGTAGATCTCATCGAGATCTACAACTTTCATGTTTTGAGTTTTTCCAAATTCGGCCCCCTCTTCTCTCTACACATGTATCTTCTTCCAGCCACTCACAGCAGGCCACGTGGTGCCCTCTGGTTGCGCCACGCGGCCCACTCCCCTTGCCTCATTCGCCTGCATCCTCAACCGTTGGATCCTCCTCTTTGATCCAACGGCTCAGTCTTCTCCACGTACGCCTCAAATCCCCACCATCACATCATCTCCTGCATTCAATCCACACCATCCGCATGCGCCTCTTCCAGAACTCGCCACGTGGTGGCATGTATACCCTCTGATCAAGCCCTTGATCCCTCCATCACAACCGCTCTTCCGTGGCGCCCCTCGTCCCTTCGATCATCTCCATCTCCTCATCCATCACAGCGCTCTCTACGTGGCGCGATCCCCCTGGGCTTCCAACCCGTACGCCGCCAGACGCTCCTGGACACTCCAGCAAACCGCCCTCCACGCCGCCGCCTCCCTTGGCCCACCGTCCGCTCGCGCACAGGCGCGCAGCCTAGCGCAACCTCCCTCGCGCTCCGCGACCGTGCTTCATCCCTCCGCCCGTCTACCTTCTGCTGAGCCGCCCCGAGCTTCGCCGTGCGCGCCGCCCCACGCGTGCCACGCGCCCCAAGCGTCGCCGCCCCGCGCATAGCCGCGCCGCGCCCCAGCCTCGCTCGCCAACGCCTCCGCGCGACGTGCGTGCGCCGCCTCCAGCCCTCCTCCATATCTTTTGCCCTAGCCGAACTTGGGGGAGAAGAAAAGGTGAATTTATTTTATTTTGAGTAAATTGCATTCATATTCTTGCATGTTTATACATTTGCATAAGTGCCCTTGTACACAGTTGTGGTTCATTGTTTCATTTTCAGTATTGCATTGATACCCCCGACTTAGCATGTTAATTTGGACTCCAAAATAGTATCATTTTATTCAATGAAAAATATCATGTTGTAGAGTGTTTAATTGTTTATCTTTGGGATATTTATTTATATTTTTGTGAGCATTGGATATTTGATTAAAATTCAGAGTTTGAAATTCAAAGATACTTTGTCCATTTACGCTCTGAAATTCGCATAGGTCTATTTATTCTCCAAAAATTGTGAAAAAAAATTTTAAATGATACCTCTAAGTGTTCTTTAATTACAGTCCAAGTTTCATCAAAATCGGATTTGTCGTTTGCATAAAATAAATTCTAGAGCTATTTGTCTAATTGATTTTTAATTAATTCCACTATAACATTTTTGAGAAATTTCAACTCTCCTGGATTCATCATTAAAATATCTTTTTGAGATAAATCAATCTCTAGATAATTTGATTTCGTGGATTTATTAGAAATTAAATACTCGTTGTTGCTCTATTTTCAGTAAAATATTCGTAAAAAAATCATAAAGTGTCAGAAAAATTCAAAAATATTAGTGTAACTTCATTTCATCATTTTTAATCATCTGGCCAAGTTTTAGAATTTTTGGACTTCATTTGATATCTTAATTAAACTAAAAGTTAAATTGGCCTACATTTTTGCATAAGTCTGCATAGAAATTGAAAAGGACAAAAAAATAATTCTCCGAAAATCACACACTTGGATACTTGCTTAAAATTCACCTAAGGAGACAGATGCCTCCTTGAGATCGACCTTGGACTTCACCAAGTAAAAAAAAATTGCCGCTTGATATTAAATCAAAGTGGTTTTTGACTAGCCTCTCGTATCCGACTGCAACGAACGATTAACATTAATTTGGACATTAATTTGCTCGAATTAACTAAGGGTGCGGGACGCTTATCAGAGGGTCGAGCTGGTGCTGTCACCACCGTGCTCCCCCTTCTATGGTGCAATCAGCGGATGGGATGACGTTGTCGGAGATAATGGCGCGTCGGGCAGTCGTCGTTTGTCGGAGAAGGAGGTCGACACCCGACAGTCTAACCAGAGATAGATAGATAAAGAGAGAGAGAGAGTATACCTGGGAGGATAGCGGCTCGACGGCCACTGGTGACCGGAGCAAGAGCAGCGACGGAGGAGCTTAGCTGCGACGAGGAGGTCGGCCTAGGATCACACCGACGGAGGAGTAAGGGCTGTCATTTCCGATGATGGTCCTTGGGTCGAACGGCAGATTCGGAGAAGAAGGTGGTGTCGTGGGTGATCTGCTGCGGAGTCGGAGAAGAAGGTGGTGTCGTGGGCGATCTGCGGTGGAGTCAGAGAAGAAGGTGGTGTCGTGGGCTCGACGGGAAAGCCCGGAGCAGTGGCAGTACGACGACGGTGGGGCTTGGCAGTGGGATGCGACGAGGGTAGTTGATGGCCTCGGATCTCGTTGGCAAGGAGCTCGCGGTGATGTCACCGCCGCGGTTAAATGGAGGAATAGCTCGACGGATAGGGATCGGGGTGGTCGCCGGGGTTCTTTTATAGGTCGAGGATAGGCACGAGGAGTGCGGAGGTTGTTAGGATCATCGGTGCGGTCAAAGGGCAGCGGTCAGTTGCGAGGATAACGGAGGATCGGCGGAGAAATCATTGGGTAGGTGTGCGAGATTGGGGGAACGTTGAGAGGAGGACGATGGGTCCCAGGCCGTTCGATCGACCGAGATCGAACGACCCGGGGTGGGCTAGGTGGCGCGCTGGGGTCAAAGGAGGGGGGCGCACGTGCGGAGCACGTGTGCGGGAGGCACGTACGACACACGTGCGTTGGCTTTTATTTTTTTATGAAAACAAATATTTAAAAAGCCCAAAAATTGCTGACACGTGGCGGCCTCTAGGACTGCCACGTGTCAGCACTAGAAATATCGAAAATAAAAACTTTTGTAAAATCGATAAAAAATAGCAAATGACCTTGGATCGAAAAAGTTCCTTCACGAAAAATGCTCGTCTCGACGAGATCT
Organism: Ottelia alismoides; assembly: GCA_037367405.1. Taxonomy (NCBI): domain Eukaryota; kingdom Viridiplantae; phylum Streptophyta; class Magnoliopsida; order Alismatales; family Hydrocharitaceae; genus Ottelia; species Ottelia alismoides. The sequence goes on along the minus strand of JAZKJV010003390.1, from coordinate 327,517 downwards.
ACAACTTTCATGAAGACATCAAAGCCAAAATCAGTCAATTGTAAAAAGTGAATTTTTGGGGTATCCCATGTACATAGAATACCTTGATTTTTGGGGTTTGTATTTTTTTATTATTTTAAACAAGATAAAAATCCAGAAAAAATATGGAAAAATCAAAGACAAATAAAGACACCTTAATTTAATTTTTTTGGTTTTTTATTAATAAAGAAAATAAGTACATAAAATACGGGTCAAAAACCTCGAAAATACAATGTACAAAAGAGGCCCAAAACCCAACTTTCACATACGAGCTCCGATTCACTTGAACTTGGTCTTGTTTTGAAGTTAATTGAATGTACATTAGTTCAAAAGTGAGTAGGATCAAATCGGACATTAGATGGGGAAGATATGGGGCTTTTAGTCCGAAAATCCTGAAACTAGGGTTTGGGTTTTTGGTCCACTTAATTGGATTAATGATTTTTTTTGTATTTTTCATTTATTCTTGTTAGTAATATGTACACAATGGAGGTGGTTTTGTGTTATTTGGAGTTAGCATGAAGGAGTTAAAAATAGGGGAAGTTAGGCTATTTACAGGCCAACTGTGGCTTGGATTTTTAGCTTCTAATTTTGTGCAAAAATGATGGATAAAATGCAATTCTTATGAAAACATGCATGAATGCTAATTATGCAGAATAGATGCAGAAATGCTGTTGATTTTGAGGGACATGAGCGTAATTAATGTCCAGCGCGCCGAAGCCGCGCTCCAGCGCCATCTCCATCTGCCCCGCGCACGACCACCCACCATCGACGACAGACTTTGCCGTCGCCAACGCCAGCTGCTGCCGACAATTACTGCACGGTCGCCATTGTCCTCCGCCATAGCGCCATAAACTCTCTCCAGCCGCCTGGAGCGGCATCCTCCGCGTCGATCCATCACGTCCGACCCGCCTATTGAGAGGCATCCTCCACGTCGATCCGCCGCAACCCACCCTCCTGTTTCCTCCGCCTCGCGCGGCCAAGCGACCTGCAAGATGACAACTGCCGCCACCCTTGCTCGGAGGAGAAGGCAAGGGGCGGCAGCCACACCCTCCTTTTTCGTTTAGGGCAAAGAAGAAAAAAATAAAAGGAAAGCGCCTTTCGAAAAACTTATTTTATTGAGACATTTTACAATTTCGCCCTGGACATTTCACTAACTACAAAGAATCCCAGCTCCAGATCAATATTTAAAAATTGGGGAAAATTGCATACAAGTCTCTGGATATTTTCAGAATTACAAGAAGACCCCCGTCTGTCCATAGCACGTGTTTTGCACGTTATTATTGGGTAATTTACACTCTACACCCTCTATTTATTTCTGTTATTTATTTAATGCCAAAACATTATGTATTTACATTCTAGTCCTTCATTTTCAGACTATTTATCTTGCATGTTCTCTTCATTGGACTAAATCTTTTTGTTGGTCAATAAATCTCCAAAAAATGTGCTATGTTCCTGATATGTGTGTAATAGACCGAAATTCTCACTATCGGGATAAGGTAAGAAATATCAGAGTCGATGTGACCCGAATAGCAAGATGCGATCAATCAAGAAAATATCAGAACCACCAAACAGGGGATAAAACAATGAAAATCAAAAAGCTGTCCTCGCTAATTTTATTAACATGGTATAACGACCTGGGTCGGACTCAGGGAGCACAAGTTGGCCTTGCGACCTACGAAATAGTCAAAATCAAGAATAAGGAATAAAATATTTTTTTCGTGAATTTTTAATTCTTTTTATTTTTTTGTATTTTTAATAGTGATGAAAAATAAGAAAAATGTAAAAACAAGCAATAACAATAATTTATTTAAACATCCAAAAATACTCCAAATTCAAATAAAATTATTTTTGTGTTTTTTATGTTTTTAAGTATTTTTGGTGAATTTTTTAGAATTTTCAATTTTTATTTAATTTTTTAAAATCAAGAAAGAGGAAAAATATGGGCTACTGTGCAGCCAGACTTGAAAGATCAATTAAAAATATAAAATTGATCTATAAAAGTATGGAGGCAATTTTTGTGAAAAATATACGTAAAAACTAAGCTACAGGAAAAGAGTTTATATTTTTTTATTTTTATAGAATTTTTTAAAATTTTTATAAGGTTTTTAATGTTTTTTAATTTTTTTAGTTTTTATAAATCCAAATAACATTAAAATTACATAAAAGCTAAAAAACAACAAAACTAACAATCCTTAATTTTTTTAGAATTTTTAGAGAATTTTTTATATTTTTCTTTGATTTTTCAGTTCAGACAGTAACAAAATCAATGTTTTTGAATTTTTAAAAATAAAAAAAGCAATAAAAATGTCCCAAAAATTTAGGAAATGTTTACACAGTGGCAGGAGCCATGTGTCCAAATTTCACCTAATTTGGATTTTATTTGCTATTTTATCCAATAAAAACAAGGCACACAGCAGTCAGGGACCTAAATGCAAAGAAACATACTTCCAGGGGCTAAATCGTAACACATATAGAAAGCACAGGACCTGGAATGCAAAAATCCCACAATACACACGTGCAACACGTGGTTCAGACACGGAGGGGCATAAGTGTAATTCCTATTTCAAAATATTTAATCAATAACATACAGAAAGACAGGACCAAACATGCAAAATGTCCAAAACCTCACGTGTCGAAGCACGTGGCTCACACAAACAGGGACTATAATGCAAATAAAATAACTCTAGGGGTCCTAACTGCAAATGTTCCAAAACAAAAATAACTTGCTAAAATATTTATAGGACTCGACAGAAATAATAAAAAGGCAAAGGGCCTAAGGGATATTACCCCTTTATTATAATCTGATGGACGAAGGGGTGCCACGTGTAGATCCAATGGCTGAGAGCGTCAGGCACCCCTTCATCGATGGACGCTCCAGATGAGGTCCTCTGGTGATCGACGACTGATAGCTCCTCGCAAATGGACGAACGAGATATAAACTGGGCGAGGCGCTTCGATCGGACGGTCGCTGAACCTCCTCCATGAACAGCTCTTCGGCGAACTTTACCGGCTCGATACGCGCAGTGGAGAGGTCTGATGAGGCTGCTAAGATGTGGAAAAGATCCATCACGATGGTCCGCAGCTGATGGGCATCTCCGATGAGGTCGGGAACCACCGGAGTGGACCGACGACGTCGATGGCTTGAAGTGGCTGTGCTCGAACCTTTGGACCCTCAGATGGTCCCTTTGACCTGCAAAATGGCACAACAAGACTCCTGGGTCAAGGGCAAAGTGCCTCGACCCGGTTAGGGGTGGAATGGGTGGTCAGATGAGGGCGGAGCGTGGTCTCCAGCGAGGCGGCGGAGGAGGAGACTCGATTCTTGGTTCCGAGGCGAACCAAGGTGAACAGAGGGGCGTAGAACGTGGGTAGGAGTCTCATGAAGATGAATAGGGGGTCCGATGATCGAATGGGTGATTGAGATGGTGTGAATTGGCCGGCGACTACCGGTGGCGCGATTGGGCGTAAATGGAAATTAGGCTAAACTAGAGGGTGTTGGGACTACCTGATGGCTGAGATCGACTGTGGACGAGCTGGCGGAGCTCTGGGGGTCTTTGCATCAAGGGTTCGTCGAGTCCCGAGGCTCGGGCGCACCTCTTGGCGGCGCACGGTGAAAGAGCTCGCCGGATCAGTGGCTGGAGACACCTCCTCGTCACTGTGCCACGACCCTCGGATAGCTGTCACTCTAAGGAGGGCAGTGGAGTTCCTGGGATGGAAGGGCAGAGCCAAAGATGGCGTGAAAAGAGCGGCTGAGCTGAGCTATATACATGTGAAGATCCGGCAAATAAGGGGTCGGGCGAAGCACGGTGGTGCACGGATCCCTAGGGAAGGTGTCGGGCGTGAATCGCGGATGTATCTTGGAAGATCGGAGCCCGAGGTTTAGGTGAGAGGTAGTCAGATCAATGCATGAAAAATAGGCAAAGTCGGGTCGAAGCGCAAGTCCGCGAAGGAAGTGGTCCTGGCGGGGGAGTTGACCGGGGGTCAACATCCCCCGTGGACCAATCAGAAGCCACCATTGGAAATTATTTTAGAAATTCAAAATAAAATAGATAATGACCTTATTTTAAAATATTTATAAAATGAAAAATATTTATTTATTTTCTAAGTATTTTTTGTGATATTTATTTATTTTTTTGAAATATAAATTAAGTATTTACATTATATTATTATTATATATAGATATATATATATATATTTGTATTTTTGATTTTTATTTTTAATTGTTTATTTTTGTACAATTATTCCAATTTTATATTTTATTTATTTACAACATAAAATTTGTAATAAAAACGTATTTTATTTTATTTTTATGATTTATTTACATTAGTTAAATAAATAGTTTTATATACATATGTACATGGTATATATACAAGGTGAAAATGATTTTTTTATTTTTTTTTATTTTTCTGATTTTTATTTTATTTTTATAAATATGTACAAATTAACAAAAACATATTTTTTCTTTTATTTTGAGGAAAATAAATTTATTCATATACATAGGATTATGTACAAGTGTGATTGACCCTATCTCCCTCTACTCGGTTTCTTTTGCGGTCAGGCCCATGCTGAGCCCTCCCTTGGGATTAGGTCGCTCAATATTTATTCTAAATATTTACCTCTTTTTCTTTTATTTCTTTATTTTTTTATTTATGCACAAAAACATGCTAATTATCAATATTTGCACAATGCATTCTCTTTGGTAATTTATTCTATTTACACATCTCTACATGGTGTTTTGCATAGGTTTTTAGCTAAAATAAAAGAATAAAGAGTGATGAATGGGTATTCATCACCCCCTATACTTAACTTTGCTAGTCCCTTAGCAAACACTTATTTGAAAAAGAAGTGAAAAAGAAAGGAAAAAGAAAAAGAGAGGAAATGCAAGGATCAATGCTGATTATTAAACTTGCCTTCATTAATTTGAAATATGGAGCTCGATCAGATCTTTGGATTATTAATGTGTCGGAACCTTATTTGGACTTAGGTTTAAAACTCAACAGCCTCTAAGAGCCACTAATCTATAGTCAAGACTCCTCAATAATCCAGATCAGAACAAGTCTACATACACAAACCCTGAAGACCATGAATCTTTCCTTGTACAGTGTAAGTGAGGTATAGCTCTCCACCTCAGAAGTAGCAAAACGACAACCCTCCCCAACAAGGTAACTCTATGACCCCAGTCTGGCCACTCTTTCCTCAAGGAGCAGGGTATTCCCTTCTATGTTCAAGTTCAACCGGCTCAAGAAGAGGGGGAAGAAGAGAATGGACCATGGCCAGTGTAGCCATGTATCCCTGGGAGCTCAACCAGTGTAGCTAAGTTTCCCTGCTGCAAGCTACATAAGATGGAACATGAGTCTCAAGCTTTGCTTATTGCACTATATACACTCCGGTGGGATTATCATTTTCTCTCAGACCCACCACTTTTTTGGAGTTGTTCTTTTCTTTTTGCATTTTTTTTGATGTGCATCTGTACAACATATCTACAAAGGCAACATATATACATAAGGAGTTTTTCCTCTTGAGCCAGTAGACTATCCCTCTTTTGAAGCATTATTGCAACCCACAACTCCTATCGTTAGACCTCATGGCAACCATACCAAGTTGAGACGCACTTCCTTCACTATAAGAAGAAGAGAGGTTCCGCCTAGAAGTACTACCCTCATATGCTACCCCAAGTCAAGGAAGACTGCCTCCTCACCACCTCATCCGTAGAGAGGTCGGTGCAAAGTGTGGGTCCAAGTCAAGCCATTGTCTATATGAGTCGTGTGTGTGTTGTTAAGTGCTCTACTTAGGCTCATTGAGATGACATATGATCATAGCCTAGTGGACTCAAAGAATTAAGTCACCATGGACCTGAAAAGTCTCAACCCTAAGCCCTATAAGGTTCCTCTTATAATTAGGTGGATTAAGATCTTAATCAAGCTCCATTTTCCAATTTAATTCCAGGCTAGTTTAAATGTCAACTATAATCCAGGAAAAACTATACAAGTATTTACAAAGATGCAATTTACAAACTATTTACACATGTGCAAAATTTTTGAAAAATGTTTTGAAAACATGGATGTATGCATGAATGCAAGTTTTGCAAAATATGTACACAAATTTACACAAGGTTTTTGCAAACTTTTGATTTTCAAAACATTTTACAAAAAATTTGTACAATATACATAATTTTGATAAGAAAATATTTACAAGCTATTTACACAAAAAGTTTTTACAAACATTTTTACAAAAATAATTTGTACACTAGCTATGTATGTGCAATAAAAGAATTTTTATTTACAAGGAAAATTTTTAATTTTTATGGGTTTTTGGGTTTTAGCCATTTTTATTTATTAACACACTCACACAAAGTACGAGTTATGGCTAAAGTATATATGAAATATATACACACCCCCTACACTTAGCTGAAACGATGTCCTCAGAGTCAAGAGCGATGAAGAAGACATAACTCGTGCTTAGTATAGGGAAGTGAAAAGGAAGGCTATATACAAAGACGAATGAGAGAATAGAAATCCAAGAGGATCTCGGCATTTCCCCCTATACTTAGGATCAAATAATCCTAAGTATAGCAGGTTGTACACGAAGGGAAAGCTGAGTGAGAATGTACAGGGTCTACCCCCTATACTTAGGGTAAAATATCCCTAAGTATAGGCAGCAAAATAGAGGTAGAAATGAATCAATAGATTACCTGAGAGTTCCACACCCCCTGTACTTAGGGTAAAGTACACCCTAAGTATAGCATAATCATAAGATGAGAAAAGAGGTGTGGGACTAAAGAATAGAGTGATATGGACAACTGGATCTATACAGGTCGAAAGAACAGTGATAATCAGGCGTGAGATGCAATAGATGTGAGTCAAGAGACCACATCTCACGCAAAGTGAATCGGGGCAACATCAACGACCCGCGGCTCATGATCTAGATATGGCTTGAGCCGCTGGCCGTTCACACGAAAGGTACTCTCAGAAGACAACTCAGATATATCTATACTCCCATTGTCATGTACATTTCTCACCAAATAAGGTCCCTTCCATTTTCTCTGTAGCTTCCCTGGAAATAAATGAAGCCTAGCATCAAACAACCATACTCTCTGTCCTGGCTCAAAATGCTTGTGGCTGATATGAGAATCATGCCACTCCTTCACTCTCTCCTTATAATGTAGGTTGTTTGAAAAGGCGGTATCACGAAGCTCCTCCAGGGCTGCTAACTCTGCCCTCCTCGGATCTCCTACACTCTCTGGATCCAAAAGTATATCAGTGACAGCCCAAAGTGACGTATGTCTTAGCTCAACAGGTAAATGGCACGGCTTGCCATAAACGAGGCGAAAGGGAGATGTACCTAAAAGAGTCTTGAAAGATGTCCTATATGCCCACAAGATCGAGTCCAAAAGCTGTGACCAATCCTTTCGGTCAGGGCGGAGGACTTTCTGCAATATAATCTTGATCTCCTTGTTCGACACTTCAGCAAGACCATTCGTCTGAGGGTGGTATGGAGTGGCAAGTCGATGGTCTATGCTGAACTCGCTAGCAAGGGCCTTTACCTTGTCGTTGACGAAATGAGACCCCCCATAAGATATCAACACTCGAGGGACCCCAAACCGTGAAATGATATGCTTCCTCAAAAATCGGCAAACAATCCTAGCATCTACGGTTCGGGCGGGTATGGCCTCAACCCAACGACTCACATAATCAACGGCCAATAGAATGTACTCAAATCCCCGACTCCTAGGGAATGGACCCATGAAATCGATGCCCCATGCGTCAAAAACCTCACAGAAGTGAATGGGCTGCATCGGCATGATATCACGCTGTCCACAAGTGCCCATCCTCTGACAGTCAGTACACCTCTTCACAAACTCATCAGAGTCCTTGAAGAGCGTAGGCCACCATAGGCCGGATTGGAGCACTTTCTGTGACGTTCTCCTCCTAGAGCGATGTCCTCCTGCCTCAAGCTTGTGGCAGTAAGTAAGGACGCTGTGGTGCTCCTTTTGAGGAATGCACCTACGCTAGACGCTATCCCCTCCTTCATGATAAAGGATGGGATCCTCCCAGTGGTAGAACTTGGCCTTCGCGAGGAAGGTCTCAAGTCGCTGCCTGGGCCAATCCTGTGGGACTTTCTTGGCAACAAGAAAGTTCATAATATCGACGTACCACGGGAGAGAGGCGATAGCAAGGATCGCCTCATCTGGGAAGGTCTCACAAATAGGCTCAGTCTGCTCAGAATCCTCAAGATGCTCTAATCGAAGAGATGATCCGCCACCACATTCTTGACTCCAGGCTTGTCCTTAATCTCTATGTCAAACTCCTAGAGTAGAAGGATCCATCTGGTCAATCTGGCTTTGGCATCCTTCTTTGCCATGAGGTACCTGATAACGGTATGATCAGTATAGATGATCACTCTAGATCCAATGATTTAAGATCTGAACTTATCTAGGGCAAAAACTACGGCTAGCATCTCCTTCTCAGTGACTGTATAGTTCCGCTGGGCGACATCCAATGTACGGCTAGCATAGTGAATAGCAAATGGGACTCCATTCCTCCTCTGTCCCAGCACGACCCTACGGCAAAATCGGAGGCGTCCGTCATGATCTCGAATGGGAGAGACCAATTAGGTGGCTGGAGAACAGGAGCCTCTACAACACGACTCTTGAGAGTCTCAAACGACGATAGACACTTGTCATCGACAAGGAACTCGGTGTCTTTCGTCAGCAGATCAGTCAATGGTCGGGCAATCCTACTAAAATCATGAATGAAGCGCCTGTAGAAACCGACGTGCCCCAGACAAGACCGTAACTGACGCAAGTTGTACGGTGGATTGAGTTTTCTAATGACATCTACCTTGGCCGAATCAACCTCCATGCCCCTGCTGGAGATGATATGGCCAAGCACCGTCCCCTGAGTTACCATGAAGTGACTCTTCTCCCAAGACAACACAAGGTGAACCTCAATGCATCGCTGAAGGACTCGGTCTAGGCAGTCAAGATAGGAATCGAATCCGTCGCCGTAGACCGAGAAATCATCCATGAAGACCTCCAAGCACTCCCCCACCATGTCCGAAAAGATGGACAACATGTATCTCTGAAATGTCACCGAAGCGTTGCACAATCCAAATGGCATGCGTCTGAAAGCATATGTCCCGAAGAGACAGGTGAAGGTGGTCTTGTCTTGGTCCTCGGGCGCGATGGCCACCTGATTGTAGCCGGAGTACCCATCCAGAAAACATTAATGGCTTTTCCCTGCCAGTCTCTCAATGATCTGATCAATAAAGGACATGGGGAAATGATCCTTCTTGGTGGCCTCGTTGAGTCGTCTGTAATCTACGCAGACCCGCCAAGAAGTGGGTATCCGGTAGCGATCTCCTCTCCAGACTCGCTGACAACTGTAGTGATGCCCGTCTTCTTGGGCACCACATGCAATGGACTGACCCACTTGGAGTTGGAGATGGGGTAGATAAAATCAACGCTCCACCATTTCGAGATCTCCTTCATGACAACCTCTCGAAGATTCGGGTTCAGCCGCCGCTGGAACTCACGCGACGGCTTTGCCTCCTCCTCGAGATAGATATGATGGGAGCACAGGGCCGGACTTATCCCCTGGAGATCAGCTACACTGCATCCTATCGCCTTGCGGTTCTTTTCAAGAACCCCCATCAGACAGGATTCCTGTTCTCCAGTCAAATCTACTGAGATAATGACTGGGTACATCTCATGCTCACCCGCAAGGAACCTATACTTCAGCGACGATAGTAGCGGCTTCAGCTCTGGAAAAGTAGGTTTTAGCGGATCTGGCCTCTGAAAGGTCTGCGTGAATGATGCCAAATCTGCATGGGAGAACGGAAACTCTCTCTCGCAATCTGTATCTGGAAAAGGCTGCTCTGCTAGACTGTCTCTAGTCTGCATGGAATCAACCTCCTCCCTAGCTGTAGGCTCAGTGTAAGTCAGACACGGTATCAAATCATCGAACTTTGCCCAATCAATATCTGACTCCGAGGGATCTGTATCATACTCACAAAAATCTGTCTCGCGGTCAAGAACCGGCTCTGCTGCCTGAAAAGTATCCTGGACCAGGAATGTGCTATCCAAGCTCTCCTCTGCTGGCGTCTCTGCATCAGCGAACTCTGAAGGTGAGAGGATGGCCTATGCGACTGGATCTGCCCAAACTACCTCGTCATCTGTGATCACAAAATCACAGTCCTGGTGGATGTCTCACCCTGACTCTGTCATCTGCTCTGAATCTGTGGTCGGCTCTGAGCAACCTGAATCTCTGGCTTTAGTATCCTCGACCGTCTCTATTTGTATGCTCTCGCCCTCGACGCGAAAGTATACCTTCCCACTATCATGGTCGGACACTGCCTTGGCTGTGGCCAAGAACGGGCATCCTAGAATGATGGGGGTATCGATCACAGACTCAAGGATCTCCATGTCCAACACAATGAAGTCCATGGGGAATTTCAGGCCCTGAATCATGACGACAACGTCCTTCAGCAACCCCTTCGGCCTCTTGACAGATCGATCAACAAACTGAAGGACCGTCCTGCTCCGTCGTAGAGTGCCCAACTCGAAGCGGTCGAGAAGGGCTGCCGGAAGTAGGTTGATCAAAGAACCGCTGTCTAATAGAGTGCGGTCGAACCTCTGCTCATGGATGTGGCATCTGACATACGGAGCTCCTGCATCTGGCCTCTTAGCCGGCAAACGGTTCTGAATCACGAAACAAGTGGCACGAGTAAGCACATGGATCTCAGACTGATGGTTCCTCCTGTTCCTCCTAACTGTGGTCCTGTCTCTGAGTGATCTCTGGAGTAGAGGGATGTGCTCCAAGGCGCCCCTGAAGAGTCAGCTGAATATGGAATCTATCTATCATCTGCTGGCTGAACTCTATCTGGTGATTCTTTTTTGGATTTTCTATTTTCTTCCCCTTTGCCATGTGAAGTGCTCGTGGAAAGAGGATCACTGGGTCCTTCTCAGATGAAGGACTAGGAGAGGGTCTAGGCTGCTCAAGTACGACAGAATCTACACATACATCATCAAGCACCACAGGTGGATCAGAATAAAATAAACCCTTTTCTTTATTTCCAGAAACGTCCTGAGATACATGTACTGACGGGAAGACAACAAGACTAGCAGAAGTGGAAATGGTGGCCTCAGTACCACCCTCGGCATGTAGACTGATGGCATCAGCACCGCGCTCTGGCTAAGCAACTGTGGTGGCGTCAGTACCACCTCCTCCAACTGGTGAAGCGACGACCTCAGTACCGTCAGCTGGATCCACATCCATGGTGGCGCCAACACCACCGTCATCATCTCTCGCAGCATCAACACCGCGCTCCTCCTTGCCTGGCGCTCTGGAAGTGGCTTGGGGACGTCGCTCAGACGAGGCGCCGCCTGCTAGCATCCTACCGCTTCTAAGTGTAACAAAATCGGCATCAAACATGTATGCAGACAAATCACCAAATGAATCACTAGGAGTGGTAATCTCTGTGAACTCTACCTGCTCAGACTTCCTCTTCATATTGTTCGGGTTCGACTCAATCTGGGCAGGGATGGCAGCCTTCCCTCTTACGATCTCCCGCATCTTCTGGCGGAACTCATCCATCTCCCGTCTAAAGATAGCCTACTGCTCGGTCATGAGACGGGCTAGGTCGTCCAAGGCATGGTTCTCATAGGTCGGCCCATGAGAACCTGACGGGTGGCCTCGCTGGTAGTGAGGTTGCTGCTGTGGCTGGTGCAAGTGAGAGGGGTACTGCTGTGGATGATACTGCTGAGGCTGCTCTCGCCTCCAAGACTGTCCCTGCTGATAGGGAAGAGGACCGTACTGCTGGTGGTGCTGGGATGACTGCTGCTGGTGAATTGGGGGCTGGGGCTGCTGGTGCTGCTCACGCTGCTGGCTGTACTGGCCACCCTGAATTGGAGGCTGCTGCTGGGAACTGGTGCCTCCGGCCAACCAGCGGAATCCGGGATGGTCTCGTCGGATACTAGGCTGGGGTCGGTCATACAAATCCCTTTGACATCCATCAACGACTTCTACTCGTAGGGGGGTGGCGGGAGTACTGCCAGGGGCTGATCCGACTGGTAGACCACCATCCGAATGTCTGGGGATGGTGGTGACTGGTAGTACGACTGTGGCTGCTGGTACGGTTCCGCCTGTACAAGGTGAACCTGTCTAGGCTTACTGGAGCGCTGGACGAGCTACCACTGCTGCTCGAATCTCCTCGTGCCTGAAGACGGGGCTAAGAAGCCGTCTGTGCCTCCTGGAGACACATGATCTGTGTCTTCAGGTCACTCAGAGTCCGTGCCATCTGATCCATCTGAGATATGCCCTGGCACTGCTTCTTCTCTATCAACTCAATCTGGTCCAGCTTCTTGCTGATGATGCCCAGGTCTACGGCTGTAGATTCGGCTTGTGCGGCTACCGCAGACAAAGTAGAAGGACCGTCATCGACCCGTGCTATCCTCTGGTACTACACGGACTGTGGTAGGGGGCGTCCCTGAGTGTAGAGTCAGGTCTGGGACATCACTGTATAGTTCTCGGCCATCTCCTCGTAGATGGCCCAGACCTGATCCTCATCCTTGGCGAAGTAGGAACTGCCACAAGAAGCGTTCACCAGGCCCTGCAGCTCTGGTGTCAACCCATAGAAGAAGCTCTGAACTAGGTTCGGCTTCGTGATGTCGTGGTGCGGGCATCTGTCGGTAAGCTCACGGAACCTCTCCCATGCCTCGTGGAACTGCTCATTGGGGAGCATGGAGAAGTTGTTGATCAGGGCCCTCGCTGCATTGGTTCGCCCGAGTGGATAGTACTTGTTCAAGTACTCGGTGCGGAGCTGCTCCTAGGTGTATACAAATCTCCCTAAGTGCTTCAGCCAGTTGGCTGCTCTGTCTGCCAGGGAGAGGGGAAAAGCAATCACCCTGATGGTGTCCTCGTCCACCTAACGATCGTGGACTGTACTGTAGATCATCTCAAACTCCTAGAGATGTAGATGGGGCTCCTCAGTGGCGAGCCCGTGGAAGCGGGGGAGTAGCTGAAGTGTGTTCGGGGGGAACTTGAAGTCCCCCACGATCGCAGGAAGTACCACCCACCGGTGTGTCAGTGTCGATCCGGGGTTGTGCAACTCCCGTATCAGCCTCAGCTCTGCTGCTGCTGCGGCTGCTGCAGCTGCTGCTGCTGCTGCCGGCTCATCGGGTCTCCGTGGTCCATCTCCGAGCCCGTGCTGCTCGCGGTCGTCTCTCATCTGCTCCATCTCTCTCCTCATCTCTACCATGAAAGCTCCCTGATCTCGTATCTGTCTCTGCATGGTCTCGAGGGAAGCTAACATGGTGGTGTTGATCACACCCTGGTCCAGTACGTACATGGTTGTTTCTTCCCTCTGACCCTCGGTGCGATCCTCGCTGCTGGCCATGGTCTCTGCAAAGGAAGAAGATCCAAACTCAGGTGCCGAAATGTTAGTCTGTTGTCTCGCATCTAGCACTGGTAACTCAGGAATAGAAGAAGGGTGGTTAAGGGGGAACATGGCGGAATCGAACTCAGGTTCAGAGAGCGGGTCTCGGCTCTCGCGAACCAACCTAGATGAATGGGTTGGAGTGCTAAAAAGCGGTGCAGCCACAGGCTGCCTAAGATTCCTCCTACCCATCATCTTGATCTGGCGAGTCGGACGGATGAGATCTGGAAAACAAACAAGATGAGCAAACAAACCTCGATTTCACCTACTCCACGCTGAGCTGAAGACCGTAAGAGCTCGATCAATTATCTTGTCAATTTTATTTAGGTGATCATGTCACGATATAAGAGCGGTTACGTGACCTGATAGGAATCCAATCCGCCTACCAGACTGTCCCATATAAAAGGCCGGTAGTCTGATCGGGGCTCGGATGTGGCTCTAGCCTAGTGTGCGGGTCACTCTCTCGCGCATACAAACCAGACAATGAGGGGGTTGCTCTCCCCAAGACAGATTTTTTTGGTGAGGTGTCTTTTAGGGTCGAGTTTGTTTAGCAGTCCCAAAATATATGGTTTTTGTTTTTTAAATATTTTTCAGATCAAACAACGCTTAACGAATTTTTCGGTTCTCATGATTATTCTGAGTCCAAAAATCAGGGGGAGAAGACAAAAAAGCCGATACGCGGGAAATCAATGATGCATGCAGAGTAAGAGATGCGTATCTGACTCCAATAGTCTACATGCAAAATGATCCGCGCATAAAGTAAAGATAGAATATAAACTACCTATATGATGCACGGGAATCGGCCTTAAGCAAAGCAATTTCTACATGGAGAGAACCAATGACTAAGTGGTCAACATGAGGGGTCGGTGTCTGGTCTCGAATGCCGATCGGTTCCCACCACAACGGGTCCTGCCAACGCTGTATACGACCTCTAGCGGTTCGGGACCCCTCAAGTGACCAAGTAGCCTTTTCTTATTAATTTTTATTTAGGTCCAGTTACGATCTAATAGGTACAGGCAAGTAATTAGGTATATGGACCCTAATTATTACGACGCAATCAGAGAAAATCCTAAGCTAAGGCCAAAACCGCGTAAATCAAATAAGCAGTAAATAAATGGTAGGAAAAACAAAATCGGCGAAAACCGCGATGAGGTCCCCCGAGCACACCGGTTCTCGACGAAACATACCCCATAATCACCACAAGTGTCCAAGTGTATGCGTCCCTGTATTATTACAAATTAATAATATCTGAAAATAAATCTAAACTAAACTAAACTAATCCGCGGCTATTCCATGGCTCCCGCACTTCTGCTTGGCTCCTTGCGTCCTCCTGCGGCTCTGTAGAGAAGAGAGCCACCTCTGACTCCCACGGTTGCGTCAGCTCTTCGAGAAGAGCCACCTCGGTCCTCGAGCCCTCGCAAAAAGTCAATAGAGGTGTCAAGCATAATTATTATAAAAATAAGCAAGATAAGCAATAATAGAGAATATATACAAAAATGGAAATAAACACCTAAAGTAAAAAACAAACACAAACAAAATAAAATAAAAGCAAATAAAAATTAAAAGAAAACAGAGAAAACAAAAAGCCGCAAAAAGCCGCGGACGAAAGAAAAGCCGCGGAAAACCGTGAAAAACAAAACTGAACGAAAAGGAAAAATAAGGACTACTAAGCCATGCTCCCCAGCAACGGCGCCATTCTGATAGACTGAAATTCTCACTATCGGGATAAGGTAAGAAATATCAGAGTTGTTGTGACCCGAATAGCAAGATGCGATCAATCAAGAAAAATATCAGAACCATCAAATAGGGGATAAAACAATGAAAATCAAAAAGCGGTCCTCGCTAATTTTATTAACCTGGTATAGCGACCAGGATCGGACTCAAGGAATACGAGTTGGCCTTGCGGCCTACGAAGTAGTCAAAATCAAAAATAAGGAATAAAATATTTTTTTGGTGGATTTTTAATTCTTTTTATTTTTTTGTATTTTTAATAATGAGGAAAACTAAGAAAATGTAAAAACAAGCAATAACAACAATTTATTTAAACATCTAAAAATACTCAAAAAATTCAAATAAAATTGTTATTGTGTTTTTTATTTTTTTTAAGTATTTTTGGTGATTTTTTCTGAATTTTTCAATTTTATTTATTTTTTTAAAAAATCAAGAAAGAGGAAAAATAAGGGCTACTGTGCAGCCAGACTTGAAAGATCAATTAAAAATATAAAATTGATCTATAAAGTCTGAAGGCAATTTTTATGAAAAATATATGTAAAAACTAAGCTACAGGAAAAGAGTTTATATTTTTTTATTTTTAAAGAATTTTTTAAAATTTTTATAAGGTTTTTAATGTTTTTAATTTTTTGGTTTTTATAAATCCAAATAACACCAAAATTGCGCAGAAGCTAAAAAACAACAAAACTAACAATCCCTATTTTTTAGAATTTTTATAGAAAATTTTATATTTTTCTTTGATTTTTCATTTCAGACAGTAATAAAAATCAATGTTTTTGAATTTTTAAAAATAACAAAAAGCAATAAAAATGTCCCAAAAATTTAGAGAAATTTTTACATAGTGGCAGGAGCCATGTGCCCAAATTTCACCCTATTTGGATTTTATTTGCTATTTTATCCAATAAAAATAAGGCACACAGCAGTCAGGGACCTAAATGCAATGAAACATACTTCCATGGGCTAAATCGTAACACATATAGAAAGCACAGGACCTGGAATGCAAAAAGCCCACAATACACACGCGCAACACGTGGTTCAGACACGGAGGGGCATAAGTGTAATTCCAATTTCAAAATATTCAATCAATAATATACAGGAAAGACATGACCAACATGCAAAATGTCCAAAACCTCACGTGTCGAAGCAAGTGGCTCACACAAACAGGGACTATAATGCAAATAAAATAACTCTAGGGTCCTAACTGCAAATGTTCCAAAATAAAAATAACTTGCTAAAATATTTACAGGACTCGACAGAAATAATAAAAAGGCAAAGGGCCTAAGGGATATTACCCCTTTATTATAATCTGATGGACGAGCGGGTGCCACGTGTAGATCCAACGGCTGAGAGCGTCGGGTACCCCTTCGTCGATGGACGCTCCAGATGAGGTCCTCTGGTGATCCGACGGCTAATAGCTCCTCACAAATGGATGAACGAGATCTAAACTGGGCGAGGCACTTCGATCGGACGATCGCTGAACCTCCTCCAAGAACAGCTCGTCGGCGAACTTTGCCGGCTCGATACGCACGGTGGAGAGGTCCAATGAGGCTGTTGAGATGTGGAAAAGATTCGTCACGATGGTCCGCAGCTGATGGGCATCTCCGATGAGGTTGGGAACCACCGGAGTGGCCCGGCGATGCCGATGGCTTGAAGTGGATGTGCTCGAACCTTTGGACCCTCAGATGGGTCCCTTTGACTTGTAAAATGGCACAACAAGACTCCTGGGTCGAGGGAAAAGTGCCTCGACCCGGTTAGGGGTGGAATGGGTGGTCAGATGAGGGTAGAGCGTGGTCTCCGGTGAGGCGGCGGAGGAGGAGACTCGATTCTTGGTTTCGGGGCGAACCAAGGTAAACGGAGGGGCGTAGAACGTGGGTAGGAGTCTCGTGAAGATGAATAGGGGGTCCAGTGATCGAATGGGTGACTGAGATGGTGTGAATTGGCCGGCGACTGCCGACGGTACGATTGGGCGTAAATGGAAATTAGGCTAAACTAGAGGGTGTCGGGACTACCTGATGGATGAGGCCGACTGTGGATGAGCTGGCAGAGCTCTGGGGGTCTTTGTCTCAAGGGTTCGTCGGGTTCCGAGGCTCGGGCGCACCTCGCGGCGGCGCACGGCGAAAGAGCTCATCGGATCAGTGGTTGGAGACACCTCCTCCTCACTGCGACACGACCCTCGGATAGCTGTCACTCTAAGGAGGGTAGTGGAGTTCCTGGGATGGAAGGGCGGAGCCAAAGATGGTGTGAAAAGAGCGGCTGAGCTGAGCTATATACATGTGAAGATCCGGCAAAGAAGGGGTCGGGCGAAGCACGATGGTGTACGGATCCCTAGGGAAGGTGTCGGGCGTGAATCACGGATGTATCCTGGAAGATCGGAGCATGGGGTTTTGGTGAGAGGTAGTCGGATCAATGCGCGAAAAATATGCGAAGTTGGGTCGAAGCGCAAGTCCGCGAAGGAAGTGGTCCTGGCGAGGGAGTTGACCGGGGGTCAACATCCCCCGTGGACCAATCAGAAGCCACCATTGGAAATTATTTTAGAAATTCAAAATAAAATAGATAATGACCTTATTTTAAAATATTTACAAAATGAAAAATATTTATTTATTTTCAAAGTATTTTTTGTGATTTTTATTTAGTTTTTTGAAATATAAATTATGTATTTACATTATATTATTATTATATATAGGTATATACATATATGTATTTTTTATTTTTATTTTTAATTGTTTATTTTTGTACAATTATTCCAATTTTATATTTTATTTATTTACAACATAAAATTTGGAATAAAAAGATATTTTTATTTTATTTTTATGATTTATTTACATTAGTTAAATAAATAGGTTTATATATGTACATGGTATATATACAAGGTGAAAAATGATTTTTATTAATTTTATTTTATTTTTATTTTTCTGATTTTTTTTATTTTTATAAATATGTACAAATTAACAAAAACACATTTTTATTTTTATTTTGAGGAAAATAAATTTATTTATATACATAGGGTTATGTACAAGTGTGATTGACCCTATCTCCCTCTACTCGGTTTCTTTTGCGGTCAGGCTCATGCTGAGCCCTCCCTTGGGATTAGGACGCTCAATATTTATTTTAAATATTTCCCTCTTTTTCTTTTATTTCTTTATTCTTTTATTTATGCACAAAAACATGCTAATTATCAATATTTACACAATGCATGCTCTTTGGTAATTTATTCTATTTACACATATCTACATGGTGTTTTGCACATGTTTTTAGCTAAAATAAAAGAATAAAGAGTGATGAATGGGTATTCATCAGTGTGTCTTTCTAGAATAAATTCATTGCATTTTATCATTATGTAATATTGTTTAAAAATAAAAAACATCATCTTTTCTCTTCCTGAAATTAAAAAAATCATAAAAATTTGAACATTTCTCTAAAAAATCCAAAAAATATAGTAGTTGTATTTCATTGTCTTTTAATTTTTATCCAAATTTCACGCATTAATTCTTTTCAAAACCCCAAAAAAAGAAAAACATCAAAAAATCTTATAAAAATCACAGAAAAATATACAAAAATCCAAAAATCATGATTTCGATTCCCGTTTCTAGATATTTGCATATATTTCATCATAAAAATAGTTGTAAGGAGTTTTTAAGTTGCAAATTACTCCAGGTTGTGCATTGTTTCTCATTTTTGCCACTGTTTGATTTTAAAAAATTATAAAACATCTAAAAATTCTACAAAATTCTCAAAAATATTTTAAAACCCTTAAAACACAAAAATATTTTCTCTGGATTTTTCTGATCATTTTTTATATAATTGAAAAATACAAAAAGAGTTTGGTGTGCGTAATTCTTATCTTGTGCATATTATTTTTTATCTGAAATTAAAAAAAATGCAAAATAAAAAATCACTAAAAGTTTGAAAATAAAAAAAATAAAAAATGGAAATAAAAAACTAAAAAATTTAAAAAGATAAAAAATCCACAAAAATCAAGGATAGTTTGCCTTTGAGATTCATGCTTTTTCTTTTAATTGATTTTTCGTCGATTATTTGAATAACCCTCAGGAATTGTAGTCTCCCTGAGTTCGATCATGTCCGCTATACAGGTAAATAAGTAGCAAAAACATTTCTCGTGCTCCATATTATTTTCTATAATTATTTTACAGTGAGGGAAGAAAAAAATTGTTTGTTTATCACGAGATTATTTGGGTATCACAACGACAACTCCATTAGTAATTATCAATCCTCGAAGATCCCGTGTCAACGAAATGGCACCGTTGTTGGGGAGGCATGACGAGGGTAGTTAGGTTTCTCTTTTGACCTGCTATTCTTGGTTGTAAATATCTGTTTACATTTTGCCATTTACTCCATTGTTCATATTCACTGTTTCGTTTTATTTTTTATGCATATATTTGATAATTGTGTTTCTTACACATTCTCTCTTTTCTTTTTCTTACGAGGGTCTGCAGAGTGAAGGAGGCGATCCTAGGAGAGTCAAAGCACCCAAGCGATGCGGAGGCGGCTTGATTCTTCACCAAGCCGTAGGATAGCATGAGAGGAGGAGAAGAAGAATTGAAGACGACAAAAAAAAGACTTATTTATTTATTATTTATTTTTTTCTTGCATTTGAACCTTTGTAAATGGACATTCATTTGTTGCATATAGGTTAGTTTATTTTTTTGTATTTCAATTCTGCACGGATTATTTTGCATGTATAGTGCTGACGACAAGGTATGCATCTCTAACCCCTTCATGCATCATTTTGTTTAATCATGCTTTGGCAATTCCGATCTCCTTCCTTTTTTTACTCACATAAGTTAAAAAGGAAATTGGACACTCGGTAGGTGATTCATTGAAGATATTTAAACCAAGTGACAACTGCCTAAAATACGGGATTGCTAAAGAAAACTCGACCCTAAAATAAACATAAGAAAAAATCATTGTTTTAGGGAGAGTAACCCCCTCATTGTTTGGTTTGTATGTAGCGAGAGAGCGACCCACACACTTGGATAGAACCATTCCCGAACTCTTTTCAGACTACTATCTTGGGTGAGTCGTTCTCTGGTGAGGATCTCTCCAGTAGCCAGTAAAGCGGCCCGTGACGTCCTTAACAGATTGAATTGATCAGGTAGCCGGTAAACGGTCCGCAATTCATACTGGCTGGGAAAGATCTAACTTTGGGAGTAGGCCAGTCTCCTAAAAGCATTGGGTACCTAACAACTCGCTTTAACCGCTCTGATATATTGTATTCTCACCAAACTCCAAAAATTGACAAGATAATTGACCGAACCTTCACGGTCTTCACATTACGTTGAGTTGGTGAATTGGGGTTTGTTTTGTGTTTGATTGATTGTGTGCATACTAGATCCTTCTGCACACTTGCACCTTTTTCTTGCATAACTTGATTTGACCCTGTGCTCTATACAGGCTGCTCTTGGCCCCGAGGATTCCATTATACATACTGCTCTTGGCAATCCTCGTGTACATACTGATTCCGATCTCCTCCCTTGTATGAGGAGGTCCAAAAATTTAAAAAATGTTGACTAGTCTTGGCAGGGGCATTGTTGCAATAAAAATAAATAACAGAGGCTCAGTTGCAAATTTGCCTTAATAAAATAATGTTTATTTAAATATTAGAGACTATTTTACAATACACAAAAATGGCAAGGCACACATGCAAAATTACAACCCTCACGTGGGACTGCACGTGAGGCTGGGAATGACCAAAATGATAATATCAAAACATACAGGAAGTCCTATGCAAAATTCCCAATTATTTAACACTTTACATTTTATTTATAAACCTATATAATAAATACAAAAAATAGTGGGGTGAGATATGAAATTTACCCCAAACATAGGCACGATCGGACAACTCTTTTTTCTTCACTTGACATGCGTCCATTCCTCACGCGACGACTGTGCTGCGATCTGGAGGTGCTCCCTTCATCCAACGGCAGGGGAAGAGGCTGGAAGAACAGGGAAGAACACTCACCTGGGCGAGGTTCCTCCAGCGAGATCTCCCTTCCCTACCGGTCTTTGCTGCTCCTAAGGGTCCTCCAAGCTTCCTTGCAGGTGGCTCTAACTCCAGGTGTCTTCAGAATAGCACGAGGTTGACCGGAGCCCCCCCCCCCACCGCGAGGTCGGGGAAGATGAGGAGCTTCGGATACCTCCGGCGGAATCAGAACGTGGCCCCTGGCACTCGCTAGCACGTCCAACCTGCAGAAGAATGGCGCGCGGCTCGAGGAAGTTCTCCTCGACCAAAAACTGAAGCTATGAGCACGAAGGATTAGGTGGGCGACGAGGTCTCCGGCGAGGTGGTAGAGCGCGACCTCGATTCGCAGAACCAGGAAGGTTCTGGTTGGTTAAAGGAGGCTGGGAGGTGGAGAACGTAATGGGGAAGGAAATGGAAGTGAAAGTGGTGGTCGGCGAACAAGTGTAGGATGGTGAAACACGGCCGGAGCTCGAGAGCTTCGGGGAGCTAATCTAACCTATTATAACTAATTAATCGACTAAAATACAAAATAAAATGCAGTAAATGAAGCCTACAACTAATGCTAAGCTAATGAAATTAAAATGCGCAGCTCAAACCTGGGTATTAGCCAAGGAGCAGGACCGCTGGTGACGGTGGCCGTGGATGCAACTCCCACCTCCTCCGACCGATTCAAGGCACCAAAAGGTTCCTCATGTCACAAGGAAGCTTCCAGGACCGAATAAGAGGAAGGGAGAATGGTAAAAATTGACCAAATTTGCGAAGGAGGAGCTGGGTTATTTATAAACCTTTCTGGGCTCCCTTATTGACCAGGTGATGGTGAAAACTATACGCTATATACAATGTGTACAAGGTATGGGCGTGTATGTACAATGTGCCAGGAACATTTCTTGTGAAGGAAGCAAGTGCAATTGATGGACGGTGCACCCGGGAAAAATGGGAGAAGATGGGGTCTTTGACAGATTTGACGGGCTGGAGGCTGAATTATTTATGAACATAATGGGGAGTCCTTATTGACCGGCCAAAAATAAGAAATCAAAGCTATATACATGGGAAACAATACATTGGCGTGTATGAGGGACTATTGGGGAACATTTCTTGTGAAGGACGCGAGCGTGAATAATGGATGGAACGCCCGGGAAAAATGGGAGAAAACGGGATCTTTGACAGATTTGATGGGCTAGAGGCTGAATTATTTATGAACATAATGGGGAGCCCTTATTGTTGGCAAAACATAAGAAATTAGAGCTACATAAAAGGAATACAAGCCATGGGCGTATATGAGGGTTGTGTTGGGAGTATTTTCCGTGAAGGGACCGATGTCAGTGGAGCGATGGGTTGATCGGGAAAATTTGGAGAAAATGCATGCTTGGACAGATTTGACGGGTTGTAGAGTCTGGAGGGTGAGTTGACCAAAGGTCAACGGAGGGAGTCCCTGCCATTGGTCCATGTAGGCTCACTACAGGACAAAATAACAGGGTTATTAAAGAATAATTATTTAAAAATAATAAATGATTTTATTGATTTTTTGGTACAAAATAAAAAATATTTATTATTTTATGTAGTATTTTATTACGATTTTTATTTATTTTTTTGATATATTTTATTACAAGTTAATTATTAATGGTGTATGCATAGGTATATTTACATGTATATTGTATAATTTATTTTTATTTTATATATTTTATTTTATTATTTTATTTTCTTATTTTATATATTTATAATGTATTTTTAGGTACATAAATATATTTTAATTTTATTTTTTTGATAGTATTTGTATACTTAAATAAATAGGTATATATTTTGTATGGGTATAGTTATAGGTATTTTGCCTATGTTTTATATACTTCTTTTTATTTTAATGTATTTTGTTGGTTTTTATTTTGGTTTTATATTTTTAATGTAATATATGTAATATTTTCAATATTATAAAAATATGAAAGA
Organism: Ottelia alismoides; assembly: GCA_037367405.1. Classification (NCBI taxonomy): domain Eukaryota; kingdom Viridiplantae; phylum Streptophyta; class Magnoliopsida; order Alismatales; family Hydrocharitaceae; genus Ottelia; species Ottelia alismoides. The sequence goes on along the minus strand of JAZKJV010003390.1, from coordinate 304,416 downwards.
ATAAAAGAATTAAAGAATGTATTTCCCTTTTATTTATATACATAGGTATTTCATCTATGTTTTGGCATAGTTTTATTTTATTCTCCTTTTTCTTTTAGGTTTAATTCTAATTTTAATGTACATCTATGTTATAAATAATGTTTACAAAATTATAAAAATATGAATTTGTAAAAATAATAAGTAATGAATATAATGAATATTTTAATCGGGTAAACTATGCAATGAGGGCCAAAAACCTAACTTCCACAGACTAACTCCAAAAATTATGAAACTACCTTCATTAAATATCTAATGAAAAGTTGTATACAATTAGAGGTGATTTTGATATGTTTTGATTTTTATTGAAAAGATATGGGTCTGTGAAGTTTGGTTTTTGGCTTTTTATTCTGTGTATAAAAGGAACAATGTATATTATTTTTGTACAAACTCAATTTTGTATTTTTATTTACATTATTATCTACAACTTTTATGTATAAAGTTTCTATATTTGATGAATAAATAATTAGATACAAAATAGGTGTTAAAAATGCATAAATCAAGAATGAATAAATGAAATATTTATTGTATTCTTGGCCCTTATCTCCCCCTACTTTATTCTTTGTCGACCATGTCAGTTCTTGACTTGGTCTCAAGGTTTGGGTCATAAAATATTTTCAATATTTATTCCTTTTTCTTTCTATAATTTTGGCATTTAAAACCTTATTTTGTATACAATAAATACAATAAATAATGAATGCTATTATAGACAAATTGATGTTATTTACATGCATTTGCTCGGATTTTTAAGGCCAAAATGATAGAATAAAGATGATGAAATGGAGATTCATCAGACGGTCAACTTCCCATTCATTAATTCATACCCACATTTCTTTATATCTTAGACTCTTCTATACTCAGTCTGAGTTATGTCTTTTCTTTTTTTTCTCCTTGATCTATGAGGACATAGCTCGAGCTAAGTATAGGGGGTCGTATATACTATGTATATAATTTAAAGCCATAACTCATACTTGTGTATAATATTTTTGGCTAAAGATACCGTCAAATTCATTACATTGTTATAGTAAAAAGATGGTTATAGCTCCTCAAACATTCTTTGTACATACTGATTAATAAGTCAGGCAAAAATACTTTTGCAAAAATGTTAGAAAAAATAGTTTGAAAATCTATTTGAAAAATCTATTGAAAAAAGTTATTTGGAAAATAATTTGCAAAATGTGTGCAACCTTTGTAAATGATTTTGTTTGCAAAAATTCATTTTCTTTCTTTGAAATAAAAATGTTTGAAAAACGATTTGCAAATGGTTGTAAAAATGGTTGCAAAAATATTTTGAAAAATCTATATATATTTTGTTTGAAAAACCTTTGCAAAATGATTTTCAAATACGTGTAAATGTTTGTACAAAATCGTTTGTGAAAATTATGTTGGACTATAGTTTTCAAAGCAGTTGAAAAATAATTTCCAAATAAGTTTGAGGAGTATACACACCATACTCAAAAATCTGTATAAATGTATAAAAGTGATCAATCATCCCTTGTAAATCCCTTAAGAACCAAAACTCTTGTATAAATAAGATATATCCCCATGTAAAGATATGTACCTATTTTCAAAAAGCACAAAACATCTGCAAAACTAAAAATACCAAAAATATTTTGTATACACACATCCTTTTTGTATATGCTGATTAATAAATTAGGTCAAAAATATTCTTGTAAAATGATTTGAAAAATAGTGTGAACCGTTTGGAAAACATTTTTTGAAATATTTTCAACCTTTCTAAAAATGTTTTGATTTGCAAAAATCCTTTTCTTTGTGTGAAATAAAAGCTTTGAAAACTTACTTACAAATTATTTTGAAAATGGTTGTAAAAATATTGTGAATATATATATATATATGGCGTGAAAAATCTTTGCAAAATGATTTTCAAATATTTGTAAATGTTTGAAAAATTTATTGTATAGTATAGTTTTCAAAATTATTTTCAAATAAATTTGAGAATTAAATGCACCATTATATATAAATAAATTATATATATGTAAATAAAATTCTTTACCAGTGATGCATAAATACATGGAAAAATAACTTTTGTGAACCTATAAATTCTTTAAAATTCTTAATTCTTGTAAATAAATAAAAAGATGCAGACCCATGTAAATAGATGCATATATGTTATACTTGGTGTGCCAAAATTCTTTGTGTAAAAATTCTTTTTATTTTCAAAATTCTTTGAAAAATTGCATCATTCTTTGCATCAGTGTACATAGCATTTGCGTAGGATTCATACTCTTTTCAATTGAGCTTGATGATTGAACTAGCCCAATAAAGTCGAAGATTGGAGCTTAGTTGGACCTTACTACACCTAATTGCACTGGAACCTTATGGGAACTAGGTCTAAGGTACTTCAGGTCCAGTAGGACTTAACTCTTTGAGACTCTAGGCTGGGTTCAAGTCACCTCAACTGACTAACTAGATCTTTTCGAGATGGACGCATGACTCTTGTCGGTCGTGGCCTAACTTGGACACTTGCACCTTTCACTTGGCTCAACGCAATTGGAGTGGTAAGGGGAAGGGATTTTATGGTTTGAGACGCACACGGGTGGAGACATTCGTCCTTGTCTAGGGGGAGAAGTGCACCCCAACGTGGTCCAGTTGCCATGAAGTCGAATGACAGGAGAGTGTGGGTTGCGATAAAGCTTCAAAAGAGGGATAGTCTTCTGGATCAAGAGGAAAAATTCCTTATGTAAATGTTGTTGTAAATAGTATGTTGAAAAAACTCCAAAAAAGTGGACATGCATGCAAATAAAAATAAAATGCCTGCTGAAGTATGTATATATGTTGTATAGAAAATAAGCAAGCTTGAGCATGAAAGTTATACCATGTGAGCCTACAGCCGGATGACTTGACTACACTGGTCAGGCATCCTGGGATAGGTAGCTACACTGACTACCGTCCATTCTTTTCTTCACCCCCTCCTCTTGAGTTGGATGCCACTTGAACTTAGAAGGGAATATCCCGCTCCTCAAGGATAGAGTGCTGGATTGGAGAATCATTGGGTTGTCATTCTAGAGAAGTCAGTTCCTTTGTCACTTCAGTTGGGGAGAGCCACTATCACTTACACCATACAAGTCAGCTTCATAGTCATAAGGGTTTACGTATGATGTAGGCTAGTTCTGACCTGGCTATTGAGGTTGTTTGAACCGAGTTCTGTGATTCTCGAAGGCTGTTGTGTTTTAAATTTAGTTCCCAACCAAGTTCCATACACATTTTCACATCAAGGTCTAATATGAGCTCTAAACTTTGATTTTTGTGGTGACAAGCTTAATTATTGAAATCAATTCCATTTATTCTTTTTTCCCTTTTCTTCTTTATTCTTTTTATACTTATTGCATAAGTGTTTGCAAGGGACTAGAAAAGGCAAGTATAGGGGGTGATGAATCTCCATTTCATCACCTTTATTATATCATTTAGGCCTTAAAACCCTAGCTAAAGCATGTAAATAGCATTAATTTAGACACAATAACATTCATTATTTATTATATTATTTGTATATAAAACATGATTTTAAATGCCAAACTTATATAATAAAGAGAAGAAAAGAAACCGGAATAAAATATTGAAAATATTTTATGACCCTAACCTCGAGACCAAGTCAAGAATTGAATTGGTCGACAGGAATAAAGTAGGGGGAGATAAGGACCAAAAACAGAATAAAAATCCAATTCTTTTATTCATTATTCATGCGTTTTTACACCAATTTTATTTGCTATTATTTATTCATCAAATAAAGAAACTTCGAACATGAAATTTGTAGATAATAATGTAAATAAAAATACAAAATTAAGTTTGTACAAAAATAATACACAATGTTTATTTTATACACAAAATAAAAAGCCAAAAACCCTACTTCCCAGACCCATATCTTTCAAATGAAAACTCAAAACATACAAAACCTCCTCTAATTGCATATAACTTTTCACAAGCTATTTAATGGTGGTGGTTTCATATTTTTTAGAGTTACTGTGTGAAAGTTAGGTTTTTGATCTTCATTGTATATTATATCGATGAAAATATTCCATTTATTCATTATTCATTATTTTTACAAATTTATATTTTTTGTAATTTTGTAATTATTATTTATAACATATGTGCATATTAAAATTAAAATAAACCCAAAAAAATAAAAATAAAATAAGTCCATTCCAAAACATAGACAAAATGCCTATGTTGTACTTGTATATAAATAAAAGGGAATCATATTCTTTCATTATTTATTCTTTATATTTTTGTGATATTGTAAATATTATCTATACTCTATTAAAATTACAATACCAAAATAAAATCCAATAAAATACATCAAAATAAAATCATGTAAATAAAACACAGGTAAAATACCTATAAATATACCTATAAGATACTCATATCTATTTATTTATGTGTACAAATAACATCACAAAAATAAAATAAAAATATAATTTTACTCACAAAAATAATTTATAAATATATAAAATAAAAGAATAAAATAATAAAATAAAATATACAAAATAAAAATAAAAATGTATAAAATATAGGCAAATATACCTATAAATACACTAACTACAAATAAAATACACCAAAAAATAAATAAAAATCATATTAAAATACTACATTGAAAAATAAACATTTTTTTATTTTATATTTGAAAATTAATAAAATCATTTACTATTTTAAAATAATTAATTTTGAAGAAAATCCGTTGTTTTGTCGCGTAGCGGCTAACGTGGACCAATGAGGTCAAGGCAAAAGTTGGCCACCGGTCAACTCCCCCCTCTGCACCAGATTTGATGCTATCTATATTTTTCCATGATTTCCGTCCTTTTTCCCGACCACCACTGTTGACACGGGATCTTCGAGGATTGATAATTATTAATGGAGTCATCGTTGTGATCCTCAAATAATCCTGTGACAAACAAACAATTTTTTTTTCTTCTCTCGCTGCAAAATAATAATAGAAAATAATGTGGAGAATGAGAAATGTTTTTGCTACTTATTTACCTATATAGCAGACATGATCGAACTCATGGTGGCAACATTTCCCAAGGGTTATTCAAATAATCGACGAAAAATCAATTAAAAGAAAAAGCAGGAATCTCAAAGGCAAACTATCCTTGGTTTTTGTGGATTATTATCTTTTTTATTTTTTTATTTTTTATTTCTATTTTTTATTTTCTGATTTTTAAAATTTTTAGTTATTTTTAATTTTGCAATTTTTTAAATTTCAAATAAAGAACAATATGCACACGATAAGAACAACGCACACCAAACTAATTTGTATTTTTTAATTATATAAAAAATGATCAGAAAAATCCAGAGAAAATATTTTTGTATTTTAAGGGTTTTGAAATATTTTTGAGAATTTTGAAGAACTTTCAGATGTATTTGTATTTTTCTAAAAATCAAACAGTGGCAAAAATGAGAAACAATTCACACCCTGGAGTAATTTGCAACTTATTTAATTTCCCAAAACTCCTGGCAGTTATTTTTATGATGAAATATATGCAAATATCTACAAATAAGAACTGAAATCACGATTTTTGGATTTTTGTAGAATTTTCTGTGATTTTTATAAGATTTTTGATGTTTTTCAATTTTTTTGGGGTTTTGAAAAGAATTATTGCGTGAAATTTGGATAGAAATTAAAAGACAGTGAAATACAACTACTCTATTTTTTTGGATTTTTTAGATAAATATTCAAATTTTTATGAATTTTTTAAGTTTCAAGAAGAGAAAAGACTCTATTTTTGTTGTTAAATAATTTAAATAATGATAAAATGCAATGAACATTTTATTCTAGAAAGACACACATCAGGAACATAGCATGATTTTTGGGAGATTTATTGACCAACAAAAAGATTTAGTTCAATGAAGAGAACATGCATGATAAATAGTCTGAAAATGAAGGACTAGAATGTAAATACTTAATGTTTTGGTATTAAAAATAACAGAAATAAACAGAGGATGTAGAGTGTAAATTACCCAATAATAACGTGTAAAACACATGCGATGGACAGACTCGGTCTTCTTGTAATTCTGGAAATGTCCAGGGAATTGTACGCAATTTTACCCAATTTTTAAATATTGATCTGGAGCTGGGCTTCTTTGTAGTTAGCAAAATGTCCAGGGGCAAAATTACAAATGTCCTAATAAAATAAGTTTTCGAAAGGTGCTTTCCTTTTCTTTTTTTCTTCTTTGCCCTAAACGAAAAGGAGGGTGTGGCCGCCGCCCCTTGCCTTCTCCTCCGAGCAAGGGTGGCGGCGGCTGTCGGCTTGCAGGTTACTTGGCCGCGCGAGGCGGAGGAAATAGGCAGGTGGGCCGGGGCAGATCGGCGCGGAGGACGCCGCTCCAAGCGGTTGGAGAGAGTTGGTGACACTACAGTGGAGGACGTGCGGCGGTCGCGCAGTGATTGTCGGCAGCAGCTGGCGTCGTCGGCGGCGAAGTCTGTCATCGATGGCAGGTGGTCATGCGTGGGGCAGATGGAGATGGCGCTGGAGCACGGCTTCGACGCACTGGCTGTTGTGAGGACGCGCATGCGACGCATCTTCGGCTGTTGAGATGGTCGGTGGAGGCGGTAGTGGTGTTCCGCCCAGGATGGTAGCGGCGCAGGCGGAGCAACGCCCTGGGGCTCGTTCGCATTTTTTATTTTTATTTTTATTTTTTTATTGTAAAATCAGAAACTCTATAATAATAAATTTTTTAACAAAACAAAAACCGTAAATAACCCTTTTTAATTTTTTTAATTTTTTAATTTTTTATTTTAACCTGCAAAACAAATTTTGAAAGAAAACATATTTTTTAATTCTTTTTATTTACAGATAAATTAGGACGTGACCACGAGACTTGGTACCAAAATCAAAATGGAATGCGTGAGCGAAGATCCAGCGAAAAATGAGGAATAGATACAAGTCTCCGGCCACCGTGTGTGGCTGAAGTTGAGAGATCGTGATAGGTAGAAAAGAATGCGTAAAGATCAAGAGGTGGAATAAAAAATCGAGCCATTGGCGTATCAAATCGTGCTGGATTTTAAGATCTAAAAAAATGACAATGAAGAAAAATGTGAGAAAATAAAATTACGATTAATCTAGGATAAAAATAAGAGAAAATGGATCTCTCCTTAGGAGCGGAAAAGACCTTAATCACCTCGACGAAGGCCGACGCACTGTCACCAGACGGCTCGGAAGCTAGGCACCCTTCTGCGATAAGAAGACTCTTAGTGATCGGACTCCTCTCACCAAAGATTGATCAAGTTGAAAAGATGGATGAGAAGCCATATTAATAGAAAGAATGAAATTTGAATTTTTAAATTTTTGGATGACGATAAGAGATAAGAGAAAGGAAAATTTTGAAATGAGATAAAGTGAAAAGATAAGTGTTAAAGAATATTTACAAAAATAAAGTTTTTTTTGTATTTTCCTCACTTTATTTATTTGAAAGATAAATGGGAATTTTTTTTATTTTTTTGTGATAGTTAGTTAAGAAAATTAACTATATACATATGCTATATACATATATGACAGTATATATGTATATGACATTATAAGCAAATTAGTTTTTTTGTTTTAATTTTTTATTATTTATTTATTTATTTATTTTTATTTTAAATAATTCATACAAATATTTACAAAATACAATATGTACAAATACATGGGAAAATTGCACAAACCACCCCATAAAACTAACTTTTCACACGTAACTCCAAAAATTATGAAATCACAACCATTTTAAAGATAATTTAATTTAGAATACAATGAAAGTGAGTTTGGTTCAATTTGAGTTCATATAGAGCTATAACTGGTCATTCAATTATCACTTAGTGGCTTTTTCCAATTGTGGTTGCTTTTATTATGTACAAGATTTGATTGTGCACCTATTTTTTATTTAGGACAGATTTCTATTTACAACTTTTGTTTTGAAAATTATTTTATTTGAGGTCAATTTATGTACGAATAAAATAGTTAAGTATACAAATATACACATCACACAATTTTTTGGATTTTCTGAATAAAAACCCTATCTCCCCCTACTTTATTCCTCGTCAATCAGGTCAAGTCTTGACCTTCTCTCGGGGTTCGGGTCAGCCTGTATCTATTACATGTGTACAGTCTTCCTTTTTTATTTTATTTTCTTTATTTTCCTTTCTTTCATTATTTATTTATTTTAGGTTAAAATGGTAAGAAGTGTACAATATTTACACGCAGATGCAAGTTAGTAAGAATATGGAGTTAATGTTATATACATGTGTTTTATAAGGTAATTTAAGCTAAAATAAATGAATAAAGATGATGAATCGCAGATTCATCATCCCCCTATTTTTGCTAGTCCCTTAGCAAAGACTTATTTGAAAGAATAAGCGAATAGAAGAAAAAAGGAAGGAGAAACAAAGAAGTTAGGACAATATTGAATATTAAATTTGTCTTCATAAAATTGCACTTTGGAGATCTATCAGACCTTTGGATTATTAGTGTGTCGGAACCTTAATGGGAGATGGATTTAAAACCTAATAGCCTCTATGTTCCACAGGACTCGTATTCAGGTCACCTCAACAGTCAGGTCAGAACAAGTCTACATACACAAATTCTTGTGACTATGAATCTTTACTTGTACGGTGTAAGTGAGATATAGCTCCCCATCTCAAAAGTAACAAAGAAACAACCTCCCTCAACATGTTAACTCTAGTTCCTCAGTCTTGCAACTCTTTCCTCAAGGAGCAGAGATATTCCCTTCTAAGTTCAAGTACAACCAGCTCAAGAAGAGGGGATGGAGAAAAGAATGGACAGCAACCAATGTAGCTACCTATATTTGGATGCATGACCAGTGTAGCCAAGCCATCCACTGCAAGCTTACAAAAATTTATCTTTGAAGCTCTTATTGTATTTTTTATATCCTTATATATACACTCCAGCATGCATTTTACTTTTCAATCAGGTCTGTCCACTTTTTGGAGATTCTGCATTTTTCCATCCTTTTTTTGAAAGTATATACAAGGTGCATCATGTACATAAGGAGTTTTTCCTCTTGAGCCAGTAGACTATCCATCTTTTGAAGCATTATTGCATCCCCACAGCGTCTTGTCTTTAGACTTCAACATCGCAGACCAGGTTGAGACGCACTTCCTTCCCTAGAGGAAGTCGAGAGGTTCTACCTAGAGGTACTACCCTCGTATGCTACCCCAAGCAAAAAGATTCTGCCTCCTCACTACCTCATCCATGAAGAGCTACATGTAGAGTGCTTGTCCAAGATAAGTCACGGTCTGAAAGTATCATGCGTATGTTGTTAAATGTTCTACTTAGACTAATCAAGATGACATGTGAACATAGTCTTATGGACTTAAAGAATTAATCCACTAGGACCTGAAAAGTCTTAACTCCATCCTATGAAATTAAGTGGATTAAGACCCAACTAAGCTCCATTCTTCAATTTTATTCCAGACTTAGTTTAAATGTCAATACTATCCTGAAAAATACACATGCAAATGCAAGAAAATATGAACAATGCAAAGAAAGCTTTTTTTGAAAAAAATGATGCACATGTGAAAAGAACATTTTGAAAATAGTTTTCTAATTTTGAACTTTTTATGGATTGTTGGAGAAAAATGCATATGTAAAAGATTTTTTAATTATGCAAGTTTTTATAGATTTTTGGTTTCGTAGTTTTTTTTTCAAAAAAGAAAAAGGGTTAGTAAAATATATACAAGTATATACAAGAATTTTTTGTTTGTTTTATTTGTTTTGTTTTTTTTGTTTTTTTTGGTTTTTTTGGTTTTTTTGTTTTTTACACATGTGGATTTTACAAAATTATATACATATCCCCAAAAATAATTATCTTAAAAAGTACGAGTTATGTCTAATATATATATACACAATATATACGACACTCCTCTATACTTAGCTCGAACTATGTCCTCATAGTGATTAGAGAGCGACAAAGGAAGACATAACTCGTGCTAAGTATAGAAAAGTGAAAAGACTCCTATGCTACAACGACTCGAAGAAAAGTTAAAATGAAGAGAAGTTGGTGATCCCCCTATCTTAGGATCAAGTAATCCTAAGTATAGTAAACTGTACAAAAGGGGAAAACCGATGCAGAGAACGTACAGACTCAAAAATAATAAAAAAATGATATAAACAACATCACCCCCTATACTCAGGGTAGAGTATCCCTAAGTATAGGCAACAATAGGGGTGATGAAGACGACGAATATGAACAACACAAATCATTCACCCCCTATACTTAGGACAAAACACATCCTAAGTATAACATATATACACACGGAAAAGGGGTGAATGATAAAACGGAAGAAGAAAGAGTGAAACGAACGGATATACAAGAGGAGTGGATGTACAAAGGTCAAGAAGGTCAAAAACGAACCTTCTTGCGGGACCGCTGAGGTATGGATTTGACAAGGTGTAGGTCGATATTGGGGTTATCATTTGATATGAACTGATCATGATCGACCAAGAATGTATCCTCAGCAGTCTCAGAGTATACATGTACGAATCAGTTATTGGAAGTAGTGTGGTCATGTCCTGCTTGGGAAGTCTCGCAAACATCAAAGTAAAATGGCTCAAAATCATTATCAGAAAAAGTAGGATCAATTTCCGCCTGGCAAGCCTCTACTGGACCATCATCTTTATCAAAAGGCCTAAATTCCTCTATAAAAGCAATCAAATCAAATTTGGCCTTATCAGTCTCATCTGAATCAGAGTGAATAGGAACAGACTCATTAGTGAAAGTAGTCAAATCATATCTGTCCTGTCTAGTCTCAGAGTCTGCCTTCCGCTCTAGGGTGTCTATCGTGTAAATCCCACAGATGTCATCAATGCATCACCATGTACCAGAAGGGGGAACTCCAAGGTCTATGCTTTCCGAGTCCTCCTTCTTGAAGAGGAATACTTGGGTCTCAGTATCATCCATCATAACGCAAAAATCTTTGGTAGTATCATCATGGTCAAAGTCCTTGGGGTTGGCTATCACAGGCACACTCTCATGGGATGCAGGTCTCTGATCAGTAATGGATGTAGTGATCAGTACATCGCTCCCTATATCAGAACGGAAGTGAATCTCTCCTGATCCATAATCAATAACGGCTTCCACAGAGGAGAGGAACGGTCATCCCAGGATTTGGAGGGTGCTCCACAGGGGTGGAGGTCTCCATGGGCAATACAACAAAATCAGAAGCGAATTTCATGCCCTTAATAAGAATGACACCATTTTCTAGAATACCCTTCGGCCTCTTGATAGATCCATCAGCATATTAAACTATCATCATGGTTTTCTTGAGAGGCCCAAGATGAAGAGACTGTACCATAGAGAAGGGTATTATATTGATTGACGAACCGCCGTCAAGGAGAGTGTTATCACAAGAATGTTCAGAGATGGAGCAACTTACAGGAGGTATGGTAGTGTTCCCTTTCTTAAAATGTTGACGGTGAGAGATGGCGTAGGCAGTGACCATGGTCAAGATATGAGAAGAGGAACATTTATTCACTGTCTAATTTATAAAATACTAAAAAAATATAAAAACTTTTGAAAAATTCCAAATATATATATGACATTTTGATGATTATTGAGTCCAGAAAACAAACAAAACCTAAAAATAGAAAAAGAAAATATAAAAATTTCAAGAAGCTATAAAATCCAAAAAATATAAAAACTCTTAAAAATACCAAAAATATGTTTTCCTATTTTATAATTATTTATATATTATTATTTATGTATTAAAATTAATTTGGGTAATTTTGAGACCTATTTACTATTTTTAAAACCCAAATTATTTTCAGATTATGTATTAACCCCATTATTGGGATATTTTTGACATTAAAAATATTTAAAAACCCGAGCAAAAAAATCCAGAAATTCACAAAAACATTAGAAAAAATGTTTAAAACAGGAAAATAATTTTTATTCTATATTATATATATACTACTATTTATAAGTAGATGACTATGTATTGCATGTATAGCCTTATATATGGCATATTATATAATATAAAAGGAAAAGAAAATATAACAATATAAAAATACAAAACGAAAGTATAAAATCAAAAAATAAAAAATCAAATACAAAAATATAAAACAAAGTAAAATAACAAAATATATAAAATCAAAAACCCACAAAAACAATAACATGGACAAGAAGAGAATTGGATAATTCTGTGCATTTATTTTTGCCCCCAACCGTTTGCTCCCAGTGTTCGACCTCTACTTGTGCTTTCACCTATACACATTTACATGCAGAGTTATAATAAATTTTAACTCCACATTTTTGAGATTTAATTGCTTTATTCTGATTGTGGGTTAATTGTTGATTGATTAGGATTCTGTTTGAGATCACCTCAGCGACTGTCGATCCGCCTTGTGGGAAGACACGACCTCGGCTCAATCCCATGTCATCAAATGGCGCCGTTGCCGGGGAGCAACGTCGTTTGGGATACTTATTATTTATTTGATTCTTCACTCTTGTCCACATTTATTTGATTATTTGTATTATTGATATTATTGTGATTGTTCTGACCCTCTTCTTTATTTGTCTTCGATGCGAGGGACTGCCAAGCGAAGAATTCCTAGGAAGTCCGATGCACCCGAGTGAGACGGAGTTGGCTCTTCTACACCAACCAACAGGAGAGAGCATCGAAGGCAGATGGAGGAGAATTTTGGAAGGCAGTCTAATTTTTGCATTATTTATTATTTATCTATATTTATATGAGAGAGTGACCATATAATTGTAATAATACAGGACTCTTAGACGCTCCGACTTCCCGAGGTCCAGTGCTCGAGGGATTGTTCCCTTGGGGGCCTCGACGGTTTTAGCACTTTTTATTATTTTATTTTTATTATTTTGTGTGAATGAGCCCTAGCTTAGGATTGTTTGACGTAGACTAAGGCCCAATCCCTAATATATATGCATGCACCTATAGATGCATCTTGGGACTTAGTCAATTTTGAAATAATGTTCTTCATGCTAATAGTATCCTGTATCTAGGGCGATTTCTTCGGATTGTATTTGCATATAGCATAGGTTTCAATTCTGTTATTCATCCCGTATGGAGAGAGTTGGGAAGCACTGTAAGTCTTCTTACTTGGCATGCATCATCGTTTTCCGACTTGCATGGCTTTTCCGACCTTCCTCCTCTATTTTTGCCAACCTAGAATGCTTAATGGAAATTGAAACCTTGATAGGCACGTGCATTGAAAATATCCAAAAAAAGTGATAACAAAAATAAAATCGGGACTACTAACTCCACTTGAACCTAAAAATAAAATGTAATGGATCCCTTGTCTTGGGGAGAGCATCCCCCTCATTGTTTGAGCATTTTATTTCTACGTATACGCTAAGGATTAGTGCTCCAATCCCAAAGCTTAATTCCGGTGTACAACTTTCTATGATCACCTAACTCTAAAATCCACAAGATAAAATACCACATCTCGGTCTTCACTGTGTTGAGTAGGTGAATTGGGGTTTGCTTTGTGTATTGATTGTGACTTGGATTCCATTTGCACGTTACCTTTGAGTTATCGGTCCCGTCCGTGTGAGTCATGCATTTTTCATATTTGAGTCTCTCTACCCCTCTTATACATATATCTCTTCATTTTGCATTGAGTCGTGGTATTGGCACGCGAGCTCAATCAGCTTCTTCAGACCTTTGAGTTCCCCTTCTTGCCCATCCTCCTCATGTTCCCGGTTATCATCTCTTCTATCACCCGGGATCGTTGTGCTTTCAGAGATCGCCCGCATCAAGGATTTTGACTTACAATGATTATTGGAGTAAGTCGGGCATGATGTTGAGGATGCTGAGATTGATATTCTACTCTTGGTGGATTTGACTTTGGATACGTGCATAGGAGCTTATTGAGGATTTTTGATGATGCATGACCATTAGGTGTAATTTTGTATTGAGGATTTAGATCTCGCACACCGGATTGAGGATGTGATGTGCTTCAGTAATTTGAGGATGATATCACGATGTTTCTCTGATCAATCTATTTCGAGGTTTCGTCCGTCTTTGATTTTTGGGCTGGATAGACTATCATGATATATGCTGCATGGTGATGATGATTGGAACCCACATGATCTCTCATTTTCATGATTGATCCATTCCCGATCTCCTAATTCTATTATCCACCTATGGCACTTTGAGGATTCCTGATTATCTTTTGTGCCAGCTCAGCCAGATTTGATTGACCTGATGGATGTTTTGTGAATGACCTGATTATTTGCTCCTTCACATGATCTTATGCCCCCCGAATGATTGAATGATTGAATGCTTTCGAGGACCTGAGATGACTTGCCAGCAATCCCAAGATTTCATTGACTTGGCTTACATGACACCCCGAGGACTATCTGCGGGAGCATGTGCCACACTCTTTATGATCGGTTTCACTCACTGCCTGTACTGCCACTCTGTTGGGGTACAAAACCGTATCGTCTGATATGACTATTTGGCCTCTCTGTTTGATTGTGTTACCGGTCTGCCGGTACACGAGGCCATTCAAAGACTCATCTGAGTCCGCTTTCCTTGACGGCCCTCGCAAGGATGAGCTTCACTTTTCTGATTATTCCATGCCTAGTTTGTATGCTCTCCGAGGGTTATCTGCAAGGACTAGGGAACCTTGCTAGATCTTACGGTCTCTTCTGCTGGTAGACGGTCTGTCGTCTACGGAGGCCTTTATGATTGACTCCTTTGAGTCCTCTCTCTCCTTGACGACCCTCGCAAGGATGAGATCTGATCTGACTATTCCTTGATTAGCTTGCATTGCTCCCTGAGGACTATCTGCGGGAAAATGCAACACTTTCTTTATGGTCGGTTTCCCTTTCAGACTGTGTCTCCTACTACTGGGAGCACGGAGCCGAGTCGTTTGGTATGCTTTCGGTCCCAATTGCTTTGATATTTACTTCATCTGCTGGATCTTGGGACCCGCCTGACTTGACTCCTTTGAGTTTGCTCTCCTTGACGGTCCTTGCAAGGATGCGCCATCCTTCTCTGATTTATCGATGCTTAGTTGGCAGTATGTTCCCCGAGGGTTATCTGCGGGACGCTGCCACACTTTCTTGATTTGTCGGTCTCTTCTGCTGGTAGCCGATCTGTCGCCTACCGAGACTGTTTCTATGATCCGTCTGATGGATCAAGCTCCTTTGAGTCCGCTCACCTTGATGACCCTTGCAAGGGCGAGCTTCTGTTCTGATTATTGATTGACTAGCATGTACTACTCCCAAGGGTTATCTGCATGAGAGTACATCATATTCTAGGTACTCAGCTTCACTTCTGGTGCTTCCTTTATGTTGGAGAATGAAGTCGAGTCATCTGATTTTGGTACTCGGTCTCCTCCCTGGTTGTGCCTCCTTTCTGTGGAGCACGGAACCGAGCCTTCTGATTATTCTCTGATCCTGCTCACTTTGAGGACCCTCGCAGGGTTGAGCCATATCATGTGTTCGGTGTAGCGCTTTGACTTTCTGACTCTATGACCACCGGACATCACACAGTCTCATGTCCTTCAATTTTCATATCTTTTTGAGATCTTGATTGACTTGGAGGAGTCTGTACTGCTCTTTCTTCTTCCGCGTCTTACGGTGTTGGCTCCGCTCACTCATTCACTCCTTATGAGTTGATCATCAGATTTACACTACCGGTCCCTACTTTATTTTCCGATCTGTTTGTCCCCGGTAGGTGACACCTACTTGATTGCAGATTCGGGTGTATTTTCACCTTCTGACTGTGTCCTCGTTCTCACAGGGAGACGACGATGAGAGCACGGTAATCGCTTACCAGATACCGTCATGTACTTCACACTATATGCTAGTTGTATATAGGTGTTTTGTCTTCTATTCCTTCTTTCTCCCGAATGTTATGTGTGCCCCAGATCTATCGCTATATCTCCGTGACTATACTTAGGAAGTACTTTATTCTAAGTATAGGGGGCACACACCGTGTTGTTCTTTCCTCATTTAGTTTCTTCACTCTTGACGTTGCTTATACTTAGGGATATCTCACCCTAAGTATAGGGAGAGCGATGCGTACATTCTCCACGATCTTCTCATAAGATCTGCATATTCTCTTATTTTCTTCTTTTCTTCTTTTCCTGATCTTATTCTTTATTCTTCTAAAAGGTGTCACCCCTTTTTTGACAGTTTTCTATACTCAGGATGTACCTTGTCCTAAGTATAGGGGGGTGTGCACCACTGATTGATTCGTTTATTCCCACCCTCGACCCTCCCTGCATGTGTACAGTTTGCTATACTTAGGATTATTTCATCCTAAGTATAGGGGGGATGATCGACTTCTCATTGCTTCATTCCCTTGTTCATTCGTTCGTTCTATTCATTCTATTATTCCTTAGACTTTTCTATACTCAGTGCGAGTTATGTCTTCTCTTTCTCTTTTTTGATCTATGAGGACATAGCTCATGCTAAGTATAGGGGGGTCGTATATACTTTGTATATACTTTAGCCATAACTCGTACTTTTGTATAATTAATAATAAATATGGCTAAATATACTATATATATAAACACATAATCCATTAATAAACAACAGTCATTCCTCAATTTTTTTTGTATTTACTGATTAATAACTCAGGTTAAAAATATTTTGTAAAATGATTTGAAAAATGGTGTGAACCATTTGGACAACTTTTTGTGAAATGTTTTCAACCTTTGTAAAAACATTTTGATTGCAGAAATTCTTTCTTTGTGTGAAATAAAAGTTTGGAAACTAATTTGCAAATGATTTTGAAAATGTTTGTAAAAATATTTTGAAAAATGTATATATACCGTGCAAAAAATCTTTACAAAATGACTTTCAAATGATTGTAAAAGTTTGCAAAATTATTTTGTACTATAGTTTTCAAAATTTGTTTTCAAATAAATTTGAGGAATGAATGTATCATTGAAATAGGAATAAAATGTGTATATAAATTCTTTATCAATTGTATAAATATGCCCTAAATAACTCACTTTATTAAAACCTGTAAAATCTTTAAAATTCTTAAATCTTGTAAAATAAAGCGGCACACCCATGTAAATGGTTGTACATACTTTTTGTGTGCCAAGATTTTTATTTGCAAAAATTCTTTGTGTAAAAAGATTCTTTGATTTTTAAATTCTTTGTGAAAAATTGCATCATTCATTGTGTATAGCATTTGCATAGCATTCATATTTTTTTAATTGAGCTTGATGATTGAATTAGTCCAATAAAGTCGAAGATTGGAACTTGGTTGGACCTTACCGCATCTAACTGCACTGGAACCTTATGGGAACTAGGTTTAAGGTACTTCAACAGACTTAATTCTTTGAGAAATCAGGGCTGGGTTCAAGTCACCTCAACTGACTAAATAGAACTTTTCGAGACACATGCATGATTCTTGTCGACCGTGACCTAACTTAGACACTTGCACCTTTCACTTGGCTCAACTCAGTTGAAGTGGTGAGGGGGTTGGATTTGCCAATCTGAGATGCACATGGGTGGAAAAATTCATCCTCGTCTAGGGAGGGAAGTGCACCCCAACCTAGTCCAGTTTCAATGAAGTCGAATGACAGGAGAGTGTGGGTTGCAATAACGCTTCAAAAGAGGGATAGTCTTCTGGCTCAAGAGGAAAAAGTCCTTATGTAAATGCTGATGTAAATAGTATGTTGAAAAAGAAAAAGAAAAGAAAAAAACTCCAAAAAAGTGGGTAGGCTTGTAAATAAATAAAAAACTAAAGTGCATGCTGGAGTATGTATATACGTTGTATAGAAAATAAGCAAGCTTGAGCATCAAAGTTATACCATATGAGCCTGCAGCTGGATGACTTGACTACACTGGTCTTGCATCCCAGGATAGGTAGCTACACTGACTACCGTCCATTCTTTTCTATACCTCCTCCCCTTGAGTTGGATGACACTTGAACTTAGAAGGGAATACCCCATTCCTCGAGGGCAGAGTGCTGGATTAGGGAATCATTGGGTTGTCATTATGAAGAAGTCAGTCTCTTGGTCATTTCAGTTGGGGAGAGCCACTATCACTTACACTGTACAAGTCAGCTTCATAGTCATAAGGGTTTGCGTATGATGTAGGCTAGTTCTGTCCTGGCTATTGAGGAGATTTGAACCGAGTTCTGTGACTCTCGGAGGCTTTTGTGTTTTAAATTCGATTCCCAGCCAGGTTCCACAAACATTTTCACATTAAGGTCTAACCTGAGCTCCAAACTTTGATTTTGTACAGATAAGTTTAAGAATCATGATCAATTCAATTTATTCTTTAAATTCTTTATTCTTGCCTTTTCTTTTCTTCTTATTCATTATTCTTTTTGCACTTATTGCAGAAGTATATGCAAGGGACTAGCAAAGGCAAGTATGGGGGGGTGATGAGTCTCCATTTCACCACCTTTATTCTATCATTTTGGCCTTAAAAACCCTAGCAAATGCATGTAAATAGCATCAATTTGTCTATAATAGCATTCATTATTTATTGTATTTATTGTATACAAAATAAGGTTTTTAATGTCAAAATTATAGAATAAAGAGAAGCAAAGAAAAGGAATAAAATATTGAAAATATTTTATGACCCAATTCCCGAGTCCAAGTCAAGAATTGGCTTGGTCGACAAAGAATAAAGTAGGGGGAGATAAGGGCCAAGAATACAATAAATATTTCATTTATTCATTCTCGATTTATGCATTTTTGACACCTATTTTGTATCTAATTATTTATTCATCAAATAAAGAAACTTTATACATAAAAGTTGTAGATAATAATGTAAATAAAAATACAAAATTGAGATTGTACAAAAATAATGTACATCGTTCCTTTTATACATAGAATAAAAAGCCAAAAACCAAACTTTACAGACCCATATCTTTTCAATAAAAACTCAAAACATAGCAAAATCATCTAATTGTATACAACTTTTCATTAGCTATTTAATGAAGGTAGTTTCATAATTTTTGGAGTTAGTCTGTGGAAGTTAAGTTTTTGGCCCTCATTGCATAGTTTACCCGATTAAAATATTCATTATATTCATTACTTATTATTTTTACAAATTCATATTTTTTTAATTTTGTAAACATTATTTATAACATTGGTGTACATTAAAATTAGAATTAAACTTAAAAGAAAAAGGAGAATAAAATAAAACTACGCCAAAAATAGATGAAATACCTATGCATATAAATAAAAGGGAAATACATTCTTTAATTCTTTTATTCTTTCATATTTTTATAATATTGTAAATATTACATATATTACATTAAAAATATAAAACCAAAATAAAAACAAACAAAATACATTAAAAATAAAAAGAAGTATATAAAACACAGGCAAAATACCTATAACTATACCCATACAATATATATACCTATTTATTTAAGTATAAAAATACTATCATAAAAATAAAAATAAAATATATTTATGTACCTAAAAATACGTTATAAATATAAAATAAGAAAATAAAATAATAAAATAAAATATATAAAATAAAAATAAATTATACAATATACATGTAAATATACCAATACAAACACCATTAATAATTAACTTGTAATAAAATACATCAAAAAAATAAATAAAAATCGTAATAAAATACTACATAAAATAACAAACATTTTTTATTTTGTACCCAAAAATCAATAAAATCATTTATTATTTTTAAATAATTATTTTTTAAAAACCCTACTGTTTTGTCCTATAGTGAGCCTACATGGACCAATGGCAGGGACTCCCTCCGTTGACCTCTGGTCAACTCACCCTCCAGCCTCTGCAACCCGTCAAATCTGTCCAAGCATGCATTTTCTCCAAATTTTCCCTATCAACCAATCGCTCCACTAACATCGGTCCCTTCACGGAAAATACTCCCAACACAACCCTCATACATGTCCATGGCTTGTATTCCTTTTATGTAGCTCTAATTTCTTATTTTTGCCAGTCAATAAGGGCTCCCCATTATGTTCATAAATAATTCAGCCTCTAACCCGCCAAATCTGTCAAAGACCCCGTCTTCTCCCATTTTTCCTGGGAGTTCCATCCATTGTTCACGCTTGCGTCCTTCACAAGAAATGTTCCCCAATAGTCCCTCATACACGCCCATGTATTGCATCCCTTATATATAGCTTTGATTTCTTTTTGTTGGCCGGTCAATAAGGGCTCCCCATTATGTTCATAAATAATTCAGCCTCCAGCCCGTCAAATCTGTCAAAGAACTCGTTTCTCCCATTTTTCTCGGGCGCACCGTCCATCAATCACACTTGCTTCCTTCACAAGAAATGTTCCTGGAACATTGTACATACACGCCCATACCTTGTACACATTGTATATAGCGTATAATTTTCACCATCGCTTGATCAATAAGGGTGCCCAGAAAGGTTTATAAATAACCCAGCTCCTTCTCCTTCGCAAATTTGGTCAATTTCTACCATTCTCCCTTCCTTGTATTCGGTCCTGGAAGCTTCCTTGTGACAGGAGGAACCTTTTGGTGCCTTGAATCGGTTAGAGGAGGTGGGAGTTGCACCCACGGCCACCGCCACCGGCGGTCCTGCTCCTTGGCTAATACCCAGGTTTGAGCTACGCATTTTAATGTCATTAGCTTAGCATTAGTCGTAGGCTTCATTTACTGCATTTTATTTTGTATTTTAGTCGATTAATTAGTTATAATAGGTTAGATTAGCTCGCCGAAGCTCTTGAGCTCCGGCCGTGTTTCACCATCCTACACTTGTTCTCAGACCACCACTTTCACTTCCATTTCCTTCCCCATCACGTACTCCATCTCCCAGCCGCCTTTAACCAACCAGAACCTTCCTAGTTATGCGAATCGAGGTCGCGCTCTACCACCTCGTCGGAGACCTTGTCGCCTACCTCATCCTTCGTGCTCATAGCTTCAGTTTTTGGTCGAGGAGAACTTCCTCGAGCCATGTGCCATTCTTCTGCAGGTTGGACGCGCTAGCGAGTGCCAGGGGCCACGTTCTGATTCTGCCGGAGGTATTCGGAGCTCCTCATCTTCCCCGACCTCGCGGCGGGCGGGGGGGGGGGGGGGGGGGGCTCCGGTCAACCTCGTGCTATTCTGAAGACACCTGGAGTTACAGCTACCTGCAAGGAAGCTTGGAGGACCCTTAGGAGCAGCAAAGATCGGTAGGGAAGGGAGATCTCGCTGGAGGAACCTCGCCCAGGCGAGTGTTCTTCCCCGTTCTTCCAGCCTCTTCCCCAGCCGTTGGATGAAGGGAGCACCTCCAGATTGCAGCACAGTCGTCGCGTGAGGAATGGACACGTGTCAAGTGAAGAAAGAAGAGCCGTCCGATCACGCCTATGTTTGGGGTAAATTTCATATCTCACCCCTCTATTTTTTGTATTTATTATATAGTTTTGTAAATAAAATGTAAAGTGTTAAGTAATTGGGAATTTTGCGTAGGACTTCCTGTATGTTTTGATATTATCATTTTGGTCCTTCCCAGCCTCACGTGCAGTCCCACGTGAGGGTTGTAATTTTGCATGTGTGCCTTGGCATTTTTGTGTATTGTAAAATAGTCTCTAATATTTAAATAAACGTTGTTTTATTAAGGCAAATTTGCAACTGAGCCCCTGTTATTTATTTTTATTGCAACAATTCCCTTGCCAGGACATATTATTGTGTGACTATTCTCTATTTATTTTGTATAGCTAGCTTGCTCCTAAAATTCCAAAAAAATTAGGGTAGATGCCCCCTGCCATGTAGATCCACTCTTTCAGTTATCTGGAAATTTTGTGCATTTATCTCATTATTTAAAAAATTAAAAGAGGAGCATTTATTCACTGTCTAATTTATAAAATACCAAAAAAATATAAAAACTTTTTGAAAAATTCGAAATATATATATATATATATATATGACATTTTGATGATTATTGAGTCCAGAAAACACAAAAAAACCTAAAAATAAAAAAAGAAAATATAAAAATTTCAAGAAGCTCTAAAATCCAAAAAATATAAAAACTCTTCAAAAATACCAAAAATTTGTTTTCCTATTGTATAATTATTTATATATTATTATTTATGTATCAAAATTAATTTAGGCAATTTTGAGACCTATTTACTTTTTTTAAAACCCAAATTAATTTCATATTATGTATTAACCCCATTATTGGGATATTTTTGACATTAAAAATACTTAAAAACCCTAGCAAAAAATCCAAAAAATTCACAAAAACATTAGAAAAAACATTTAAAACACAAAAATAATTTTTATTCTATATTATATTTATATTTACTATTATTTATAATTAGATAACTATGTATTACATGTATAGCCTTATATATGGCATATTATATAATATAAAAGAAAAAGAAAATATAAAAATACAAAAAGAAAATATAAAATCAGAAAATTAAAAATCAAATACAAAAATATAAAACAAAAATAAAATAAAAAATATATAAAATCAAAAACCCACAAAAACAATAACATGGACAAGAAGATAATTGGATAATTTTGTGCATTTATTTTTGCCCCCAACCATTTGCTCCCAGTGTTCGAACTCTACTTGTGCTTACACCTATACACATTTACATGTAGAGTTATAATAAATTTTAACTCTACATTTTTGAGATTTAATTGCTTTATTCTGATTGTGGGTTAATTGTTGATTGATTTGGATTCTGTTTGAGGTCACCTCAACGACTATCGATCCGCCTTGTGGAAAGACACGACCTCAGCTCAATCCCATGTCATCAGCGTCCCCCTATACTTAGGATCAAATAATCCTAAGTATAGCAGACTGTACACAAGGCAAGGAGGATCAACTGTGAGGATGAACAGATCATACTCATACTGTCTCCCCCCTATACTTAGGGTAAGAGAGCCCTAAGTATAGGCGAGAAGAGGAGACAATGGAGAGGATCAAAGAATGAGAGTAATCGAGGTGTACCCCCTATACTTAGGGCAAGGCACGCCCTAAGTATAGAAGACTGACAAAAAGGAGTGATACACCTTATAAATATGTACACACACACACACACTTTTTTTGAGCATAAAAGCATAAAATGAAAAGAAGAAAAGATAAAAGATCAAAGAAAAAGTTTTTGAGGAACATTATCTGAATCTTTTGATGCTGCCAGTGCTGTGGATGTATCATCTGAGTGCAGTACTTGAATTGAGTCGATAACAACCAAGAAGGTATCGTGCTCATAGTAAGGCTTCAGTAACTGACCGTTGACGACAAACGGCTGTGCGTCGGAAGACAATTCTGATATTGCAATACTGGCATTGTCACACACTTCTTGTATTTGAAACGACCCTTTCCATTTGCTCTTCAATTTACTTGGGAAGATCTTAAACTTTGCATCGAATAACCACACTTTCTCTCCAATTTAGAAGGTCTTTCGTTTGATGTGTCGATCATGCCAGCGTTTCACCTTCTCTTTGTACAGCAATGTGTTATCGTATGCATAGTCTCGAAATTTTAAGAGCCTGTTCAGGTCATCTTTTCTCTTCTGACTACTTCTCTGTGAGTCCAAATTGCCATATTGATTGTCCATAAGGATTTGTGAATTAGTTCCACGGGTATATGACATGGTTTTCCATATACAAGACGATAGGGCGACATGCTCAAAGGAGACTTGTAAGTTGTTCTGTAGGCCCACATGATGGAGTCCAAGAGTTGGGATCAATTCTTTCTGTCCAGCTTCACAAACTTCTGAAGAATCGTCTTGATTTCTCTATTAGATAGTTCGGCCATGCCATTGGTCTGGGAATGGTAAGGAGATGCGACTCTATGCTCAATGCCGTACTCCTTCGTTAATTTCTTGACCTCTTTGCTGATGAAGTGGATACCCCCGTATGATATGAGAATCTTCGGAATTCCAAACAACGAAATGATGTTTTCTTTCAGAAAGCGACATACTATCTGGCTGTCAGCGGCTCGAGCGGGGATAGCCTCAACCCGGCGACTCACGTAGTCAACAGCAAGAAGGATGTGCTCATATCCTTGACTGCTAGGGAAAGGTCCCATGAAATCAATGCCCCAAGCATCGGAAATGTCTGCTATCTGAATGATCTTCAGGGGCATTGAGTGTTTCGTCGTGAGTGCGCCTTTCAATCTCTGAGAGTCAGTGCATCGTTTGACGAAGGTTGCTACATCCTTGAATAGTGTGGGCCACCAGAAGCCACATTGAAGTACTTTTGCTGCCGTTCGATCTTCAGAGTGGTGTCCACCAGATTCGAGTGAGTGACAATGCTCGAGGACACTATGATGCTCCTCCTGAGGGATACACCTGCGCCAAATGCAATCTGCTCCTTCCCTGAATAAGAGAGGATCCTCCCATTGGTAGAAATGGATCGTTGATAAGAATTTGTCTTTTTGAATCTTCATTCAGTTCTACGGTACTACCCCCGAGACGAGGTAGTTAGCAATATCAACATATTAAGGAAGTGAATCCACAACCAGAATCGACTCGTCAGGGAAGGTGTTTGTGATGGGTGTACTGTTTAGCGGAGGCTCTTGCTGCTCTATTATGGAGAGGTGATCTGCTACCACATTATGAACTCCAGGTTTGTCCTTGATTTCCAAATCAAATTCCTTGAGGAGAAAGATCCATCTGATCAGTCTAGGTTTGGCATCCTTCTTCTGCTGCAAATATCGGATAGTAGAGTGGTCGGTGAAGATGGTGACTTTGGATCCAAGCAGATATGACATGAACTTCTCGAGGGCGAATACCACAGCCAGCAACTCTTTCTCGGTCATAGTATAATTTCTCGGTCATAGTATAATTTCTATGATCTTCATCTAATGTTTTGCTAGTGTAATGAATGGCATAAGGCACCTTATCTTTTCTTTGTCCTAAAACAACCCCAACTACAAAGTCCGACGCATCCGTCATGATATCAAAGGGGAGAGACCAATCCAGTGGTTGTAGGACTGGAGCTTGAGTGATGAGCTCCTTCAGCTGATTGAAAGAAAGGAGAACCTGTTGATCAACATAAAACTCAGTCTCCTAACACAGAAGTTGTAACGTTTTGAGTAGTTGTGAGTTTTGTAGAATATGACTATATATACACTATATTTCTAAATGTTATGAAGTGTTATTTCAAGGAAATATTGAATTGAAAATATTCACACTTTACGTTTTAAATAGTCAATAGATTCTCTTTGATGCAACGATTTCATTGAAACTTGTTTTGTATAAATCAGAGACCATCTTGAATAATTATGACTTTAAAAAGTTCTCTGGATTTTGTAGCACATCCAAATTAGTACCCACATCTAGTAATCTGGAAGTATGGTAGTAGCTTATAAGTAGTAGAAGCCACTACTAGTATAGGGACCACAATGTTATAGATTTATACTCATTAGATCATAATCACATCATTAAGACTAATTAAGCGTGATTAGTACTAATAACTCATTATTAGTGATAATTAAGTGTCATTAGCAAAAGTAGGACACATGGAGGGTAAATCATGGGACACCTGTCGTTATAAGTACAGGACATGTGTCAATACACAAGAGTACCATGTGTCATCATTCTAAGAATAACATGTGTCCTAGTGCATGTTAAGGCATGTAGCCTCATGCATGTACAACAAATTCTCTCATGAATATGAGCCATGTGTCATGGTTCATGGTTGGCAAGGGTTGCCATATGTCTTCATGCATGGTAGAGAGGTGACATGTGTTATAAGCCTCCATTAGATGATGACACATGTCACCCATGCAATGGGGTTGGAGGCCTATATATACCCATGAGCCCCTCATTCTACTCATTCCATCCCACACCCCTCCCACCTCCTTAGAGCCACAAAGTTGTCAAGGTTGTTGGAGGAGCACGATTGGAGTCACGACGAAGCTCTGTTGGTTACCGAGAGCACGACAAAAGGCGTAACGAGATCCTGCCATCCATTAAGCAGTAAGAAGACGATCCCGACTCGAGTTAGATAGCAATCAGGTGAGGGATTCTCAAGCGCTATTTTAAAGCAATAATCTTTAGCTTTTATGCATGATTTTGATAGCAAGTATGTACTCATATTTTCTAAAGCTTTTACGTATGAATTGCAAAGTGTTGTATAGTAGATATGAAATCAGGCCTTTAGAATGTATTTCAAATATCGTTTCAAGTGTTTTATCATGATAGCATGTTTTCAAACATATGATTCTTTGTGGAACACGAAACATAAGTTTCACTAATTAGATTTGAGCTTTATATAAAAGAAATATGTTGGAACGGTCACTATGCAATATGTATCAGTTTTCAAATAAGTTTCCAGTTGTAAGAATACGCAATGCTATATCAGATTGTTTTATATTCATGAATTAGCTGTTACGAGCTTGAATTAGCAAGAGTACAGATTATTAGTGGCAAGAAAAGAACCAGAATCAAAAAGTAAGCACCACATTAGCTATTTTATACAATTCGTGAACTAGCCATTAGATATGGTGATGTCATTAGATATGACCCTGAAACATCCATTAGATATGGCAAATCATTAGATATGGTATCAAGAGGACTTTGAGTCCGCATTCTGTATACATATAGGCTTTGGGCCGTATGCAGGGTGTTTTTGGTCTTTGGGACCGTCTGCGCATATGACTTAGCTTTGTTTCAGCGTTCATGAGCCGATAACTTAGCCACAATGGTGATTAATGCAAACAGGTTGATAGTGATAATTATGTTTCAGTTTATCTTCTTTTGAAGTGATTTAAGTGTTCAATTGCAAAACTAGCATGTTGTTATATGATTACTGTCATAAGTCTCTTTCAAGCTATTTGAAAATATTCAGCAAAAATTTTTTGGTATGATGCTCATATTTCAACTTTTAGCTATATGTAAAAAGCTTGAGATCCTTTCACTGGGTCTAAGCTCATAAATGGGTTTAGACTCATCCTTTTATATTATAATTATGTACAGATCAACAGAATCACGACCAGAAGGAGAAATGACTGCTTATACACTAGAAAGAGATGGTTTTCATTGTTTTTTGTACTATATATTGTTTTGTAAGGAGTTGTAATAGGACTTGTGTAAGTCACTTCTTTGTAATGTGAACTTTAAATACAAAGATTATATGTTTGAGGAGATTGTCACATGTGTACTTTGAGGAAAAAGAAGCAGAAAGATCTCTGTCGCGGCACGTTCTGGTCAGCGGGACAGGTCGTAACAACTTGTGGTATCAGAGCAAAGGTTTTAGGACCTTGAGCAAGAATTATATTATGAGTTGATCTATAAGTATTGGAAGATAATTTAGTTATCATAAGTTGATTTGAACTTAGAAGAAAATTGATGTTATAGTCTTGAGGATATCTGGAATCATTCTTGGAGGATTTATGTTGATGAAGGATCTAATTGAGGTTTTATTTTTATAGGAAACAATGGCAGCAGAGCAGCCATAAGCGACCACCCAAGGCCCTAGTCAGGAGAATGATAACAACAACAACATGTATGACGCGTTGACCTTGATAGCTCAAACACTAGGAGGCATGGCTTCCCAGTCCGTTAAAAGATATGAATTTGAGCACCAGTTACCATTTGAACATGTAAAGAAGTTGGGAGCAGATGCATTTGTAGGAGAAACTGATCCAAAGAAGGCAAGGGAATGGTTCAAACATATGGAGAAAATATTTGCTCTAATAGACTGTACGGATGAACAAAAGTTGAAGTATACAATATTTCTACTGAAAGATAGAGCTGATGATTGGTGGACATCGGTTAAAATGAAATATCTAAACCCATCTCACATTGCATGGGAGATCTTTGAGAAAGAGTTCAATGAAAAATATTACCCAAGGGTTTATCAGGAGGAGAAACGTAGGGAATTCCTATTTCTTACTCAGGGGAGCAATTTGTTTGATGAATATGAGAAGAAATTCACAGAACTTTCAAAGTTTATTGCTTCTCTGGTTGCAACAGAGGAAGAAAAGTGTAGACGTCTAGAAGATGGTATGCATATTGACTTAAAGGAAATGATTTCGGCCACAGGATATACTGATTATGCAAAATTGGTGAAGGTTGCTCGTAGGGCTGAACGAGTAGTGATAGAAAGAAGGAAGTGCAAAGATCATGGAAAGAAAAGGTTTGCAGATAGATCCCAATGGAGAGGAACCATGAACAAATAACCAAGAATAGCTGGGAATTCAAGGCAAGATAATAGGTCATCCCTTAGAGTACAAGGGAATCAAACAAATAGATTTACAGTTGGGACTTCTAAAAACAGAACACTTTCTTTTCCACAATGTATAAAGTGTGGAAAGTTTCATCCATGAAGTTGCCGTAAGGGGACCGCTGGGTGTTATCAATGTGGCGAGATGGGCCACATACGTCAGAATTGTCCCGCACTTATCCAAGGTCGTCGGGTTATGAGAAGACCAGCACCAAATGAAAATCATGATATCGTTATACGTCATCCTCCACCTGCCAGGGAATAAAATAAAAATGATACACGGAAAAGATCAAACCAGAGAGAGAGGGAAAAGGTTTTGCTATGACCTTAGAGGAGGCCATATATGTGGATGATGTTGTATCAGGTACCCCAATTATTTTTGATAAAAGTGCATATACTCTTATTGATTTTGGTGCAAGTCATTCTTTTATTTCACAAAGATTCTCCATATATGCTGATAAAGTAAAAAGTACTCTCAAGCATGCTTTAGCAATTTCTTTGCCTAAGGGAGAGCAAGAAATTATTAGGGATGTCCTCCGAAATTGTTTGGTTAAGATATGAGAAATTTATATTGAAGTAGACCTGATTCCTATGGTGATAAGGGAAGTTGATGCTATCATAAGAATGGACTGCTTAAGTACATATCATGCTCTCTAGACTATCATAAGAAGCACGCTACTTTTAGAAAACCAAGTGATGTCGAATTCACTTTCTTTGGAGAAAGAAGGATATATCCTACCCATGTCATTTCCTGTCTCTTAGCCCAGAAGTTGTTAAGAAATGGATATTCCTCTTATATTGCTTATGTATTTAATACTAAGGCAGAAGCAATCAGTTTAGAAAATATCTCTGTTGTGAAGGAGTTTCCAGAAGTGTTCCCAATTGAACTGCCAGGAGTTCCTCCTGATAGAGAAATTGAATTCACTATTAACCTCATTCCAGGTACCAATCCAGTTGCCTTAGCTCCTTACAGAATGGCCCCAGCTGAACTTAAAGAACTCAAAACCCAATTGCAGGAGTTGACAGATAAGGGATTTATACAATCCACTATGTCTCCTTGGTGTGCTCCTGTTCTATTTGTCAAGAAGAAAGATGCTTCCATGAGACTTTGTATAGATTACAGGATACTAAACAGAGTGACTATCTACAATAACTATATTCTGCCCAGAATAGATGACTAATTTGACCAATTGCAAGGGGCCTCTGTATTTTCCAAGATTGATTTGAGATCTGGCTATCATCAGTTAAAGATTAGAGGAGAAGATGTCCCTAAAACTGCATTCCGAACCCGATATGGGCATTATGAATTCTTGGTGATGCCTTTCGCCTTAACAAATACCCCTGCTGCTTTTATGGATTTGATGAATCTGGTATTTCGCCCTTTCCTTGACAAATTTGTGATTGTGTTTATTGATGATATTCTAGTATATTCTAAAACAGAGGAAGAACATAGAGAACACTTGAGAATTGTGTTACAAACTCTGAAGGAACATCGATTAAGTTTTGGTTGAAGAAAGTTACATTTCTAGGCCATGTCATATCTGGAGAAGGAATAGCAGTAGATCCATCATATATAGAAGCAGTTCTTAGATGGGAACGACCGATAAATGCATCAGAAATCCAAAGTTTCCTTGGATTAGCTGGGTATTATCGAAGATTTGTAGAAAACTTCTCTAGAATTGCAGCACCATTGACAAGGTTAACTAGGAAGAATGCGAAGTATAGTTGGGATGAAGAATGCGAGAAGAGTTTTAAGGAACTCAAGAGTCTCCTCACCTCAGCACCTATACTTAGCCTTCCTTCAGAACAAGGTAATTATGTAATCTATAGCGATGCCTCAAGACAAGGGCTGGGATGCGTCTTAATGCAGAATGATAAGGTGATTGCTTATGCTTCTAGACAGCTAAAACAACATGAGTTAAATTACCCAACTCATGACCTTGAGTTAGCAGCTATAGTATTTTCCTTAAAGATCCGAAGACATTGCCTATATGGAGAAACTTGTCGAATCTTTACGGATCATAAGAGTTTGAAATATATTTTCTCTCAGAAAGAGTTGAATTTAAGGCAAATAAGATGGTTAGAGCTAATCAAAGATTATGATTGTTCCATAGAATATCACCCGGGGAAAGCCAATGTCGTAGCTGATGCTCTCAGTCGAAAGTCTAAGGGTCAGCTATCTCACTTAAAAGCAGAGTATTTACAGTTGAAAGAGTTACGTGCAAAGTTAACCATAAATAGCTCTAGAGCCTCATTACCATCCTTACAAGTGAGACCCATATTATACGATAAAATTAAGGAGACACAAGTCCATGATTCTGAAATCATTAGAATGATTGAGAAGATTAAGGGAGGTGATGAAGCCGGATATACAATAGATGGTCAAGGGGTCTTATTCTTTAAAGGAAGATTGTGTGTTCCGAGGAAATCTAACATAGAGACTGAAATTCTGGAGGAGGCACATAACTACATGTATACTATGCACCCAAGAAGTACTAAGATGTATGGAACACTTAAGAGTTACTATTGGTGGTCTGGCATGAAGAGAGAGATTGTAGAGTATGTTTCTAGATGTCCTATATGCCAACAAACTAAACCGGAGCATTTGAGACATGCGGGGACATTACAACCACTTCCAATACCAGAATGGAAATGGTAACACCGCTATGGATTTTATTGCAGGATTTCCAAGGATCCGTCGAGATCACGATGCAATATGGGTCATAGTAGATAGATTAACTAAATCTACACATTTCTTAGCCATTAACATGACATATAGTCTAGACCACTTGGGAAAGATCTTTGTTAATGAGATAGTTAGCCGTCATGAGGCTCCTGTGTCAATCGTTTCTGATAGAGATCCACGATTCACTTCTAAGCTTTGTCCAAGCTTACATAAATCTATGGGAACAAAGTTAGCATTTAGTACATCCTTTCATCCTCAAACAGATGGCCAATCAGAACGGACTATCCAGACTTTAGAAGACATGCTTAGAGCTTGTGAACTGAGCTTTAAAGAAAGCTGGGATGAACATCTTATAGAGTTTGCATACAATAACAACTATCATGCTAGTATTGGGATGGCACCCTAGGAAGCCTTATATGGTAGACCATGTAGAACACCTATCTGTTGGAGTGAGGTTGGAGAACAAAAATTGGTTCAACCTGAATTAATACAAAGCACAATAGAAAAAGTTGAGGAAATCAAGAGATGCTTGAAGGTAGCGCAAAGCTGACAGAAAAGTTATGCAGATAAATGAAGAAGAGACTTAGAATTTTAAGTGGGAGACCATGTGTTTCTGAAAGTATCTCTATGGAAAGGCCTAATTAGATTCAGGAAGAAAGGGGAACTAAGCCCTAGATACATTGGCCCTTATGAGATCACAGTGAAAATTGGAAGTGTGGTCTATCGTCTTCGACTTCCATCTGAACTAGCAAGGATACATGATGTCTTTCATGTCTCCACACTTCGGAAGTATATTCCAGATCCAACCCATATGATACAACCACAAGAAATTCAATTGAAGGAAGATCTATCATACAAGGAGGTTCCTGTAGAAATTCTAGATTATAAAGTACACGAGCTTCGTACAAAGAAGATTCCCTCAGTTAAAGTTTTATGGATGAGTCACGCAATAGAAGAAGCCACATGGAAACTAGAGGAAGAAATGAGATCTCAATACCCCCAGTTATTTTCAAGCTAGCAAAGGTACTTAAATTTCGAGGATGAAATTTATTGCAAGTAGGGGAGAAATTGTAATACGTGTTTTGAGTAGTCGTGAGTTTTGTATAAAATGACTATATATACACTATGTTTCTGAATGTTATGAAGTGTTATTTCAAGGAAATATAGAATTGATAGTATTCATACTTTACGTTTGACATAGTCAATAGATTCGCTTTGATGCAACGATTTCATTGAAACTTGTTTTGTATAAATGAGAGGCCATCTTGAATAATTATGACTTTAAAAGGTTCTCTGGATTTTGTAGCACATCCAACATAGTACCACATCTAGTAATATGGAAGTATGGTAGTAGCTTATAAGTAGTAGAAGCCACTACTAGTATATGGACCACAATGTTATATATTTATACTCATTACATCATAATCACATCATTACGACTAATTAAGCGTGATTAGTACTAATCACCTGTCATTAGTGATAATTAAGTGTCATTAGCAAAAGTAGGACACATGGAGGGTAAATCATGGGACACGTGTCGTTATACGTACAGGACATGTGTCAATACACAAGAGTACCATGTGTCATCATTCTAAGTATAACATGTGTCCTAGTGCATGTTAAGGCATGTGGCTCATGCATGTACAACAAATTCTCTCATGAATATGAGCCATGTGTCATGGTGCATGGTTGGCAAGGGTTGCCATATGTCTTCATGCATGGTAGAGAGGTGACATGTGTTATAAGCCTCCATTAGATGATGACACATGTCACCCATGCATTGGGGTTAGAGGCCTATATATACCCATGAACCCCTCATTCTACTCATTCCATCCCACACCCCTCCAACATCCTTAGAGCCACAAAGTCGTAAAGGTTGTTGGAGGAGCACGGTTAGAGTCACGGCGAAGCTCTATCGGTTATCGAGAGCACGACAAAAGCCGTAACGAGATTCTGGCATCCATTAAGCAGTAAGAAGACGATCCTGACTCGAGCTAGATAGAAATCAAGTGAGG
This sequence comes from Ottelia alismoides, assembly GCA_037367405.1. Classification (NCBI taxonomy): domain Eukaryota; kingdom Viridiplantae; phylum Streptophyta; class Magnoliopsida; order Alismatales; family Hydrocharitaceae; genus Ottelia; species Ottelia alismoides. Next base: position 271,599 of record JAZKJV010003390.1, on the reverse strand, counting down.
GATTCTCAAGCGCTATTTTAAAGCAATAATCTTTAGATTTTATGCATGGTTTTGATAGCAAGTATGTAACCATATTTTCTAAAGCTTTTACGTATGAATTGCACAGTACCGTATAATAGATATGAAATCAGGCCTTTAGAATGTATTTCAAATGTCGTTTCAAGTGTTTTATCATGATAGCACGTTTTCAAACATATGATTCTTTGTGGAATACAAAACACAAGTTTCACTAATTAGATTTGAGCTTTATATAAAAGAAACATGTTGAAACGGTCACTATGCAATATGTATCAGTTTTCAAATAAGTTTCTTGTTGCAAGAATATGCAATGCTTTGTCAGATTGTTTTATGTTCATGAATTAGCTGTTACGAGCTTGAATTAGCAAGAGTACAGATTATTAGTGGCAAGAAAAGAATCAGAATCAGAAAGTAAGCACCACAATAGCTATTTTATACAATTCGTGAACTAGCCATTAGATATGGTGATGTCATTAGATATGATCCTGAAACAACCATTAGATATGGCAAACCATTAGATATGGTATCAAGAGGACTTTGGGTTCGCATTCTGTATACATATAGGATTTGGGTCGTATGCATGGTGTTTTTGGTCTTTGGGACCGTCTGCACGTATGACTTAGCTTTGTTTCAGCGTTCATGAGCCGATAAGTTAGCCACAATGATGATTAATGCAAACAGCTTGATAGTGATAAATATGTTTCAGTTTATCTTCTTTTGAAGTGATTTCAGTTTTCAATTGCAAAACTAGCATGTTGTTATATGATTACTGTCATAAAGTATCTTTCAAGCTATTTGAAAATATTTAGCAAAAAATTTTGGTATGATGCTCATATTTCAACTTTTAGCTATATGTAAAAAGCTTGAGATCCTTTCACTGGGTCTAAGCTCATAAATGGGTTTAGACTCATCCCTGTATATTATAATTATGTACAGATCAACAGAATCACGACCAGAAGGAGAAAGGACCGCTTATACACTAGAAGGAGATGGTTTTCATTATTTTTTTGTATTGTCTGTTATTTTGTAAGGAGTTGTAATAGAACTTGTGTAAGACACTTCTTTGTAATGTGAACTTTAAATACAAAGATGATATGTTTGAGGAGATTGCCACATGTGTACTTTGAGGAAAAAGAAGCAGAAAGATCTCTGTTGCGGCACGTTCTGGTCAGTGGGACGGGTCATGACAGAAGTTCTGTAAGAGGTCGGGCAATGCGGCTGAAATCTCAGATGAATCTTCTGTAGAATCCCACATGCCCCAGGAATGATCTCACATTCTTAAATGTCTGAGGTGGCTCAAGATTGGCAATCACATCTATCTTTGCCGGGTCAACTTCCATGCCACGTTTGGAAATGATATGACCCAACACTATCCCTTCGGTGACCATGAAGTGGCTCTTTTCCCAGGATAGCACTAGATTGACTTCACGACATTTCTGAAGTACTCTCTGTCCAGGTGGTTAAGACACGAATTGAAGCTGTCACCATAGACGGAGAAGTCGTGCATAAACACCTCGAGCAAACTGCCTACCATCTCGGCGAAGACTACAAGCATTCATCTCAGGAATGTCGCTGGTGCGTTGCACAATACAAAGGGCATTCTTATGAAAGCATAAGTGTCGAATGGGCAAGTGAAGGTAATCTTTTCTTTATCTTCAGGGGCGATTGCCACTTGGTTGTTCCCAGAGTACCCATCCAGGAAGTAGAACTCCTTGCCAGCTAGTCTTTCCAAAACTTGATCAATGAATGGTAGAGGAAAGTGGTCCTTCTTTGTTGTTGCATTAAGACAACGATAGTCAACACATACACCAAGATGTTGGTATACGAGTAGATATCTCCTCTCCATTGTCATTTGTGACCATAGTAAGCCCTGACTTCTTTGGAACTACGTGCGAGGGGCTTACCCATTGTGAATCAAAGATGGGATAAATAAAACCTGCATCACACCATTTCGTGATTTCTTTCATGATGATGTCCCTTAGATTAGGATCCATTCTTCTTTGAAATTCGCAGGACGGCTTGGCATCTTCTTCTAGGTAAGTATGATGTGAATATAATGTAGGATTTATCCCGCGGAGATCTGATACATGCCAACTGAGTGCCTTGCGGTTTTTCTCTAGAACCTCGAGAAGTTGAGATTCTTGATCCGAGGTCAGCCTACTACTGCTGATAACCAGATACATGTTTTATGCACCTGCAAGGAAAGCATACTTCATGCCTGCTGGAAGTGGCTTGAGTTCCGGTTCTGCTTTGACCAACTTATCAGTTACCTCTGAAACTGTACTGGTGGTAGGATGCGCTGCTTGAACTTTGGCAGAGCTGTTGACCTTGGTGTTCTGTTGAGATTCTGAAAATGTGCCAAACGGATCTGTGATGAGATCATTGTGTTCAAGATGGAGAGCGTCCTTCGAGTCAAAAAGATTCATCAGCAAGTTGGACTCTGTCTCCCAAGTATCATCGGAGCTGGCATCGACTGTGCTTTCCAGGTCCTCCTCTAGAGAGAGGATTTCCTGTCCAAGGATCATTCAAAGAGAGTTGGGAATCTCCGATTTCTGCAATGAAGTCACAGTCTGTAGCTGTATGTTCCATATTAGTTACACTCTAGGCTCACTGATCATGTCTATGGTAATTCTTTGATTGCCCGAGCTGAATGTAATCTTGCCAGACCCATAGTCTACCACGGCTTCTGAGGTGCGTAGGAATGGCCGGCCAAGGATGATAGGCGTATGGAGCAAGGGTGCGAGAGACTCCATATCAAGGACTACAAAGTCAATGGGGAAGTGCATTTCCCGCACCTTTAGTACAACGTCTTCCAAGAGACCTCGAGGTCGCTTGATGGATCGATCAGCGAACGGAAAGATCATACGTGTCTTCTTGAGAGGACCTAGCCCAAATTCTTGCAATAATGACGAGGGCAGAAGGTTGATGGAAGAACCGCTGTCAAGTAGGGTAAATGCTCGAAGACTTGATCAAAAATTTCGTAACTGATAAGCAGTGCTCCCTTGTCATGCTTCTTCTGTGGGAGGTTGCTGATGGCAGCTACAATGAACATGGTGAGAACATGCTTCTCAACCTGTCGGCGTCTGTTATTTTGTGCTGGGCGACGCTTGCTCGTACATGCCTCTTTCAAACATTTCTTCACAGCTGGCATGTGCTCCATGGCCTTTTATCAGAGGAATCTCAATAGTTAAGTTACTAATAAAATCCACAACTCTAGGATCAGATAATGCACTTTTTCTTTTTACATTTTTTTATTTTTCTATTGCATCAAGAAAAGGAATATGTATAGTGCTTAAATCAGAAACATAGTTATTATTTACAACAAAGTTCTTGTTCACAATATCATGTACATCCGGATTACAAAAATGTGTACAATATGGAAATGAAGATATTGATGCAGGTGGACAAGCCAAAAGTGGTGCCTCCGCTCCGTCGATTGGCGTAGGATCGGCTACTGCTGGCAACTCCTCCATGGTTGGCACGGCTTCGCTTTGGCGACGGTCTTCTTTTTGTTCTTTTTGCTTTTTCTAATTTTTTTGTTCTTTTTGACGTTGGTGATGGTGGTGGTTGGCAGCTGGAATGGCTCCTTCTTCTTCTTCTTCTTCCTCACCCACCCCTATAGCTGGTACAGTTGATGCAGAAGATGATGATTCACATGAAGCTTTATTTGGAGGCAAAGCCCTATCGCTCCTGAGAGTGATAGCATTAGACAAAACAATAATACAACTATCTAACTCTACATGCATAGATGGGACATCACATTCTACCTACTCCTTTATCTTGAAGCTGTTGGGGTTGGCTTTGACCTGCACCGGGATGGTGGTCTTCGTAGCGGTCAGGTCATCTAACTTCTTTGTCATATCTGCAAGGCCTTTGATGAGCTGGGCCAGGCAGTCAAGAGTGGGGTTCACGGGACTCGCCTCTGAAGGTTCAACGTGCAGACCACACTGTTGTTGCATGTTTGGGAATGGAGGCGACGACTGCTGGTGGTGCTGAGGTGGTGGAGGGAGTTGATATTGATTATAGGAGGAGGAGGGTACTGGTGATACTGTAGAGGTGGGGCATCCGCATACTGGTGATAGAATTGCTTCTGACAGTACTACGACTCTGGTAGTGCTGACTCTACCTCCATTGGTTGCTATATTGCGGAGGCTGATGATACTAAGGTGGTGGCTGTGAGGACTGTCCAAACCGACCACCCTGTGGTTGGTTAAATGGCATGTTGGCTTGTGGCTAGCCCTGGGGGTGTCCGGTAGGACGGGCCAACTATGCATCGTTGCTCCACACACCATTAACATCCTGAATCAAGGGTGGCTGCAGAAAGGCTGGATATGATGTATGAAGGAAATTTAGCTGATAAACAACAATCTGCTGTTGCAGCTGCCCTTGATCAGGTGTCTGCACATAGTATACGTGTTGAACGGCCGGTGGCTGCTGGATCGACTGAGGCTATTGTGGCGGCGATGGCTCATCCTTCTTCTCAGCTGGAGCTTCTATCGATGGTGTTGCCGACTGGACAAAGCTGATGGTGCCTGATAACCACGGAATTGAGAGCGGTCGTATTGATTCACAAGGCGAATCAACAGTCGATGTCTTGACCACTACAAAATCCCGTAATTAATCAACAATGAACCCACAATCAAATATCAATCAATGAAAAATAAGTGTGGAGTCAAATTTATTTTTAACTCTACATAAAAGATGTATAGGTGCAAGTATGTAGAGAGTTCGAACACAGGGAGCAAGCAGTGTAGCTCAAGCAAATGTATGCAAGTATGTGAGTGTGTGTAGTGTCTACACTAAGCAAGCAAACAAAAGAAATGTTTTTGTGGGTTTTTAAATTTTTTTATTTTTTTATTTAATTTTTAATTTTGTATTTTGATTTTTGATTTTCTGATTTTTATATTTTATAATTTATATTTTTGTATTTCTTTTTCAATATTGGAAGGTAAAGACAATATAATAAAAGGCTAGGTAAAATATTAATAAAAATGCACTAAAATACTCAAAAATCCAGAAATAAAATGTTTTTGGTATTTTTATAATTTTTTACTGTTTTTGGGATTTTTGGGGATTTTTCAAGGTGTTTTTGGTATTTTTAAATACTGAATTAAGGGGAAACAGTGGAAATAAGGCTGGCTGTGAGTAAAATAAAATTTAAAAATAACAAACAACAACCAAAATGTTTCACACTATTTTTCTAATGAAAAGAACAAAATAAGGGATAAACAGAAGTTGAGTTTGTATTTTTTGGATTTTTCTACTATTTTATAAATTTTTTTGAAGTTTTTAAATGTTTTTAAATTTTTAGTGTTTTTCTTTTGAGATTTTTAATTATTTTTGGACTGACACTAAAATATGATAAAATAGACACTAGGTGAGTTTTTGGGAATTTTTGGAGGTATTTTGATATTTTTTTGGTATTTTCTAAGGTAGACAGTACACAAAAAGGCTGTTTTTGATTTTTAGTAAATATAAAAATAAAATAAAATCAAAAACTAAATAGGTGGCGTGAAAGTACACGTGTCCAGGAGCCTAAGTCTATTTTTGTGGAATTTTTGGACTTAAAATGATGGGTCAAATAATTACAAGAAGCATCCAATTAATAATCAGGCCTGGCAGGGGTATATGTGCAATATCTAAAACATCCAGGGGCATACATGCAATTTTCCACAAAACTTTACACTGAATATTCAATTTATAGCATCAAAAAGCAATTACAAAAGCCGCCTGGGCCTAATAGAAATTTTTCCACCAGGGCGCGTGACTTGCACGCGCCTGGGAAGGACTGGAGTGCAATATCACAAAAGCCTGGGGGTCTACTTGCAAATTAACCAAAAAGTTTACACTTCACGCTAAATTTTTGTACTGAAACGAAATACACAAAAACCCGAGGGTGTCCTTGCAAAATGCCCACACCTCACGTGTACAGGTCACGTGAGGTGACGTGGCCGAGGACCTAAGCGCAAATAAGCAAAGTCTGGGGGTCTTTTTGCAAATATTACAAAATATTTAAACTACAGACGACAGTTTAAAGACTAAAAAGTAAATACAAAAGGCGCGAGGGTGTAGATGCAAAATACCCTCGACGCGACGCTCCGATGATGACGCGTGGCGCGAATCCAACGGCGGGACGACAGGGCGCGATCCAGCGGCTGGAAGTGATCCACTTATCCACGTGGCGCACGATGAGCAGTCGATGACGCTTCGACGACGCACGGCCTGGATTAGATCTTCCTTGGTTGATCGGACGGTCGAGGCGAAGGATGATCCAACGGAGGCTGTGCGATCTGGGGAGGGCTCCTCGATCCAACGGCTGGGATGCGATGAGGAAGAACAGCGAAGAACGCCGGTGAGGCGAACTTCGCCGCTCCAGATCGTCGTCCTCCGGCGAAGTCAAGGCTCCAAAATGGCCGTGGAGCGACCCCTGGTCCTTCTCTATCGGCTGGTGGCGGCAAAAAGCCTCGGCGGCGGCCGAGGTGCTCAGGTGAAGGTGGCGGAGCTGGGAGGTCCAGCCGCGCTCCAGCGAGCGTCAAAACTTGCCTCCAGGCGTCGTTGCTCGTTCTTTGACCTGCAAAAATAGTCAAAGGGTCCAGGGCAAACTACCTGGACCCTTGGATGGTCGCGAGGGGGTGCGAATCGACAGGTGGATGCACGGCCGGAGTTGCGCTCCGGCCAAGGTGCTCGATTGGGCGATATGGATGATGGAACTTCGATTTTTTTGGGGGATAATGATCCTTAAGCTAACAGGAACGAAATGGTACAACGAAATAGGCGGGGGGATGCCCTCGATGGCCGGAGCCAGAGGAGAAAGGGGTACCTCGACGCCGGCTATTGGCGGAGGTGCTGGAGCTTCCCTCGACTTCGCGCGCCTCGGCTGAAGGGTTGGCGATGGAGCTGGCACCTCCACGGACCTCAGGAGCACAATGGTGGCGCTGAAGGGTGGACCAAGGGGACTCAATTCGAATGGAAAGAAGGGGGGTCGGTTTTAAGTGGGTTGACCCAAGGTGACAGGGGGCCAAAGACCAAGGAATCTGGAGCGATTCAGTGATGCGACCCCCAAGAAAATCACTCGGCGGGCAAGGTGGTTGGTAGGGGAAGAGGTTTGCAGAAGAAATTGAGACGAGATAGTGAAAGAGTTGGCCGGGAGAAAGCCAAGAAATTGGCCCAAAAACCGAGCCTTCTGACGTCGCACATGGGAAGGACGGCCAGTTGACCGGGGTCAACTGGGACCGTCTCCTGATTGGTCCATGTGGACCAATCAGGAAAAATCCCTAAGAAATGATTTATAAAATCAATAACAAATAGAAAAAGGTCGAATTAATTAAAAGTTATAAAAAAATGCTTAGAATTTTATGTAGTATTTAATTCTGATTTTTATTTATTTTTATGACTTATATTTTTACAAGTTACCTTTTTAACCCTATATAGGTATAATACCTATGTGTTTTAGTATTTTATTTTTATTTAGGTATTTTATTTCTTTATTATTTTTATTTAGTATTTTATAAAATTGTAACATACTTTTATATACATAAATATATTTTTATTTTATTTTTCTGATTTGTTTGGTGTATTTAATAAAATACAAATACATTTTATATAGGTATAAGTATATGCAGTATACCTATGTATTCTTTATACAAGTATTTTTATTTTTATTTTTCTTTGCCTTTTATTTCAATTTTAATGCACATATACAGTATAAGTAATAATTACAAAATTATAAAAATGAATAAATAATGGATAAAGAATAAATTGAATATTTTATTCAGTACAAGTGTACAATAGGGGTCCAAAACTCAACTTTCAAACCGTAGCTCCGCCAAATGCGAAACCACTGCCATTGGATAGATTATTTTATTCTATATACAATTAAAGGTGAGTACACTGCATTTGGAGTTGTCGTTTGTGAGATACGGGTCTGGGAAGTTGGGATTTTGGATTCTTATTCAGACCATAACTTTTCCTCTGTACATTCTTTTTCTGTGAAATCAATTTTGTATTTTTCTTTATAAACTTATCTACAACTTTCATGTACAAAGTTTCTTTATTTGATGTATAAAAGGTGGAACCAAAAATAGGTCCCAAAATGAATAAAGAATGAATAAAAAGTCTAGGTATTTTCTCTGTAAAGCTGACCTTATCTCCCCCTACTTTATTCCTTGTCGACCTATTCATCAAGATGCCTAGGTCTCGGGGGTTTTGGGTCATAAAATATTTACAATATTTTATTCTTTTTCTTTTCTTTATTTATTCTATAATTTTGGCCTTAATTACAGTAATTTACACACTGTTTAGATGCACATGTATGAATGCTAAGATGCTTGATTTAAGGCTATTTACAGGCATTTGCTAGGGTTTTTGGTGCCAAAATGATAGAATAAAGATGATGAAATGTGGATTCATCAGTGCCCACCAGCAGTTCCAACTTCTTGGTTATCTAGTCCAGTTTATCGAGATTCCGCATCCTCTTCTCGATCACAGTGACTTTCTCGAGATCCTGTGATCGTTTCTCAATGATATCAACTTTCAAGAGATGGCCCCTGATGATGCTAAGGTTGGAGCTCTCATCTCTCTCCTCCTCACGGGACACTGCCATGTGCACTTGCTTCTTAGAGGATCTGGGGCTGCTTCTGATATGCATTAGATGAGGAGAGGGCAGTCTCTCCTTCGGCCATTTCTTAAAAAATCTACCATACGACATCTTCATCCTTGTTAAAATATGATCCCCCACAGGCTATGTCAACGAGCCTTTGACTCTCTACATTCAAGCCCCCCGAAGAAGTGTTGGACCAAGCTGGTCCTTGAGATTTTGTGATGAGGGCATTCTCCTGCGGATCTGTAAATCTCTCCCAAGCTTCATGAATGGATTCGTGGGCTCCCTGAGAGAAATTGCTGATTCTGGCTCGCATCTGGTTGAGCCGACCGAGAGGATAAAATTTATGCAAAAAGGCAGACTTCAGCTCCTCCCAAGTCGTCACGCCCTTCCCTAGATGGTTGACCCAGTAAAGGGCCTTATGTTGTAAACTGAAGGGGAACATTATCATCTTCACAATGTCCAATGGTACATTGGGGTAGTGGGTCGTATGACAGATGCGTGAAAACTGTTGGAGATGAATGTAAGTCTCTTCATTGGTGTTCCCGTGAAAATAAGGGAGAAGAGCAAGGAACTAAGGCTTTAGCTCAAAATGAGCATGTACCGGTGGGATGCGGATCCACTCGGTCATCTGGATGTCTCCAAGGTTGTATGTCTCCTTTAGGGTAGGTTTTGGCCTTCCTTGCTCAGGCTCTTCCTCATCTGGGTTATCACGGGGTCACCACCTCGTCCTCCTCATGGTCTGCCTCTTCCTCCTTCTGGTCTGTTCATAACATCATTCAGCATCTCCTGGAATGCAGTCTGTGCTAGGGCTTGCTCTATCAGCTGCTGTCGGATGGCTTGGATAAATGCTAACAACTGTGCATTGACATGGTTCTGATCAGGCATCTGTCCTTGCTCTGGCTTAGGGGGCCGCTGACCTTTTCCCTTTCCTTGAGGAGCCATCTCAGGGTTAGAATCCGAGGAGATGAATTCTGGATTGGGATCCAGGGCTTGTTTTGACTTTTATCTGCAAGATGAGAGAATCCCAATCAGACCACTTGCAATTGAATCCCAGCTGCCATGATGAATCTCGAATTAGGGTCAATTCTAGAGTGTTATGAATGAAAAAGGATGTAGACTGTAACGACTTCCATTCACAAAGGTGAAAGTAGGATACGCGTGATCCCGGTTTATTGGGTGATCAAAAGGAAGGGTAGAGGACGAGGAGTCTAGAGATTGACCCACAAGGTCCTGATCGGGTTCTCGGGAATTGCCTCAAATTATTGGCGGGATCGAGTCCATGGAATCGATGTAGGTGTCGGCGGGACCCCGACTAAATCATCCATGGATCTCTCTCGTGAAGCAAGCGGGGAGTAGATAAAGGAAGAAAGATACTGTGATCAACGAGGAATAAATTCGAGTGAAAATAGTAGAAAGGCTCAAGACTGAGCGGGGGTCAAAGAGAGGAACACATGACAAAATTTGTGCAAGTGCTGGACTTGATCTTTGAACCTTAATCTAGATCCATACAAACACAATACAAAATTGGGTTCACCAACTCACTCTATGTGAAGCCGTGAAGGTTCGGCTACTTATTATCTTTTCAGTTTTGGAGTTGTTATTTCAGGTATATCTTATAACAAGTCCTTAACACGCTACCCTATATGAGAGAGAGTACTGCCAGAAAAGTATCCCGTACTTGTCCTCCTCCTTCGTAACCTGTAATCTGCACTTTTTGAGGTCCTTGTAACCCTTCCTGGATCCCTACTCAGCCAAAAAAATAGAGAGGAAGCCGATAGGCGAAACCAATACTTCAGTTCTCGCTCAGAACAGAATCACCTGTGAGCGTGCAAGAACCTACTCGGATGCAAACCGATGAGACAGACACCCTTGTGAAGGCGTAGCCTATGCTCAGTACTTCAGACCATGTCAATGTTCCACACAAGGCGGGAACACCATTATTGACAAGGCCCTACTCGATCACGTATGATAGAAGCGCCATTACTTCAGAAATCCAGGCGATGCACAAGGCAGTAACAGACTGGGATTTTGACTCTAATCCTTAGCGGGTCGTGCCTTGCTCATGGGAGGGGTTTCGGTCCCCTCCTAAAGTACCTGAAAACAATGAGGACTTTATGAACTTAGAATAATGATAGTCCATTACAGATTTTAGTTAAGTTCAAAGTTTATTTAGCAGTACTCTTGTCATAATTTTTTGGATTTTCACTTTTTTAAGTCTGTTTTCGTACAAGTGTCTAACGTTTTTATATATTTTTCTTTATGCCTCAGGTGCTCAAAATCAGAGGGAGATAACGAAAAAACCGTGCAAGTCGATTCAATGATGGAAATCTCACCATTGAACCTAATGATGCATGTTGAGTTAGAGGACTTACAGTGCATTCCAGCTCTCTCCATGCGGTATGCAAAACAGATTTTTTAAACCTATCTACATGACGGTATGTCATCAACAAAATCATCCTCAACAGTAGCTGTTATTAATAGTGAAGAATCAATTGTTAGTTATTCAGAAATGAGACCAAGGTCTGGTCTCTGATGCTGATCGGTGCCCACCACAATGGGTCCTGCACGCGCTGTATACAACCTTTAGCGGCATGCAGTCTCAGATCTGAATTATTAACATTATTAATTTGAGTAGATCCATTCGTAAGAGACTATAGGAACATGCATTCTTATTAATGTTTGGACCTAGTTAGAGAGTCAAGCAACCTAAGTCTAGGGGCTCCATGCACACAAAATAAATAGAGAAGAAGGCGGAAAACTCAAAATAGCGAAAAACAAATAAAAGAAGGCGAGAAAATATGGAAAACTGTGACGAGGCCCCCAGGTGAACAGACACCCGTGCACTGGACCTCGTTTGTGAAGAGTAGAGTCCAAATTATATACATGCCAAAATTATCTCTCTCTCACTATAAATTACATGAATTAATTTTTTAAAATTAAATCTAAGCTAATTTCTTCTCCTTGCTTCCTTGGTGCTCTCTCCAGCTGGTCATAGAGTGAAGACCAATCTCCTCCAAGCTTGGTTGCATCGACTTCCTAGAAAGCCATCCTTGCGTGGCGGGCCCTCGCATCAAAGTCACAAGGAGATATCATTAGCAAGGGTAATTAAATAATCAAATAAATATTTACGATAATAAACAAAAAATGAGTTGGAAATAAATTAATGATTATCTACAAAATGAATAAGTAAATCAAATAAATGACTATACAAGAATGATAGAAAAATTAGGCTACGCTCATTGCTCCCCGACAACGATGCCATCCGATAAACCCAAAAATTATCATTGGTCGTGTGTTCCACACAAGGTGGGAGCACTATCGTCGAGGTGACCGACGGAAATCTTGGATTTAATAAACAATTAACCCACAATAGACATAATTCAATTAATAAAAAAATGTGAAATTAAAATTTATTTTCTCTACTATAAATGCATAGCACGCAAGCATGTAGAGGTCGAACCACTGAGAGCAATATAGGTAGCCTATGGTTATTTATGCACAACCCAGTCACACATTTATATAGATCTTTTGTGGGTTTTTGATTTGATATATATATATATATATATATTATTTTTAATTTTTGTTTTATATTTTTATATTTGATTTTTAAATTTTTAAATTTTCTTTTTATATTTTTTGTGTTTTTTTATCTAAACTATATAGCCTATATAAGGCTTTATATATACAATACATAGTAGTATATTTATAAATATTAATAAATATAGATAAAAATCAGAAAATAAATATTTTTGGATTTTTTTATATATTTTCTAATTTTTTTGTTTTTCTAGAATGTTTACTAATTTTTATGTATTTTTAAAATAAAAAATACCCCCAAATAAGGGATTAAATATATACCCGAAATTGAGTTGGATTTTAGAAATAGTAAGTAAAATCCAAAATTATCCACATCAATTTTAATATATCAATATTTATATAAATAAAATTATAAATTAGAAAAAGATATTTTTTGGATTTTTTAAGAATTTTTAGGTTTTTTATAAAAGATTTTGAGGTTTTTAGATTTTTATTTTTTTATTTTTTTCATTTTTAGTGGTTTTTTATCTGTAAGTAAAATAGGATAAAATATAAATATATAATTTTTTTTGGAATTTTTAAAAATGTTTTTATATTTTTTTGGGTATTTTCTATGTTAATTAAGGATTAACTAGGCTCCTTTTTAATTTTAATAAATAGATAAATGCAAAAAGTGCAAAGTGGACACATGGCATGCGAGTAAATGCATGAAGCATCTAATCCTATTTTGTGAATTTTTTGGAGCACATTAGCTATTTTTTAATAAATAGATAAAATAAACAAAAATATATGTCCCCTGACAGGGGCATAGATATAATAAAAATAAACTTCATGGACACAGATGCAATTTTACCAAAAATATGCAAAGTTTATTTAATTTTATGGAACTATTTTACAAAATACAAAAAATATCAGGGTGATCATTGCAATTTTTCCTAGTCACGTGGGGACAACACGTGACTCTAGGAGGGACCAAAGTGTAAATACATAAAGCTCATGGGCCTAAATGTAAAATGCCCAATTTAGTTATAGTGTAAACTTTTATTTACATGACTAAATAATAAAATACAAAAAGGACAAGTCTGGATATGCAATTTACCCTAAACTGCACGTGATCGGACGACGATGGGAGATCTACTTGACATGCATCGTGTCCTCGTCGCGCGATGACGGTTGGTCACTGGACGCTCCAGATTAGATCGCTCGAAGCGATCCGATGGTCGGCACGGGACTTCATCCGACGGCTGGGATCTAATCTGGGGCGCCTCCCCAGATCGAACGGTGGCTGCTCCTTACGAAGTACAGGGGAGAACAAAGCCTTCCCCGACCTCCAATCGATGAATCCTCCTCCTCCTGGCAGTCTCCTTCGATGGCGATGGTGTCCAGACCTCCAAGGAGGTCTTCCACAACGTCTGGGGGTCGAAAGACGCTCTAGGACCTCACGACGAGGTCAGGCGAGCTCCGGGAAAGAAGGGCCTCCAGGTACCTGCAAGGCGAGTTGATTCGAGCCTAGGGGGATCTGTTGACTTCATGAGCTACACCGGAAGAAAGCATGGCTCAAGGAGGTTCTCCTCGACCAAGGATGAAGCTGTTTGTGCAAAAAGTGAGGTGGGCGATGAGGTTTCTGACGAAGTAGTGGAGATGAACCTCGATTCGCAGAACCGAGGTGGTTCTGGTTGATTGGTTACGCGTGGGATGATCGTGAAGCGATGACGGTTGAGATGGAGGCGAAAGGTACGACCGAGATGGGACGAGTACACATGGAGGAGCTCACCGGAGCTCGACTCCGCGAACTACAGGATGATTGATTACCCCTACTTTGATCAACTAAATCCTAAACTAATACAGGAATGAGACCTATGACTAAGAGAAGCAAATTAAATGATAAATGAACAATTCTTATACCTAGAGTATCCCAGGGAGCAGGGTCACCGTCGACGGGCGGCCGTGGGTGCACCCGTCGCTCCTGAAGCTCAGGCTGGGCTTGAGAACGCTCCTCCTGTCACGAGGATCTCTCCTAGACAATAACCCAATGCTTCCATATGCTTAATGGTGACCAAAATTGCAAGGAGGGTCAGAGGTTTTATTTATAAACAATATTGAGCACCCTTATTGATCGGGGAAAAGCGATGAAATGGTGCTATGTACAGATTATACAAGGTATAGACGTGTATGTACGACGATCAATGATCATTTCTTGTGAAGGGAGTGAAGGTGAAAGATGGACGTGGCGGCCAGGTAAAAGGACGGAAATCACGGAAAAATACAGATAGGGTTAAATCTGGAGCAGAGGGGGGAGTTGACCGGCGGTGAAATGTTGACGTGACCTCATTGGTCCACGTCAACCGCCACACGACAAAACAACGGATTTTATTCAAAAATAATTATTTTAAAAGAGTAAATGATTTTATTAAATTTCGAATATAAAATAAAGAAATGTTTATTTTTAATGTAGTATTTTAATATGATTTTTATTTATTTTTTGGTGTATTTTATTAGTAGTTAGTGTATTTATAGGTATATTTGCCTATATTTTGTACATTTTTATTTTGTATATTTTATTTTATTATTTTATTCTTTTATTTTAAATATTTATAACTTATTTTTGTGAGTAAAAATATATTTTTATTTTATTTTTGTGATGTTATTTGTACACTTAAATAAATAGATAATAGTATCTTATATGTATATTTATAGGTATTTTACCTGTGTTTTATATACATGATTTTATTTTGATGTATTTTATTGGGTTTTATTTTGGTTTTGTAATTTTAATAGAATATAGATAATATTTACAATATCACAAAAATATAAAGAATAAATAATGAAAGAATAAGGTTCCCTTTTATTTATATACAAGTAGAACATAGGTAGTTTGTCTATGTTTTGGAATGGACTTATTTTATTTTTCTTTTTTAGGTTTATTCTGGTTTTAATATGCACATATGTTATAAATAATAATTACAAAATTACAAAAATATAAATTTGTAAAAATAATGAATAAATTGACTATTTTCATAGGTATAATATACAATGAGGGTCAAAAACCTAACTTTCACACTGTAACTCCAAAAAAATACAAAACACCACCATTAAATAGCTTGTGAAAAGTTATATGAAATTAGAGATGGTTTTGTATGTTGTGGGTTTTCATTTGAAAGATATGAGTCTGGGAAGTTGGGTTTTTGGCTTTTTATTCTGTGTATAAAATAAACACTATGTATTATTTTTGTACAAACTCAATTTTGTATTTTTATTTACATTATTATCTACAACTTTCATGTACAAAGTTTATTTATTTAATGAACAAATAATAGAGAATAAAATAGGTATAAAAAATGCATGAATAATGAATAAAAGAATTGAGTTTTTATTCTGTTTTTGGGCCCTTTTCTCCCCCTACTTTATTCCTTATCGACCAACTCAATTCTTGACTTAGTCTAGGGTTTAGGGTCATAAAATATTTTCAATATTTTATTCCCTTTTCTTTTCTTCTCTTTATTCTATAATTTTAGCATTAAAAATCATGGTTTATATACAAATAATACAATAAATAATGAATGCTACTATTTACAAATTATTGCTATTTACATGCATTAGCTAGGGTTTCTAAGGCCAAAAACGTAGAATAAAGGTGATGAAATGGAGATTCATCACATATTCACTACACAAACTTTTCATCTTTTAAAGCAATTTGTACTGTGTATGAAAGGTTTTAGCTCTTCCTGCTCTAGAGAAGCGAAGAAACCACCCATCCAGTTATACACTCCCATTGGGCCCTCATCCAACAGCTCAATCCTCAAGGAGGGGGATATTTCCTTCTGAGGTCAGGTCTTGTTGTGTCCATAATCGAGTAGGGGAGAAGATAGAACAATGGGAAGATAATTGGAGTGTGATCGGTGTAATCACATCTCCTGTGAAGCCCGACCAGTTTAGCCAAGTCTCCACTAAGAGATGCAAACTTTTCTGAAGCTCATACCATTGTGGTCATTTCTGGCATTTGATGTATTCGGCTTCTTTTTGGTAGAGATAATTGTTGCACTGCATAGGTCTTTTATGCCCCGACGGATATAACATCTTTTCATTCCATCCATTTTTTAGGGTCTTGGAAAAATTGTGCCAGCAGATCCTTCCCTCATCCGAAGCTTTATTTCAACCCCAATCTCTCCTGTCTTAAGACATCATCACAGCCAGATAAAAATGGAAATGCACCACCAAAATGGATTATCCTTCATAGCCCCGTGCAAGTCGAGCTAAGTGTAGAGTGCATGAGTTCAAAATTGGTTTAAATGAAGAAGAGTTAAACGGATGACACCGGATGTCTTACGTAGGCACTTTCAAGTTGAATTCCGGACACGGTCTCATGGAACCCAAATAATTAAGTCAAAAAGTCCTGAAGAGTCTCAATTCCAGTTCCTAATAAAGTCCCTTTAGAATTAAGTGGATTAAGGCCTAAATCAAGTTCCATCTCTCGGACTTAGATCCATCCGGTTCAAGAATCAGACTTGTTCTGAAAAATATGAATGAATGCAACAAATTTTTTATGTGATAGGTTTTTCGTCTTAAGTGTTTTAAATGATTTTTAAAGGCTTTTGCAAATTTTTATTAAATTTTAAAACTTTTCAACTTTTAGGGATTTTTTCAAAGAATTGGCGGATTAATTCCATTTATACAAATTTTACACGAATTATGTATATTTTAACATAGGATTTTATACACATTTTATATAAGATTATGCGGCTTTTATACAAGATTTTACAAGGATTTTATTTTTCAAGTTTTTAAAGATTTTATTAAAAAATTATACAACATTTTTTATATATACAAATGTTAAGCCTTTTTTTAATAAGACATATTTACGGTTTTCTTGTGACTTTAAAAAAACCAAAACATATACCCATACTTTTAGAGAGCCATATTATTAAAAATACAATAAAGTATGAGTTATGGCTTCTAAAGTATATATAACATATATATACGACACCTCCTATACTTAGTGTGAACTTTGTCCTCATAGTGACCAAAGAAGCGACAAAGGATGACATAACTCGGGCTAAGTATAGGCTGGTGAAAGGAATCCTATACTACAATGACTCAAAGAATAACAAATAAAGAATAAAAGTCGATCATATCCTCTATACTTAGGATCAAGTAGTCTTAAGGATAACAGACTCAAAACTGAAGATGATCGATGTCAAGAGAATGTACATACTCAATGGCTCGGCTTGTCCCCCCTATACTTAGGGTAAAGTATCCCTAAGTATAGAGAAGAAAATCAAAAGGTGGGGGATAAGCGAGGGAGGAGACGATACAAGATATTACCCCCCATACTTAGGGTAAAGTGCACCATAAGTATAAGCAACAACAAGGGTAATAGAACAAAACGAGTGAACAACAACTATGTCTACACCCCCTATACTTAGGATAAAAAATATCCTAAGTATAGCAAAATTCTAGATTAACCTAAGGATGTAAGACAAAAGGAAGTTGGAAAGAATAAAATCGAAAGTATATACAAGGTGAAAGAGAATGAACAAATCAACGAACTATACAAGCTTAAGAATGCCGAAGAGGTGCCTTCTTGCGCAACCTAGGAACGATAGATTTAAAAGATTAAGTCGACATTAGGGTCATCCTAAGATATGTCCATATCTGAATCAGAGAATCCCTGATCTGTGTCGACCGATGAGGAGAGGTCCCGATGGCTGAAAAGATGGACATAACTGAACTTTGTTAATTGCACCATGGTCTCTGAATCACTATGATCATCAGCACTGAGATAAGAAGATGAAGAGTAATATTCTAACACTGTATCCCCAACTCTGTGTGACTGTAGAGACATTGGTGTTGTGTCTGGAGTAGAAGCGAGAAAGAGGTCAAAATCTGCTACGATCTGATCAATCTCCTCATCAACTAAGCAATTATCTGGATCTGCATGACAAGTGGGCTCAATTGTTTCATGACTGAAAGGCTCGAACAAAGGATTTATAACCGAAACAAGTTCTGCCTTCGAAGTACGTGCCATCAGCGGTTTTGACTCAATGATATAGATACTACGGATCTCGTCAACACATCTCCAAACATGTGTACTCGGATCACCAAAGTATATGTTCTCCATGTTCTCCTCTCTGGAGAGGAAATCTCGGGTTTCTATAGAATCAGAAGAAATATGATTGTGTTGTGTTCCAGTTGTAATCCCACATGTCTTTGTCTGTGATGGCCCAGAAGCACATTCGTCTGCTGGCAAAGTCTCTATCAGCTTGGGGTTCGACACTGTGCTACTGGAAGGGAACGAGACACTGTCTATCCCATAATCAATAATGGCCTTGACTGCATGCAGAAAAGGCCATCCAAGAATAATGGCAGCATCCTATGATGGTACTGAGGAGTCAGAGTCCAGGACAATAAAATCCACAGTGAATTTTGTGCCTTTTACGACCACAACAATGCCCTTAAGTATACCCTTCGACGTCTTGACCGATCGGTCTGGAACTGAAGAATCACTTAGGCTCGCTTGAGAGGCCCTAGATGAAGTGTCTCGAGAAGATGGAAGGGTAATGTATTCACTGACGAACCACTGTCTAAAAAGGTGTGCTCAAACTCGTGATCTGAAATCTGACAACTGACAAATGGTGCACCCATGTCTTTCTTTTCTTCTTGTGAGATGTGTGCTGGATGGCGTAACAAGTGGCAATGGTCAACACTTGTTTCTCAGCAATGATTATGCCTCTTCTTTCTTTTAGGCGTAGTATGTTGCTTCAGACATTTCTGAAGAAGAGGAATGTGGACCAATACCTCCAAAAGAGTGAGCTTGATATGAATTCTGTCCAACATCTCTTTCGTGAATTTCGAATCTTGGATCTTTTTAAAATTTTTTGATTTTTCTCCCTTCCCTCGATTCAGAGCGTCTAGGAAGGGTATATGTACATCCTACTGACGGGCCGGAGATCTACCCTTTTAATGTCGTATGATTGACTAGTGCGTTGCAGTCGGATAGATCCGCGATCGGTCAAAAATAACTGCACAACTCGATTAAATCGTCGAATGAAATAAGTGCGGTTTTATGTTTATTTAGCCTGGGCAAGCCCCAGGGTCGACTCAAGGAGGCAAAGGAACAACTCGGGATCAGGTTAGATGAATTAGATTGCGGTTTTCCAAGTGATTTTTTTTAATTTTTTATGCAATATAATGCCGAATGCCAAACACGAATTGGATTAAGTTAATAAGAAAAGAACAGACTTAGCCAAATTTAATTTTAATGTGAAATTAATCCAAATTGACTAAATTATATTTTTCCTATAAACCTAATCCAATGATGAATACAAAATGTATTTTTTTTTTGGAATTTTTGGATTTAAAATGCACAAATGAAAAATACAAACTTTTTTAGGGTTTTTATGCAATTTTTCATGCAAATAATATGCAAAAATTATGAAATATTTACTGGAAGTTAAATATGATGCAATGAAGCTAAATTAATATTTTTAGAATTTTCTGAATCTTTTTGATTTTTTTATAAATATTTTACTGAAAACAGAGCAATAACGAGTATTTAATTTCTAATAAATCCACGAAATTAAACTATCCAGAGATTGATTTATCTCAAAATGATATTTTAATGATGAATCCAGGAGAGTTGAAATTTCTCAAAAATGTTATTAGTGGAATTAATTAAAAATCATCTACCGAAATTACTCTATAATTTATTTTATGCAAATGACAACTCCGATTTCAATGAAACTTGGATAGTAATTAAAGCACACTAAAAGGCATCATTCAGAATTTTTTTCACAATTTTTAGAGCAATAAATGACTACGTGCGAATTTCAGAGCTTAATTGGGTAAACTATCACTGATTTTCAATCTCTGATTTTTAATAAAATATCTGATGCTTACAAAAATGTAAAAAAATAGCCAAAAGATAAAGAATTTGTTGCTCTACAATATGCTATTTTTTTGAATAACAATGATGTAAGAATAGCGTTCAAATAAACGTACAAAGTCAGAGGTATAAGTGCAAAGCAGAAATGAAAACAGAAGACTCAAACAGTGCACAAGGACACGTTTGCAATTTCATAAACATGCGAGAACTAAAATGTAATTTCCACACAAATAAAATAAAGGAAAAATGACCTTTTCTTTAGCAAGGGCACATACGCAGGGGACGTGGGAGCGGCGGCTTGGCGGCACTATCGACGAGGCGGCGGGCGCGCGACGCGCTTGGGCGGCGCTCGCGGCTGGATCTGGAGGGCCGCGCGGCTGGGCGGCGTACGGCCGTGAGCGGAGTTGGCGGAGGATGCGGCAGCCGTGCGCGCGCCGCGGCGATGGAGCGGGGCGGAGGAGCACAGCGACCGCTTCTGGAGACCTGCGAGCAGGGAGTTGCAGCGTGGCCGCGCGGGCCGTGGGCGGCGGCTGTACGAGGGGGGCGACCGATGAGGGGGCTGCTGCGCGTGAGGGAGATGCGACGGCGGCGCCAGGGGCTGGTGGCGGAAGACAAGGCCGCGCGGGGCGGCGTTGAGGAGCCTAGAGGGTGGTCAGCGGTACGCGGAGTCGGGGGCGAGGGAGGGCGGCGCGCCGCGGGTGGCGCGGCCTGGAGGAGGCGGAGGAGCACCGACGCTTGGAGTAGGCTAGCTCCTAGAGGCGGAGGCGCGCCTGGGGAGCTCGCAGCCGCGTGAGAGCACGAAGGCCGCGCGACGCTACCAGGAGGGCGGACGGGCGTCGACGTGTGGCGGGCGCGCGGCTGGAGGCGGCTGGCCTGGGGCCGAGGAGGAGCTCGGTCTCGGCTTCGGGGCCGAGGAGGGGAGGCACGGCAGACGGCCTCGGTGGGGTGGCCTGGGGCTGCAACTCCTGTTTTTTTTTGTGTATTTTTTTTTTGCAATTTTTTTTTGTATTTTTCTTTGTAAACAGGAATAAAAATGTTGTGATTGTGGTGATGGAATGTGATGATGGTGATGATGATGAATAGTGGTGTTTTTTAATGGTTATGAAGGTGGATGAGATCGAAATGAAAATAAAATGTATGATTATGAGGTGGTTTGGTGATTGATGATGGTGGTGGTGGTGGTGAATGTTTTGATGATGAATGATGTTTGTTGAACAACAAGGAAAAAATTGTTAAATAAAAATGAAATGACAAGATGAAGATAAAGTTGCTTACCTGCGGTTTGTCGAAAATGAAGCTGCGTCGTGCGGCTTTCGTTCATGGCCTCGATCCGGTTCGACGAAAAATTGGGGAAGCTTTGCGATCTTGATGGGAAGTTCGCTACGCGGAGAAAAACCGCGGATCTCGCCTGCAGGTCGTCATCGCTCAACGTCTAAGGGGGAGCTGTCACCTCACGACTTAAAACGGGGCTCGAACCTCTCTAACTCGTAGAATGGCAGATGAAGATGAATGGAGGAGTGGAAGAGAATATAAAGAGGAGGAGGAGGAGGAGGTTGGAGAAGGATGGAGAGAGTGGGGTAGTGGGGAGTTATTGGCTTGGAGTGGAAGAAAAGAAAGGGGAGAAGAAGTAAAAGGGGAATAAAAATAAATATTAAATATAGTAATATAGTAGGCTACTTAAAATAATTAAAATAATAATAATAAAATAATAATAAAAATAAATCCGAAAATAAATAAAAAAAGGGGTGACATGTGGTGGCTCCAGGAGCGGCCACATGTCGCTCCTAGAAAATTCCAAAAATTAAATATAAAGAAAATAAAAAAGAAATAACAAATGGGATTAAATCAAAAAGTAGTCAACACGAAAGTTGCTCGTCTCGACGAGATCTACAACTTTCATGAAGGGTCGAAAATCAAAAGAAGTCATCTGTACAAAAACATATTTTTGGGTGGTACCTTATAGATATAAAATACCGCATTTTATCTTTTGTAATTTTTTGTCATTTTTCAATAAGAGAAAAATCAAAGTAAAAATAAGGAAAATATGAGGAAATATTTACAACTTAATCTAATTTTTTTGGATTTTTAATAATTAAGAAAATAAAAAGATAAAATACAGGGGTAAAACGGTCATTATGTACAATGTACAAAAAGGGGCCCAAAATCCAAATTTTGCATACGAGCTCCGATTTTAATGAAATTGGTCTTGTTTCGAAGGTCTTTGAACGTATATTACTTTAAAAGTGAGTAGACCTAATTCGGAGGCTGTATGAGCGAGATATGCGTATTTTAAGTTTCATTGTTTCGAATTTGGATTGGGGTTTTATTGGTCAATTTTACAAGTTAGTGTTTTTTTGATATTTTTCTTTGATTAGTGTTAGTAATATATACACAATAGAGTTAGTTTTATTGGCTTTGTAGTTAGTATAAAATATATACAAATAAGGTATTTTATCTAATATACATGTGGATATTTACAAGTGAATTCAGCTTTTATTTAATGCAAGTATGAATGCTAAAATGCATATATTATGCTTGCATGCACGAATGCTAATTTTACAATGTAAAGGAAAATATGCATCTATTTACTCGGGAACAAGACTCTATTTTCAACTTTTAGAGTGATGAATCACAGATTCATCACCTACATGTTAGTATGTACACTCGGAGGATAAGAGGGGGAAGAAAATCTTTTTCTAAAACGGGGACTTGCTACGTGAATAGTAGAAGATCGAGATTTGTCAGAAGAGTTAGAAGTCCTGTCTTTATTTCTTTTTCTGGATTTCTCCTTTTTTTTTCATTTTTTGTGATTTTTCGCCTTCACTACGAAGAGAATCAGAATCTGAATGTACACTTGCACCATTACCGATTGTATGCTCACTCAACGGCACATGTGAAGCGGGAAAATATGAAACTATTCTCTGCTCTATGACAATGCTAGCAATACAATCTCTGAAGGTGTCCATCTGTTCCCTTTGATAGGCAGTCTGCTTATGAATCAAATGGACGAAGTGATCGAATGTGGGACCATATATATCAGGACTTTTGAAGTAATGTCCCACATCCATCTCGGGTTGTTGAAGACTCTCCGAATAGATAAATGAGTCTGAGGTAAATTGCTCTAGAGGTTGCTTCTCATGGCACTGGTCATGATATGGAAACTGAATCGGCTAATAGGTCTGTTGAAACATCACATTTTCTCTCTCTGTATCTTGGAATACCTGAGGGTTAGGTATCCAAGATTCTTGAACTGGGAGACATGGAACCGACTCATACTCAAGCTGAAAAGTCAATGGAAGGAGTGTCAATTTCTGAGAATGAGAACACTCTGCTACTGGTTCAATGTCCATCCCTGATATTGCATCAGTGTCCATATTAACTGCCTGATGTGCGATCCCTAAATCAACAAGAGGTGGATCGCATCTGAGTTGTCTATAATCTCCTTCGTGTGTTGTCTTGATATTAGAAATCTCTCCGACGAGATTCCAAAGTGAATCCTCATGAAGACTGTGGTGTGAACCGCCACACAAGGCATCAACCAATGCCTATTGATCTGCGGTCATCCCCAAATAGAATATCTGAGCTAATTTAGCTCTGGAGATCATGTGATACGGGAATCTCCTCAGAAGAATCTGAAATCGGAGCCACATATCTTGGAACGACCCATGGGGATCATGCGAAAAATCTGTGATAACGGACCGCATAAAATTGGCTTGGCTAATGGGATAAAATTTCCTAAGAAAGGCATCTCGAAGTGTACCCCAGTTGGCTCGCTCCTTTCCCAAACTTCGGAGCCATCTCGTGGCTCCGTCCTTGAGTGTCAAGGGAAAGGTCTTTTTCATGGCATCCTCAGGTGTAATGTCTGAGTAGAATCAAGTGCCACAGATCTCCTCGAACTCATAAAGATGTTCATACGGTTCCTTGAGCAGTCTTCCATAGAACTTTGGCAGCAATGACATGAAGTCTGGATCAATCAGGAAGGTTGGTAATTTCGATGTAGAGACGACTTAACTCCCGAAGAAGATGCAAACTGCTCCATCCGCACTCCTGTCTCAGCAACTCTTGGACCTGGATCTCTCATCTGATAAATATTCGGATCACGTGTCTTGAACCTCTGCTCAGCTGCTACTAATATAACCGAAGGCTGACTCGATGGGGACGAAGAGAAAGGGATAGAAGGAGACAGAGAAGACATGGAAACAAAAGGTGAAGATTCTCGGAGGTCTGAGTCACACTCGGAGAAAGCTAGAGGACTCAACACAGGCTCGAGATAAGAGACATCTCGAGCCGACCTAGATGATCGGGTAGCGGCTGGAAGCGGTGTTGTAAGAGTCGGCCTAAGAGACCGCCTACCCATCATTGTAACTCAAGAAAAACTAAAATCGATTCTAGACAAGACACGGACAACGAGTGATTACGATAGATCTCAAACATAGATATGAAGGATCAGGACTCACATCGCAAGCAAATGCAAAGCAAACCCCGGATTCACCAATGCAACCCTGATGATGACCGTAAGAGTTCGGTCGTTTATCTTTTCAGTTTTAGGGTTATTTGGTAAGCATGTTTTCACAAATTAGCGCGAACTGGTAGGTGCCTAAGCTTTCCCTCAAGACTGTCCCGAGTCTTTATAGAGAATCTCCTCCTCTCAGCCAGTATGGAAGTAAGTACGGACCATTGCCGACTATCTGTGTTACTTGAGGACCGTGGCTTACGCAATATCCTCTAAACCTTTAAATCTGCTAAGGAAGCTCAGACAGTTTCGGGCTACCCATAGTGATTAGCTATATGGCCGCAGTAGTCTCTTGAAAAAACTCGAGCTATGGTTCTACCTTATGTGCTGTCCCTCACTCACTGATCTGGAGATTGTACATGCGATGCAGTTTCGGATGTTGCTCTCCCAAAGCAAGTGGAGTCCTTACGTTTCGTTTTAGGATCAGATAAAAATTAGCACTCCTTGTTTTAATTTTTTTGGTTATCACTTTTTTTGGTATTTTCAGAATAAATTGTCTAACATATTTTTTTCTTTTGGGTATGGTCCTAGATACAAGCAACTAGGTGTTTCGACCTAAGCAAGCATCTAATCTACGTTTGCGTAGAGAAGGAGAAAGTCGAGAAATCCTAACAAGCACCTATCTCGAGAAACCGCGGAAAACTTCGAGAAAATCACGAGCGAAATGAAACAGAACCCGAGAAAGAAGTACAAGTCGGGATACCCTAAAGGGGCCCCTTTCTACGAAAATAAAGAAATGGGCAAATGTCTTGGATTTTTTTATATTTTTACATGGTTCTAAAAAGAAAGCAAAAAAAATTCTACGGCTTGTTGGTTCTCAGCTGTGCGACTCAATCGATGCTGCACAAATTAGAAACAAGAAGTCGTGAAGTTAGAGAAATAAAATCGTGAAGATAAAATCGAAAATCTAGTCCTAAAATCTACATGATCTGCCCTAGCGCTGCCTCCCTGACAACGGTGCCATCTGAAAAACCACCAGATTTGTTGTTCTAAAAGAAGAACAGTGTTGCTGAATTGACCAGGTAAATTTTTGCAGAAAAGATTATTTTTTTGGTTAATCTTCTTATTTTATTTATACTCCTAAACTTACGTGTATAGCGGTTAAGCATGAGAGTGTCGAACTGAGGGAGGCAAACTATTTGAAACTAGAGTTAAACTATAGCCAAACTAAGTTGAAAGGTTTCCTAATTTTTATTTTATTTTTAATATTTTCCTGGATTTTTATTTGATTTTTAATGAATTATATATATTTTTGTGAATTTTAATATTTTTTATTTTTTTATATATTTTGGAAAATGTTTTGTAATTTTTCTTTAATTTTTCTTTTGTTATTTTTATGTTTAAATTCATTTTTCCGTTTTTATTGATTTTAAGAGGTTTTAAGATTTTATGAATTTTGATTTATTTTTAATGTGAAAATGGATTTTTTATAGAAAAGTGTGAGATATTTCTGATTTTTAAGATAAAAACAGTAGCAAGATATTTTTATTTTATTTTTATTAGAAATTATGCAAAATTATCTTTAAAATGAGAGGTTGTGCGCTTTTAACGATTTTTATTTATTTAGTTATGAATTTTCAAAGTTTTAAGGAATTTGGTATTTTTATTGATTTTAATATTCAATTTTATTTTATTTTTAGTTTAATATGTAAAATTCAGTAAAATAGAGCAATGGTATTTTTATTAGATTTTTAAAGATGTTTTTTTTATTTTTTATGTGTTTTATAAGTTTTGTTAGATTTTTTAGTGTTTTAATGATTTATTAATAATAAAAAATATCTTTATTTTCCAAAACTAACTCTATACTGTATATAGAGTAAAATACGATATTTCTACGTATTTTTTATTGTATTTTTATATTTTGTGTTTTATTTAATATGTATAGAGTATATGTTGTATGTATATACTGTACAAGGGTATGTGTTCAATTTGCAGAAAATGTAGGGTGCTCTGCGTAAAAACTTCAGACTTTATATGTTGCTCACGTGCCTCAAATCTCCTTTGGAGTTGGTTGCAAATAACCAACTTACGAAGGGGCATGACGCAAAAGATCCAATGTTCATGTGTTTGGCACGTGGTTTTCAAAAGCAGTTGGAGATGAACCTGTTTAAGAATAACAAGAAAACAATGGGCGTATTCACAAAATACCCAGAAATATCTTAGCCTGCTCACACGCGTCATGCTTGCTCGTGAAGAGTAGTGGGGCGGTGGCACGAATTTGGGTACGACGCGTGGCTCGATCTCGAGCGTATGATTGGATATGATCAAGCGGTGGCACGGAGCCTTTTCTGAACCATCAGATTGGCTTCTGATCATGTGGCAGAGGATGGATATGGGGGCTGTTCTTCCCCGAATTGAAATGACGAGCGACGACGTTCGTGGCAAATGATTTCGATCGTGGCGTCGGATCAGGAACAGAAGAACTCTCGATGATCAGCTAATCATTCTACTACGATGGTTCGGATCTCGATTTGCAGGTACTCGGATGATGGTGATAATCCGCAGATGCAGGACCTCCAATTGATGTTGATCCAGATGCACAGTGATTTGCTGGTATTCTTCGAACGATTGTTCAAGGCAGAGATGCCAGATCTCCAGTCACCATCCCTAGAGTTAAATGGACTTCATGTTGTTAAGCTAATCTGATGTGGTTCTTCAAGTGGTTATCGACGCCTCAATTTTCAGATCTGCTTTGGCTCTCGTGGTGTTTGTCTCGATCTGGAAGTGGTTGCGGGACATTGAAGTAATCCTTGCCAATCGCTGCTTATGTTCATATCTCAATCATTCTTGAAGATCATCTCCTGTAAAGGAAATCAAAGGCTCGAGAGCAATGTCTCAGCCAAAAATTAGATGAGGATTAACGAGGAGTTCCAGTGGCGTGAATGAATGGAACTAGTTCTTATATCCATGAGGATATGAAGTTAATGGAACACGATCAAACAGAAAAATCGGATGAGATGGACTAGATATTGAAATAGGGTGATTTTTATTCAGATTCGATGGAAAATAGAGGAGAGAAAAAATAGAATTAGCAGAGAAGATGGAATGGATTAAACCGTGATGAGAAAGAGAAAGATGAGTTGCAGAGGAGCTTAGAAGAGACTAACATGGAGTCGTGGACGAGATGAACGGATGATGTATTGTGCCTACGGATGAGATGGATTGGATGTCGCCGCCTTTGGAACCCGGAGCTGCTGCTCCAGGAGGTTTTGGCCTCAACGCACGACGGGAACAGAGGCTACTCACGGCGGCGTAATCGCTCGCCGACGACGTGATCGCATCGTCTTCTCTCCACTCTCTCGCTCGACGCATGGAGAAGCAACCCTGTCACCGATGCCCACTCTCTTGGAGCTCTGGAGGTTGAGAAGAATATACAAATGGCAGATGGAGGACCGACAGGGGGTGTTGACGAGGTATTTATAGGAGAAGATGCTTTTGGTCACCGTCAGCGGTGGCGGCACCGCGAGGGAGTTGGAGGAACGGCCGACCAACGGCCAGTCGTTGAGCTGTTGAGGCAGTTGGAAGATGGGCGGTGTGCGATGGGGAAGAAAGGGGAGGAAGAAGACAGTGGGGAAGAAGGAGTAACGGGAAAAATTGGTAAAGTTAGAGAGAGAAAAATAAAGGAAGAGAGAGGAAGAAAAAATGAAATAAGAAATAAAAATTAATTTAAATAAATTAATTAATGAGAAATTAATTAATGGGTTATTTAAATAAAAAATTAAATAAAATTAATTTAAGGATAATTAAGTGTATATTGAAATATGTAATTAAGTCCTTAATTAAAGGATAATTAAATAATTAAATAATTAACTATATAATTAAATTTTTATTTAATTAATTAGTAATTACTAATTAATAAATAAATGAAATATTATTTTAATTAAAAAGTAAAGCATTAATATATTGAATAATAATAAAAGTTACAGTTTATTGTACATTATATCAATATGGACCCGAAAACTACGCTTTTCATATTAAATCCGATTTTAGTGAAACTAGTGTCATGTTGTAGATAATTTAATAATATAAATTTTAGAATTGAGTTTGCCCAATTCGGAGTTCAAACGGCTAAGTTATGAGGTCCAGAAAATTTAGGTAGCAGCTTCGAGGCTTCGTGTTTTCTTGATATTTTGGCTTGGTTATATTTTTCTATACATTTTTAGAAAATTTTAGGAAAAGAAATTAAGTTAATCGGGTTTAAGGTTATTTAATTAAAAATCCAAGAAGTTTCTAGATATAGTACATATAGACAACGGGTCCCAAACGCCAAAACTCACCGGTTTTATTCGAATGTTTTTTTGATATTTTCAATAAATAACATTAAGTATGAAGCAAATTTTAAAAGTGAGTTTGGTCCGTTTTGAGTTTTCTATAAATAGTTATGAACCTTGGAAGTCAGCTTTTGTGGCTTTTACGGTCCATTGCAGTTATTTATTTTGGACTTTTATCAGTTGTGCCCCTGAGATATTGCAATTTCAGTTATGCCCCTCTCTTTTTTGAAATATCAGTTGTGCCCCTACCTTCTTGCAAAATTCACAGTTCTGCCCTTCTATTAAGGTAAAGTGGGGGCATAATTGATATTATGAAAGGGTAGAACTGTGAATTTTGCAAGAAGGTAGGGGCACAACTGATATTTCAAAAAAAAAGAGGGGCATAACTGAAATTGCAATATCTTAGGGGGGGACAATTGATAAAAATCCAAAATAATTAACCGCAATGGACCGTAAAAAGCACAAAAGCCGACTTCCAAGGTTCATAACTATTTATATAAAACTCCAAACGGACCAAACTCACTTTTATAATCCGCTTCATACTTAATACTATTTATTGAAAATATCAAAAAAATATTCGAATAAAACGGGTGAATTTTGGCATTTGGGACCCGTTGTCTATATGTACTATATGTAGAAACTTCTTGGATTTTTAATTAAATAACCTTAAACCCGATTAACTTAATTTCTTTTCTTAAGATTTTCTAAAAATGTATAGAAAAATGTTACCAAGCCAAAATACCAAGAAAACCCGAAGCCTCGAAGCCGCTACCTAAATTTTCCGGACCTCATAACTTGGCCGTATTAACTCTGAATTGGGCAAATATAGCGGGAGGATGGGAGAGGAAATGAGAGGGATGGCGAGAGAAAGAGAGAGAGAGAGAGAGAGAAGAAAATGAAGAGAAGAAAAGGGAATAAAAAGGAAATATAAAATAAAATAAAAGCTAAAATTAAAAATTTAAAAAAAATAAATTGAAGGAAAAGTAAATTAAAATTAAATAAAGATAAAATAACAATAAAAAATT
The DNA here is from genome assembly GCA_037367405.1 of Ottelia alismoides. Classification (NCBI taxonomy): domain Eukaryota; kingdom Viridiplantae; phylum Streptophyta; class Magnoliopsida; order Alismatales; family Hydrocharitaceae; genus Ottelia; species Ottelia alismoides. The sequence continues at coordinate 241,751 of JAZKJV010003390.1, read as the reverse complement.
AAAAAAGTAAATTAAAAAAATCGAAAAGAGATAGCAAATGAAGTCAAATAAAAAAGTGGTCAACAAAAAGTTGTTCATCTCAACGAGACTATAACTTTTGTGAAGGACCAAAAGGAAAAGAGATCAATTGCACAAAATGTATTTTTGTAGGTACTCTACAGATAATAAAATAGTACATTTTTGCATTTTGTGAATTTTGTGTATTTTTAATTTGATTTTAATTAGTGAATAGATTTATATACAATATGTACATACTTAATATAATTTTTATGGATTTTTATATATTATAAAAAGGAAAGATAAAAACACCAAAGATAAAATATGTACAAAATATACAAAGTCAGATTTTTGTGTTTTCTCTTGATTTTGTTCTTTTTAGGGATTTTAATTCTTTATGATGAGTTAGTTAATTAATCAACGTATAAATTGAAGAAAGAATTGGGTTAAAATAATGAATATTTACACAAAATAACATGCTCAATTTAAGTTAAAAACAATGGTTATTTATTTACAGATTTTGCCCCTAATTCTAGCACAATTAGTTAATGTTAATCAATTGATTTTAGGGGGTCTAGTTAGTGAATTATTAAGGGGATTTTTCTAAAACATCCATAGAGAGTAGATGAATCATGGATTCATCAACGATCCGAGCGTGGAACCTCTTTATTTCATCTCATGAAATTGGAAGCCTTCCTCACGAGCACGAGCAATCGATCCGGCAACACAATGGTAGCGTGACGATGATAATGCTCTCAACAACCACAAAGTGAACGGCTAATAGGGTTGAGAGAGAGGATCTCTTGGACGTGTATGAGGGGAGAGAGAAAGAGATTTGTTTCTCTCAACTTGTGTATTTTTGTTGTAAGAGAAAGAGATAGGGCTAGCCTTTCTTTTTACAATAAATTGGATGGTGGAGATGCACTCCTAAATGTTTAGGAAATCAATGACCATGATTTTATTACATAAAATTTGCAATAACAATTAATTAATTTAAAAGAAGATTAATATGTTAAATAATAGTCGATAAATTTAAATTCCATTTAATCAATTCATATGGAATAATATGGAAAGGAGTGGAGCCTCCTTCCATATCTAGGGAGAACAGTCACCATGGAGAGAATCTCCATGTGGCCGCCTGATGAATCTCCATTTCATCACCTTTATTCTATCATTTTGGCCTCAAAAACCCCAGCAAATGCATGTAAATAGCATTAAATTGTACATAATAGCATTCATGATTCATTGTATTAATTCCACAATAAATAAGGTTTTAATGCCAAAATTATAGAATAAAGAGAAGAAAAGAAAAAGGAATAAAATATTGTAAATATTTTATGACCCAAACCCCGAGACCAAGGCCAGCACGGTATTGGTCGACAAGGAATAAAGTAGGGGGAGATAAGGGCCAGTGTACAATAAATACCTCATTTATTAATTCATTCATTTATGCATTTTTGGTACCTATTTTGTACATAATTATTTCTTCATCAAATAAAGAAACTTTGTACATAAAAGTTGTAGATAATAATATAAATAAAAATACAAAATTGAGTTTGTGCAAAAATAATACCCAGTGTACATTTTATACACAGAATAAAAAGCCAAAATCTCAACTTCACAGACCCATATCTTGCAATTAAAAACTCCAAATCACCCAAACTCACCTTTAATTGTAGATAGCATTCCAAGAACTATTTTATAAAATTGGTTTCATAATTTTTGGAGTCCATATGCAGAAGTTAGGTTTTTGGCCCTCCTTGTATATAGGACTGATTAAAATATGCATTTTATTCAATATTCATTATTTGTATAAATTCATATTTTTAGAATTTTGTAAATAATGTATATAATGCATACAAATAAGGGAAGTTAAAGGAAACCAAAAATAATTTGTAAAATAAAATAAGTCTACAAATTCATAGACAAAACAACTATGCTATATACCTATATATATAAAAAGGATTGTAATCCTTGATTCTTTTATTCTTTTATAATAATGTATACATTATACATAACTCATTAAAAATATAAATCCAAAATAAAAATCAAGAAAATACAATAAATAAATAAGTGTATAAAATACATAGATAAAACACCTATAAGTATACCTACAAACACCTATACCTATTTATTTACAAATATAAATAAACTCAGAAAAATCAAACAAAAATATCTTTATACTCACAAAAATAAATTATAAATTTATAAAATAAGCCAATAAAATAATAAAAGAAAATACACAAATTAAAAATAAAATACATAAAAATACATGTAAATACATACATATACACATTATTCAAATAAAACCATAATAAAACACTTCGAAAAATTCAATAAAAATCATAAATAAATACTAGATGAAATAATACACATTTTTTATTTTATAAGAAAAAATTAATAAAATCGTTTAAGGCCTCAAATAAATCAATTTTTAATCAGGTCTCCTATTTTGTCTCCTAGCGGATGACTTGGACCAATTCCAGGTCGTCAACAGTTGACCGCCCGGTCAACTACTTCCCCAGCCGCTCGATGTGACGCAGCCCGTCTCTTCGCCCGTCTTCTCCCTTTTTTCCCGGGCACACTATCCATCAATCGAAGATGCTTCCTTCACAAGAATTACTCCCTAATCATCCATGATGCCCGCCAAAATCTCAGATCATGTAGATACTCATTGGATCAGCCAATAATCGCCGGTCAATAAGGCTACTTGCCAATGTCTATAAATAAGTAGCTCCGCCTCCTTCCTCGAATTTGGCCACTTTTTATCCAATCTCAAGCCTCGATTCTAGTCCTAGGACATTCCTCGTGACAGGGGGAGTGAGCTGGTGCCTCGAATCGGCCGGAGAGAGGAGGATTTTGACGCGGCGGAGCTCCGGCGTCCGCCATGCTCCCTGGAGGCCCCCAGGTATAAGAGCTGACCTTTTATGCATTTTTAATTAGTTTTCGATGTTAGTTTTTCATTCCATTCATTAGATTAGGTCTTAGTTAACTCCTGTAGTTTAAAAACCAAAATTCGAAGTTCGCCGGAGCTCTGCTCCGGCGACTTCTTCACCGTAAACCCCACCGTATCCGACCGCCCCGAGCATCCCATCTCGTTCCTCGTCGCCTTCTCCATTGTTTGATCATCTTGGACCAACCCAAGACCCTCGGTCTTGGCGAATCGGGACTCCCCCTCCGCCGTTCGCCGGAGTTCCTCCGCCCACCTTCACCTTGCACCGCAGCTTCACAACCCCGGGTCGAGGAGAAAGCTCTCTCGCCCGCGGTTCTTCCTATGCAGGTATATCGAAGAATAGAGCCCATTTGGGCTTGCCTTGACCCAGGAAGAGGTTCCTGGGGGTCCCCTTCTTCTCCGACCTCGTTCCATCGACGCGGACCCCCAGGAGCCATGAAAGCACCATCAGTCGACGCGGGATGCTTCCAGCCACCTTCAGAACACCTCAGACGCGCCTGAGAGCCCCGGAGGAGCCCGCGCTTCTCGATCGAAGCTCGCCAGGCGCGAGCTTCTTCCCTGTTCTTCCAGGGAGCTCTAACGCCGTCGGATCAGGAGGCTCGTCCCAGATCCAACAGGAGCCGTTCGATGAAGATACGCCTCGACCATCAGATCAGCCAGAAGCTTCTAATCTACACCTTAATCGGCGAATCGGCGTCGACCGTCCGATGGCTGCCACGAGGATAAGTGGCGCCTCCAGCGCCGCAGGATGAAACGCCTTAGTTGGGGGTAAATTTCACATCTCACCCCCCTGCTTTTTGTATTTAGAGTTTAATCCCAAAAATAAAAGTTTTAGTTGTAAATATGTTGTAAAAATTGCAGAACACCCCCTTATGTTTGGTTATTTACTTTTTAGTCCCTCCACGCCTCACGTGCAGCACACACGTGAGGCGCGTGAAATTTGCATTTAAACCCCGCCGGGTTCTTGTAATTACAAAATGGTCCTGAAAATAAAAGTCCACGTGTATTTTTATTGTGATTTTTGCATGTATGCCCCTGAGAGATATTTTATTTGCAAAAATACCCCTGCCAGGCCATTTAATTGTTGAATGCTTTGTCTATTTATTTTGTGCTCCATTTTAAATCGAAAAATCTTGCAAAAATAGACTTAAGTTCCTGTTTAGTTGTGCTTGAATGCTGTATTTTTAGTTTTGCATTTTGTTGCATTTTTGCATTTATTAAAAATCAAAAAATGTCTTTTATTCACTGTCTAACTTATAAAATCCTAAAAAAATATGAAAATGCCTCGAAAAATTCCAAAAAATTACTATGGTGTATTTTGACCCATTCTAGTGTCAATCCAAAAATCCCTAAAAATCTCAAAAGGAAAATCTTAAAAATTCAAAAATACCCAAAAACTTCAAAAAATATAAAAAATCAAAGAAAAATCAGAAAAATATAAACTCAGGCCCTATTTATGCTATATTTTATTATCTTTAAAATAGTGTAGAAAATTTTTGAGGCTGTTAGCTATTTTTAATGTCGATTTTTGTGACAGCCAGTACCTAGTCCACTGTTTGCTATTATTTAGCTATTTAAAAATACTAAAAATATTTTTAAAAATGCCCAAAAATCACAAAAACAGTAAAAAACCATGAAAATCTCAAAAAGACCTTATCCCTGAATTTTTGACTATTTTTGAGTATTTTTGTAAAATATTATAGTGCCCCTTTTATGTATACATATGTATTTCCAAAAAAAAGAAAATAATAATATATATATATATATCTAATTAATTGTATTCATATATATATTTATTAGCCCTAATATATATAAAAAATATTTTAAAATTCAAAATCCACTTCACACAAGGATGACTCTGAGATACATGAAGGCTGTTGCATTTTTGTATTGCTCTCTGTGGTTCGACCTCTACATGCTTGTCACTATACATTTTATGGTAGAGTAAATAAAGATTAATTCAAATTTATTTTTGAGCTTGATTGTTGGATTCTTTGGATTGTGGGTTAATTGCTGAGTAAATAAAGATTAATTGCTGATGGAACTAATTAATTGCTGTGGGTAAAATGCGAAATAAAATATGGGCGTGAACAAGCATGGCATGGAGCATCTTTCCTAATTATAAAAAATGAAATAGAAGCCATTTTTGCACTGTCTAAAGTAGAAAATACAAAAAATTAGAAAATGTTTTTGAAAAATTCCAAAAAAAATTATATATGGTATAATTATATATATATTGAGTCCAGAAATTGAAAAACCCTAAAAATATGAAAAAGAAAATTAAAAAAATCAGAAAGCTCCAAAATCCAACAAAAAAATAGAAAAATCCTTAAAAAACCCCAAAAATATATTTTTCTCTTTTATAATTATCTCCATATTATTATTAATGTATTAAAATTAGTTTGGGAATTTTTGGAGTTTATTTTATATTTTTAAAACCCCAAATTATATTCGGGTATTTATTTAGTACTATAATGTGGACATTTTTGGAAATTAAAAATACATAAAAATTAGAAATATATCAGAAAAATAACAAAAAAATTAGAAAAATATTAAAAAGCTAAAAAATTATACTTATGTATATATATACTATATTATTCCTCTCTCTCTCTTCTTCTTATATATACATCTCTTTATATATATCTTATATATCTTATATGCATATATATCTATATCTATATTCTATGCTTAAAAATAAGAAAAAAATATATATAAAAGATAAAAAAATATATAAAAATTATAAAAACAAAAATATAAAAAATTACAAAACCCAAAACCCACTAAAACAATAAAAGGACATGAACCAATGATTGAATAATTGAATGATACATCACATACAACCATTCGCCTCCCAGTGTTCGACCTCTACCTGTGCTTACACCTATACACATTTGCATGTAGAGTTATAATAAATTTTAACTCCACATTTTTGGATATTTATGCATATATTTACTGTGGGTTAATTGTTGATTGAATTGGGAGTCTGTCTGAGGTCAACTCAGCGACTGTCTCTCCGCCTTGTGGAAAGATACGACCTTGGCAAATCCCCTTTCATCAAATGGCACCGTTGCTGGGGAGAAATGAGCATAGCCTAATTTATTTTGTCATTCTTGTACAAAAATTTCTTGATTCATCATTCATTTTTGTGAGCAGCTATTTTTATTGCTATTAATCACCATACTTCATTTATTTATTCATTGTGATTATTTTATCTGCTCTATTTGATTGACTGAGCTATTCTAATGCAATCTTTTTGTGACTTTGATGCGAGGGTCCGCCACGCGAGGATGGCTTCTTAGGAGGCCAAGGCAGCCGAGCTTGGAGGAGGATGGTCTTCTCTTCTCATGACCATCTGGATAGGAGAGTGCACCAAAGAAGCAAGGAGATGTGCATTAGATAGGCTAGACACTTAGGAGTATTTATTTTGTAATTTATGGTAAGAGAGAGACATTTTTGGTATGTAATTAAACAGGACTCTACTCTTCACAATGAGGTCCAGTGCCCGGGTGATTGTTCACCTGGGGGCCTCATCGCGGCTTTTTCGAGTTTTCATCGCCTTCTTTTATTTTGTTTTCCGAAGTTTTGAGCTTTCTGCCTTTCTTTTACTTTGTTTTGTGTGCTTGGAGCCCCTAGATATAGGTTGCTTGACTCGGTAGCTAGGTCCAAACATTAATAAGAATGCATGTTCCTATAGTCTACTTCGCTTGGATCTAGTCACACTTAAACAAACCGTTCATTTATCTCTTAGCCCTTGTGCCGCAGCGACCCCTGTAAAGTGCTTTCTCCTAAGCTCAAGTGTGTTGAGTACAGAGGAGGGGTGAGCCAAGACCGGACCCTTCGGGCTAGAGATGAATGAGTGACTTATGGTTCTTCACGATTAATAGCAGCTTATGTTTAGGACGATTTTGCGCCTTGCATACCGACGTGTAGATAGGTTTAAAAATTCTGTTTTGCATATCACATGGAGAGAGCTGGGATGCACTGTAAGTCTTCTAACTCAGCATGCATCATTCAGTTCAATGGTGAGATTTCCATCATGGAACCACTTGCACGGCTTTTCCGCTATCTCCCTCTGATTTTGAGCACCTAGGACTTAAATGAAAATCTATAAAAACATTAGGTGCTGGTATGAAACAGACTCAAAAAAAAAGTGAAAACCCAAAAATTAAAACAAGGGGACTGCTAAATAAACTTTGACCCTAATTAAAATTCGTAATGGATTATCATTGTACCGGGTTCATAAAGCCCTCATTGTTTTCAGGTACCTTGGAGGGGGACCAAAACCCTACTCCCTTGAGCGAGTGCGACCCCTAAGGATTAAAGCCCAAAACCCAGTCTGCAACTGCCTTGTGTATCGCCTGGATTTCCGAAGTAATGCCGCTTCTATCGTACGTAGGCGAGTAGGACTTGGTCACCAATGGTGACTCTCTCTTGTGAGAGCATCGACCCTGTCCGAAGTATCGAGCATAGGCCACGCCTTCACGGGGGTGTCTGTCTCATCGTCCTACGTCCGAGTAGGTTCTTGCACGCTCACGGGTGATTCCGTTGCGAGCGAGAACCGAAGTATTGGTTTCGCCTATCGGCTTCCTCTCTCTTTTCTTTGGCTGAGTAGGGATCCAGGAAGGGTTACAAGGACTCCAAAAAGTACAGACTACAGGTTACACAAGAGGAGGACAAGTACGGGATACTCTTCCGGCAGTACTCTCTCTCCTATAGGGTAGCGTACTAAGGACTTGTTATAAGATATGCCTGAAAATCACAACTCTAAAAATGAAAAGATAATAAATAGCCGAACTTTCACGGCTTCACATGGCGTGAGTTGGTGAACCCGATTTTGTCTTGTGTTTGTATGGATCTAGATTAAGGTTCAAAGATCAAGTCCCGCGCATTTGCGCACATTTTTTGTTTCTTCCTTTGACCACCTCGCTCAACCGAGCCTTTCTACTGTTTTACACTCCTTTTATTCCTCGTTGACCATCGTATCATTCTTCCAACAATCCGACATCCTCTTGTGCTTCGTGAAGTTGATCCATGGATGATTTCGTCGGGACCATGCCGACACCTACATCGATTCCATGGACTCAACTCCGCCAATAAGTTCGAGGCGATTCCCGAGAACCCGATCCGGACTTTGCGGATCGATCTCCAGACTCCTCGTTTTCTACCTTTCTCTTGGCCACCCAATAAACTGGGATCACTTTTGTCCCGCTTTCGCCGTTGAGAATGGGAGTCGATTACAATCTACATCCCTTTCCCATTCCCAACATGCTGGGGTTGACCTGAATTCCAGCTTCATCACGACATCTGAACATTAATTGTAAGTGATCTGATTCGGACCATCTCATTATGCAGATAGAAGACAGTGCGAGCCCTGGAGACTACTCCGGAGTTCATTTCGTCCGACTCAGACCCTGACATGGCGCCAGGAGGAAAGGGCAAGGGTCAGCAGCCACCACCAGAGGGACAGGTGCCAGATCAGAACCAAGTCAATGCACAGTTGCTGGCATCTATCCAGGCCATACAGCAGCAGTTGACCGAGCAGGCCCTCACACAGACCGCGTTCCCGGACATGTTGAATGACATGATGAACCGTGACGATGGAGGAGGAGGCAGAGGCAGAGGAGGCAGAGGAGGTGGAGGTTGAGGTGGTGATCCTCCTGATGATGACCTTAAATTACCACCATCGAAGCCTACACTCAAAGAAACATACAATCCGGGAGACAGCCAGATGACCGAGTGGATTCTCATTCCACCGGTACACGCTCACTTTGAGCTGAAGCCCCAGTTCATAGCCCTTCTCCCTGCCTTTCATGGAAACACCAATGAAGAGTCGTACATTCACCTGCAGCAATTCTCCCGCATTTGCCGCACCACCCACTATCCGAATGTCCCCCTGGACATTGTCAAGATGACGGCTTTCCCCTTCAGTCTACAGGACAAGGCCCTCTATTGGGTCAATCACTTGGGAAAGGTCGTGACGACCTGGGAGGAGTTGAAGTCCGCCTTCCTGCACAAGTACTACCCTCTCGGTCGGCTCAACCAGATGCGAGCCCGTATCAGTAATTTCACCTAAGGGCCCCACGAGTCTATACATGAAGCTTGGGAGAGATTTACTGACCTGCAGGAGAAGTGTCCCCATCATGATATCCCGAAGACCAGCTTGGTCCAACATTTCTTTGGGGGACTAAACATTGAAAGCCAACGGCTTGTGGACGTAGCATGTGGGGGCTCCCATTTCAACAAGGATGAAGATGTTGTCTGGCAGATTTTTGAAGAAATGGTCGAAGGAGAGGCCGCCCTCTCTTCATCCAAGGCATACCAGAAGCAGCCCCAGATCCTCCAGAAATAAGCTCACATGGCTGCATCCAAGGAAGCAGAGAGAGATGAGAGCTCCAACCTCAGCATCATCGGGGGCCATCTCTCTAAAGTTGATATCATTGAGAAGCGATCACAAGATCTTGAGAAACTCGTTGTGATCGAGAAGAGGACCCAGAACTTGGATAAGCTAGATCAGATCAACAAGTACCTCGAACTGTTGGTCGGCACGATCAACTCTGTCTAGTCGGCTACACCATCAGACGCTCCCGCTGAGAAGAAGGACGAGCAGCAACCGCAGCATCAGCCTCAGCCGAGCCAGCAGCCACCGGCAGTCCAGCACGTGTACTACGTGCAGGCGCCAGACCAGGGCCCGCTGCAGCAGCAGATGGTCGTATACCAGCCAGAGTTCCTTTCCATTTCTGATCCAGTCTTCCCACCACCACCCCTGATCCAAGAAGTCAATGGGGTATGGAGTAATGATGCACTGCCGACCCGTCCTCAGGGACAACCCCAGGGTCAGCAATTTGCCAACCGACAGTACCACCAACCTCAGGGTGGTCGTTTTGGTCAAACCTCTCAGCCTCACCAGCAACACCAGCAGCCTCCCCAGTTTATACATCAGTGGAGGCAGAATTTTCCGTATCAACAGCAGCCGCAGTACCGCCACCCCCAGCCGTATCACCAGTACGCGGCTGCCCCCTCTCCGCAATATCAGCAGTATCCTCCTCCGTCTTACCAACAGCTTCAACTTCCTGCACCACCACAGCAACACCACCAGCCTCCCCACCCATCTACCCAACAACAGCGTGGTCTGCACACTGAATCTTCTGAAATGTCCCCCGCGAACCCCACCATGGATTGTCTAGCCCAGCTTGTTAAAGGGCTAGCGGAGATGACAAAACGGCTTGATGACCTGACCGCCACCCGAACCACTATTCCGGCGCAGGTCGAAGCGAACCCCAACAATTTCAAGAAGAAAGAGCAGGTAGAATGTGATGTCCAGTCCGTGTCTGATAATGCTATTACTGTTTGTTCTAATGCTGTTACTCTCAGGAGCGGTAGGGTATTGCCTCCGCCTGCTACTACCAGTGGGGTGAATAAAGAAACAGGTGGATCGTCATCTTCCGCATCAGCCGTGCCAGCTCCAGGGGCGGGTGAGGAGGAAGAAGAAGGAGAAGCCAGTCCAGCCGTCGTGCCTTCTCAGCAGCAACTCCAGCCAAAAATACAAAAAAATCAGCAAAAGCAAAAACAACAAAAAGAAGCTTGTAGCAGAAGCGAAGCTGCGCCAGCCTTGGAGGAGCCGCCAGCAGCAGCCGATCCCTCGCCAGCCGATGGAGCAGACGCTACCCTTTTTGATCGCCCAGCAGCACCAGCATGTTCTGATTCAGCTTGTACTCCTTTTTGTAGTTCGGACGTACAACACTCTGTGGGCGATGATTTTGATGTAAATAAGAACTCTCATTTTCCTTCTAGTGGTGTAAATATTCCTTTTCCGCATGCAATACAAAAATCCAAAAAAATTGCAAAACGAAAAAAGGCATTGTCTGATCCAGGTGTTGTGGATATTTTGGATAAATTGACTGTTGAGATTCCCTTGTTGAAGGCTATGGAATATATGCCAGCTGTAAAGAAAGGACTGAAAGAGGCATGTACTAACAGGCATCACCCAACTCAAGACAACAGACGCCGAGAAATAGAAAAACACGTTCTCTCCATGGCCACAGTTGCAGCTATCAGCAACCTCCCCCAGAAAAAGCATGATACAGGAGCACCTCTGATCAGTTGTGTGATTTTTGGCCAGGTCTTCGAGCGTACTCTTCTTGACAGTGGTTCTTCCATCAACCTTCTGCCCTCGTCCATAATGCAAGAATTCGGGCTGGGACTGCTCAAGCAGACACACATGATCCTTCAGTTCGTTGACCGATCCGTCAAGCGGCCCCGAGGTTTGTTGGAAGACGTGATAGTTACCGTGCAGAAGATGAAATTCCCAGCTGACTTTGTAGTCCTTGATATGGACTCACCTGCACTCCTGCTCCAGACCCCTATCATCCTTGGCAGACCATTCATCCGTACTTCAGGTGTCATGGTTGATTACGGGTCTGGGAAGATCACTTTTAGCTCGAATACCCAGCAAATCACGATAAACATGAACAAAGAGCAGAATGCCACGACTGATGAGAGCCAGGCAGCATCAGAAGCACACTGTGAATTCATCGCGGAGATCAGAGATTCAGAGTTATCATTGGACGATCCATGGACCCGATAAATCCTCACTCTTGAGGAGGACTTGGAAAGCGCAGTCAGCATATGCTCCGATGATTCTTGGGAGACAGATTCTCAGATGCAGGCGCATCTTCTTGAGCATTCACTCCAGACCGAACATGATCAGCTTAGCACAGAACCGTTCGATGCATCTCCAGGATCTCAACAGGGTGATGAGGATGGTAGCAACCTCAAAGTGCATTCCACCACCAGCATGGTATCTGAAGTGACAGATAAAGTGGACAGATCAAAGCCAGAACTCAAGCCCCTTCTTGCAGGCCTGAAGTATGCTTTCCTTGCGGGTGAAGAGCAAATGTATCCGGTCATCATCAGCAGCAGGCTGAATTCGGATCAGGAATCTCGACTTCTCGAGGTTCTAAAAAAGAACTGCAAGGCACTTGGTTGGAGCGTATCGGATCTCCGAGGGATAAATCCAGCTCTGTGTTCACATCATATTTACCTAGAAGAAGATGCCAAGCCGTCCCGCGAATTTCAAAGAAGGCTGAACCCTAACCTTCGGGACGTTGTCATGAAGGAGATCACGAAATGGTGTGATGCAGGCTTCATTTATCCCATCTCCGATTCGAAATGGGTAAGCCCACTGCATGTAGTTCCCAAGAAATCAGGGCTTACCGTGGTCACAAATGACAAAGGAGAGGAAATTTCTACTCGGGTACCAACCTCCTGGCGGGTGTGTGTTGACTACCGCCGACTTAATGCAGCAACTAAGAAGGACCACTTCCCCTTGCCGTTCATAGATCAAGTTCTGGAAAGATTGGCAGGTAAGGAGTTCTTCTGCTTTCTGGATGGGTACTCCGGGTACAACCAAGTGGCGATCGCTCCTGAAGATCAAGAGAAGACTACCTTCACTTGCCCGTTCGGCACCCATGCCTTCAATAGAATGCCCTTTGGATTATGCAATGCACCTGCAACTTTCCAAAGATGCATGTTGGAAGTCTTCGCCGAGATGGTAGGCAGTTTTCTTGAGGTGTTTATGGATGATTTCTCTGTCTATGGTGATAGTTTCGATTCTTGTCTTCAGCACCTAGACAAAGTGCTTCAGAAATGCCGTGAAGTCAATCTAGTGCTTTCATGGGAAAAGAGCCACTTTATGGTCACTGAAGGCATTGTGCTGGGCCACGTCGTTTCCAAACGTGGCATGGAAGTCGACCCAACAAAGATGGATGTTATTTCAAATCTTCAGCCACCTCAGTCAGTTAAGAATGTGAGGTCATTCCTGGGGCATGTGGGATTTTACAGACGATTCATCAAGGATTTCAGCCGCATTGCCCGACCTCTGACAGAACTTTTGTGCAAGGAAACCGAGTTCATTGTTGATCAGCCAGTTCTCCTTGCTTTCAATCAGTTAAAGGAGCTTATCACTCAGGCTCCAATCTTACAGCCACCCGACTGGACTCTTCCCTTTGAAATAATGACCGATGCGTCAGATTTTACAGTCGGAGCTGTTCTTGGGCAGAGGAAAGACAGAGCGCCCTATGCCATACACTATGCCAGCAGAACATTAGATGAAGCACAGAGAAACTACACTGTGACAGAGAAAGAATTGCTGACTGTGGTTTTCGCCTTAGAGAAGTTCAGATCCTATTTGTTGGGATCAAAAGTCACAATTTTCACGGACCACTCTGCTATCCGATACTTACAGCAGAAGAAGGATGCCAAGCCGAGACTGATTCGTTGGATCCTTCTCCTCCAGGAATTCGATTTGGAAATCAAGGACAAGCCTGGAGTTCAGAATGTGGTAGCAGATCATCTCTCCAGAATAGAGCAGCATGAGCCTCCTCTGAGCAATGCACCTATCACAGAAACCTTCCCTGACGAAGCCATCTTAGCTGTGGATTCTCTCCCTTGGTACGCTGATATTGTCAATTACCTCGTCTCTGGGGTAATACCTTCGGATTGGACGAAGAATCAGAAGAACAAATTCATGTCGACCATCCGCTTCTACCAATGGGAGGATCCTCTTTTATTCAGAGAAGGAGCAGATTGTATTTGGCGCAGGTGCATCCCTCAAACGGAGCAATCTAGTGTCCTCGAGCATTGTCATTCGCTCGAATCTGGTGGACACCATTCTAGAGATCGTACGGCAGCGAAAGTATTGCAATGTGGCTTCTGGTGGCCCACATTATTCAAGGATGCAGCAGAGTTTGTTAAAAGATGTATTGACTGTCAGCGACTGAAAGGTACACTCACTGCCAAAGATTCAATGCCTCTGAAAATCATTCAGATAGCAGACGTTTTCAATGCATGGGGCATTAACTTCATGGGGCCTTTCCCTAACAGTCAAGGTTTTGAGCACATCCTTCTTGCCGTCGATTACGTGAGTCGTTGGGTTGAAGCTATTCCCGCCCGAGCCGCCGACAACAAAACAGTTTGCCAGTTTCTGAAGAAGAATATCATTTCGCGGTTTGGGATACCAAAGATTCTCATATCAGATGGGGGTAGCCACTTCATCAACAAAGAGGTCAAGAAATTAACGAAGGAGTACGACATCGATCACCGTGTCGCGTCTCCTTATCATCCCCCGACCAATAGCATGGCAGAGTTATCAAACAGAGAAATCAAGATCATATTGCAGAAACTTGTTAGGCCAAACAGAAAAGACTGGTCTCAGCTCTTGGACTCAGTTCTATGGGCTTACCAAACAGCCTACAAGTCTCCCTTGGGCATGTCGCCCTACCGTCTTGTATATGGGAAACCATGCCATCTGCCCGTGGAATTAATTCACAAAACTCTTTGGGCAATCAACAGTTGTAATTTGGACTCACGCAGAAGTGGTCAGAAGAGAAAAGACGATCTGAACAAGCTCTTGGAATTCCGAGACTGTGCATACGATAACACCTTAATGTACAAGGATAAGGTGAAACACTGGCACGACCGGCACATCAGACGGAAGACCTTCGACGTTGGACAGAAAGTGTGGTTATTTGATGCAAAGTTGCGGATATTCCCAGGCAAATTAAAGAGTAAGTGGATAGGGCCATTCCGAGTTTGTGAAGTGCGTGACAATGGAAGCATCGCTATATCAGAATTATCCCTTGACGCACAGCCCTTCGTCGTCAACGACCAACTACTGAAGCCTTACCTAGAACCAGATACATTCTTGGCAGTTGTCGACTCTATTCAGCTAGTGCACCACGATGATATCTCCACAGCACCTGCAGCATCGAAAGATTCAGACGATGTACTCCAACCACTATTTCTCTGATTTTCTTCTTCTTTTCTTCTTTCTTTTTTTCCTTTTCTATTTTCTTTTTCTATCTGAACGGTGCCACCCTTGTAGACAGTTTTCTATACTTAGGACGCACTTTGTCCTAAGTATAGGGGGAATGTGCACCTAGATTTTTTCATCTCATTCCGATCCTCTCCATTGTCTCCTCTTCTTGTCTATACTTAGGAGTATCTTACCCTAAGTATAGGGGGAGACAATCTGAGTACGATCTATGTATTCCCACCCTTGACCCTCCCTACTTTTTGTACAGTCTGCTATACTTAGGATTATTTGATCCTAAGTATAGGGGGGACGGTCAACTTCTCATTCATTCATTTATATTTATTCTTTAGATCTGTCTATACTCAGTACGAGTTATGTCTTTGCTTTTCCTTTTGATCTATGAGGACATAGCTCAAGCTAAATATAGGGGGGTCGTATATACCCTGTATATACTAAAAGCCATAACTCATACTGAAAAATAAAAGACCACCTCAATATAAATTAAAATGTAATAAGTAGCTCTATAATAATGAAAGATGACTGTGAGTTCCTCAGACTCTTTGTAATTGTACTGATTATTGAGTCAGAAAAGCATGTTGTGCAAAACATTCTCTTTTGAAAAATCTTGTGAAAAATGTTTGAAAAACAGTGTGTACAAGTATTCAACGTTTGAAAAATTAGTTTTGTGTGTAAAATTTATTTTCTTTGAGTGAAACCAAAATGTGTGAAAATCAGTGTGCAAATGATTATGAAAATTTGATTGACAAAATTGTTTTGAAAAACATATCTATGATTGTGTAAACCTTTGTAAAAGGATTTTCAAATGCGTGAACAGGCTTGCAAAATTATTTTGGACTAGAGCTTTCAAAACCCCTGTGAAAAATGATTCTTGAATAAGTCTGAGGAGTCCGCACAAAATTTCTCATTTGTAAATAATGAATAAACCCAAACAAAGCCTATAAGAACCAAGACCATATTGTACATCAAATACAATTTTTCTTCTTTTGTATATACTGATTAATAAATCAGATACCTATACATTATGATTGGAAAAATAATGCGACCATTTTTGAAAAATTTGATGTGGAATGATTTCAAATGTGTGAAAATATTTTGATTGCAAAACTTTTCTTTGTGTGAAAGAAAGGATTTGAAAAATCTATGTGCAAATGTTTTGAAAAATGCTTGTCAAAACTATTGTGAAAATTGTATATATAGTGTGAAAAATCTTTGCAAAAATAAATGTCAAATATGTGTAAATGATTGCAAAAATTATTGTGTACTATAGTTTGCAAAATTATTTTCAAAAACTAATAAGAACACCATTACAAATACTTGTAAATCGTAAATAAGACACATACAATTCTTTCTGTACAGTTCTAAATAAACTACTCCATTCAAACCTGTAAAGTTTATAGAAATTCATACATTTTGTAAATAAAGCAGCACGCCCGTGTAAATAATTGTATATACTTTTTGCATATGTTCAGTTCTTAGTTTATTTGCAAAATTCTTTGTGTAAAGACATTCTTTGATTCTTTCAAACTTTTTGTGAAAAAATTGCATCATTCATTGTGCATAGCATAAGCATACCATTCAGATTCTTTTTTGAGTGAGCTTGATGATTGAATCAGTCTAATAAAGTCTCAAATTGGAGCTTGGTTGGACCTTACCGCACCTAATTGCACTGGAACCTTATGGGAACTAGGTTTAAGGTACTTCAGGTCTATGCAGACTTAATTCTTTGAGAAATCAGGGCTGGGTTCAAGTCACCTCAATGGACTAACTAGAACTTTTCGAGACACACGTAGGACTCTTACCGACCGTGACCTAACTTGGACACTTGCACCTTTCACTTGGCTCAACTCAGTTGGAGTGGTGAGGGGGTTGGATTTGCCAGTCTGAGACGCACACGGGTGGAAACATTCGTCCTCGTCTAGGGAGGGAAGTGCACCCCAACCTAGTCCAATAGACATGAGGTCTAAAGACATGAGATTGTGGGTTGCGATAAAGCTTCAAAAGAGGGATAGTCTACTGGCTCAAGAGGAAAAACTCCTTATGTAAATGCTGCTGTGAATAGTATGTTGAAAAAAAAATGGTCAGGCCTGTACAAAAATAAAATGCCTGCAAAGTATGTACAAAGTCAATAAGCAAGCTTGAGTTCCAAAGACAAATATGTGAGCCTGCAGCTGGATGACTTGACTACACTGGTCTCGCATCCCAGGATAGGTAGCTACACTGGCTACCGTCCATTCTTCTTTTCACCCCCTCCTCTTGAGCTGGGTGCCACTTGAACTTAGAAGGGAATACCCTGCTCCTCGAGGAAAGAGCTGTTGGATTGGGGAATCATTGGGTTGTTATTCTGGAGAAGTCAGCTCCTTTGTCATTTCAGTTGGGGAGAGCCACTATCACTTACACCGTACAAGTCAGCTTCATAGTTATAAGGGTTTGCGTATGATGTAGACTAGTTCTGACCCGGCTATTGAGGTGGGTTGAACCGAGTTCTGTAACTATCGAAGGCTGTTGTATTTTAGAGCTGGTTCCCAACTAGGTTCCACACACATTCACACCCAAGGTCTGACAGGAGCTCCGAATTCAGATTTTGTAAGGACATGCATTGCACTGAAAGCACCCCTATTCACTCTATCTTTCTTGCATTCTCCTTTTTCTTTTCTTTATTCTTTTTGTACTTATTGCATAAGTGTTTGCTAGGGACTAGCAAAGGCAAGTATAGGGGGGTGATGAATCTCCATTTCATCACCTTTATTCTATCATTTTGGCCTCAAAACCCCCAGCAAATGCATGTAAATAGCATTAAATTGTACATAATAGCATTCATGTTTCATTGTATTAATTCCACAATAAATAAGGTTTTAATGCCAAAATTATAGAATAAAGAGAAGAAAAGAAAAAGGAATAAAATATTGTAAATATTTTATGACCCAAACTCCGAGACTAAGGCCAGCATGGTATTGGTCGACAAGGAATAAAGTAGGGGGAGATAAGGGCCAGTGTACAATAAATACCTCATTTATTAATTCATTCATTTATGCATTTTTGGCACCTATTTTGTACATAATTATTTCTTCATCAAATAAAGAAACTTTGTACATAAAAGTTGTAGATAATAATATAAATAAAAATACAAAATTGAGTTTGTGCAAAAATAATACCCAGTGTACATTTTATACACAGAATAAAAAGCCAAAATCTCAACTTCACAGACCCATATCTTGCAATTAAAAACTCCAAATCACCCAAACTCACCTTTAATTGTAGATAGCATTCCAAGAACTATTTTATAAAATTGGTTTCATAATTTTTGGAGTCCATATGCAGAAGTTAGGTTTTTGGCCCTCCTTGTATATAGGACTGATTAAAATATGCATTTTATTCAATATTCATTATTTGTATAAATTCATATTTTTAGAATTTTGTAAATAATGTATATAATGCATACAAATAAGGGAAGTTAAAGGAAACCAAAAATAATTTGTAAAATAAAATAAGTCTACAAATTCATAGACAAAACACCTATGCTATATACCTATATATATAAAAAGGATTGTAATCCTTGATTCTTTTATTCTTTTATAATAATGTATACATTATACATAACTCATTAAAAATATAAATCCAAAATAAAAATCAAGAAAATACAATAAATAAATAAGCGTATAAAATACATAGATAAAACACCTATAAGTATACCTACATACACCTATACCTATTTATTTACAAATATAAATAAACTCAGAAAAATCAAACAAAAATATCTTTATACTCACAAAAATAAATTATAAATTTATAAAATAATCCAATAAAATAATAAAAGAAAATACACAAATTAAAAATAAAATACATAAAAATACATGTAAATACATACATATACACATTATTCAAATAAAACCATAATAAAACACTTCGAAAAATTCAATAAAAATCATAAATAAATACTAGATGAAATAATACACATTTTTTATTTTATAAGAAAAAATTAATAAAATCGTTTAAGGCCTCAAATAAATCAATTTTTAATCAGGTCTCCTATTTTGTCTCCTAGCGGATGACTTGGACCAATTCCAGGTCGTCAACAGTTGACCGCCCGGTCAACTACTTCCCCAGCCGCTCGATGTGACGCAGCCCGTCTCTTCGCCCGTCTTCTCCCTTTTTTCCCGGGCACACTATCCATCAATCGAAGATGCTTCCTTCACAAGAATTACTCCCTAATCATCCATGATGCCCGCCAAAATCTCAGATCATGTAGATACTCATTGGATCAGCCAATAATCGCCGGTCAATAAGGCTACTCGCCAATGTCTATAAATAAGTAGCTCCGCCTCCTTCCTCGAATTTGGCCACTTTTTATCCAATCTCAAGCCTCGATTCTAGTCCTAGGACATTCCTCGTGACAGGGGGAGTGAGCTGGTGCCTCGAATCGGCCGGAGAGAGGAGGATTTTGACGCGGCGGAGCTCCGGCGTCCGCCATGCTCCCTGGAGGCCCCCAGGTATAAGAGCTGACCTTTTATGCATTTTTAATTAGTTTTCGATGTTAGTTTTTCATTCCATTCATTAGATTAGGTCTTAGTTAACTCCTGTAGTTTAAAAACCAAAATTCGAAGTTCGCCGGAGCTCTGCTCCGGCGACTTCTTCACCGTAAACCCCACCGTATCCGACCGCCCCGAGCATCCCATCTCGTTCCTCGTCGCCTTCTCCATCGTTTGATCATCTTGGACCAACCCAAGACCCTCGGTCTTGGCGAATCGGGACTCCCCCTCCGCCGTTCGCCGGAGTTCCTCCGCCCACCTTCACCTTGCACCGCAGCTTCACAACCCCGGGTCGAGGAGAAAGCTCTCTCGCCCGCGGTTCTTCCTATGCAGGTATATCGAAGAATAGAGCCCATTTGGGCTTGCCTTGACCCAGGAAGAGGTTCCTGGGGGTCCCCTTCTTCTCCGACCTCGTTCCATCGACGCGGACCCCCAGGAGCCATGAAAGCACCATCAGTCGACGCGGGATGCTTCCAGCCACCTTCAGAACACCTCAGACGCGCCTGAGAGCCCCGGAGGAGCCCGCGCTTCTCGATCGAAGCTCGCCAGGCGCGAGCTTCTTCCCTGTTCTTCCAGGGAGCTCTAACGCCGTCGGATCAGGAGG
The DNA here is from genome assembly GCA_037367405.1 of Ottelia alismoides. Classification (NCBI taxonomy): domain Eukaryota; kingdom Viridiplantae; phylum Streptophyta; class Magnoliopsida; order Alismatales; family Hydrocharitaceae; genus Ottelia; species Ottelia alismoides. Next base: position 221,838 of record JAZKJV010003390.1, on the reverse strand, counting down.
CTCGTCCCAGATCCAACAGGAGCCGTTCGATGAAGATACGCCTCGACCATCAGATCAGCCAGAAGCTTCTAATCTACACCTTTCATCGGCGAATCGGCGTCGACCGTCCGATGGCTGCCACGAGGATAAGTGGCGCCTCCAGCGCCGCAGGATGAAACGCCTTAGTTGGGGGTAAATTTCACATCTCACCCCCCTGCTTTTTGTATTTAGAGTTTAATCCCAAAAATAAAAGTTTTAGTTGTAAATATGTTGTAAAAATTGCAGAACACCCCCTTATGTTTGGTTATTTACTTTTTAGTCCCTCCACGCCTCACGTGCAGCACACACGTGAGGCACGTGAAATTTGCATTTAAACCCCGCCGGGTTCTTGTAATTACAAAATGGTCCTGAAAATAAAAGTCCACGTGTATTTTTATTGTGATTTTTGCATGTATGCCCCTGAGAGATATTTTATTTGCAAAAATACCCCTGCCAGGCCATTTAATTGTTGAATGCTTTGTCTATTTATTTTGTGCTCCATTTTAAATCGAAAAATCTTGCAAAAATAGACTTAAGTTCCTGTTTAGTTGTGCTTGAATGCTGTATTTTTAGTTTTGCATTTTGTTGCATTTTTGCATTTATTAAAAATCAAAAAATGTCTTTTATTCACTGTCTAACTTATAAAATCCTAAAAAAATATGAAAATGCCTCGAAAAATTCCAAAAAATTACTATGGTGTATTTTGACCCATTCTAGTGTCAATCCAAAAATCCCTAAAAATCTCAAAAGGAAAATCTTAAAAATTCAAAAATACCCAAAAACTTCAAAAAATATAAAAAATCAAAGAAAAATCAGAAAAATATAAACTCAGGCCCTATTTATGCTATATTTTATTATCTTTATTAAAAAAATAGTGTAGAAAATTTTTGAGGCTGTTAGCTATTTTTAATGTCGATTTTTGTGACAGCCAGTACCTAGTCCACTGTTTGCTATTATTTAGCTATTTAAAAATACTAAAAATATTTTTAAAAATGCCCAAAAATCACAAAAACAGTAAAAAACCATGAAAATCTCAAAAAGACCTTATCCCTGAATTTTTGACTATTTTTGAGTATTTTTGTAAAATATTATGGTACCCCTTTTATGTATACATATGTATTTCCAAAAAAAAGAAAATAATAATAATATATATATATCTAATTAATTGTATTCATATATATATTTATTAGCCCTAATATATATAAAAAAATATTTTAAAATTCAAAACCCACTTCACACAAGGATGACTCTGAGATACATGAAGGCTATTGCATTTTTGTATTGCTCTCTGTGGTTTGACCTCTACATGCTTGTCACTATACATTTTATGGTAGAGTAAATAAAGATTAATTCACATTTATTTTTGAGCTTGATTGTTGGATTCTTTGGATTGTGGGTTAATTGCTGATCGACCCGGGTGTTTTGTGAGCGGTCGCCTCAGCGACACCTTTCCTATTATTTATGGTGACCCTCGCAGAACATTTCGCGGTAATCACCGCCCACTCCTAATAAGAAGAGGACTCCACCTCCTTCCAATTTTGATGAGATCTCATGCCTCATCAATTATTCCACATGTACAACAATTATTATTGCTTAAATTTTCACCAAAATAATTCTAAATTATTTTTGTTACAATTTCAATCATGCCATTGATAATTATCAATCATATTCAATCCCTTAATACAAAATGTAAAATACATTTACAATTAATTGTACAATGTGATTCCATTTCACATTAACATTTAATTTGTAAATCCAATTTAAAATAAAATCTCTCCATGATACTATAAATCATATTTATAATATTTTTATGATTATTGTGGATAGTGATATCTATATTAATCATATATTTGGTAATTAAATCTCGTTTAGTTATTTTAGACGACTCTTCTCAAGTGTTCAAATAATATGAATCATGTTCACATTATTTAATATAATTAAATCACATTTAATCATCAATTTTCCAATGCTCAGATATATTGTCAATAATAGAATTATTCTTTAACTCTTTCAAGAATAATGTAACTTCTTCGTTAATCGCTAATTTGTTATCTTAAGAATCACTTGTTGTAATACATCCGCTTAGTTATCAAGCAGAACTGAGTCGGAAGATCTCTGTGAAAAGGACTCAATTTAATTTATCCCGGATACATTTAGAGTCGAACACAATGACACAATGTATTAACATAGTAAATCGTACATTAATATCTATCATGAGTGATCATTACATCATCTAGGTTAAAAGAAACAAGACAATGCATTATCGAACAATACGAATGAGCATGCATTTTTGTTTATTTTCATGCAAGTTAAATAATAAACAAAATGAACAGAATGATTTAAATAACAACATGGATATAGATGCATAATTTATGCTCTTGAAATAATTATGTAATTTGAACAATTGAAGTAATCTCAATTTAGAACTCATTAATGTAATTTATAGAAGCTTAGTCAATTTAATGGTACTTAAATAATGTTAAAAGAACAACAAGTATATCTAATTAATTCATGAAATTTTACAATTTAAAATAGAGAATAGAGCATGCCATATAAAGAGGATAAAGTAAGCTTCACAATGATATTGAAATCACTTAAATCGGAATCGTATTGTTCAAGATATTCAATAAATATAGGATGTTAAGGGTTAGTTTAAATCTAGAGAAATAGAGTATGGTCGTTTGGGTTCTTGGCGATAAAAAGTTAAGTGATGTTCAATGGTGAGATGGTCATGAACAGAATGAATTAAATAACATCATGGATATAGATGCATAATTTATGCTCCTGAAATAATTATGTAATTCAAACAATTGAAGTAATCTCAATTTAAAACTCATTAATGCAATTTATAGAAGCTTAGTCAATTTAATGGTACTTAAATAATGTTAAAAGAACAACAAGTATATCTACTTAATTCATGAAATTTTACAATTTAAAATAGAGAATAGAACATGCCATATAAAAGAGGATGTAATAAGCTTCACAATGATATTGAAATCACTTAAATTGGAATCGTATTGTTCAAGATATTCAATAAATATAGGATATTAAGGGTTAGTTTAAATCTAGAGAAATAGAGGATGTTTGTTTGGGTTCTTGGCGATAAAAGCTACTTGATGTTCAATGGTGAGATGGCCTATACTCAGTGATGATCGATTTGAACAAGGATTTGGAGATGGTGCGCGATGTCTATTAGATAATCAGAGATGGTTCATATCAACAATGGCAACTACTTGACAAAGACGAATGGGACACAATCAACGGACTAATGGTGAAGATGGATCATCTCCAGATAATTAGACATCAACTCTTATTGTTGTTGCTCTTCAGTGCTTCTCTTTCAAGCTGATCTGATTGTAGATGCTTGATGAAGGAATGACATGTCCAAAAAGAAGGAATTCCCCTTTTGAGCTCCACCAATGGTAGCTGGATTTATTTATTGATTGGATACTAAAAGAAATCCAAATGATACACACATCAAAATACCGGTAGTAGAAAGATTGAAATTCTCAACTGATGTATACAAATCAAGTAATCCTTCTAAGATTTCTTCCAATTACGTGCATTAAAGTTCCATTCCAGGTAATAAACTATCTCATTTAGATCTCATTGCTCTCTACTTACAAATGATGATGATATATATTGATCAAGACTTATAAAGAAAACTATGACTAGAGATGTAGTAGAAGTACTGGGTAGCAAGGGGCTAGAGGGGGATGGATGGAGGACGACGGGATGGAGGGGGAGGGGATAATGGAGGGATCTAGAGGAGGTGGGAGCCTGAGGAGGAGGATGAGGCTGGAGGTAGCTACGGAGAGGGACAGAGGAGGTGTTGGACATCAGAGAGGGAGTCATAGGAGGTGGTGGTGGGTTACTGGGGATGAGGAGATGGTAGTGATGGCAGGATACAGTAGAGGAGGAGAGAGAGGAAGAGGATAAAGAAGATTTTTAATAAAATAGCATCTCTACCATAAATATGCTCCTTTTACCCACAACATGGTTCAAATAAATCATGGTTTAGTTCAACCCACAGACGATCAAACTAATGGAAGGGCATAAGTGATAATAGAACAAGAAGTCATGGGTACAAGTGACATTCCAAAAAAAAGAAGGGATATAACTGATATTGCAACATCTAAGAGGCCACAAGTGATAAAATCCCTTTTTATATCAATAATATACTTAATTTTAAAGGTTTTTTTAAATTTTAATTTTGGAAATAGGTAGTTAATATAAGTAAAAGGGAACTCTAATATCGATGAAAACATTCGATATATGATACATAACATATAAAGCAGAAAAATATCTTAACTTGAAATGGTGCTAATAAAATAAAATAAAAAATATATTTATAAAGTTGTTTCAACTTATTTATTGAAACTAGTCGTAGATTCCTCCTCCTAATTAATTAATAATTCAAGACGCTTATATTTGAGATCTATGATATACGCTATATACTTATAACCCAAAACCATTTAAGATATTCCAAGACAAAAAAACTATGTCATGCCAATGCTATTTTCACTCATAAGAAAATGATGGATGTAAGATTCGTGGTGATGTTCTTCAAGTTTTACATTAATTTATGACACCTTTTCCTCTAGTAATTAATATGCAGAGAATTTATTCAAAGTAAAATCATGAATAATCATCTGTTCAATTACTCTGGGGTTGTGTCAATTTAGGAATCAAATTGAATCCCATATACTTGTAGATTTTCCAAAAGAATATCATCTAATTATATTTAAAAATGTGTAGGCAATATCCCTTGGTTTCAACCTTCTAAAGGTGCGTTATAGATGAGATAGATTATAGTTCATAAAGAAAATTGAAAGTTAGAGGCCACGGGCTTACTAGAAGAACCAGAAAATGGAAGAAAGTATCTAGATGAAGCAATCATTCCCTCCATAACCCAATAAGCCATGGAAAGAAGATTATTTGTTATAGTGCTTGATTATGAAGGAAGAAGATCGATATGAAATATATCCCAAGTATTTATATAATAATTCATAAAAGGGTAAAATGGGGCTGCCCCAGGGGTAGCTAACTTAGCTCCCCCTACCCCCATTTTCCCTATATTTTTTGTATTTTTTTTTGAAAAATAAAATCATTTAAATTCATTATTATATCCCTATATTATGTCATTCAAATTTCGTGAGAAACAAAGACTCTTACGGCCTCCATCCAGACAGGGTCGATTTAAAAAATCCTGCGACCGTTAAAAAATGACCATTTAGATGGAGGCCGTAGGAGTTTCTGTTTCGCACGAAATTTGAATGACATAATATAGGGATATAGTGATGAATACTCATGGAAGAAATTTTCAAAAAATAAAAAAAATTAAAAAAAAAACTAGGGAAAAGGGGCTCCCTTCATAAAAACATGTTGATTGTATCAAAACTAAAGGATAAAAATAATTCTAGTTCATCGTGGGTAAGAGCATGACGTCGAATTTCATCGGAATTCGATCGAATTTTAATTTTGACATGTGACTAAAATTCGATCGAAGTGGACGAAATTTCAAGTTGGAGGGGGTTGATAGAAGAAAATATGACCAAAATGACCAAATTTCGATCCAATTTGGGTCGAAGGACTTGTGTTGAGGCCGTCTTTCAATCCTATAAGGAACAACGGTCGTAAACATAAGCTAACCAACTCCTGACATGAGTTTAGGTCCATGGAAGGAAATATCAGGATATATCAATGATATATCGTCGATATATCGATATCGAGATGAGACCGATATCAGTATGGATATGGCGATATATCCTCCTTTTCAGGCATTTCCTTCACAAAAGTATGTCGATAAGCGCGGTATTTCAACGATATATCACCGACATATCGTCGAAATATCGTATCGACACAATTTCGAAACGATGTCGATATCGATACGACCTTCCATGATTTTAGGACTCACTGAATGATTATTGGAGTAAACACATAAGGTGAGAATGTCCAAAGAAAGGGGGGTTAGCAGCCGCTATAGCATTTTAAGTTTGGGAATAGTCTCGATATGATTTAAGGATGAGTGCTAAGCCCTATCTGAACAACCGAGCGCCTAAATCTCCTAAATCTAACAGAATAGTCGCTTTGTGATGCCGAGACCTTTCGCTTGTAATCCCTACTGGCCTTGGACCTAGTGGTCAGAGTGCATGGCTTTCCCTATTGTCCCGCAACCCTATCTACAGAGACACCATTACCAATGTGATTATCTAGAATTGAACATCATAAATCACATTCATATTTTCGATAAAAAAAGGAACAACCTTCATTACCGTGTGAAGAGTTTCTCGATTTATGACATGATGATGATCATCGCCACCTTGATAAGCCAACACCATGAGTTGTTTTGTGAGGATAACCAACACAATGCGAAGACAAAAGGACACCCATATATGCCACACACAATAGTCACTTTCAAAGAGGAACTCACCATAATGCGGTGACCACCTTCTTGTACAAAGAGGGAGATCGCAATTGTCCACCTAAAGGTTATTACATCTTTTGTGAAGAATGAAAAGAGGAAATAGAAAGGGGGGATACGAAATGTAGGAATAGAGAAATAGAGTTGAGTTAGGAGAAATGGGACAAAAATCTTTGATACTCTATTCTTTCTACAAGATCTTACCTCTCATATTTCTACTATAATATTTTATATTGGATCATTAATCTTTAACTAATTTATGATTATATATAAATAAACATGCATATATACATTCAATCAAACAAACATACATACATATTGAATTCACACATACATACATAGAATCAAATCGAATTATTTTCAAATGGATTGAGGTTATCAGATTTGAACCGTAATTCACAAGTCAAATTCATGTTTAGTTCATTTTATTTCGAAAAGAATGTTGAAATATAGACACCACAAACTTCTCTAGCATATTCATAGGTAAGTGAAGATGAGATAATCGAGAGATTTCTTAAGATAACTTAACTTTGATTCTCTACAATATACTTGGATGCATTCAACTTCAGTATTATGTACTCTTCAAGGCCTTTGGAACACATGTATAAACAAGCATTAGAAGTCATTGTGCGAAGGCAAAAAAGCAAAGTAAACCAAAGTGAAATAAAGTAAAGAGAGCCATAAAAAGCGAGCAAGAAAGAAGGACAAGTAACTTGTCATAGTTGTCAAGTGAGTGATAGTATTAGTTGAAGGGTTCAGCTGTTGTAGTAATATACAATACCTCATCTTTATTTGTAGGGGCGGAGCCAGGAATTTTTAGTAGGTGGGGCCGATGTTCGGTCAATCAAATACATACATACATACATACATACATACATACATACATACATACATACATACATACATACATACATACATACATACATACATACATACATACATACATACATACATACATACATACATACATACATACATACATACATACATACAACAGGATTTAATGGGACTGCCCCACCCCCTATTTCGTTTTTTTTTGAAAAATGTCGCCGTGTTTATTCATCCCTATATCCCTCCTATATGTCATTCGAATTTCATGAGAAACAGAGACTCCTATGACCTCCATCTAGAACATGTAATTTTAACGATCTTAGAAATGATGTAATCGTACATGTTTTAGATGGAGGGCATAGGAGTCCCTGTTTCTGACGAAATTCGAATGACATGTAGGAGAGATATATGGATGAATATCTATGGTGATATTTTTCAAAAAAATAAAAAAATATCGAAAATGGCACGGGGGCAGCCCCATTAACCTCATATATATATGGAAAAAAATGGGGCTGCCTCGCCCCTTTTTTCTGCAATTTGTTTTATTTTTTTTAAAAAATTCACCATGTATGTTAATCTATATATCACTCCAAAATGACGTTCGAATTTTGTCAGAAACAGAGACTCCTATGCCCTCCATCTAAAACATGTAATTTTAATAGTCTAAAGATTGATTTAATCCAGTTGTTATAGATGGAGGGCATATGAGTCTCTGTTTCTGACGAGATTCGAATGACATATTGGAGGGATATACAGATGAATATACATGGTGAAATTTTTCAAAAAAATAAAAAAATGCGGAAAAATGTAACGGGGCAACCATGTTGGCTGCCCGCAAGGGGCATCCCCATCAAACCCTATATGTATATATATAAGTAAAAAGTATTGCTATTGAGTTACATTAATTCGTAAAAGATGGATAGAGTCAAAGAGAAGTATATATACTGATTATACAATACTAACAAAATTATTAATACGAGCATATTGTTGGACATGCAAGCCCACGGTGAGCCATTATGCAATAAATGTTATTGCAAATATCATTCCCTGATCTGAAATGAAGAATGAATAATTTGCATAATAGGTCCCTTAGTACAATTAAGGTTATGTACCTTGGCCATCTTGATGATCATACAGCTGTTGATTCAATTATTGAATCATAGAGGCTGGTGCTTGGATGAATATCTAAAGAGTTAGATTGAGGACTCATCAAGCACCGTCAAATGATTGTTAAGAGATTATCTCCAGCCAGAGTAGGAGATGGCAATCCTATCTCAGTTAGGCTGATATCTGACCGACCTCTTGATTCAGGTCCTCTGCATAGGAATAGAGATTCGGAGGTGTCAGATTAGTTAGGTCAAAGAGTTGACTTAACGAAATCGAGATAACCAAAGTCCTATATCGTATGCTATCACGATACATGCACGCATCCTCTGACCGGAGACAGATGTGTTACTATGTGTTTGAGTATGTACATTTGACAGACCAATAGGTTGATGACCTAATCAAGGTCTATACACCGGTGCGCTGGTGTGCATATAAGGACATATGAGTAGTACGATCTCTCAAAGGGATCATACAGGTTCAGTTACTGAACCGGAAGACATGAGCTCACTCATGAGATATTGGAAAGAATCAAATTCCATACGCATGCTCGTCTCGCTTTGGAAGCTTGACTGAATTTGTAGGTTTGATATATACTTTTGGAAAGTATATGATCAAGACCAAGGTATGACATATGCTTTTGAAAAGTATATGATCGATACCGACTTCCAATGATCGAATGAGAAACTTACTGATAGAACCCTGAAAAGTATATGATCGATAGCGACTTCCAATGATCGAATGAGAAACTTACTGATAGAACCCTGAAGTAGACAGTGTAAAGTTGATCTAATACTTCGGGTTTATTCTGAGTCTTCCAGTATGCAGGATGTACAGGTATTGGGAATACCTGAGGGTGATGTGATCATAAACGATTGTATAACCATGACGCTTCCATTCCTAGGGAGTGATGAAACGGGTCTGGCTTTTAGTGACTCCTCTCAGTAGAGAAGTAATCTGATCTTAGTTCAAATGTTGGACATTGATCTGAATGTGATTCAGATGCAATGAGAAGATTAGATTTACGGTCTTGATTTAATCAAGCATCTATGGGAGGCCCGCGATCTGGATTTGAGATATGATCTCAATATCCATGTCACTATACGTGGAACAATACAGTCGCCATGTCCTTATCTCCAAGTATTCGCGGAGAAAGCGTATTATCCTTGAAAAAGTTCTTGGATAATTCTATTGTTGATATATGTATCCGAGCATTGAGAAAATGGATAATTAAATATGATTTAATTATCATGAATAATATGAATTTGATTCATATTATAAGGAGAGTTATCTTAGAAAATTAAATGTGATTTGATTATCAAAGATGTGAATAATGTGAATGTGATTCATATTATTTGAGCACATGAGAATAAGTTATCTAATATAATTAAATATGATTTAATTATTATGGATAAGAATAATGTGGATAGTATTATCCAATTATTCATAATATATTATAAATATGATTTATAATGTATTAGAGAGAGCTAATTATAATTTATATTTGTTGATTGATTATTATGTGTATTGGATACACATTGTGTAATTAATTGACAATATAAATTATATGTTGTTTTGGGTTGTGAATATGATTCACAATTTTTCAATGGCAAGATTGCAATATTCTCAAATATAATTGTGAATTATTTTTGAAGAATAAAATCCCAACAAATAGTTGTTGGAAATAAGTAGAGAGAAAAACAAGGAGATATGCAATCTCATGGATTTCCATGAGATTGCCCTTCCCATATGGAAGGGGTGGGCGGCACCCAATTACCTTGTGTGATTGGTGGCCGTCCACTCCCTTTTATGGGGATGGATGATCTCCTTTGTATTTCACTCCTTATTTGATTGATTTAATTTTGGTATTAATATATATTTGATTTATCAAATACAATTAATCTAAATTAAATCACAAGTTGTTGGCTTTGCCAACAACCATCTTGACCATTGGATTGACATAAATCAATATCATCCATTGGTTTTATATGTCCCAGGATTGAGATCCATGGATCCCAAAACCCTATAAATAGAGAGGCATACCCATGCTCTCTCTTTACACACAACACATAATGCTTGAGAAGCATATCTCTCTCTCTCTCTCTCTACACGTCTACTCTCTCTCCCTCTCTCATGGCCGTCCACCATGGATGACCTACAGAGAGTTCTCCATCGCCGCAGCGTCGTCATTATGCTGCCCGATCGTCTGCTCGTGGATCTCCGTCTACTTCGGTGCACCTCGCTCGTGAAGAAGACGTCGGATCTCGTGTGTCGAGATCAGAAGATCCACCACTTGGATCATCAACATGGATTGCGAGAAGCACGCGGTTCGTCCCCGCGCTCGCAAGCGTCTCCTCCGTCGGATCGGACTTGAGACAGGAGGTCTCTTCGTTTAGAGACTCGATCGCAACCACGCTTCAAGAGGTAATCCTATTACTTGTTTGTGGTTTAGACAAAACGATCCGAGAAGTGTTCTTGGATCATGTGGTTTCGTCGTATGAAAATTTTTTAAATTCCGTTGCATCTAGCAACTAGTGCGACTAGTCGCTCCTTGTCGTATTCGATACGACGCTCACGCTTCCGTGATGTGCTTGAAGATCTAACCATATCCTTGAAGTGGTATCAGAGTCTTAGGTCTACGGTTTCGAATATGATTCCCTAACCGAGGACGACTTGGGTTCGTTAAGGTCGCGAAAGTTTTCTTCGCATTTGATTTCGCAGATCTGTTTAGTAAAAAATTTCGGCACTGTTTAAATTGTTTAAACACGACTTTAATACTTGGATTTTGTTCCCCATTAAATAAGGAAACTATAGGATCTGAGTTTGCATAAATCGGATTTCATATGCTCGAGATATGATTGTTTTAATGAACATGTATGCACTGTTGTGGGAACTGTAGATCTGAACGTGATTAAAATGTTAATTACTGTTTAGACTTGCCTCGAAATACGTGAAACATCACTTAGATTCTGTCCTAAATCAAATTAGCAATACACGAAAATTGATTTTGTTTAATTTGGATTTAATATGATTGAGATATGCTAATTTTAGTAAGTAGGGGTCACTGCTGAAATTACAGTCCTCATCAAGAACCATGTGATTGTCAATTAATGAATTTAATTGTTAATTTCGAGAAATAATTATGGAAAATATTTGAGAAATATTAGAAGATGATTATTTCCTTAATTGACTTGGTCCCAACCAATTAATTGATTAGATTTGATCTAAATCATAATTGGAATCACAATCATCAAACTCTTTGCTTGAATAGGATTGGGAATTTGTCTAGCAAATTTCCTTATAATCAAAATTATTTTGATTACTATATGGTATAATTTTCGGTTGAATAACCGATGATCATCTCAAGTACAAATTAATCAATTTGGCATTATCCTTTCCCGAGGCGGATATGGTGTCTAGTCGGGGATCGCTGGGGTAGCGGGTTGCAATGTATACGGTCTGTCCCACTCCCGCCGGTACTGGTCATGACAGCGGGTAGGGCCGGGTTAATGTCCGAGGGATTAAGTTGTATTTTTTTAATTATTAAAATACGAATTAATACGTACTTTGAGAATAATACCATATATATTCAAGCATAACAATCAAGTTTGATTGATTAAATTGGATTGATAATTAATTTAATATGATTGAATTGATTATGTCCAATTATACTCTAATATGATTAGAGTTAATAATTCCCTTGGAAGAATTAATCGTAATGAATGTGATTCATAATGATTAATTATAATTTGAATATGATATGGAAGATCACATAAGTGACATCCATGGTCTCCCGTCAAGGCGGAGAGTTTCGTCGCCAGATATTATATGTAGGAGACGCCTGTCCGAAGTGTCAGCTCCTGCATATGATCCATTTGGATCGAGCTCGTCGCTTCAAGAAAGAGTAAGGACGTATGCGTAGTGACCCCAATATCGAGTCCTCATATTATTAGGGAGATATTGGATTGCGCATAGCGAGTTGTATTCCTGTTGACGGTTGGTTCAATTGATGACGGGTCAACATCACCTTAGGGGTGGTGGGCCCGAGTGTTAAAGACGAATTGGGAGATGCAAGTTGGACTTGCAAGGCGGAATGTGTTCCCGCTTCTTTTTATCCGAGTTGTAAGTTCTCATATTATTGGGATGCAACAAAGATAAGGAAGGAGATCCCAGATCTTGCTTGAGATATAATGGTAAGTATATCTCTTACATTGAAAGTGATTAAGAGAATGAACTTCCAGTGTTGACATGGAAAGACAACTTTGATATAAAAATTCCTAAATCAAAGTAAAATATGTATATATATATATAAATATGTACACTTATGCAAATGTCTTATTTCAGATAATCCTTCATTAAACCCACTCAATGTTATACTCAATGATAATCACTAAAATATCATGGATTAGACTCATGATCCAGATATTGTACTTGCAGTTGAACACATAATGTATGTGGTTGCAATGTGCAAGTTTCCTCATAATAATGAGGAATGACAATTAAATAGACAATAGATCTACAACCCTAGGTTTGTATGTCTCTGTAGTCTTGATCTCTCATCGAATGTACTTTGGAAGTGACATGTCGATGATGATCGCAATTATCAAATAATCCTTATAAAATCAATAAAGATATTCTGGCATACATATGTGCTCTTGACATTTAATTATGAATGACATGGTTCTCTGCATCATGTAGAATGGTAGCTCTATAAGAGATGATGTATTCAAATTGTTTGAGTACCTACCTGAACCTATGTTTCAAAGAGTTTTAGATGGATGTAGATGATGAGTGTCATCATTCTACTGTCTATACTCTAGTCATTCATGAAACTTTATAATATTCATATTGTATGAATTGGGTGAAGCATGTATAAATGTCGAAATGCTCTTACATTAAATTCTTTTTAATTTAACATAAGAGGTCCTTGGTCTTAAGCAATGGTTGTTTATAGATAAAGAGAGCGCAGTGGAAGCATAGTTTGGACCCAAGCAAGAAGTATAATCAAAGAGTTGACTGTACTTCTGCGACTTCCATATGACATCCAAAGAGTTGGATGAATGCCAATACTGCAATATGTTGATGTGTTGATAGTATGACTATCAAATCTATCTAGAATCCTTAGAGAAGGAATCGGATAATACATCAGAATAACCTACATATAATCATTGAAATTGATTTACTTATTTGATAAGGTAAAGTCTAATAATTGTATCTCAATCTTCTAATGACACTTGCAATTGGTTGCATATGTATTAGAATATTAGAAATTTGATCTTAAGGTTCATTGGTCATCCATGTTGAAAGTGATGCAAGTGTTGCAACAATTTCCATTGGATCAATAAACTTCATATTTTCAGTGGGAGTCCGTAGTCTTAGAGAATGTCTCTATGACCTAGATATTAGAATACACTCATTGTTTATTTCTAATTGTTGGATATAAACATGAATTCTGTAATAAATCTATCATAAAGAGTTATGATGGAGATATTTCAGATAGTAATCTAAAATCTAGTGGATTCCACTAAATTAGAAAATTAATGAATGGTTCATTAAGATTTCTAATACTGAAAATTAAACCTTTAAAGATCAATAGGAGGATAAAGATCATTTGACAATGATCTGGCATCAATGATCTGGCATCAAGTTTTGGACATATGTCTGTTGATGAGATCAATGAACTAGTAAGACATGAAACTTTAGATTTTCTAAAGATTCAAATCTCACATACTTGTGAATATTGTATTCAAAGTAAAATGTCAAATACACCCTTCCTTGGAAAACATTATGGATATGTTATATCTGTTAATGATTATGTATGATATGAGATTTCTTCTCTTCACCTAAGAAACCTTTGAAATGTTCAAAGATTTCACATTTTTGGTTTAGAACCAAAGTTTGAAGGAAGATGAGATGAATTTGATCTAACCAAGGTAGCTTGCACCTATTAGATGAATTCAAGGAATACCTTATGGAGATATGATTCTATCTCAATCCTCCTAATACACCTTGACTCAATAGAGTTATAGGAAGATACAAATGGATCATGTGTGACATGATTTGATCAATGATGAATTTTAGCGTAATTTCCTCTTAGTTTCCAGGTATATATGTAGTAGAGACTACATTATATATCCTTAATGAGATTCCATGCAAATAAGCTGGAATCTAGCACTTGAGAGTGTTGCTTCATTAGGAAAATAAAGGATGGTATTGGATACCTACTTTATGACCTTGAGATTCTTAAAATATCTCATCTCTGAGAATGTGATTCTTAGAGGTAGAGACTCTTGAGAATCAAGATGAAAATGAAGTGTAGGAACTCAGTTAATCTTGAGAAGATAATGAGGTTCCTAAAATTGGAAACTAAAAGGACAATTAAAGATGAAACACTAATACCTCTTAAAATGAGTTTGAGGACGGATTCCATGTGTCAGAGAAATCTGACAATGATCGGATTTCATGTGATGAAATTCCTGAGGATCATAACATGGAAAGATGAATGTTAGCAATAAAGTCTAAAGTAGACTTCATATACAAGTGTTGTATATGGACCCTCGAGGATCTACCTATATGGGTAAGACCCATTAAAGTTTAAATGGATCTTCAAGAGAAAGAGGGAACCTGATGAGAAGGTAGTGACCTTCAAAGCACGGTTCGTAGCTATGAGCTACACACCGAAGAGAAGACATCGCTTGTGATGAGACTTTCTCTCTAGTGACCTTGCTTTAACCCATCAGAAAATTGCTAACCATAGATATACTCAAATAAGCTTCTTGTAGTTGGAATATTTGATTTGATGAAATCATAAATGTTATGGTTTCAGATAAAATCTTGATAAACCATATGAAGCTTAGTGGGAGTGCCTTTGTGTTCATCGTGCTAAATGTAGATAATATCCTAATCATTTGGAATGATATACAGATTATAATAAGTGTTTTTAGACTGGCTATTCCATACCTTGAAATATGATTTCAAAGATACCTCTTAGATCTTAGTTCTGAAGTTGTTCAGAAGCAAAGAGAAGAGGATATTGGGACTGTCACATTTGTAGTACACCTTAGACATATTCTATTCTTAGAAATTCCAAGAAAGGCTTCCATCCCTTAAGATATGGTACTGACCTATCTAAAGGGATAGCACCTCAAAGAGTTGAGGAAGTGAATGCTAGAACTGCCTGCACTTGTGCATCAGTTACGGGATGCTGAGTGTATGCTGGATGTGTACGAATACCAGATGTCTGCCATGCAGTGGGAGTAGTGAACTATTACTAATCCCACTATGGAAATAAAACACTTGATTGCAGTAATAACAAAATCTTCATAGATGATAAGAATTTTGAGATAGTGATCTCAAAGTCTTATCTTCAAATACTTAAGACTTTATAGATAGTGATCTAAAAGGTCTTAACTTTGGATACCTTAGAGATAGTGATCTCCAGGGATAAAGTATTCTGATAAGGATTATGGAAATACTGGTTATAACAACTTATTAAGCTATAGTGTCAAGGACCCTATAATAGCTTTAACAAAATTGAGTATTGGTTGCATGAGATGCAACATTCGCATTAGATGCGAGCACTGTTACTGGGGATATGCAAGTGCCGTAAAAGGACTTGGCTTAGTCTCGCGGGAACAGAGTGACTAATCAACTTACCTAGCTATTTTCTTAATAGCCTATGATTGTCACATGAGTGTGGGTTTAAATGATTAGCTCATTAATGGCTCTTTGGGCTAGTGGGAGATTGTTGGACATGCGAGCCCACGGCGAGCCATTATGCAATAAATGTTATTGCAAATATCATTCCCTGATCTGAAATGAAGAATGAATAATTTGCATAATAGGTCCCTTAGTACAATTAGGGTTATGTACCTTGGCCATCTTGATGATCATACAACTGTTGATTCAATTATTGAATCATAGAGGCTGGTGCTTGGATGGATATCTAAAGAGTTAGATTGAGGACTCATCAAGCACCGTCAAATGATTGTTAAGACATGATCTCCATCCAGAGTAGGAGATGACAATCCTATCTCAGTTAGGCTGATATCTGACCGACCTCTTGATGCAGGTCCTCTACATAGGAATAGAGATTCGGAAGTGTCAGATTAGTTAGGTCAAAGAGTTGACTTAACGAGATCGAGATAACCAAAGTCCTATATCGTATGATATCTCGATACACACACGCATCCTCTGACCGGAGACAGATGTGTTACTATATGTTTGAGTATGTACATTTGGGAGACCAATAGGTTGATGACCTAATCAAGGTCTATACACCGGCGCGCTGGTGTGCATATAAGGGCATATGAGTAGTACGATCTCTCAAAGGGATCATACAGGTTCAGTTACTGAACCGGAAGACATGAGCTCACTCATGAGATATTGGGAAGAATCAAATTCCATGCGCATGGTCGTCTCGCTTTGGAAGCTTGACTGAATTTGTAGGTTTGATATATACTTTTGGAAAGTATATGATCAAGACCTAGGTATGACATATGCTTTTGGAAAGTATATGATCGATATCGACTTCCAATGATTGAATGATAAACTTACTGATAGAACCCTGAAGTAGACAGTGTAAAGTTGATCTAATACTTCAGGTTTATTCTGAGTCTTCCAGTATGCAGGATGTACAGGTATTGGGAATACCTGAGGGTGATGTAATCATAAACGATTGTATAATCATGACGCTTCCATTCCTAGGGAATGATGAAACGGGTCTGGATTTTAGTGACTCCTCTCAGTAGAGAAGTAATCCGATCTTAGTCCAAATGTTGGACATTAATCCGAATGTGATTCAGATGCAAAGAGAAGATTAGATTTGCGATCTTGATTTAATCAAGCATCTATGGGAGGCCCGCAATCTGGATTTGAGATATGATCTCAATATCCATGTCACTATACGTGGAACAATGCGGTCGACCTGTCCTTATCTCTAAGTATTTGCGGAGAAAGCGCATTATCCTTGAAAGAGTTCATGGATAATTCTATTGTTGATATATGTATCCGAGCATTGAGAAAATGGATAATTAAATGTGATTTAATTATCATGAATAATATGAATTTGATTCAAATTATAAGGAGAGTTATCTTAGATAATTAAATGTGATTTGATTATCAAAGATGTGAATAATGTGAATGTGATTCATATTATTTGAGCACATGAGAATAAGTTATCCAATATAATTAAATGTGATTTAATTATTATGGATAAGAATAATGTGGATAGTATTATCCAATTATTCATAATATATTATAAATATGATTTATAATGTATTAGAGAGAGCTAATTATAATTTATATTTGTTGATTGATTATTATGTGTATTGGATACACATTGTGTAATTAATTGACAATATAAATTATATGTTGTTTTGGGTTGTGAATATGATTCACAATTTTTCAATGGCAAGATTGCAATATTCTCAAATATAATTGTGAATTATTTTTGAAGAATAAAATCCCAACAAATAGTTGTTGGAAATAAGTAGATAGAAAAACAAGGAGATATGCAATCTCATGGATTTCCATGAGATTGCCCTCCCCATATGGAAGGGGTGGGCGGCACCCAATTCCCTTGTGGGATTGGTGTCCGTCCACTCCCTTTTATTGGGATGGATGATCTCCTTTGTATTTCACTCCTTATTTGATTGATTTAATTTTGGTATTAATATATATTTGATTTATCAAATATAATTAATCTAAATTAAATCACAAGTTGTTGGCTTTGCCAACAACCATCTTGACCATTGGATTGACATAAATCAATCTCATCCATTGATTTTATATGTCCCATGGATTGAGATCCATGGATCCCAAAATCCTATAAATAGAGAGGCATACCCATGCTCTCTCTTTACACACAACACATAATGCTTGAGAAGCATATCTCTCTCTCTCTACACGTCTACTCTCTCTCCCTCTCTCATGGCCGTCCACCATGGATGACCTACAGAGAGTTCTCCATCGCCGCAACGTCTTCATTATGCTGCCCGATCGTCTGCTCGTGGATCTCCGTCTACTTCGGTGCACCTCGCTCGTGAAGAAGACGTCGGATCTCGTGTGTCGAGATCAGAAGATCCACCACTTGGATCATCAACATGGATTGCGAGAAGCACGCGGTTCATCCCTGCGCTCGCAAGCGTCTCCTCCGTCGGATCGGACTTGAGACAGGAGGTCTCTTCGTTTAGAGACTCGATCGCAACCACGCTTCAAGAGGTAATCCTATTACTTGTTTGTGGTTTAGATGAAACGATCCGAGAAGTGTTCTTGGATCATGTGGTTTCGTCGTATGAAAATTTTTTAAATTTCGCTGCATCTAGCAACTAGTGCAACTAGTCGCTCCTCGTCGTATTCGATACGACGCTCACGCTTCCGTGATGCGCTTGAGGATCTAACCATATCCTTGACATATATGCTTCAAGTCAATATGAGCAATATTACTATTATATGACTTATTTTATTATTATCGTCAATGAACACATTTTATTATTGAAACTATTGCATATTACATAAATTATTATTTTATATATAATCTCATATATGCTGATGCAACTGCAATTAATATCTTAAATTGTAACAGATGTATGTATAGATAACACACCAAATGAATTTATAAATTCCGATATCAGATTTATCATGATCAATTCATTATAAATAAAATTAAATACCATCATTAATCCTAATACTATAACATTCAAAAGTTAATTTTTGCATCGAACAAATTTAAGAAGTTTTAGCGCATTTTTTAAAATTACCATCTAGTAGGGATGAGCATCGGGCCGGGTCGGGCCGGGCTCACCTCGGCCCAACCCGAGCCCGTTTAAGATGGCGGGCTCGCGGGCCGGGCCTAGGCCCGAATAAAAATGGAAAAACCAGCCCAAGCCCGGGCCCAACCCGATGATACTTGGGTCGGGCCTGGGTCGGGCCGGCCCGATTAAGAACTTGTTAGTACTTTGTGATCTTCATGTCCTTGAAATGTAGTGAGATCCAAGGAAAAAAAATTTTCTTCTTTCATTCTTATATTATTTGAAACTTTATCTTGTGTCCAAAGAAAAGGAGGAAGAACAAGGAACAACAAGGAAGGTATTCCTATTCCTAGAATCCAAGCTCCAACACATAAAATAAATATACATCAACTATATTTATAGGGTCGGGCCTCCAACGGGCCTATATTCGGGCCGGCCCGCGGGCTTCGGGCTTGGGCCCATCATTGCCCGAGCCCGGCCCGATAAGAGAACTGGGCTGAAAACTAAGCCCAAGCCCGCCCGACTATGGCTCGGGCTTGGGCCTGGGTCGGGCTTTATCGGGCCGGGCATCGGGTTGGGTCGGGCCGGCCCGACCCAATGCTCATCCCTACCATCTAGTGTTGTGCGGGTGAAGGAACCCCACAGTCGGGATAATTCGATTCGAAAGATTGTTGGGGGGTTTCTCGTAACGGTAAAAATAATTGATTCAGGAAAATAGTTGATTTATGTGCATGCCGTTGACGCAAGTTTGCAAGGCAATAATGGGATTCAACTTTTAATATTAGCTTTATGTGGACAACACTTGCATTTTGCAACATTAAAAGAAAATGAAATCCGAAAAAGGACTAGCATCTGATAATGAGAGAACTGGAGGGACCATTGCTTAATTTGCATCCCATATTTTTTGAATTTGAAGGAAAATTTACAATCAAGGAGCATTTAGGGGACCACAATATATGTAAATTCTAAATTTGGGAGGGGGGGGGGGGGGACATGGCCCCTACCCGCCCCCTTTCCTCCGCCCATGTTTATTTGTAACAAGTACTCTATAATGAACTTTATTCGAAGAACAAATCTTAAATGAATCCAAATGACTTAAAGCGATTAGGATTAGATAAAATGGTGTAAGATTGAGAATTTGGTGAAGATGACTGTAAACACAACCATCATCGAGGCTACAAACTCGTATCGGACGGGCCTAGGATTGAAATTTTGGCGTTTTATCTCAGGATCAAGTTGGTTTGAAGACCAAAAATGGTATCCCCTCTATTTTGTTAACATATATTACTATTATAGATCTTAGTCCAACTCATCCTCATCTAGGCTCATATTTGGCAGTCCTCGCCATCGTAAGGTTTTCGAGCCTCAGTCACGGTCAGCAGCTATATTCGTGTTACGGCCTTGCCCAGTTCTCAAACATGAGAAAAGAATCAATTTTATGGGCTATAACACTAATTTGGAGCTAAGTGTCATTTTAACATGCATAATATAAGAAGCAGTCGTGCCAAGAACTACCACAAAATTACAATTTTCATGATTGTTGAGAAAGATACAAGTGATTGCGCCATAAGCATAACATTAAGGGTGCGTTTGGTACGCGGGTTAAGGCGGGTTAAACTGGTAGAGGGTGACCCGTTTTTGAGTTTTGGTGTTTGGATAGAGTGTTAAACTGGGGGTGGGTTAGAAGTGGGTTTGTTGTGATATGATTGTATTTGAGTTTGAAAAAGTGAGTAGTTATTGTGATGTGATTGTATTGAAGTTTGAAAAAGTGAGTAGAAGTGGAGTAGTTTATAATTTTTATATGATATGATGGTATAATATATTATTTTTTGATAGGGTTGATGATGTAAAATTGATTTATTTAATTTTTTAAAAAAGGAATAAAGTGGGGCCCACATGAGAGAGAGGGAGGGCAACCGAACGCTACCTAAGAATACAAATGGAGAAGGTACCCAAACAATCACCCGTTCATTATTATGGAACTCATTAAAAAAAAAGGATTTTACACCCATAACCCTGAGTGATTCCGTAATAACAATCATAACCCTACATAATCATGAATTACATGAGAAACCTCGAGTAATGCTTAACTCTTACATGACATAATCCCGTGTTATATTCAGTTTGGAATACCCGTTAGATTTGACAGTTTCTGTTGAAAAAGACAAAACTGTCCCCAAAGCCCATTCTTATTTGCAATAACATGCCATCGTTCCCCCTGCTCCCCCCATGCCGAGTTGCTCTTCCCCCCGCCGACGAGGGAGCTTCTGCTCCGCCATCTCGAACCCCCTTCCCATCGACGCTGATTGCCCGCAACCCCCTGCCCGCCATCGTTCCCCCGCCCCCCGCCGCCGAGGGAGCTTCTGCTCCGCCAGCTCGAACCCTCCTTCCCGTCGACGCCGGTTGCCCGCAACCCCCTGCCCACCATCGTTCCCCCCGCCCCCCTCTGCGAGCTCCTTCTCCGCCATCGTTCCCCCTCCCCCTTGCCCCCACCATGCCGAGCTGCTCTGCCGACACTGCTTTGCTCGAGCCCCCCCTCCCCTCAAAGAAGTCCCCCCCCCGACGTCGAGATGTCCTCGAAGGACCCTCCCCCCGACGTCGAGCTGTCCTCGAAGGACCCTCCCCCCCGCCGCCGACTCCTCAAAGCCCTCCCCCCAGTCCGACGTTCGAGCTGTCCTTGAAGGACCCTCCCCGCCACCAATTCTTCAAAGCCCCACGAGCTCCGCGTCGAACCCACGAGCTCCGTGACTGCACCCACACGCCGATTCCCCTGCTCGAAGCCGCCTGCATCGATGACCCAGCGCCTGCACCCACGAGCTGAGCCAAGCCCCGCCCACGCCGGTCCTTGTTAGAAGCACCTCCCCTGGCGCAACTCTCCCTGCAACTTTCGAAGCTAGGCCGCCTCTCTCGAAGACCCCCCTACTGCAACCCTCCATGCAATTCATTTATTTATTTCCTTTCGTTTTTTTTTCTATTTTGGCTAATCCTAGCTGTTAGATCGGATATTGGTTAGATTAACTCACTCGTATAGTTGAGTTAACGTATTAAATTAACGGAGGGTTATGATTGTTATTTTGGCTAATACTATCCGAGGTTTCTCATGTAATTCATGATTATGCAGGGTTATGATTGTTATTGCGGAATTACTCAGAGTTATAGATGTAAAAATTCCTTAAAAAAATCAAGCAGTTGTTCAACCCCCATCTAACCTACAACATGATTTTAAAAACACTTCGTTTGCAGCCAAAATGTCATTGTATCAACGAATTTCCATTTGTGAAGCATACAATTTCAAGAGAACACAGGTCCAAACTAACAATGAAGTTTCCTGTAAGAGATTACCATATTTCTCTTGTAATCTATTATTAACATTCATACATATGTATACTCGTATACTTCTCTCCGGATCCCCATTGGTCTCACATCATGAGTTCAAATCACTATACAGAAAGCAGCATCTGCTCCAAAAAAACCCACATCTAATGTACAATCCACTGCACAGTTCCACAGAACAATTACAGATGCCGATTGCACAGCAAAATACCTTGTTCACAAAGATCTCCATGTATTCGGCTACCTTGATTCCAACTTGGCATCGGCCCACCCGCTTGGATTGGATGTCGGGCTCAGCAGACCTGAATTCTGGTTGTAGAGTTTCCAATCCCAGTTCGCGGGAGTGCCACTTCCATTCAGAGGTCCTGATCCGTTCTTCTTACCGTTCGGGGCCGCAGGTGGCGTGGGAGTGGGGAGCGTGAACGAGAAGCTGTTGAGCATGTCGACGACGGACGCCATGTTGGGTCGCTTCTCGGGATCTTCTTGGACGCAGAGGAGGCCGACGTGTATGCTTCTCAGTACCTCATGTCCCTTGTAGAGCTCACCAAGGCTCCAGTCCAGGACTTGCAGTGACTTCTCCTCTCTGTAGTACTGCCATACCTGTTGATTTTTATTAAAATTGTATGAGACTGTGGAAATTCACATGAACATGCAATTTGGATGAGAAAGGAGTAGGCCACATATTGGTTTGGTGTGTGTGTGTGTGTTTTTGAAAAATCAAACTTACATAGCTAAGAAGATTTGTCGAGCTCTCAGAGCCAAGCAGATCCCTGTTCTTCTGCCCGGTGATGATCTCCAGTACAAGGACACCGTAACTGAACACATCTGCTTTTGCTGATGGAGTACCATCGATGCATTCCGGTGCTACATATCCGCTGCGAGTCACGCAAGGAGTTTCGTTAGGATTATCAGGATCGGGAAAAATCTTGAGAGAATTTAAACAAACCTTAATGCTGAACTCTTCTTCTTCTGTTCTGGATTACTGCACTCGAACAATCTCGGAAGGCAGAAGTCTGAAATCTTAGGCTCCATCTGCTTATCAAGCAAAATGTTACTGGCTTTCAGATTCCCATGTATGATGTTTAATCCACCTTCGCCATGCAGGTGGAGGAGGCCCTGAGCAACTCCCTGGATGATCTTGAACCGCCGTCCCCAATCGAGCAGCAATCGTCTCCTGTTATCTGTCAGACAGTAAAGAATGTGTATGCAAATTAAGAACATGCCATTTGCACTCGTCACAAGATCAAAACATGGCATAAAAGGTTCCTCTCGGTGGAATTGGCAATGTGTAACCACTCCATACAGTGCCTTGTAAGCCAGGTTTTTTTGTTCTTGTTTTAAAAGTTGTTAATTAGACGCGAGGGGCTTGACATACCCGCCTCGGGATACCGCGGAGGTCTAGACCTGTTCTGTGTGTGCTTGAGACTGGAAGACGACTTGTTGAAGGTGCTGTTTGAAGGGAATTTCCCTGCTGCTGCGTCTGCGCGGCGGCAGGTTCCCCGGTTATAACCAAAAAAAATGAAAAAAGAAGAAGAAAAAATTGTCTGGGCATGGTCTTCTCCAGTTGTAGTGGTTTGATAATTAGGGGAGTACATTATATTTGAATGTTTGCAAGATAAATATGGCAGAAAGAAAAAATGCAACTTACCAAATAGAATCCTGTCAAGGCTTGTGTTTGGCAGATGCTCGTACACCACCAGCTTTTCTCCTCCTTCCTTCTCAATGTAGAATGCCAAAAGCTTCACAATATTTGGATGGTTCAGCTTGGAAAATGTCCTGAATTCCCCCTGCAACACCGCGAGCTCCACCTTCGATTTCGCGGTGAACCGCTTAACCACGAATTCCTGGCCCGGCAGGTCTCCCTGCGGAATTTGTTCCATGTAATGTTTTCGATCAGATTTCGTATATTGGTACATATGATATGATGAACTTGTTATATTTTACTGTTGTCAACTAGATCTTTTCTCGACCTTGTAGACGACACCGAATTCACCCCTGCCAATCCGCTTGTTCTCGGAGAAATTCTCAGTCGCGATCTTGAGTGTCTGCATGTCGAGTTTCTGGATGTCGAGGCCCCTGGATCGCTGGGGACTTTTATGGAATGAGAACTTGGAGGAGCTAAGAGGACGGTTGAATTTCGGCCCATTATTTTCTACAAGCGGGAGATCTCTTGTTTTACCTGAATGTTTTCAGCAAATGGTAAGTTGATCTTTGCAGTTGCAATTACGCGAAATCTTACGAGATCCGAGGAGATACCGAGTAGGATGTGCTTTGATTTCTTCTTCTTTGAAGCTTTGTAGGCAATGAGCAGGAGCAAAGCCAGTATCGCGATTCCGATGACTATCGCCACAATAGCGAAATAGTGGTGCTTCTTTCCTGGACAATACGGTATAGTAAGCTCGGTACGAGGGAATAACACACGTCTTGAGATATCGAGCGGATCCTCTCTAGCACTGCAGAGATCTGCAGTAAACCTCATGGAGGCCCACGCTGTTCGATCAAGATCGAGCGGCTCACAAGAAATCTGAGTTTTTGCGGCCTCTTACCGTGCGAAGTACTCGATCTTGATCGATTAGCTCGGGCCTCTTCGTTGTTTACTGCTGATTTCTGCAGTACTGCAGAGGATCCGTACTCCATGACATAAAGTATATTTATCTCAATTGGAGGACACAATATCCAAACAGAGACGTAGAGTTGAGAGTTTGGTTGCAAAACCTTCATAGCATAAACACAAGTACCCTGGTTGTAAGAGGAGAATGAAATTAAGGTCTCTAATAATCGTAATTACGTATATAATACCGTATTGGTATTTTAAAATAATAAATACTGTAGTGATAGTGTAAACAGTGCGGAGCTTTAGCAACTCAGACGTCTTAAAACATTGCAATAAAATGTCTCTACATAGGCCAATGATGTCCAAACTGTATCTTACATCATCCGACCCTAAATGTTTAGCGGTTAATATTATTTGTTACAAAATTATCTATTATATTTTTAATCGTCAACAAATTATATATCTGGTGCTATTTCTTTACCTATATAATACATCAGCGACTAGTTGTTATCTTTCTCGATTTTTTTGTTATAATAATTACAGTAAAACAATGATTTCACAAACATTTATATAGCAGTTTTTTAAAAATATTTGTGCAATTCATTGCGAATTTAAAATAAAAAACTAGTTTTGTAACAAATAACTTTTGTGGTTATATATCTAATATTAGAGGGTATAAATTTATTTTTTGTAAAGAACTGATCTCCATAAAATTGTTATATATATGTCAAATATAATATAATACAATATATATTTAATTTTTAGCCGTATATTATAGCACCCAAAACATAGTATCATATCTAGTAATTACAAGGTTTGGTAGTAACTTATAAGTAGTGGAGGCTACTATTAGACAACTTGAGCTTACATATTTTGGGATGTGATCAAGTGCTACAGTAGGGTCCAATCCTAATAAATTGCATGGGTCGGTAACCCTGATAACGAACTGGGTGTCGGGACGAGACGCTACTTATAGTATCAAAATAAATTCCATCTCATAGCAGTAAGCATTACCCAAGAGGTGGAGCCATCCTTACCATAGAGTTAGGAGGAAAGGGTCACACAACAGGTGAAGCCGTCACTATTGATGGGAATATGCCATAGAACATTTCGCAACGAGGACGTTGCAAATATAAATAGTAGTGATTGTATCACTCAAACATAGTACCACATCTAATATTGCGAACTATGGTAAATCTTATAAGTAATGGAGGCTAGTAGTAGACAACTTGGGACTTAAACATTTTGTGATGTGATCATTGACTTCATTTGAGTCGAAGTCCAACAAGTTGTATGAGTCAGTAATCCCCGATAACGAAGTAAGTCTAGAGACCGGTACATTACTTATATTGTATTATTGAACGCAGTTAGATTCATGAACAATATGAACATTGCCTATTATTGTGCAAACCGTGGATGGAGTTTTGTAAATATAGTTAGATCGTATTTATTGAAAAGTTTTTTTATTAAATATATTAGAAAAAGAAAGGGAAGAATCCGTCTGCTAAAGAATGAAACTATGTGGTATAGAAAATGAAAGCCAATTAATCTTCACATTGAAAAATAAATAAAGACTTTCGGTGTCCAATATAGTTGGTCAAAATTTTAATATTTAAATCTGACCGTCGGCTTCCAATCTTAGGATCTGAACCATTAAAATACAGTGAATATAAAGTGCAAATTATACATAAATAGCGATTTTTATAGCATAGTTATCAATTTTGATATTAACATTATTATTTTCTACTATAATGGAAACATCTCTGACGGTGAAGACCCAACGTGTCATTAATATTAATATATAACCAGAACATGGATGCGTTCGTCTTCGATCAAGGTCATTGATAGTTATATTATAGTTAGGGATAACGGCATGTTGTCCCGTTTCTCTTCTCGAAAATCCTAGAACACCAATCTAAATTGAATTTATTATTGTGTACCAACAATCTTTCTATGATAAAACTGTAATTAATCTTAATTTTAAAGACGACGGCTATAAACGATTAACAGCAAAGTCAAATCCGGCGTCTCCTTCAACGAAATGTGGCGTCGGCCAAACCACATATATCAAAATTTTAATAATTAAACGGGAAATATCGGGAGACAAGACACCCACATGATAATCACGTCAATATTAAAAAAGGCTCCCTGATCTTCGTCCTAATTTCAAAGGTCTCCATAAATATTTGAAACTATCTAAATCATCAATCTAATCTTTATTTCTTTCAATAATTCAAAAGCTTTATCATACTTCTCTTATTACGGTCGTATAAAAGGGTGCTTTTCTTAATGTAATTCCAAAATCATCGATCCAACTGGTAAGCAGATTGATATTACAATACGATAAAAGATAATCTCGCAGAACAATGAAATCATAGCGACGATCACACAATATATAGGTGCATCTATTAAATCCATATGTCCGCATCTTTTATAAATAGATGTACTTGAATTTTGAAACATTAGATCCCATTAAATACCTCGACCATATCCACAAAGTTCTAATCACTGTCCATACATCCGATACTGAATAAATGTAGGAGTTTGTGTTATAACAGTGAAAAATTAATATTAAAATTTTGAGTATAAGCAGTTTAGGTACTTTTCAGATCAATTATATCTGTGTTCAATAAGTTGTTAGGCTTAGTTATCCTCGTCACGTAAATAACAACAATTAAAGGACATTTGAAGCAAAAGCACCGATAAATAAGAGGGTAAATTGACAACGAAGAACATGCACGCAACTCAGAAGTCATACCTCCAGTATTCAACGTGAAGGGTCCCGGCTGCTCCGTTGACACATTCCCGGCCGTCGACGGCGGCGGCGCCTCCTCGACGGGCGGTGCTACAACGCTCTCGTTGTAGAACTGGTACATCGCATATCTAAGGTAGCAACTCCCTCCCTGATAGGTTATCTCCACATTACTCTCGCAGCAAGAAATCTGCCGTATGGGTACCTCCAAGCACTGAGCGCACTGCTCCCCATTCACGTCCCTTGTGCACTGTACCATACCATATAGCCTGTCGCTCGCTCCAAGCTCCGTCGAACCGGTTGCGTACATCCCCGTGCTGTTTCCGAAGGCCGCACGCCTCTGGAGGTCCCTCGCTAGCTTCTCGAAGCGGGAACGGAAGGGGAGGGGGTCGTCGAACCGCCGGAGATCGTAGAAGTATGGCTGGTCGGGATTAGGTGTGAGGGTGGAGAAGAATTGACCGTCGGAGTAGCGGAGACGGCATCTGTCGTACCATACGGCGCCCGAGAGGCTGCCGGGACACTGGCTGATTACGTCGATGGCAGCGTCCCTGAGGCAATCGGAGCAGATGGATGAATTGAGGTCACCGCGGCAGAGGGCGAGGCCGTAGATGATGTCCGGTGGCATGGTGCCGGCGGTGAGGTTCGTGAAGCCGGTCAGGGAGGCGGTGCGGACGAGGGAGGTGAGGAGGTTGAGGAGGGTGCGGCTGTAGTTGCCATTAGGAGGGTAAGTTGATCTCGGGGAGCAGGTGAAGAAGGTCGTGGATGAGGTGGCAATGGGGGTGCGGACGAGGAGGAGGAAGAAGAGGAGCGAGAGGGAGGTGATGGTGGCGCAGGACATGGTGGTGGTGGCCGGAGATCAAGCGAAGCAGAGGTCTTTTATTGGGAGAGATCGTGCTGTTTTTTTTAAATATATAAATTGGGTGGGGGAGGGGTTGAATGAGTAAGATCTTGGAAAAGCTGTAGGCCTTGCGATGTTTGATTAGGTCCTTGCTTCGAACATATTATATATAATAATATGATATTATTCCTGATAAGGGGATTAAAGTATTTGGTCAGAAATGGTTGCGAGAATTAAAGTGGTGTGATAGGATCCTGCGTTTTCCCCCTTCACAGCACATGCTATTGTCAGCCATCAAGTCCCTGCCTCCGGCATCTTTTCAACTATGTGCTGCCTTTGAGCCCATGTTCCGTGAGATGAGCTCAGGTTTGGATCGGGCTCGCCGATTTAATTTCTTTCTAAGATGGCTGCATAGATAGAGAACCAGTTGCACTTTTAGGTGTCTATAGAAGTGGATAAACGATGAAGGTGAAGGATCATCATGAGGTTGTGTACAAGAAAGAAAGGTTCTAAAATTAATTGTTCACAACTTAAAGAGTGTAGATTGTGCGAGACATGTGATGCAAGAGGTGTAGATTGTGTAAGACGTGAGACATGTGAGGAATAAGGAGAGAAGTGATGGTTGCCATCTAATGAGAAAAGTGATGGCGTGATGAAGATGTGGAGAAAATATTAAGGGCCGATCGGTTCGAGAATAAGTAGGAACAAGGATCGGGAATAAGGAGAATAAGGGTTTATATTCTATTCGACTGGAAAGATAGGAATAATGAGAATAATGTGAAATAAGGGCAGGTAAGGTGGAAAAAAGATAGGAATAAGAGTGAAATAAGATGAAATAATGAGACGTGAATGGGAATAACCGTACTCTTGGAAACCGCTTCGGGCGGAGAATTAACCCCTTGTTCCAGTGCTTATTCTCCAAACGAACATGGCCTAAGCGAAAGTCCGTTGTAAGAGGAGTCTACATGTATGCATGTAGTGAATATATGTAGGAGACTGAGTATTTGATTATTTTCATATAGATTTACGGGTTTTTACAAAATTTTTCTCTTGAGACCTTAAGTGAGATGGGCGTGTGGGAACAAGGGTTCACGTCGATGTCATCAAAGGAATGACCCACTTATTTAATCGATCAATATTATGGTTTAAATTCGGCCAGCTACAAACTAAGCTCGATTTTGGTTAGACTCATGGGTTGATCTCGCGAGATGGGTCGAAGCAGCTGATGAACGCAAAATCCACCTCTTTAATAAAGGGAAATTGTAGTATAGGAGGAGAAAATTGATCGATCAAAAACCACAATCTTTGAATGTTGTTGAATATTTTTACTTAGCAAGTTTACCAAGGTCAAACACAGGGAATGATGATTTTTAGTTACGTGATCTTAAATTAATTTAAATAATTAATTAATTGCTGATTAATTTAAGTGTCGAAGAATGCAATGAAATGAGATGCAAGAAAATAAATAGAGAAAATAATTTAGCACAAGATCTGAGATTTTATGATTTTTAATCAAAAACAAAATAATCAATGTCCTCAATATGAAATCACAGATCAAAAGGATAATTTTGAGAAATATTTAGCAATGAATCCAGGCTATAGGCTATAAAGTTAGTCAATCAAGTCACTCCTGTGAAATCAATCATTAAAAGTCCTTGTGATTTAAACCTCAACTCTGGATGAGCGATTGCGCATATTAAATTATTCAAAAAAAATGATCCCTTGTCCCTAAAAGAATATTAATCATCTAAAATAATTTCAATTGAATCCTTGTAGAGAAATCAACAACTTCTCAATAAAAGAATGCAGATAAGTCAATTTTCAGCCTACATAAGGATCAAAGAGCTCTTCAAGTAATAATCATCAATAAAAAGCCTCAGATCAGTCCACAAGATATGTAATATGAAAGAGCATGAAGATAGATTCAAATCGATATTATACGCTAAAATCAGAGTTCAAATGAGCAAGATATGATAAATTAAAATGTTAGGGACTAAAATGTAATAAAAACAATTATTTTTCCTTCAAACAGGTTCCTGGGGGCTTATCTGTAAATAATGAAACTCAAAGGTGTCTCGCTATAATTTTCCCAATGTACCACGTGTGGAGCACTCGACTTGGGCTGGTGGGGATCTTTTTGCAAAATCTGGAACGTTAGAGGGCTTCTGTGCAATTTACCCCTACGCACCTGCGTTGCACGCGCGTAGGAGGCTCGGTGGGCTGAAGCTGCGGTTCGGAGCCCCGACCCAGAGGCTCGAACAGGGACCAGCAGTTCAGGAACCTAAGTGGAGGCTCGAGAGTAGCCTTGGTCCATGGCTGAGGTCTGGAACCCAAGGCGTCACGTGGCGATGGAGAGCGGCTCGGTTCAGTCGTCCTCGAGATGTGAAGGGAGGCCTGGGAAGGCAGACACGGTGGCCAATGAGATGTTGGATCAAGGGTTGGCCCTTGATCCAACGACTATTAGAAGTCGAGGGTGCGACGATCGACGATGCTCCTCCAAGGCATGCCGCGCGTCAAGGGCGGTGAGGGCGCGACGATCGGCGGATGCACATGAAGAGTACGGTCCAGCTGCGATGATGTAGAGATGAAGGCGGTAGCGGCGTGCAGTAGGAGAAAGCCACGTGGGGGGCTATTCGGTGATGTTAGGCGGAGTGCCTCCGCGGTGTAGTCGTCAAACTGAGGCGTGGACGGAGGTGGCTGCAGCGAGCAGCGCAGCTGCCAGGTGCTGCTGGTGGTTGTGCCGCAAACAGCTGCACGCGGGGCTACTGCGACGCCCCGAGGAGGGCAAAACTGCTGCGGGTGCCTACAAGGGTTACTGAAACCAAGGAAGGTGGTCGGGGCTTCGTGTGAAGGCAGAGGTTCTGGAGCTAGATTGGTGGAAGGGATGGAGGAGATAAAAGGGAAGGCGATAAGGTTCGAAGGTGGGGATGGGTTAGAACAAGGGAATCAAGGGAGAGGAGAAGGAGACGACTTCAGGTGATTTGGGAGTGAAGGTGGACAGATGATCAGAGAAGAAGGTGTAGTGGGGTGTTGCCTAGGGAGTAGGTTAGAAGGCCGGCGAGCGAGGCCTCGAAGCTTTTTGCAAAGCCTGGAAGCTTTGCAACGAAGGCGGGCCTTCGGATCACCCGCAAGGAGAGGAGTCCACCTGCTGTCATCGGCTAATCTAAAGAAATGGCAGATGGGTTTGAGGGTTGCAGAGTGACAAAGCTTTATAGGAGGAAGGGTAACGGCTGAGGCAGAGGCATCAGAGGGGAGTCACGCGAAGGTGGAGGAGGCGCAACGACCGAGCGGAGGTGTGTGGTGCGGGGCATTACGGGGGGGGGGGGGGGGGGGAGAGGGGGAGGGGGGGTGCAGGCAACGGCTGGAAGAAGATGACAGGGGTCACGTGCTAGGCACGTGACCTGAGGGAGGAGAGAGGAGATGAGAAGGTAGGGGTGCCACGTGGCACACTTTGAAGCTGCCATGTGTCACCCAAAAAAAAAATAAAAAAATTAAAAGGAGAAGAAATTTGGAAAAGAAATAGCAGAAGACCTCAGATCAAAATTTTTTTTACGAAAGTTGTTCATCTCGACGAGATCTACAACTTTCATGAAGGACTCAGGAGCAAAAGAGGTCGTCCTATGCAGAGTGGTATTTTTGGTGTTTCTCAATGTGTATAGAAAATCGATTTTTTGGGGTTTTGTAATTTTTTGGTATTTTTAAGAGGATAAAATTTCTAGAAAAAAATACGATAAAATACAAGGAAATTAATTATGCACTGATTTAATTTTTTTGAATTTTTAATAAATAATATAATAGGAAAATAAAATAGAAGTGTGAAATATAGGATTTTTGTACAGACTCCCAACAGACACTTGGACACGGTTAGTTTCTTTGATTTAAGTGTTAATCTATATTTGAATTTTTGTGTTTCTTATTAAAACTTTCATCAAAAAACACGAATGAAGAAAAAATAAAATTAAAAGGGTTAATTATATATATAAAAATTTAGGTCAAAATTAGCAAAAAATTAAAATGCGCAAAAGAGGCCCAAAACCCAATTTTTACATATGAGCTCTGAATTTTACGAAATTGATCTTGTTTTGAAGGTATTTGAAAATGGAGTACTTTAAAAGTGAGGAGACCAAAATCAGATACTGTATAAGGGAGATATGCACGTTTTAGTCTATCAGATGTGAAATTAGATTTTGGGATTATTTGACACTTATTTGAGTTAGTAATTTTTTGTATTTTTTATCTATTCTTGTTAGTAATATCTACACAATGAAGGTGATTTGGGGTCAATCGGAGTTAGGATGAATTAATTAAAAACTGCGGAAGTTAGCTGCTTTTTGGGCCAGTTTACACTTAGGATTTAAAATGCAATTATGCATGATGAAATGCAAATATTATTTACACATGTATGAATGCTAATGATGCTCTATTAATTATTAAATGCTAATGATTTGTGGGGATCAGAGCATAATAAATCAATTTTAGCATGATAAATACGAGATTCATCATACCCCTATACTTAAACCATGCTCGTCTCCGAGCATCAATGAATGAATGACTTAGTTGGATAAATCCTGATTGCGCGTGTGACTTTTCAAGGCTCAATTAATTGAAGATCCTTAATTTGAGTGATCCTAAAATTCTGGGCTCAGCCATGCTTTAATCAAAAGGAATCCAACTTCTCTATTTATCAGACTTTTTTTTGTACATAATATATAAGGATATGACTTTTAGTGTACTGCAATCATGAGAGTCGCGTCGAGACATCACTCGAAGTTCCAGTCCAGGAGACTCTCCTCTAGACCTAATCCTCAACAGTAGAGAATAAGTCTATTCTTGCTTCATTCAACCGTCTCATTAGTTTGTCAGACTTGAAAGTGTATATGGACGTCCAGATAATGGAGGGCATAGGATTGTGTCTATTTTTCTCTCCATTACATTGGAACAAGAGGCCTCTCGAGTGCCTTTTTACTTAATACAAGTAGATTTTTAGTTTGTTAATCAATGTGTCCATCAAGAGAATTTGGAGTCGTCTGCACTTGTTTTTCTAGGAGTACACTGGGGTGTCTCTTTTGAGTATCTGAGATACCTTCGACACCCAGACTTGTATCACTTACAATGCAGAGCCCTTTTATGGTGTCAACCCGACTCCTTGGTCCTAGCGCTTGGTCCAAGTGGACACTTTGAAAATATTTGGGAGCACTGATTGGCCTTGATTTTACCCTTTTAATGGTGTTGAATTAACGATTTCATTGCAGTCAGATAAATATGAATCAATCAAAAATTAACCGCACGAATCGAATAATCAAGGAATGAATGTACACACAGTTTGATTTTTTTAAACCTAGGCAAGCCCCGGTGTCGACTCAAGGAGGCAAAGGAACAACTTCAGATCAAGTTAAAAGAATTAGATCACGATTTTTCAAGTGTATTTTTTTAAATTTTTTTATGCGATAAAAATGCAAATGCATGACCTTGGACAAACTAGGTTATTAAGAAAACATGCAACTTAGCCGAATTAATTTTAATACTAAATTAATCCAAATTCAGCCAAATTTTATTTTTTTATAAACCTAATCCAACGACGAATGCAAAATGTATTTTTTTAGAATTTTTGGGCTTAAGATGCAACAATGAAAAATGCAAACTTTTTTTGGGTTTTCATAAAATGTTTCATGAAAGAAAAGCAAAAATTATTAAAAATTTACTGGAAGTGAATTATAATGAAATAAAGCTATACTATTTTTTTGGATTTTTAATAATTAATAAAATAAAAAGATAAAATAAAAGGGCAAAAATGTCAATATGTACAATATACTTTAGGGGCCCAAAACCCAAGTTTCACATACGATCTCCGATTTTAATGAAATTGGTCTTTTATTTTGAAGGTCTTTGAATGTATATTACTTTAAAAATGAGTAGACCTAAATCAGACACTATATGAGAGAGATATGTGCATTTTAAGGCTCCTAGTTTCAAACTTGGATTGGGGTTTCATTGGTCAATTCTACAAGTTAGTATTTTTTTTGATATTTTTTTATTTAGTGCTAGTAATATATACACTATAGAGTTGATTTTATTGGATTTGGAGTTAGTATAAAATATATACAACTAGGTGAAATATGGTGAATAATATATTTATAAGTGAATCGGGCTTCTTATTTAATGCAAATATGAATGCTAAAATATAGATATTATTTATGCATGCATGAATGCTGATTATGCAATATAAGTGGAAATATGCAGCTAACTACTTAGGAACAAAGCTATATTTTCAACTTTTAGAGTGATGAATCACAGATTCATTAAGCTCTCGCCATTGATGGAAGCTCTTTTTCTAATTTGACATTGGATGATAGAGTTTTTCTTTGACATTTCTTTTTCTTTTCTTTTGTTGGCTAGCTCCACTACTTTTACCAAAAGTTGGCGTACACTGATCAACAATTATCATTAATTTCATCACACCCTGACACATAAGTAGATATCAAAAGATAGCACGTGGACTTGTTCACATACTGGCTAAAGTTTTGCTGACACTCAGGTTTCTTGAAGTCTTCATTAACTTTATCCCATCCTTGAATATCATTAGATCGGGTCCAGACTTAAATCTCCAGTCCTAGTTCCTCAAGTGATACCTCAACTCATCTCATCAATCATGCAATTGTGAAAGTGACATGTTGATCATAGTCTTTTGAAGGTAGAGATGAAGAGTGCATATAGCACTCAAATCTTTCAAACTAGGGAAGTGTGGATTATTAAGTTTAAAAACCCTAATGACTAAGGCATGTTAGCTCAAACTCTCAAGATCACATAAATCAAGTGTCCTAAAAAATCCTCAAGCCTTGAGTGATAGTGAATGTATCAGGAATATATCAACCAAGGAATGCATGAAATGCTTGATGAAATGCAAGACCATGAGTGAATTTTTTTATGCAAAAAGTTTTTTGTTGTCGTTTTTTTGAAAAACAAGTATTATATACATAATTTACACTACTAGTACCCATCTCCGATGTTAGATGAAAATGATTAAAGTACGAGCTATGGATAAAGTAGGTAGAACATATACAAACACCCCCCTATACTTAGTGTGTGCTATGTCCTCATGGCACAAAGTGAAATGTAGACATAGCTCATACTAAGTATAGATGGGCCAAAAAGAAAAAGAGGAGAAGTGATGTATAAACAATGGTACTGATCCCCCCATACTTAGGCTCAGATCATCCTAAGTATGATCAGATAAATACATATGAGGAACCGGGTAGATTTGCGGATGTACAAGATCAACGAGGTTTGCGACGGACCTTATTGCGAGAGTGTGGAGGGAGATAGTATGGAGATGTGGAGGGTGATGAAGAGGGGGAAGGTGAAGATGACCAACCATTGTCAGAGTCGTCCTCAGGAGAACATTAGTCGTATGTAGAGGATCTCCAACTATTGTTGATCAGAGGTAAGTGCCCCTGGATCAGAGCTGTACCTATTGCACTTACTTGATGAACCACTTCGGGACCAGACGAGGACTCTTCAGAAATCACCTGGTATCTAGGTCAAAGGTGACTTTCTTGTTCGGTTTATTTCCTTGAGAAGTATTGGGAGGAAGTTCGA
This sequence comes from Ottelia alismoides, assembly GCA_037367405.1. Lineage (NCBI taxonomy): Eukaryota > Viridiplantae > Streptophyta > Magnoliopsida > Alismatales > Hydrocharitaceae > Ottelia > Ottelia alismoides. Next base: position 185,637 of record JAZKJV010003390.1, on the reverse strand, counting down.
CAGTCTTCATCTCCCTTTCTTGAGTAACTGGTGTGGCATTCATGAGTTCCTCATTAGATGAATCCCCGTAAAAGTTGACCAATTCTCGCAGGGTCATATGCTGCTACAGTCGAGCGAGATTGTTCCTGGTGGTTTTGTGAGTTATGGCTGGGGATGTTGATGTCACTTTCCGATGATCATTAATTTTGGTGACATCGGATGTTTCTAGAGTCGGTTCCTTGTATGGTTCAAGTATCTCGTGAATTACCGCCGACTCGAAAATTAGACCACTTAGATAATCGTGACATTCCTCAGATATATGGTCCAGTTTTTCATAAGCTTCAAAATCTTGATTTCTCTTAGGAGCAGTAATAGGGTGATGAGAATCCGAGGTTTGTCCAGCAATCAGTCTTTCAGGTGACTCTCCTAGGGTTTGTATCTGTGTGCCATGAGGAGATGTCTGATAATGTGAACTATTTATCTCCTGATCACAACTGTCAGTTTCAAGTTGGTTTTCCTCAGAGCAGATCATATCATTGAGGGTTTGTTCATTGTGGTCCGAGTTTGGAAACTTGATTTTCCAAGTCTTACAATCAACGATCGCCTTAAAGGAGGCTAAGAACAGCTTTTCTAAAATGATAGGAGACTCGATAAACCTTCCGTGGTGCTCAATATCAAGGACAATAAAGTCCACTTTATGTTCTTTACCTTGGAAATTTACGACGATAAAAATGATCCCCCACAGTCTTTTTGTAGATCGATCGGGTAATTGAACGATCACCCTAGTCTTTTTGAGTTGTCCAAGTTTGAGTTGATTAAAGACGGACTTCGGGAGGATGTTTAAAGTAGAGTCATTGTCTAACCAAAAATGAGTGAATAAGGTATCCTCAATTTCACATGTGATCCGAGTCAACCTCTTGACTTTCTGACTTTTGATTTTATGATTAATCACCAAAGAGCTGGCCATAGATACGATACGATATTCAATCCTTGATCTTTTCTTGCCCGTCTTTTTGGGGTTTAGTCGACTTTTCACAAATCTCTTAAGATCGGGCACATATTCTATGGCTTTGATCAATAGAAGCTCTAAGATCAAACTCTTGCAAAATGCTTCCATTTTAGAATTGTCCAATTTTTTTTGCATTTTGAATTTTTTCAATTTTTTTATTATTTTTTGTTATATGGTCAATAGGGAGGTCAGAGGTCAGCGGTGGCTATGTCTGATTGTGAGTCACATGATGATTCAATGGTTTGCATGGTGGTGGCCTCACTTCTTCTGAATTTTGCATAGACTGGATGAGATCGTATATTTTCTCAGTTAAAACGTCTGCTCTATGATTGATCCGAGCAATCTCATCCTCAAACATCTCATGACTTGTGATTGAATAATCATTCTCCATATGTCGTGATTCTAGCATGTAACCTCGAGTAGAGTATTGATTGTTCATAATCATTATGGTCTAGTCATGAGTTATATTTCCTTGACTCTATTTTTCTCGTGGATTGTCGAAGGAAAATTGATTTTACTCAAGAGGATAGTTATCATGAGTAGGGGATGGTTCAAGAGGCTGTGAGATCATAGTAACCGGAAATCGCGTTTTACTGTCAATATCGGTTACTCTATTATTCATCCTCAATTCGTCTCGCTCTCTCATGTCCATAAAATTGTCAGAATGTGAGAGAGGTCTATTGCATGAATAAGTATGGTCATAGGGTGGGATGTAAGGAAAGAAAGAGAATAATGGCTGAGGGGAACCTGATTTGAAGAGCAGGTTCCCCTAAGAAGTGTGAGAAGAAGGATATTGGGACATGGTCGTGGAGATCGGGAAAGAAGACCATTGTGCTGACATCTTCTCAAGAGATGGATGGAATGATATGTGAACCATGATTTGCTTGCAATTGCAAGGTCTTTGACGCACACAAATCAAACACAAAACAAACACGTAGATTCACCCACTCAACACTGGTGAATGCACATTAGGGTTCAACCGCTTATCTTTTCAATTTTAATTTAATGACAAAATAATCTTGAAAATTAAGCAGAGCTGTTAGGTGTCGAAATATTTCACAAAGACTGTCCCAAGTTCATATAACTAGTTTCACCTACTTTCAGCCAGTATAGGTGTAAGTACGGACCGTTTTAACGGCTACCCGTGCTACTTGAGGACAGAGCCTTCCGCAGTGTCCTTTAAACCACCTACTCTGCTAAGGGAAGTTGGATCATAAAACGGCTACCTGAGACCCTCACTGAAAAGTAGCTAATTATTTTTAAAATCAGTAATCTGAGTGAAATTTCTCAGTTTTGGCTCTGTCCTAAGTGTGCGTTCTGGTCATCACAAACAATGAGTGGGTTCCTCTCCACCAAACACAGGTTAATTTTTTGTCAATTTTATTTACAGTCGCCCTGATTAGCAGTCCCGATTTTAGATTATGGTTATCACTGAAGTTTATGTGAGCACATAAATTCACGTCTAACGAGCAGTCCCAATTTCTTTAATTCCTAAGTTGTAAAACTGAGGAGGGAGAATCGAAAAAGCCAATGAAAGCATAAATCAATGATGCATGATTAAGAAGAAGACTTACAATGAATCCTCGCGTTCTTCATGCGGGATGTAATACAAGGAATTTTAAAATTTATACCAAATGATATGCATAAATGAAAGATGCCCTAAGCAAATAGTTCTATTAGCGGGAAGAATTGATTTCAAAATTTGGATAAGTTGAATAATCTGCCAGTGCATCTAGTTAGTTAATAATGTGTGTTCTAAAATTTACGAGCACATGCAAAAATAATTCTAATCTAGCATATGTGCTCCTAAATTCTACACCACACCACAGAGAGTCCAGTCCTGAATATTACAAATTAACAGGGTTCAAAAAGAGGGACCCTGAGAATAGTGCGGGAATTAAATCTAGACTAACTCTATCTCACAAAAAAAAATTCAGTCTTCTTTGCAGATCCTTGAATAATATCCAAAAACCACACAGAGATATATGCAAAGAGAGATGATGCGGTTAGTATATGTAGCGAGAAAAAAATATAAAATGAAATGCATAAAATAAAAAATGACACAAAAATGATTTTCACAAAAATTAGTTACAAAAAAATTAAAACCCTAAAAATTCACCGTTCCCTGACAACTGCGCAATTTATGAGCCGAACTTTGATAGGTCGAGATGGATTAAATTAAATAATATCGTTGTTCTCAACCAATTGATTCAGTCAACGAGAAAAAAATATTTAACCACTTAAGAAAAGTATCAAGCAATGGAATATAAGTGGTTTCGTTATTCTATTTACCTGGTATAGCGACGAGGGTCGAACACAAGGAGCACGATTTAAAAACTACGTAGTCAAATTTCCAAGATAATTTTTAGTGGTTTTTGCTTTTTCATTTTTTGGTGTTTTATAAATGATCTATGCACAAAAATTGGACAGAAATTCAAAGATAGTAAAACACACCTACATATTTTTTTGTAATTTTTAGGCAAATTTTTGAATTTTATGAATTTTTAATTTTGAGAAGACAAACAAACGCTGTTTTTGAATTTTTAAAAATATTAAATAGCAACAAAATGTGATGAAAATTTTATACAATGTTAAAGGGCATAACAGAAGCATATACAATTTTTTCGAAAATTTTTAAAGCAATAAAATTATCTATTCCATTAAAAAGAGCATGCAAATTAAAGGTCTGATATACAGGGACCAGAATGTAAATATTAAAAGTTCTTGCACCAAAATATAACAATAAATAAGTTGCAAGAAGAAATTTGAAATTTACCCAATGCAGGAACTGATTTCTAGGTTCTGAAAGTTCCAAGGACTTCTGTGTAATTTTCCCAAATTTCTTTTTTTTATTTCAAAAGCCTAGGGTTCCTTATCTTCCATTTCTCTTCAACAAAATGAGGGGGTTTGGCCGCCGCCCACCTCTTCTTCTCCCACGCGTGGGGATGCGATGGTTGGAGCAGAGGGAGAGGCCGCACGGCGATGGCGCGCTACTTTACACGACGGCTGAAGCTTTTGTAACGTGGCAGGGAGAGCAATGATCAAAGGGGACCGCCTGTGTGGAGGAGATGCAACGATCTTTAGGAGGGCGGCACAACGTTTGAACAGAGACGGCGGAGGGGATCTGCGGTGATGGAGTCGTGCGGGGGTTGCCGAGGATGCCCAGACCATTTATGCAGCCGGGATCTGCGGCGATGGAGTCGGTGAAGCTGCTATCACCGATTTAATTAATTATTTAAATTAATTTAAGATCAGGCAACTAAAAATCACTGTTCCCTGTGTTCAACCTTGGTAAAATTGCCAAGTAAAAATATTACACAACATTCAAAGATTGTGGTTTTTAATCGATCGATTTTTGCCTCATATACTACAATTTCCCTTTATTAAAGAGGTGGATTTCACATTCATCAAATGGCGCCGTTGCTGGGGAGTAGGGGAGAAGGAGCTTCTCCTGGTTTTTGTTTCAGACGACCGATGAGTGAGGCCTCGAAGCTTTTTGCAAAGCCTGAGAGCTCTGTAACGAAGGCGGGCCTTCGGATCACGTCGCGAGGAGAGTAGTCCAGCTGCTGTCACCAGCTGATATAAAGAAATGGAAGATGGGTTTTAGGGTTGCGGAGTGACGAAGCTTTGTAGGAGGAAGGGTAACGGTTGCGGCGGAGGAGGGATGTTACGCAAAGGTGGAGGAGGCGCAATGGCCAAGCAGAGGTGTGTGCCACGGGGCGTTACGCACGGGGGGGGGGGGGGGGGGGGTGGTGCAGGCAACGACTGGAAGAAGATGACAGGGGCCACTTGCTAGGAACGTGACCCAAGGGAGGAGAGAGAATTGAAGTAGGTGGGGGTGCCACGTGGCACGCCCAGAAGCTGCCTCGTGTCACCCCAAAAAAATTCAAAAATTAAAAGAAGAAGAAATTTAGAAAAGAAATAGCAAGAGACATTGGATCAAAAAAATTTCCTTTACGAAAGTGTTCATCTCGATGAGATATATAACTTTCATGAAGTACTCAGGAGCAAAAGAGGTCATCTGTGCGAAGTGGTATTTTTGGTGGTTCTCCATGTGTATTGAAAACCGTTTTTTGGGGTTTTGTAATTTTTTGGTGGTTTTAAAGAGGATAAAAATTCTAGAAAAAATGATAAAATACAAGGAAATTAATTACACACTAATTTATTTTTTTGGATTTTTAATAAATAAGAGAATAGGAAAATAAAATAGAAGTGTGAAATACGTGATTTTTGTACAAACTCCCAACGGACACATGGACACGGTTAGTTTCTTTGATTTTAGTTTTAATCTAGATTTGGATTTTTATGTTGCTTATTAAAACTTTCATCAAAGAACACAAATGAAGAGGAAATAAAATTAAAATAATTAATTATGTACATAAAAACTTAGGTCAAAATTAGCAAAAAGTTAAAATACATAAAGAGGCCCAAAACCTAATGTTTACATATGAGCTCCGAATTTTACGAAATTAGTCTTATTTTGAAGGTATTTGAAAGTAGAGTACTTTAAAAGTGAGTAGACCAAAATCTGACACTGTATGAGGGAGATATGCGCGTTTTAGTCTGTCAGATGTGAAATTAGATTTTGGGATTATTTGACACTTATTTGAGTTAGTAATTTTTTGTATTTTTATTTATTCATATTAGTAATATCTACACAATGGAGGTGATTGGGGTCAATCGGAGTTAGGATGAATTAATTTAAACTGTGGAAGTTAACTGCTTTTTGGGCCAATTTACACTTAGGATTTATAATGCAATTATGCGTGATGAAATGCAAATATTATTTACACATGTATGAATGCTAATGATGCTCTATTATTTATTAAATGCAAATGATTTGTGGGGAACATAGCCTAATAAATCAATTTTAGCATGATGAATACGAGATTCATCACCAACTCAAGCTAATACTCATCCATTAGCCGAGAGTGGTGGTGCACTTTCATATACTTATCTTGATGATAATACATGTATACTATGATGAATATATTCTAGTTGATCATGAGATGCGGTCGCTTTCTCTCCCCATATGTTTTAGCATTATGTGAAAGGGTTTTCACAAGATATATCACATTTTTGACGGTTGCTTATGTGCATGGTACTTGATGTGAGATGGAACAATCTACATGCCGACTTTCAATAGAATTTTGATGCTCTCGTATCACACTCCACATGGAATCAAAGATATCAGAGTTTACTTGATGGACTAAAGTAGCAACAAAATGATCCAGTTGAATAGGCGATGCTCAATTTCTGCTTTGAAACAATTAGATCCAATTGTAGTATACAAGTGGAACTAGTTAATTAAAAATCACATGGAATTTTTGAGTTAAGTACTGATATTTTTATTTCACTTGGGCCACTACTGGAATTGTTAATATTTTTGCATTGTGTCGTCATCGACAATCAACAATAGCGGTTGGAATTTTTTTCAGCCGCTCCTCAGCTGACTACCTCAACATATACCATATATATTTATTTAATGGCATCATTATTTACGATGATTAGTTAACCATCGAAAATAACAATGTCGACGTAAAAACACTATTTCAATGGTTCGAACGACTACTAATAATGATTTCACATATTTCCAGTGCCACACAATTCAATTCCCGCTCTCTCGTCCTAATTCCCTCACCATAGAGCCCTAACCTTCTCCAGAATGCCATCCTCCTCTATGCTTGATGACCACTAAATCGACTCGGGTTAAGTATTAAAATAAGGTGTTGGTGTGACCCAAATCAATCGAGCGAATCAATGGGAATTAAACCACTATCAAAATCAACAATGAATGTAAGCGATTTTGCTAATTTCATTTACCTGGTATAGCGACCAGAGTCGAACTCAAGGAGCACAATTAAGAACTAAGTAGTGAGATTTGGGGAAACATCTTTTTAATGGTTTTTAGTTTTACAATTTTTTATTTTCTTTTTTTATGAAAGAGAAATATGCACATTTGATAAAAAGACACACAACATTTTTTTATAATTTTCTAATAGATCAAAAATACTCAGGAAATTGCAAAAAAAATATTTTTGTTTTTTTATATATTTTATATTGTTTTTGGTAATTTTTATATTGTTTTAAATGTTTTTGTGATTATTTAAAAATCATACAGTGAAAAATAGCAAGTAGTGCCTAACCAGGAGTAATTTGCAAGTTAAAAATAATTAAAATGCTCAAAACTATGGAAGTGATTTTTTAAGAAACAATTATGCCAATATCTACGAACAAAGACTGAGATCACTATTTTTGGATTTTTCTACAATTTTATATAATTTTTATTTGTTTTTGAATATTTTGCAATTTTTTTGGTTTTTATAAGGTATTTTTCAACAAAATTATTATTGAAGCTAAAGGATAATAAAAGACACCTACCCTAATTTTTATGGATTTTTTTCAAGATACTTTTGATTTTTTATGATTTTTCTAAGACAAATAGGACACTTTTTAAGTTTTTTGAATTTTAACCTTGGCCGGATCAACCTCCATGCCCCTAATGTGACCAAGGACTGTCCCTTGAGTCATCATGAAATGACTCTTCTCCCAAGATAAAACAAGGTTGGCCTTTATGCGACGCTGAAGTACTCTATCTATGCAAGCAAGACAAGCATTAAACCTATCGCCGTAGACCGAAAAGTCATCCATGAAGACCTATAAACATTCATCCATCATGTTAGAGAAGATGGAAATCTTGCACCTTTGGAATGTAGCTGGGACATTACATAAACCAAAGGGCGTCCGTTTAAAAGCATACATTCCGAATGGACATGTAAATGTCGTTTTCTCCTGGTCTTTGGGCGTTGTGGCCACCTGATTGTACCCAGAATACCTATCAAGAAAACAATAGTGACTCTTACCAACTAACCTCTCGATAATATGATCAATAAATGGTAGTGGAGAATGATCCTTCTTGGTGGCCTGATTCAATCACCTATAGTCCACACAGACCCTTCAAGAAGTGGATACTCGGGTAGCAATCTCCTCTCCAGACTCGCTCACAACTATGGTGATACCCGTCTTCTTGGGTACCACATGCAATGGACTAACCCATTTGGAGTCGGAGATGGGGTAGATAAAATCGAAGCTCCACCCCTTAGATATTTCCTTCATGACTATATCTCGAAGATTCAGACTCAGCCTCCGTTGGAACTCACACGATGGCTTGGCGTCATATTCAAGATAATTGTGGTGGGAGCACATGACCTGACTTATCCCATGTAGATCATCTATACTCCATCCGATTGCCTTATGGTTTCTCTCAAGAACCTCCATCAAACGAGATTACTAGTCTTCAGTCAAATCGGTTGAAATTAAAGGTTGAAATTTCGGTCAGTTCAATCAAAATATTTTCAATCACACATCAAAACTAATTCGATGATTTCGACAAAATTTGATGTCATGGTTGAGATAATGTCTGGAAACATATCTGGCTCATCCACAAGGAATCAATACTTCATACTCTGTGGCAAGGTCTTTAATTCTGATAAATCTGGCCTCTGAAAAGTCTATGTGAAAGCTACCAAATCTGCATGTGAGAACTCTCGCTAAATCTGACGAAGATGGCCATGTTGGTGCATCTGTCAATTATACTGGCTCACTCTCCATCCTATCTATGGGTTCTGTGATAATCAGACGTGGTAAATAATCATCAAAGTCCTTCTAGTCAAAATCAATGTCTGATCTTGAGGTATCTGAATCTAAATCACATGAAATATAATCTTCTTTGCTACCTTAACCGCAATCATCAACCTCTAAAATGTCCTGTGCCATGAATGTGCTCTTCGAACTCTCATCAGCTGTCATCTGTAGCTCTACAGTCTCTGTGGGTGTGACAAGAGCTCGTGAAACAAGATCTGTCAATACTGCTTCATCATCGATAATTGCAAAATCACACTTCTGGTAGACGTCTAGCTCTGCATCTGTCTTCTGCTCTGAATCAGTGGTCTGCTCTGAGCAAGCTGAGCTCTAGCTTTGATCTCCTCAGCCATCTATATTTGTATACTTTCACCCTCGACGCGAAAGTATACCTTCCCACTATCATGATCGGACACTACCGTGGCTGTGGCCAAGAAAGGTCGTCCTAAATGATGGGGGTATCATAGATCAGAGATCTCCATGTCCAACACAATGAAGTCCACGGGGAATTTCAGGCCCTGAATCATGAAGACAACGTCCTTTAATAACCCCTCCGACCTCTTAACAGATCGATCCGAAAATTGAAGCACTGTCCCGCTCTGTTTAAGAGGGCCAAACTCGAAATGGTCAAGTAATGTAGTCTGGAGGAGGTTAATCGAGAAACCACTATCTAATAGAGTCCGATCGAACCACTGCTCGTGACTATGGCATCTGACATAGGGAGCTCTTGCATCAGGTCTCTTGGCTGGCAATCAGTTCTGGATGGCGAAGCAGGTGGCATGGGTGAGCACATGTATTTTTGCATTATGATCCCCCTTCTTCCTACGGATTGTGGTCTTCTCTATCGAGTTTTTCTAGAATAGAGGGATGTGATCAAGTGCCTCTTGAAGAGTCACCTGGATCTAACATCTGTCTATCACCTGCTCGCTGAACTCTAATCGATGCATCTTTTTGGAATTTTCTATTTAAGGGCCCTTTCCTAAGCGGAGTGCTTGAGGGAAGGGGATGTAAGGACCCTCTTCAGGAAGACGAGGGGTCAAGAACAGGTTCCTGATCATGCAACAGACTAGAATCCATACAAATATCATCAAGCACAAAATATGGACTCATAGGGGATAAAGAAACCTTTCCTTTATTCATTTTTTTAATTTTTGAAGTTGTCCATTTTTTATATTTTTTAGAAATATCCTCAAGTACATGAGGAGTCAACACAACAAAAGGACTCTTGGTGGCATCAGGACCACTGACAACATTTGAACTTGCGGCACCAGTACCGTACTTTGGCCTGGCAAATGGAATATAGTGGCTTCAGTACCACTGTCTGCAATTGCAGTTTTGAGGGTCTCATCATCGTCGTCGTCTGGATCAACATTCGTGGTGGCTTTGGCATCACCGTCATCATCATCATCTTGGTGAGCGGCATCAGTACCGCTCCTGACTTCGTCTGACAACCTAGCATCTGTAGTGGTCTATCGCTTAGACGAGTCATCGTTGGCTGGATTCCTACCGCTCCTAAGTGTCACAAAATCAACATCAAATATATAATAAGTGCCATCCACAATATCACTAGGAGAGGTAGTCTATATAGATTGTACCTTTTCAGATTTTCTCTTCAGGTTATTTAGGCGGGGTTTGATCTGAGTGGGTATGGCAGCTTTGCCCTTTATTATCTCCCTCATTTCCTGTCAGAACTCGTCCATCTCTCGCTGGAAGGTAGCCTGCAGGCCTGTCAACATGCGGATGAGATCATCAATGGCTGAGTTCTCATATGGGTGGGGATGAGAATCAGACGGGTTGCCTTGCTGGAAATGAGGATGGCTCTGTTGCTGGTAGTAAGGAGGTGGCTGGGAGTACTGCCATTGGGGACGCTACCTCCATTGTTGTCCCTGATACTGGGGACGAGGACCATGCTGCTGTTGTTGCTGATGGGAGTACTGGAGCTGCTGTGGTTGGTTGCCCTGCGCTGCCTGTGCTGAAGGCTGCTACAAGGATGAAGTGCCTCCAGTAGACCATCGAAAGCCAGTGTGGTCATGTTGGATCCCGAGTTGTTGGTACTAGGAGTACCAGATCCCGTTAACTTCCATCAATGGCTCCTAATGCTCGTGGAGTTGCAGGGGAAGGGATGCCAATGGCTGATCCGGATGATAGACCACCATCTGAGTGTCTGAAGAGGGTGGTGGTAGTTGATACTGCTGGAGTCACTGGATCTGCCTGAATATGGTGAACCTGATGGTATGAGGCGGAAGACTGTGAAGTTCTTCTCCCTGGATCACTCCCTGACCTGGAACGAGGATGAGAAGCTATTGTGCCTCTTGGAGGCACATGATCTGGGTCTTCAGGTCACTCAATTTTTAGGCCAGCTTATCAATCTTGTTGAGCTTATCCAGGCCCTGACACTGCTTCTTCTCTATGATTTCTATCCGGTCCAACTTCTGGCTAATGATACTCGTATTGGCAGCAAATGACTCTGCTAGTGCTGCTGCCGATGAAGATGTAGAAGGACCGGGCTCAATGAGTGCAATCCTTTGATAAGAAACCGCCCGTGGAAGAGGCTTCCCCTGAGTATAAATGCGGGTCTGGGACATCACTATGTAGTTCTCTTCCATCTCCTCATAGATGGCCCAGACCTGGTCTTCGTCCTTGGTGAAGTAGGAACCTCCAGAAGAGGCATTCACTATCCCCTACAGCCCTGGTGTCATCCCACAAAATAAACTCTGGACGAGGTTGGGGTTGCTGATCTTATGCTGGGGACACTTGCTGATGAATTCTCTGAAACGATTCTAGGCTTCATGGAATTGTTCATTTGAGATCATAGTGAAATTGCTGATCATAGCTCTAGTTGTGTTTGTCCGGCCGAGTGTGGATAATACTTGTTCAAGTACTCGGTCTGGAGCTGCTCCCAAGTAGTGATCACCTTCCCTAGGTGCTTCAACCAGTAGGCTGCTCTGTCAACCAAGGAGAATGGAAAGGAGATAAGTTTGATGGTGTCCTCGTCCACCAGTCTCTCGTGGGCAGTGCTGCAGATCATCTCGAACTCCTATAGATGGAGAAGGGGCTCCTCGATGGCTAGCCGATGAAACTTGGGTAGTAGCTGGATGGTTTGAGGGAAAAGCTCGAAGTCACCGAAGATCTCGGGCATCTGGATCCATCTGTGGGTAAGAGTTGCACCAAGATTGTGCAAATGCTTCATAGTGCGTGGTGGTCTGGCTGGATCCTGTGGTTCGTTCGGGCGTCCTCCCTCAGCTCTTGGTATTTCTCCACTGGCTGGTCATCTGGTTCATCTCTCCCAGCGTGCATCTGTGCAATTTCCCTCCTCACTCCAGCCATGAATGCTCCTTGGTCCCTGATCTGCCTCTGCATGGTCTCCAAAGAGGCTAACATCGTGTTGCTGATGGCAGCCCAATCCAATACGAACGAGAAGCTTGTGGCTGCTCATCAGTCCTTCCCTCACTGCTGGCCATGTCTCCGGTCTCTGCAAGTGCAAAAGACCCTAACTCAGGTGCTGTCAAGTGAACGTATAGCTGTGCTGGCCTCTCGATTGGTACCTCAGGAGTGGAGAAGGGTGGTCGAGGGGGAACATGGTGGAGGCAAATTCAGGTTTAGAGACTGGGTATGAGCTCTCTAAAGCCGCCCTAGATGGACGGGCATGGATGCTGGAGAGCAGTGCTGCTAGAGGCAGTCTAAGGGACCTCCTACCCATCATCTTGATCTAGGGATTTATGACGAGTAGATATGGGATTCAAGCAAGATGAGAAATGAAACCCCCAATTCACCAACACAACACAATGACGACCGTGAAAGTACGGTCATTTATCTTATTGGATTTTATTTTTGGTGACAATCCAATCTATCAGAGCGGGTTAAGTGAGCTATTAGGAACCCGATTCTCCCTGAAGACTGACCCGGATTCCTACGACTAGTTGCGCCTACTTCCTAGCCAGTATAGGTGTAAGTACAGAACATTTCCGGCTACCCGTTGCTTGAGGACCGTGCTTACGTGGCGTCCTCTAAACCACCTACTCTGCTAAGGGAATGCAGACCGTTTACTGGTTACCTGCACACCCTCACTGGAAAAATAGCTAATCATTTTTAGAACCAGTAGTCTAAAGAGAATTCAGGCATGGATCTATCCTAGTGTGCGGTTTACTCAACTCTCTACAGATAAATCAGACAATGAGAGGGTTACTCTCCCCAAAATAAGAATTTCTAAGTGAAGCTTAGTTTTAGGTCAAGTTTTCTTTATCAGTCTCAGATTTTATTTGGTTATCTTTTTTATGAATTTTTCTGAATAATGCAACGCTCAATAAATATTCTGATTTCCTTTTTATTTAAGTCCATGAAAATAGGGGGAGGAAGATGGAAAAGTCGATGTGCGATTAAACACGATGTTGCATGCAGACATAGAAATGTGTACCTTGCTCCAGCACTCTACATGTAGGGTGATCCGCCATAAATTTAAATATAGAAATAAAACTAATCTATATGATGCACGAGGAAATCGTCCCTAAGATGAGCAACTTCTATTAGCAGAAAGAGCTAGTAGTTAATTAATTAGAGCAGAGGCCTAAGCCTGGTCTTAGAGGTCGATTAGTGCCCACCACAGTGGGTCCTGCAATTGTTATATACTGTCTCTCTTGGCACGTGGTCTATTAAATAATTAAATTAACCTTTTCTTTATTTGAGTAAGTGTAAATATAATCTATACGAGCAGATAGTCTATTAGGGTTTTTGAACCTTAGATAATTACCGAGCTCAAGCAATAAAAGTCCTAAATCTAGGAGCCAAATCCTCGGGAATCAAATAGGAAAGAAAAGTTGAAAAATATCGAAAAACTCGGTGAGGTCCCTCTGAGTGCACCGGCACTTGAAGAAACAGACCCCGAAATAGTTCAAGTCTCCAGAGAGTGTCCAAGTGTTCTAAGTTATTACAAGAATATGCTCAATTGAAATTAAATTAAATCTATCTAATATAATTGCTCCTGCAATCTTATGCTCCTCCTCCTGTGCTGGTCCCTCCAAAATGAATCGGGTCATCCTCCAAGCAATTCCTCGCACAAAAAGCAAATAGAATATGGTCAGAAACATTTATAAAAAAACAGAGTTCAAAAAAGAAATCAAACTACTAAGGTGTGCTCCCCAGCAATGGCACCACTCTGACGAGCAGATTTCTCGATCAACTAAGGTGGAATAAATAAATCTATCATCGTTGTCCTCAGTCAATCAAACCAATAAACCTGAAAATCAAACCACTAAAGATCAAACAATGAATGTAAGCAGTTTTGCTACTTTTGTTCACCTGGTATAATGACCGAGATCAAACACAAGGAGCACAATTAGAAGTTAAGTCGTAATATTTCAGGAATAAAAAGGCTTTTAGTGTTTTTTGGTTTTTCATATTTTTAATTTTCAAAATAAAGAGAACAAGCACAAGGAATAAAAGAAACTCACACACACTCTTTTTGTATTTTTCTAATAGGGCAAAAATACTCAGAAAATCGCAATAAAATATTTTTGGGTTTTAAATATTTTATATTATTTTTGGTAATTTTTATACAATTGTTAAATGTTTTTGTAATTTTATAAAAATCCAATAATGACAAAAATGCTAAATAATGCACAACCATGAGTAATTTGCAAGTTAAAAATAATTAAAATACCCAAAATTCATGGGGGTGATTTTTATGATAAAATAGAGTTAATTATCTACAACGAAGATTGAAAATAATATTTTTGGATTTTTCTACAATTTATATAATCTTTATAAATTTTAGTGTTTTGCAAATTTTATGGTTTTTATAAGGTATTTTTCAACAAAAAAGACATTGAACCTAATGGATGATAAAAGACACGTACATTCATTTTTATAGAATTTTTCAAGACTTTTTCAAATTTTTATAATTATTCTAAGACAAGCAGGACACTTTTTAGGGGTTTTTGAATTTTTAATAATATACAATGCTTGCAAATCAACACCCAAAATTTACCATAAAGAATACATGCTAGCAGAAGCTATATGTAAATTTTAGAGTTGATTTAGTATTTATTGCATTAAATAAAAGATCAATAGTTAAAAACAGTTTACAAGGACCTTTTTGCAAAGAAATTAAGTTCTGAGGGCCAAATCATAAAAAGTCAGAAAGTACAGGACCTATATGCAATTAATACGCCAAACACACGCGCAACACGTGACTCACAACTCACAAGAGTATAAGTGCAAATATCAAAACATAAACTTCATTCCATAACAAGCAAAAAGTTCAGGGTATGATATGCAAATATCCCAAAATACTCATGCACGCGCATGCGACTCAAACTCGACTGGACTAAATTGCAATAAATAAACTACAGAGGTGCAACTGCAAAAGTTCTTAACTACACATTTTATTTACTAGACTAAATCGAAATAAAAGACATGCATGGGTAAAAAGTAAAGTTTACCCTCAGGCGCATGTGGAGCACGTGTTCTGACGTACGACCCTGTGAGCCTTTGCAAAAGCATCTGACGGTTCCGGTGCAGGCGCTGGCATAAGGCTCATATGAGCCATTATTTGAAGATCTGATGGCTCTGGACAAAGTTAGGAGCGTGCGATCGGATGAAGGGGGGCAGATCTGATCCAAGCTTCAGATTCAGATGCTAAAGAACGACTCAGATCAAATATGGGGCGGCGATGCCATATTGAGAGGCAGAGAAAGTGGCTGGAGGAACTCGGCCCAGGCGAACTTCGCCCGAGCGTGGAGGAAGATCCCCTGCTCTGATGAAGTCTCTAAGGTGTCCATCGGTTTCCTAGAGGCGAGACACATCAATTGGCTGGGTCAGATGGAGGGATGGACGGTCGGATGGTCGTCACGGTGGAGCTCCACTTGGAGCTGCTCTGCCCGAGCAGCTTGGGCTCTGTACGGTCCTCCGCTAAACCTGTAGGTAGACTCCATGCTCGAAGACCAAGCTTCGGCCACTATTATTTTGCAAAAAGAAACAAGAGAAGCGATGGTGGGTGATCTTCGACCTCCGCCAAAAGTGGAGAGAGAAGATCTAACCTTAATATCACTCCGATGAGTGAGTCTAAGGGGGTCAGGTCACGAGAGAAGATGGGCGGTCATATGGTGGATTGACCTGTGCGGTGGGATGTGAGTGAAGGGGCTCCGACCTTCTAGTCGGAGCTGGTGAACTGCGACGGAGATGATTTGCTAAATCGAAGGGGAAAAAGAAATGGAAGCGAGGAAAGTGGTACTTGGAGTTGCTGACGTGCTCAGGAACTTCAAGCGAGGCAAATGACGGGGTTATGGCCTCGACTAGGTTGCGATAGGCAAAGGAGGCTTCTCATTGCGGCGCTCCGACCATGCAACGAGCTTCGCTCAATGGACCACCAGACAAGGCTCCCACGGATGCTCCAGACTCATGTCACTCAACTGGAGGTGGCTAGGGGGCAAGAAGGTGGCAACGAACTAGCTGCTGAAATCAGGAGGTGGAAAAAATAATTTATAGGAGAAGGCTAGGGTCCAGAAAGATCGGAAGATCTAGCGGAACCCTAGTGCAATCCGGCTGTGCTTAGGGATCCGTGCAGATCATGAATCAAAGGAGCATATTTGGGTGCACTAATTGATGCAAATGTATGCCTGACTTGATCGGGAAAAAAAGTAAGAAGAAGCTCTGATGAAGTAGGTTGTCGGGTCGGGTCAGCTGGGAGAGACGGTTGACCACGATCAACAACTGACGTGGACCAATCAGAAATCAAAATTTACAAAATAAAAGAATATTAAATATAAAATAGTAAATGATTTTAAAATAAAATGTGAATAAAATGAAATTTTTTTATTATTTTATAAATTAATTTTATGTGATTTTTAAATATTTTTATGAAAAATATATGTAGGGTATATAAAGTAGGGATTTTTACCTAGCAGACCCTATAAACTTTGAGAATTACCTCTACGACCTTTGAAACAACCTAATTCCCCCAACGGCCCCATAAACTTGCCAACTCTTACCCCATGAACCCTCCGGGTAATCTGTTTCAAGCCTGTGGGGGTTCTTGCGGTAATTTATGGGGTCGATGTGGTAATTGCATTGTAATTTAAAAAGTTTATAGGGTCTGTCGGGTAAAAATCCCTATAAAGTATAATGTATTATATACATGTATAATATACCTATGCATTACATACATGTATTTTTATTTTATTATTTTTATAAAAAATGTGTTTTATTTTTTATTTTATTTATTTTCAAAAAAATTTAAGGAATTTAAAAAAAAATTTATTCGATTTTTGTGGTTTGAATAAAGGTATTAAAAATAGGCAATGTATGCAATATACACATGCGGCTTTTGTATAATGCATTGTGGATTTTATTTTTTATTTATTTTATGTTTCTGATTTTTATTTTATTATCAGGACTATATACAAGTGTTTAAAATAATATGTTATTCACAAAAATGTAAAAGAAATATTTATTTGTACATGTATTATCTATAATGCACTATCTCCCCCTACTTATATTCCTTGTCGATCAGGCCAAGGTTTGACCTTCTCTCATGATTTGGGTGACTCTGTATTTATTCTAAATACATCCTTCTTTTTGTTTTCACTTTATTCTTTTATTTTTGGAAAATATGGGTAATTATTCAATATTAATAGAGACATGTATTATGATAATTTGTTGTATTTACATACACTTATAGGTGTTTTTCTAAAAAGATAAAGCTAAGATAAAAGAATAAAGAATGAGAATCACATATTCATCAAAAGACTCGGATCAGATCCTATGATCTTATCCAACGGTGGAGAGTAATGAGGGGATGGATGGATAGGATGAAGATAGGTGAAATCTAATCTAAGGGTAGAGGATGGTGACTGGAGATGGATCCAATGGTCAGGAGAAGGAAAGCAATGGGCGACTGAGACAAAGGTGGGGAAGAGAAGATCTAAGGGCCTAGAAGGAAGCCAGGTAGAGGGAAGAGGAGGGCACTACGTGGGCGACCCAGAGGGTGCCGTGTGGCCCAATCATCTATTCAGAAAATGAGAGAAATAATAGAAAATAAGAAAGGAATAATAGGAGGTAGAATTAATAAAAAGTCAAAACATGAAAGTTGTAGATCTTGATGACATATACAAGTTTCATGTTGAATAAAAGGTCAAGAAATGTCAATTGTACAAGGCATAATTTTTGGTAAGTGTTTTTATAGAATTAAAAACACTTATTTTGAGGGTTTGTTATTTTTTTTGTATTTTTAATATCTTTTAAAGTGAAGATAAATATATACAATATTTAATACAATGTTTAGAGATTTTTAATAAATAAGAAAACTAAAGAAAATGTTAGCATTAAATACAATAATTTAGGATTAGTTAACTACAAGGGAGAGGATTATTGACAAAGATGCAGAATTAATGAAGATTTCCAATAAAGTTCTTATTCTTCGAGGATAAAAAGAGAGAATAGTGATGATTCCTCAGAGACTCATCACACCCCTATATTTAAACTATGCTCGTCCACGAGCATCCAAAGAATGAAGGAGCTGGATGAATTCCTGACAGCGCATGTTAATTTTCAGGGCTGAATTCATCAAAAACCCTCAATTTAAGTGGTCCTAAATTCTGGGCTCAACCATGCTTTAGTCAAAAGTAATCCATCTTCTCTCTTTATTAGACTCCCTGTTTGTACATATAATTTATGGATATGACTTTTAGGGTACCACATTCATGAGAGTCGAGTCGAGATATCACCAAGGTTCCAGTACAGGAGCCTCTCCTCAAGACCTAATCCTCAACACTAGGGAATAAGTCGATTCTTGCTTCAATACACCATCTCATTAATTTTTCAAACCTGAAAGTGTAGATGGTCAGCCACATGATGGAGGGCATAGGATTGTACATTTTCTTCTCCACCTCACATTAGAACAAGGGTCCTCTCGAGTGCCTTATTACTCAGCACATGCATATTTTTGTTTGTTGGCCGGTGCATCCTTCAAGAGTGTTCGAAGTCGTCTGCACTTGTTTTCCTAGGAGTACACTGGGGTGTGTCTCTTTTGAGTATCTAAGATACCTTTGACACCCAGATTTGTATCACTATACAATGCAGAGCCCTTTTTTGGTGTTAATCCAACTCCTAGGTCCTAATAGCATTCGGTCCAAGTGGACACTTTAAAATGTTTGGGAACGCTCGCCTCTGGTGGAAGCACTTTGAATTTGTACTTGTAATGAGAGAGCATTTCTTTGTATGAGAGAACTTCTATCAAATTTTATTTCATTATTTGGCTAGCTCCACTGCTTTTACTGAGAGTTTGCGCACACTAATCAAATAATTATTTAATTTTCATCACACCCTAGCACATATGTAAATATCAAATGATAACATGCAAACTTGTTTACATACTAGCTGGAGTTTTGCTGACACTCAGGTTTCTTTAAAACTTCATTGACTTTATACCATCCTCGAGCATACTTAAATCGAGTCTAAGCTGAAATCTCAAGTCCCGGTTCCTCAAGTGATAACTCAACTCATCTCATTAATCAAGCAGTTGTGAAAGTGTTGTGCTGATCATATTCTTTAGAAGGTAGAGATGAAGAGTGCAATGTAGCGCTCAAATCTTTCAAACTAAGAAAGTACGAATTATTTAGTGTAAAAACCCTAACGACTAAGGTTGGTTGACTCAGACTCTCAAAATCTCAGAAACTAAGTGTCCTCAACACCTTAAGCCTTGAGTGATAGTGAATTGTGTCAGGAATACACCAACTCCAGAGTTAGTGATTTTTTGTGATTTTTGAGTTTTGCAATTTTTATGAGATTTTTTTAATCTCAAGAGAAATATTGACTAGCCCAAGCTCATATGAATAGCTCCATTCATTTCCAGCCAATAGGGGTGTAAATACGGACCATTAGACGACTAACCGTCTTACTTCAAGACGATACCTTTCGCATTGTCTTTTAACCACCCACTTTGCTAAGGGAGACCGCAGTTCCCTCATTGAGAAATGGCTACTCATTTCTAAACTTAGTAGTCAGAACCATTGCTCAAGAAAATATTTTAATTTTCAGATTTTTATGAGATTTTTTAAATATTAATAAAACAATTAGTTCCTCAAATTTCATAATATTTTTACAACAATTTTACAAAAATTACTTCACAAGAATACTTAAACCCTAGCCCAAAAAAGTTTCAAAAATTTTAAAATACAAGCTATGCCTAAAGTATATATAATATATATACGATATACCCCCTATACTAAACATTTGCTATGTCCCCATAACACAAAGTGATATTAAGCCACATAGCTCAGGTTAAATACAAGGTGATATAGCAGAACTAACTTAGATGGCACCCCTATACTTAGGTCAAAATGACCTAAGTATAAGACGACAAGAAGATGGAAGAAAGACTCGGACCCCCCTATACTTAGGCTGTTAATAACATAATTATTGGATATGCAATGAGGATGTGGAGACCCTAGGTGAATAATCATTTACTATATAAGGTTCCCCCTATTCCTGGGCTGAAAAGTAGACTATCTATTTGGATGTGAATTTCAGTTGGGGAACTGGAGATCAGTTAGGGTTAGAGGGTGGAGTGGATTTACACAGATGGTTGGATGGAGATGGGGGTAGATGGCAAGTAGATATAGGGTTAAAGGAGGGTAGGGAGAAGAGACATTCAAGCTCAACCAAGCAGACAATGCCCCATGTTTCACCAACACACACATGAAAACCAACAGGTGCCGGTCGTTTATCTTGTCCATTTTATTGGTGATTATTCAAAATTCAAGCACATTATATAGGTTTCAAGGTTAGGTTTTAGGCACTATCTTAGGGATACGTCCTAACCTCTCAACATTCAAAACATCTTGCATACATTGACAGGGTTTGCTCTCCCATAATCCAAGAGTGATAGTTATTCCAATTAATTTCACCAACCTGCATTATCAGTCCCAGTTTTAGCTTTAGGCTATCACTATGTTATTGTGAGCACAAGTCAAGCAAGCATCGTCTGCTCGACCATTCCTATTTCCTTTAATTTCCTTAAGTGACAAATTGGGGGAAGATCGAGAAAAGCTAGTGCATTCATGAAAAAACATGATGTATGCTTGAGAGAGATACGTAGAGTGCCTCCAGCCTTCTTTATGCATATGTAGGACTGAAATTAAATTTATCGCTAAATGCCTACAAGTCGAAGAAAATCGCACCCTAAAACATGATACTATTAGCAATGAAGAAATGAGTTGTGTTTAGCTAAGTAGACCGATGTCAAGTGCATTTTATTGAATCAAGGAGATAAGGTGGATCTCCCAGATTCTTATTGTGTGTCCTACCTATGATTAAGCATAAATAATGTGAAGAACATAGTCATCTCAGAGAGCTGTGTGCCTGATCCTAGGTCGACACTCAAGTGAAGCCTCACCCGGAATGGGGTGAGACTTCACACAACACATGCAAAGCTTCGAGTCCAAAATTACATGCGCAGCCCTCAAACGAGGACTGCTAGACATGCAAATGATGTACATTTTCTTTTCTTTTTTCTTTCTTTTTTTACCACAAATGCATGAACATAATGATGATTAAACTCCTTGAATTCTTTTGAATTCCTTCTACGGCACCTCGCAATGGGAGCTCCCGACTCTATGCCTCCATGGTTCTCAAGCGCCCTCAATCTCCATGGGCACTGTCACAAAAGAAAAATGTCATAAAAATATCAAGAAAAATAATCAATAAATGATGCAAGAACAAAAACAATGTAAAGACCTTAATTTCTGAAAATAATCACATAAAAAATAATGCATTAAAATTCAATAAACAAATAGGATGAGCAGTGTCTCCAATAACGACGTCATTTGATGAACCGCTAAAATTGCTTCTTTAATAAGGTCATATTATTGTAGTACAACAAGACATATTTCAATTCAACAAAGACCACAACTTTGAATATGTGGCAATTATTTTATTTGGTATGTGTACCAAGGTCAAACACAGGTACACACACCTCCTAATTTATTCATCAAAAAATACTCATTAAATAATGAGAGATTAAATAAAATCTGGGTCTTCATATGGAGACACATTATGTACACAAAATGATGCAGATATAAAATAACATGATGCATGCAATTTTGATTTTCTTTTTATGCAATTAAATTAAGATAAAATATGCAATAGAACACTATGTAATACAAGAAGACAATTATATACAAAATGCCCTAAAATATTTTAATTAATGAGCAATCAAATAGAGGTTAATTTTCGAGACAAATGCTGCATCAAAATGGACTAATGGCATTAAAAAATAGAGTGTAATTGACACAGTGAATCTCAAAATACAACATGTATAATAAAGTGCCAAATCAGTAAATAAAGCATTAGATAGAGAGTAAAATTAGCAATAGAATGGAACTTACATTAACTAAAATGGAGTCCGAATGCTCAAGATATTCAATAACGAGTGTAGGGGCATAAATAAGAGAAAAACTTATGAAAATAAATTGCTAAATCTTGCATTCAGGTCCCTGGAGGGGCATGTATGCAATAAACTAAAATTGGCTAGGCCTCTGTATAAAATACCCAAGCGTGCATGTGAGGCACCCACCTAGGTGGACCTTTCTACTAATTTAGGAAGCTAAAGGGGCCTGCATGTAAATAACCCAGCCCGCACATGCCTGAAACACACACATGCTAGGCTCGGGGGCGGGCGCAGGTTCGAGCCACATGGCGCTTCGTGCGAGGTTCGATTGATGGCTCGGTGGTCCCAAGCCTAGAGGTTTGGTGTTCACAATGCGGCTTCCTTTGAACCATCCAATCCAAATGATCGGACAATGACCGTGTCTTCATGCTCCTCCTATTGCGGCAATGAGGAGACTTGGCTCTAGTGGCTCCTTTGAAGCTCCTCTGAGCTCCATTCACGAGCGTGATGGTCGAGGAACAATGCTGGAGGGCTTGCGAATGAGGTGGAGGCGAGACGAACACATGGCAGTGGCTGGGGATGTGAGGCAGTGGAGAGTCATCGGAGCTGTTGCTCGAGATCAGAGTGGAATCTTGAGCTCCAATCATTGAAGGTACATGCAGATGTTAGTATAGCCGAAGCGTGCGTGAGGTGTGTGAGTGAGTCGGGGGTCCCAATCGGGCGAGAAGAGCGAGGGACCAATGCTCATCTCCGGCGATCCAGAGAAGAGATGGGGTGAAGGTGACGGGGGCATGGACAAGGGAGAGCATGGGTGCGACGAAGATGGGGGTGGTGTAGCGAAGATATGAGGATGGTCAATGATCAGTGAGGATGCGTGTGTACGTCGGATTAATTAAGAGAAAGTTCAAAGAAAATGAGGGGGGAGAGTACCTGATTGGATATTTGATCGATGGCGGAGTAGGTTGGCTTGGATTGGGTTTCAGATGAAGCTCTGGTTGTCGCATGACTTGCTCAGCCACATAGGGGTGCTAAGCGGACGCCGAAGGCGCCGCAACACGGCATAACCATCGTGGGCTGACACCAGTCTGAATGCACCATTATGACCCCTCGTCCAACCTCCATCTGTCATAGGGAGGCAGAGAGGGACTAGGGCTTAGGTGTTGAATGGTGGACGAGGTTGGACGATGGTGGGGGAGAGCTTAATATAGGCGGAGCTCTGCCCGTTATATGTGATGTAGGGGAGGATTTTTAACGGCCAGAGGGGGACATGTGAGCGAGGCGTGAGGTTATTGACGGATACATGAAGTTGAGGGGAGTGAAGGCTATGGAAGGGGAGGCATTAGGTCATGGAGATGGGGAGCGGAGCGGTGACTATTGTCGAGCGTTACATGGGGGAAGTGGATGATGAGGAGTGGACGATGCAGTCCTGGCCGTTGGATCTTTCGATCCAACGACCATGATGGGAGCGCAAGTGAGCCACCCAGATCAGATCAAGAGATCCAATCTAAAGGCTAATAGCGTGGCGTCGGTGGATGTCCTAGATGGGTCTTGGCATCTGATCCTACGACGGGGGATGGAGCAAGTGCCATGGATGGAGTAGGAGTGTAGGATGAGAGGTCATCGTGTGTCTGATGAAGAGGCAGAAAGGGAAGGCTCGGAAAGATCCCATGATCTCATCCAAAGGTCGAGAATGATGCATGGATGGATGGACCGGATAAAGCAGGGTGAAAGCTGATCTAAGGGTAGAGGATGGTGGTTGGAGATGGATCCAAGGGTCGGGAGATGGGAAGCAGGGGTGGCTGAGATGAAGTCGTGGAAGAGAGGATCCAAAGGCCAAGAAGGAGGCCAGGTGGAGGGAAGAGGAGGGGGCCACGTGGGCTGCCCAGAGGGCACCACGTGGCCCAATCATTTATTCAGAAAATGAGAGAAATACTGGGAAAATAAGAAATAAATAGTATGAGGCAGGATTAATAAAAAGTCAAAAACATGAAAGTTGTAGATCTTGATGAGATGTACAAGTTTCATGTTGAACAAAAGGTCAATTGTACAAGGCACATTTTTTCTAAGTATTTTATAGAACTAAAAACATTTATTTTAAGGGTTTTGTTATTTTTTTGTATTTTTAATATCTTTTAAAGCTAAGATAAATGTATACAATATTTATCCTAATTTTTAGGGATTTTAATAAATAATAAAAGTAAAGGAAATATTAGTATTAAATACAATAATTTAGAGTTAGTATTAATTACAAGAGAGAGGATTATTGACAAAGATGCGGAATTAATGAAGATTTCCTATAAAGTTCTTATTCTTTGAGTATAAAAAGAGAGAATAGTGATGATTCCTCAGAGACACATCACAAACCATCTATGTTGGCTTGGGCACAAGTAACAGTGAGATATAAATGTCTTTTATCTCGACAGTTGCTAACTGTCGTGATAGTGTACTAACCGCCGTTAATAGTTTTCTAACAACGGTTTTCTGCACCGCCGTGGATATAGTACACACCCACAACAGTTGTCTGTAAATGGTAGTTGTGGTAACCGCCGAGGTTGATGTACACTATCGTAGGCAGTTTTATGCAGAACCACCGACATTAGTTAATAAGAAATAAATCATTATTAATCTATTTACTATTTGTTGACGTTATGGTTAGTAACGAAAAAAGTGTTGTCATGGAAAGATGTAACTAAATTGGTTATCCATATAGCGACAAACGTTGATAAACATTCAAATGATAAACTGCATTTAGTGAAGAAAACGTTGATATACAAGAAAGAAATCAAATGTTATGCAAATAATGATGATTATTTATTCATTGTAAAATATACATTCTTGAGATTTTTTTTGGGTGTAAAATATAAATCCTTGATGATTTTCATTCGTTGTCATTTTAAGTTTACCGACGGTTAATTAATCATAGCTACAAATTTAACAATAATATATAGAAACGATTCTTACGACAAAGTACACATTCGTAACGAGACTTACAACAAAGTTTGACTCGTGCGCTCGTAATAAAAAAATCGTCACTATAGATCTGAATTGCATGTCGTAGTGCCGTTTGCATCCATCGAAGATTTTTCAGTGGTTACATTCACTATAAGATTTAAGTTGCTGAATTTTTTTGACAATGAGATCTAGCTATGTATCACATCACCAATGTGACACATTCACCTTCTGGGCACACACATGCATTCAATTAAACCCTGGAATGCATGTTCTATAAAAAAAATAAAAAACCCCACTACAATCCTGAGGAACTAGGAGGCGGCAATGGATCATAGTCTAACATATCTACCGGGAATTCGTTAAACAAGCTTTCAATGGCCTGGCTTACTCCATCCGGCATCCTCGGATCAATATCGCCACAACCGCAATCCGATCCTAACAAGGGAGCTTCCTCACGAAGGATGCTGCAACCATCACCATCATTCCGAGGGAACGGATCTTCGAAAGTCACGTCCTCGAACCCAAGGTAGAGCTCGTGGCCATCAGGTAGGAGGGGGAGATCAAGGAGCTCCTTGGGGAGTTGCGGGAAGCAGAATTGAGGGAGCTGCGAGTCAAGTGAGCAAGGCTTCCTTTCGCCGTCAGTTCCAAATGGAGGGAGGGACTGCACCACATCTGGAACGGAGTAACAAGCATCGTCATCATCCCGTAAATCAAATATATCCGCATTGTCGATTTCTCGATCTTCTAAAGATCTGCTGCATTGGCCATGGGATGATTCTTCTCCGCAGGGAAACAAACCACCGGGATCAATCTGATAGAAAAAGAAACAACAGATGTAAGTTCTTGTGACTGCAGTGCACGTATTTCTTCAAAAATTTAAACAATTCAGACTGGTATATCAAAACAACTAGCATTATAATGGAAAACAAGGATAAGCAGCACTGCTAAGCCTTGCTTCTACGGATTGTGATTATTAGAATCACATTTTGGGTGATCACTGGAACTATTTCATATTAGATTATAGTACCTTAACTGTTGGCGACACAGAACAAATTGGATTCTTGCCGTGATTTGCCCTCTGATGCTTCCTATGGCCTCCGGAATGAAGCAACCTGGCGAGCCTCTTCTGCCTCGTGCTCCAGAAGTTCTTCACGTCGTTATCCGTCCTCCCCGGCAGGTACGTCGCAATCGTTGCCCACTTGTTTCCAATCCCCGCTTGCAAGTTGATCACGATCTGCTCCTCCTCCGGAGAAAACTTGCATCCACTGTCTCAATCCCCAGGAAAAGGCTCAAATTCTAACACCAACGGTAACAACTTATGCCTTACTTGAATTTTTAAGTATTGGTAGTTATCATTACGCAGATCGATTAAATCAATAAGCTGGATTTTGTTGTTGCTTACGACTTCAAGCCGGGTCGGAGCTTATTGACCCACCGGAGGCGGCAAGACTTGCCGGATCTCGGGAGGAGGCCTTTGGATCGAATGGAGCTCCAGTCGCAGGCACCGTTCCTTGTGACGTGCTCCATCAAGACGTCGTCCTCGTCCGCAGTCCAGGGGCCTTTCTTCAGTGCTGGCTTGTCGTCCTTGAGAGCGCTCCCCGTCGATCTTCCCTTCATTGTGACTGATCAGAAGTGTGGCAATGCAATTCAAAATTTTCGTTGGAGAATGTAAGAGATTTGGTGCAAATGGGAAGGAAAAGAGTGAAGGAAGTGACGTCTGGGAGTACATAGAGAGGAGTGGCTTCGTGGCGGTTATTTCCATAGGAAGATCGTGCAGTTGTGGCGGTCATTTCGTAAGAGAACATGTTTGAATTTTGCTAAGAATTGATTTTAAGTGCATTTTTTTGATTTCAATCAAATAAAGCAAAGTCTCACCTTGTGTGTGGACATAAGCCCGTGAACTATGGCGCCACGTACAGACGTGGTTGTTTGAGAGGCTGAAGTACGCGCACTTCTTAGTTCTTGCCACTTCCACGAATTGGAGAACTATCCAAGAATTTTCGTTGGTTCATGATTACACGAATCAGAGCACCCGCGTGTTGATTGTTGGAATATCTTTTGAAATTTCGATATCAGTTAAATCTCACAGTCGACTTCGTCCAATTCTGAATTTAGAGTTTAGTCGCACCCCTTTACGTACCCAACTTATATGTTCACACACCATCCGTATTCTTTCGATCGGAGGTCAAAGAAAGTTCATATATCCATATATGCCATGCAATTTTTATTTAACACCTTTTGTTATGAATCTATGGTAGATTTTCATTGGAAGAAAAAGAAATTCAGTTAGCCAATAAATTGGGTTGCATAAATCGTAGTCGAAAGGTAACTATTTTTTATTTAATGAAAAAATATAAAATAATTTACAAAGTAATCAAACATCTAACCGGACTCCATTGCAAGAGTTCCATTTGGAAGAATGACAAGCATGTCAGATTGCGGACCGTGAAAGTGAAGCAAATCAATATGATATGATATAGAATAAATTTAGTGACGTAAAAACTCTAGAAAGAAACCAATATGACCGTATTATATAATAAATCTAATGTCTCTTATAGACTCTTGAAGGTAAGAAATGAAAACGATATCGATATATTTTTTCTTTCCATAATTATATCTATTTTTGTATAATTAGGCATATGTACATGTAATACATATGTATTTTGGAATGATAAAAAGACGTTGACGATTTTGCCTCAATATTTTTCAAGGATATAGATATTGAAATGGTTTATAAATTTAGATGAATATAATATAAAATGGATATTGATTTTTTTTATATTACTATCTCAATATTCGTTTATGCACATGTATATTGTGTATGTAACGCACACAAAATATACTACAAGACACCTTTGCTTTACACGGGTAAGAACTGCTAATTTGAAAATTTTTGAGCTTTATAAAAATCCTCTTATTAACTAGCAAATAACGACAACGTTATTTGATTATGGATGTAGACTAAGGGGTAGTCAATTGAGGCATCGCTATGGAGATATTTGAAAGCCTTTCCTTTGTGTATAGCTCACAAGGAATTTTGGGTTCATATTTGTATTGAATTTTATTAAGGATACATACATGCATGCATGTATGAATACATACATACACCCCCCCACACACACACATATATAATATCTATATCTATATCTCTCTCTCTCTGTGTGTATATATATAGACACACACATAGGGGACCTTTCAAATGAGGTGGGGGCTTTTCTAAAATACCACTGTGAATTTAGTGAAAATTCTGTAACAGTTTTGTAAAAGTATAAACTACACATTGTAAAAAATTGAATTTTCTCAAACATAGCATCCAAAGTTAAATTAATATTTCCATCAAATATAATAATATTTTCATAATTTTATTTCACTATACATGTCGTGTTAATATTTATTGTTATATGTATGAAACAAGAAATTGTAAAATATATTGGAAAGATGCCTAAATTGAGGGTGGCTCACTATATATATGGTGAGACCCCGCCTCATTTGAAGTTTCTCCTATACACATATACATGCATATACATATGTGTGTGTGTATCGACCATCATCTATCATAGTCGATGATGAAGATGGACATGAAGGAGACGAGGAGGTTGACGGTACTTGTGATGATGACGGAGACAAGATCTGCGATGTGCGCGCGATGAAGACGAGCGATGGCGGAGAGACAAGATAAGCCCGACGTCATCCTCTTCCTCCCACGACAAAGACGCGTGATGTCATGAGACGATGGGAGCCTGGCGTTCTCCTCTTCTTCCCACTTTTTGTGCGAGATTTTGAAATTGTAATGAAAGATTATGAAATGATGAGATAATTTAGGTTGTTACATACTACATTTAGGTAATGAACAATGACCAAAATGGGTTTTTGGTTAATTAAATAATAATCATAACATGCCTTTAATAACAATAACGGATTAAGTATGAATGCATGTCATCGTTGACCCTTCATTAGGGATGGAAGGATCACGTCCCATTTGAAATATATATATATATATATATATATATATATATATATATATATATATATATATATATGGGGACCTTTCAAATGAGGTGTGGGCTTTTCTGAAATTGTAAAAGTCACTGCGAATTTAGTAAAAACTATGTAACAGTTTTGTAAAATATAAACTGCACATTGTAAAAAAATGAATTTTGTAAAATATAGCATCTAAATTCAAATCAATATTTCCATCCATTATAATAATATTTTCATAATTTTATTTCACTATCCATGTTGTGTTAGTTTTTATTATTATATGTATGAAATAAGAAATTGTAAAATATATTAGAAAGATGCCTAAATTGAGGGTGGCTCACCATATATATGGTGAGACCCCGTCTCATTTGAAGTTTCTCCATATATATATATATATATATAGGGAAAGGGGATGCTGCACCGGGTGGTGCAGCTAAGTGGCTGCACCCGCCCTCCCAGCCGTCTGATCGCCAAGATCAACGGCGCAGATCACGCGGGCAGATCACGCGCGGATCAGGCGCGCCTGGGCGCGGGTCGGATGTCTGGATCACCGTTGATCTTGGCAATCAGACGGCTGGGAGGGCGGGTGCAGCCACTTAGCTGCACCACCCGGTGCAGCATCCCCTTTCCCATATATTTATATATAATATATATATATATATATATATATATATATATATATATATATATATATATATGGGGCTGGGGAAGCTGCACCCGGGGGTGAAGCTAACTAGCTGCACCCGGCCCTTTTTTTCATTGATTTTTTGCATTTTTGAAATGAAACCTAGGGGGATTTAAATCACCATATATCACCATGATATCATACCAATTTCAACTAAATTCGACATTTCTATCATCCCCATCAAGGCTATGACATTTTAACGGTTTCAGAATTATTGAAATTGACCATATCTAGATGGGCATGCTAAGAGTGTTTGTTTTGCATGAAATTTGAAACACATATTCTTGTCAATAAACTAAGTAAATCTCCATAAGTTTTTTTTCAAAAAAAAATCAATAAGAAAAATGGCCGGGTGTAGCTAGTTAGTTGCACCCGCCGGTGCATACTCCCTTTTCCCTAATATATATGAGGGTTGATCCAATGAGGGCCAAAACCTGTAAGAGCATGAGAGCAGTGATTCTGGACCACCAGTGGTGGTCCAGAATCACTGCTCTCATGCTCTCACAGGATCATATATATATATATAGGAGGCCTTTCAAATGAGACGTGGTCCTTTCATCCCTAAGGAAGGCCAACGATCTGGGCCATCGGAGTCAAATCCAACGACACCTTCAATTTTATTGCCCAAAAGGGCATTTTGGTCATCAACTTTTGCATTAATTATACATGGTAATTAATATTCCGAAATACTAAATTTGACTAGTTTTATTTTTGGTATTTTTCGCAATACCATATTTAAAAAATACCTAGTTTTGTGCTGCGCAATATTATCCGGGGCATATGTTTGTATCCTCAAGCATTTTTTTGTAGAATTCAAGATTTCTTTTGTAAAGAGTATATGCTTTTTGTAGAATCCGTTGTTCATTTAAAAAGTCATCCGTTATTTGTAAATTTTGCATGGTTCTTTGTAAAATATAATTCATGTTAGTAATTAATGTGCGGTTCTTTGTAACGATTGTATGGTTCTTTGTATAATAAAATTTGTATAGTTTTTGATAAAAATTGTGGTAGTCATTCACGCTTAATTGATGCGAATATACAAATCAAATTTGTATAAAACACATCTAATAATGCACATCCGAAATTTTATGCACATCAATATATACAAGAATTATAAAAAAAATATAATTTTCATTCGCAATCATTTGATTTGTAAAAATACATATCAAAAAGTATAATACAAATCAAAATTGTATAATACACATTAATAATGTATATTACACATCAATATTGTATAGTACACATCGATATTGTATCAAACTGGGAATCGTTCTTCATCCAGGACTGGTTGTAGAATCTGCAGTTCCTTTTGTAACGATTATATGTTCATTATGCTTCTTTCCCTTCCGGGCAAACGTTACTAGATTCCGAGGCTGCACTCCATAAGCCGGTGGGATTCTTCGAGACTGTAGGGGTGACTGGGTGGTGTTTGGTCCAGTTTGCTGGTAATCATAATTCGGTCGATATACACTGTTCTTTTACGGATTTCCCACAAAACCTGAGGAACAAAACATATTCTCATGAATCTATATTTCTCTGCTATCTAAACATTCAAATATTCTACATCATGATATAATGGGAAACAAATCGAAAGACAACAAAAATGGGACAAGAATTAATTACTTGACTTGGGCCAAAATATTCTGCTTTTTTACCTTTGCTTCTTGCAATCTTTTCTTGCAGTTGCCATCATCCTCCATGGATTTCGTGCCGGAAGTACCACGTCAAGCATGAAAAACTAATCATGCAAAAATCATGGTGTCTCGTCATAGGAAGTGCGGGATTAAGATTCGAAATCATCCATGGTTTCTTCCTGGAAAATGAACGCAAATCACATGTAATCAATCATGCGTGAAAAATTTGCGGAACAAACAAAATATTAATTATAACATCGAAATGCTACAGCAGAAAACGTACCAAATGATGCCTCATCGTGCAATGCTATCGTTCTTGTCCTCCTCCTCCCCCCGTTCGTTGCCGTCAACACAAGAGAATGATTTGCGTCAAAATATTAGGGTTTCTAATTTTGAATAGGCAATTAAGTTAAAATTAATGGAGGAGATAATTGAGGTGGTTGCATACTATATTTAGATAATGTATAAAGACCAAAATGGGTTTTTGGTTAATTTATAAATAATATTAACATGCTATTAATAACGACCACAAGATTAATTATGAATGGCTTAGATTGATGGCCTTCCTTGTGGATGGAAGGACCATGTCTCATTTGAAAGATATCCTATATATATATATATATCTATATCTATATGGGTAAAATGAGGCTGCCACCATGGGGGGCTAACTTGGCTCCCCCTGCCTTATTTTACCCGGTTTTTTATTTTTTTTTTGAAAATTTCTTTCGTGAATTTTCATCAATATATACCTATATTATGTCATTAAAAGTTCATGCGAAACAGAGACTCCTATGACCTCCATTTAGACTGGGTCGATTTTAGCAATTCTGTTACTATTAAAAATGACTGTCTGGATGGAGGATGCAGGAGTCTCTGTTTTGCACGAAATTTTAATGACATAATATAGGGGTATAGTGATGAAATTTCACGGAAGAAATTTTCAAAAAAAATATAAAATCGGGTAAAATAGGGCGGGGGAGACAAGTTAGCTCCCCCCAGGGGGCAGTCCCATTTAACCCTATATATATATATATATGGATTTTATCCAATGAACCTTAAGACCATTTGAAAATTGATGAGCACCCGACCCCATCGATCAATTATGAATCTGAAGCCAGCGATCACAACCACTCTTAATACATTATGTGGTTTTGGAATCTTTTAGATTAGGAAAATGGTTATGGTAGATATTTTTCTCTCATTAATCTCTCACCATTAAAATAAGAAATCAAGCCTATTTTCTTTTTCAATACATCTATTCATCTACATTCCCACGGCTATGATGAAATCCCCACGAATTCAGTGGATCCAACATGGAAATGGGAGATGCAAATGCCACGGACAAGAGCCCCTCTAGCAATGACAATGCTTCTCTGCACTCCAGGCAGCACTACGGAGGCGACATGGTGCGACAACCATCATACACCATGCCCTACCTCTTTCACCGATTGTAAGGGTCCCTAGGCAGTGCACCTCCATGCCACACCTAATGAAGACACCACCACAAAGGGCAACGTCAACCGTTCCTCTCATAACTCCTCCATCTTCAATCGCCCCTAGCAGCACCGATGGTAGTCGATATGGGTTCCCCATCTTGGAACCCTAGACGTGCATGAGAAAGAAGGGTACTCGATGCCCATTTCAGATCTTGCGGTTTCAAAAGAGGACTAATTTATATACATAGAGGTTGTCATATTGAAAGAAGATAGTTGTATTATTTTCATAGCAGTAAGAAAAAAAATCATTAGAAATTCCTATACTTTTTTATTGTTATGCAATAAATAGTAATACAATAATAAATAGTAATATATCATTAGTATTTTTATTCAATCAATAGTAGATAATAACATATAATTAATAACTAGCATGCTTTTTATTTGTTATGCAGTAAATATTAACACATTAGTAAAAAGTAACATAGCATCCATATTTTTTATTCACTCTTTAGTAAATAATAATACAACATAAGTAATTTACCCTATAATAATAATGCAACATCAGTAACATCGCAATAGTTAATAGTAACATATTAATAATAGTTTTGATTTGTTCAATGATGGTTTTGAAAAGAAAAGCTTCAAATCAATGATTTCGTACATATGATTAAGATCCTAATACTAGGATAGTAATATATATACTTCTGTCAAGTAAATGATTGTTGTGAGATCGGTAATACCAAAATAATGATATACAATTTACATCCAAATTATTACCTTGTACATAATTTAGTAATATATATACATTGATCAAGTAAACGTGTGTTGCAATATCAATAATAACAAATAGTTAGTAATTCCATTCTGCATGTAATGAGCATTGCATTCATTTCTGTAATATTTTTTCCTTTTCGTCAACGAAGCATTCCATTTATTTTACTAATTCATTTTTCCTTATGTGCATGCATTTAATAACTTCTTTTTTAAAGTACCATTTACATATTAATCGTATAGAAGGAGAATATATTATTGATTATATATTTATCTCTTACTTGAGCAATGTTCGTGCCTTACTAATCATTGTTTTATTATTACTAATCTCATAATAGTTACAACTTGAGAATTTTATATATATTACTGAACCAGCGATCTAAGACATAGATTTATATATTAATGAACATACAATAATAATTTACTTAAGAACCATATATATATATATTACTTGAGTATTGTCTCGAAATTACTAAATTCTGTTCAAAGTAAAAATACATATGACAATTAGTTATAATTTGTTATGGTTTTACTAACTTCACAAGGAGCACTTACTTGACCATTGTATATATATTACTAAATTATGTACCATATAGTAAAATGAATGTAAATTAATGACTGCTAGTTGTGTATTACTTATCTCACAACAACCATTTACTTGACTATTGTACATATATTACTGATATGAATATTTGTATCTCAATTTTCTGCAAGGAATCAATGATTTGAACATTTTCTTTCTAAAACTTTCTTCCTTTTTTAAGGATACGATATAATTGGAATAATATCAGTAAATAGTAACAAAACATCAATATTTTTTATTCAACAGTAGTAAATAATAACACAATGATGAATCCCTGTTCATCACTCTTTATTCTTTTATTTTAGCTAATTATCTTGGCAAAGCATCATGTAAATAGGTGTAAATACAATAACTTAACGTTATGCATGCATGTGTTAATATTATATAATTAGCATGTATTTGTGCAAAAATAAAAGAATAAAGAATAAAAAGAAAAAGAAGGAAGTATTTAGAATAAATACCGAGTGACCCGAACCCCAAGAGAGGGCCAAGCATTGGCCTTATCGCCCAATAAAATAAGTAGAGAGAGATAGGGCCTACTCTATATTGTATATATATCATGTGTGTAAATAAATAAATAAATTACTTTTTGCCAAAATAAAAATATGTTTTTAGTTCCTTGTATATATTTCTTAAAATAAAATAAAAATGAGAAAAATAAAAATAAAAAGAAAATAAAAATTCTCTCTCACTATTACATAATACATGTATATATAATCCCTTGTCTATTTATTTTTTACCTATAAATAAATAATAAAAATAAAATAAAAATTGTTTTGTACTCAAAAAATATGTTGAAAATAAATAAAATATAAAATTGGAGTATTTTTTGTAAAATAATAAATGAATAATAATTGTACAAAATACATAGATATATTATACCTGTATATAATACAATATACTGTATATAGAGTAATTTATTTTTCATAAAAATAAATAAAAATCACAAAAAAATTCCTTGAAAAATTATAAACAATTTTCATTTATTCATTTTTAATTTAAATTCATTTATTATTTTTAATTTATTTATCTTTCATTTTCCTTGCTATTTTGTCCTGTAACTTATTTTTTCGTTTCCCCCGCCACTCCTGATTGGTCTAGGGAGGATTGTTGACTTTGGTCAACTACCCCCTGGACTCTTTTTCGTTTGGATCTGGTTTTGCTCATTTTTTTACCAAATTTCCTCAACCCGATTCGATCGCCATTTCCTTCCATTTGCAGCCCTGATTACTGAGGGATGATCCACGATCCACGCCCGATGAAATCTCTAGGGATCCATCCCTCGGTTCACGTGCCCATGCTCCATCTTTCTTAGACCCTGCATCATATAAAACCTCGTAGAGCCCCTTCTTCTTTCGCATCTTTGGCCGCTGATGAACCCTCATTCTTCACTCTTTATTCTTTTATTTTAGCTAATTATTTTGGCAAAGCATCATGTAAATAAGTGTAAATACAATAACTTAGCAATAAGCATGCATGTGTTATTATTTCATAATCAGCATGTATTTGTGCAAAAAAATAAAAGAATAAAGAATAAAAAGAAAAAGAAGGATGTATTTGGAATAAATACTGAGTGACCTGAACCCCAAGAGAAGGCCAATCATTGGCCTGATTGCCAAATAAAATAAGTAGAGAGAAATAGGGCCACTCCACCATATTTATATGTATCATATGTGTTTTTACTTCCTTGTATATATTTCTAAAAATTAGAAAATCAAAATAAAAATGGAATAAAATTCTCTCTTACTTGTACATAATACATGCATATTTGTTTTCTTTCCTATCTATTTCATACTTGTAAATAAATAATAAAATCAAAATAAAATTTGATTTATACTCCAAAAATTCTGTTGTAAATAAATAAAATATAAAATTGGGGAATTTTTGTAAAAATAATAAAACAAAAATAGATGTACAAAATACATAAGCATTTATACGTGTATATAATACAATACACTGTATATAGAATAATTTATTTTTTCATAAAAATAAATAAAAATCATGGAAAATCCCTTGAAAAATAATAAATATTTTTCATTTTATTTATTTTTTAATTTAAACTCATTTAATATTTTTAATCTATTTATTTTTGAATTTCCTTGCTATTTTGTCCTTTAGCTAATTTTGTCATTTTCCCCCACCTTACTTGATTGGTCCAGGGAGGACTGTTGACTCTGGTCAACTACTCCCTGGACTCTCTTTCGTTTGGATCCGGTTCTTTCTCACTTTTCGCCGAATTTCCTAGACCCGATCCGATCACCATTTCCTTTACTTCGAGGCTCCAAGTACTAAGGGCAGATCTATGATCCTCACCCATCGATATCTTTAGGGATCTGACCCTCGGTTCGTACACTTCTACCCGATTCTTCCAGCCACCTGGGACTTCTATAAATTCGCTCATCTGCCTCCCCAGGTCGGTAGCTCATGCCGCACCCCTTCTTGATACCTTAGAACTCTTCAGCAAGGTGACAACAATCTGTTGAGCCCTTCGGTGGTCGAATTGGTTCTGTGTAGCCGCAGTTCATCCTTCGTGGCCGGAGAACCATCGCGAGAAGCCTCATTCGCCTGACACAGCTTGGTCGAGGCCACAACCCCGCCGTTTATCTTGCCTGGAGCATAGGATCGTGTTTAGACCCTCAGGTAGTCCTCTAATCTTTCCTTGCTCTGTTGTTTATCCAATCTTTCATTTGCACGCCACCTGCGCTCCGCCAACTCCGACCAGACGGTCGGAGCTCAGTTACTCTTACTCATTCGCTTCGATTGATCCATACACTCGCCTTACACCTTCCCACGCAATCTGATCACCCTGATATTAGCTCGTCTCGTCGGGATTAGGTCCCGGATCTCCCTCTGTCACGACCGTCGGAGATCAAAACCCATTCGCCGTCGCTTCTTTGATTTCCTTTCCTAATAACCTAGACCAGAGTTTGCCTCCGAGTCTCAACTTTGCATTGCAGGTACTCTGGAGCCGTGAGGAGCCTCCTCTGCGTCCCAGCTGCTCGGTGGAGCTACCCCGGACCCCCGCTCCATCGTTCTGTCCATCCGACCATTCGCCGGGCGATCAGAGCCAACGACTTGATGTGGAGTGCCTCCCTGGAGGTGCTCGACCCATTGTAGGTCTGATCGGCCGGACAGATTCTCCCCGATCCTAGTTCGAAGTTCACTAGTGCCCTGTTCGTCCACCACCTTTCGTTGCGGTTGGATGAGGAGCGGAGTACCCGATCCCATCCGAGCTGTCCAGCGTTGCAGCCTTTCGACCGTTGATCTGATGTCATCTGACAGATCTGCGCCACATGTAGGGAACATTCCCTGACCGTCAGATCGTCCATTGTAGAGGAGCAGATCCGCATGATCGAGCCCCTGTTAGCAGCTGACACCTGTCCCCCCATGCGCCTCTCACATGCCGCCATGGGTATATTTCTCTTTTCACCCTGCAATTCTTTTAGTTTATGAATTAGTCTGTAAAATAAAAGTGACAGTTGGAATTTTTTGCATATTAGTCCTTATAGTTTATGGTAATTATGTTTGAGTCCTACTCTGGAGACACGTGCGTGCTCATGCGAATAGTGGTGTTTTTGTAGTTTTGATCCTGGACTTATGTCGTGTTAATGTTTGATTAAAAAGTTTCCCAAATTTGCATTTATGCCCCTGGGAATGGTGTATAACGCATGTGCCTGAATTGATTAGAAATTTTACGGATAAGCCCTTGGACTTTTTATTCCTTTTATTTTTTAGTCCAGAGACTTAAGCTATTTGCATTCAGGTCCCTGTTATCTATGTGTTTTGTTTTTAATTAAATAAATAGCAAACTTACTCCAAAAATTCCAAAATTTTGACACGTAGCTCCCACTACTGTGTAAGATTTCTAGTAATTTTTGTTGTGTATTTTGATTTCATTTGATATTATCTAAAAATAAAAAGCCCTAAAAAGTATCTCTATTTGTTTTGGAAAGTCAATTAAAAATACAAAAATACATTTAAAAATTCCAAAAAATTTTCCGATTGTTTATTTTGTCTTGCTTAGTTTCTATGTGATTTTTGTTTCATTCCCATTTATAAAACCCCTAAAAATTGAAAAAGATTAAAAACCAACAAAATTTCTTCGTTTTCTTGATTACCTGACTACTTCGTAGATTTCATTCCGTGCTCCTTGTATTCGAACATGGTAGCTATACCAAGTTAAATAATCAGCAAGACTGCTTGCCTCGTTCTTCATGTTTGATTTCTTTCGTTGGTGGTCTACTATTTTCTTGTTGACTGTGCCTTGCGATTCGGGTCGCAACGACCCTAGATATTCCTTAACCCGAGTTGCATCCGCGTGTCACCAGAATGACGTCGTTGCCGGGGAGCACGACATAGTAGTCGGGTTTTCCATTTTCGATTTATTTTTTATTTTCTTCTTCTTGTCTTTTTCTTTATTTGCTTTTAATTTTTTTTGTTTTTGTTTTTATTTCTTTTTCTTTGTTTTTATTTTCATTTATTTTATTTTCATTTTCATTTTTATTTTCATTTTTATTTTGATAACTGTGATCTGACCATTTTCTATTCCTTCTTTCTTGCGAGGGCCCAATGAGCGAGGGTGGTTTTCTTAGGAGCGCCGAGGCACCCGAGCGAAGTGGAGGCGGCTCGTTTCTGCATCGTGCCGCAGGAGAGCGTAGGAGAGGAAGAGAAGGACCCTTAGAGGATTTCTAGATTTAGTTTTATTTTTATGCCATTATTATTATAATAATACAAGAGTCAGACTTGGACTTGACAGACTATCGGGGTCTGTTTCGCCGAGCACCGGTGGGCTTAGGGGACCTCACCGCGGTTTTTAAGCCGGTTTTGTTTTCCCTTGAATTTTCTTTTATTTTGATTCTCGCAGATTTTGACCCCTAGACTTAGGATTTTTATTGACTGTGACAAAATTAATTAAGGCCCCAGCCCTAATTGCGTGCCTGTACCTATAGATCGCTAAGTGGACCTTATCAATTAACTCACAAAAGAAAAAGATAATTTGGTCACCTGAGGGATCATGTGCCGCTAGAGGCCGTATACAGCGCTGGCAGGATCCGTTGTGTCGGACACCGATTGGCATCAGAGATCGGACTCCGACCTCTCTTGTTGACCCATTAGCTATTGTGCTTCTCGAGTAGAAATTTTCTGTCTAAGGCTGATTTCTTCTTACATCATATATGTAGTTTTATTCCTATCTTTATTTTTTGTGCGGATCACCCTGCATGTAGAGTGTTGGCATCAGGTATGCATTTCTGACTTTGCATACATCATAGTGTTTGACCGCGCATCGGCTTTTTCGACATCTCCCCCCTGTTTTTGGACTTAAAATAATCAGGAGAATCGGAAAATTTATTAGTTGTTTGCTTGAAAAATATCTAAAAAAAAGAAAAACTATAAAATTGGGACTGCTAAACACACTTGACCCTAAAAGGCACCTCACTAAAATTTTTTTGTCTTGGGAGAACAATCCCCTCATTGTCTGGTTTGGATGAGCGAGAGAGTGACCCGCACACTAGGCTAGAGTGACCCGCACACTAGGCTAGAGCCATATCCAACCTCTTTTTAGACTACTGATTTTGGGTTAGTCGTTCTCCAGTGAGGATCGCTCTAGTTTCCCGTAAAGCGAGACGTGATATCCTTTACAAAGCGAGTTGATCGGGTAGCCGGTAAACGGTCCGCAACCTGTACTGGATGGGAAAGATCTAGCCTTGGGATCGAGACAGTCTCCTAAGAGCGTTGGATTCCTAACAACTCTCTTAATCGCTTTGATAGACTAATTGATCACCTAAATAAAATCGACAAGATAAAAGACTGAACCTTTACGCTCATCAGCTCTGCATTGAGCAGGTGAATTGGGGGTTTGTTTGCCCTATCTTGTGTGTTTTCCAGATCTCATCCGCCTTCACTCGCCACATCACGATGATGGACCGGAGGTCCCTTAGGTAGTTGATGACCACAAAAACCGAGTGAGCGAGGTGAATCAGGTATATCTCATGCGGTCGTGGCGACCTCAATCACTCGGGTGATCAATCGAGAAAAATAGACCACCAAAATCGAATAGAAATCAAAGAAACACGAGCAACGGTCTCACTATTATATTAACCTGGTATAGCGACAGGGTCGAACACAAGGAGCACGTAATGGCCTCGTAGCTTACGAAGTAGTCTAAAAAAGGAATAAAATAAAAGAGAAATATTTTTGATGGATTTTCAATGTTTTTATTTTTTTTTTGGATTTTTTAATTAATAAAGAAAATGGAAAAGCAATAAAACAAGCCAATACAACCAATTATTAAATCACTCAAAAATCACCCAAAAATTCAAATAAAAATATTTTTATGTTTTTTTTATATTTTTTACTGTTTTTGGTTAATTTTTGGTATTTTCTGATTTTTATTGGATTTTCTAAAAATCAAACAAGGCAAGAAAAGAGAGATACTGTCCAGTCAGGTGTCAAGGGCCAATTTAAAATACAAAATAGCCCGATTAACACCTAAAGGTAATTTTCCTGTATAGTAGAAACTACAAAGAAAATTTAGGCACAAGAATTATTATTTTTGGGTTTTTCAATTAATTATAAGAATTTTTATAAGTTTTTAGTGTTTTTCAATTTTTATAAGTTTTATAAAGTCAAAATTGACCAAAATCGGTCAGAAAATCCAACAAGGCAAAACAAACACTACCTATTTTTTGTAATTTTTAGAGGTGTTTTAATATTTTTTTGAATTTTAAAGTTAGACAGTAAAGAAAATGCTTGTTTTTGACTTTTTAAAATTGTAAATGAAACCAAAAATGTCTCCAAAAATTGGAGAAAATTTTACACTATGGCAGGCGCCATGTATCCAATTTTCATCACATTTGGAGTTAGTTTACTATTTTATTAAAAATCAAAACTAGGGTACAATGCATAGGGACCTGTACGCAATTTGGACAAGTTCCAGGGGGTCTGGTGCAAATTTTCTAAGAAAACACGTGCGAGGCGCGTGACCTGGGCACTCAGGGACCTATTTACAAAGAAACTAAGGTTCCTGGGCTATTTAATAACAAGTATTAAAAGTCTAGGGGCCTCAGTATAAATAACCCACTAAATCAAGCACATGCGCTAATAAACCATTCACAGGGGTATTTATGCAAATACTAAAAAGTTCATTCCATTCAGTAACACCCTAGAACATCAAGGCTATACATGCAATTAACCCAAACCAACACGTGATGAAGCACGTGCACCACTGCATACAAGGGTATAAAAACAAATCAACCAAACTAACATGTTCTAAGTGCAAATGTACCAAAACAAAAACAACTAAATGCGATATCTACAAGAGTAAACACTAACTACTAAAAAGAGGAGGGCCTAAGGGTAAATTACCCTTTATTAAGTCGATTGTCGGATGGGCGCCACGTGTGAAATCTGACGGTCGAGGAAGAGTGGCGCCCAACGCTGGAGTCCTCGGTCCTGATCGAGCGGCCGGGGCCTCGCCACGTGGAGGATCAGGCGGCTGAGAAGCAACGTGGGAAGCCCTCGCTGATCGGACGGTCCCGATCACTCCTCCAAAGATCGAACGATGCTGGTTGCTCCTCGAATTGACGGCGGAGATCTGAACTGGAGCTGGAGGTGAATCGGACGGCAGGGGAGGGTCCTCAAAGAACTGGGCTCTGATGAGGTTCGTCGGGCTCGTGCAGGCACTGGAGACCTCCTCGGAGGCCACTGATGATCGGAGACTATGGGTGGGGGCCTTCCGCGTCTAATGGCACCCTCCGATGACGGTGAGGAGCTCTGGAGAGCTCTGGCGACGTCGGCGGAGGTCGAGCTGCTGCACCAGATGGTCCAGGCCCTCAGATGGGCTTGGATGTACCTGAAAAGCACATTAGCAGACTCGTGGGTCGAGGGCAAATTGCCTCGACCCTGTGAGCGGGGGTGACAGTGATCGGTGTGGTGGGGCATAGGGGCTCCGGCGATGCGACGGCGAAGGAGCCCCAATCCCAGCTCCTGTGCGAGCTGGGTTGGATGGAGGGGTGGAGAAGGTGCGCGGGACGAAGGCGATCGTGATGGGATGCTCCGATGATCGAATAGGTGGCGATTGTGGACGGAATCGAAGATGAACAACGATGGGTCGATTTGGGGCAAAATGGAAATTCAGGAAGAAGAAGAAGGAGAAGGGCTATCTGATGGATGCAATCGACTGTGGAGGAGCAGGGGGTGCTCCTGGTCTTCGCCTCGAGGACCGTCGGTGTCCGAGGCTCTGGCGCTACCTGATGGATGCAATCGACTGTGGAGGAGCAGGGGGTGCTCCTGGTCTTCGCCTCAAGGACCGTCGGTGTCCGAGGCTCTGGCGCTACCTCCAGGCGGCGCACGGCGGCGCAAAGACGCCGGATCAGTGGTCATCACGCTCCCTCCTCGCTGCTACACCACCAGAGGCAAGCTGTCACTCTCGCGAAGATGATGGAGGTCACTGGGTGGAGAAATGATGAGCCAAATATCAGGAACATGGAGGCGGAGCTCAGACTTTATATGAACGCGGGTCCGGCAAGAGTGGAGTCGGGTGTGAAGCTTGAAGCACGTATCCCTAGGCTGCTGATCGGGCGTGCCTCTCGGATGCATGGTTAAGAAATAGCACCCGGGGTTTACGGATTTAGGTGTCGGGTCAGGATGCAGAAAATCGGCAAAGTCGGGTCGGGCGTCTAGGACCCGGGGGAAGTGGTCTACAGGGGGGAGTTGACCGGGGGGTCAACATCCCCCGTGGACCAATGAGAGGGGGCCACATTATAAATATTTGGAAATTAAAAATAAAATAGAAAATGGCCGAATTATTAAAAACTCAAAACATGAAAAATGTTTATTTTATTTTATTTCTATTTTTTTGATATTTTTAATTAATTTTTCAAAATAAAAATTAGGTATTTACACCATGGAGCTATATATAGGTATATATACAATATGGCTTTTTTAATTTTTGATTTTTAATTTGTTATTTTTATACATTTCTATTCCCATTTTATATTTTATTTATTTATAGCATAAAATTAGGAATATAAAGGTATTTTTGTTTTATTTTTATTATTTATATACAATGGTTAAATAAATAGATATGTACATCTATATACAAGGTATATGTACAATGATCTTTTTTTATTTTTAATTTTTTTTCTTTGTATTTTATTTTTGTTTTAATGATTTTTACTTTATTTATTCACACCATAAAAGGTAGGATATATACAAATTTTATGGAAATTTATTTATTTATTTATAGTGTGAAATAAATATATATAAGTGTTCTTATATACATGGTGAATATGTACAAGGTGAATATTTTTATTTTCTTTTTACTTTTTCTATTTTTATTTTGATTTTGTATTTACCAATATTTACAAATATGTACAAGTACATTTTATTCTATATTTTTAGAGGAAAATATTTTTATTATATTTACAGGTATATTTACATACATGAGCTCCCTATCTCTCTCTACTTTGGCTTTTATGCGGTCAGGCCCATGCTGAGCCTTCCCTTGGGATTAGGTTGCTCAATATTTATTCTAAATATTTCCTCTTTTTCTTTTTATTCTTTATTCTTTTATTTTTGCACAAAAACATGATAATTATTAGTTTTTACATAATGCATGCTTTTTGCTAATTATTTATATTTACAAATATATACATGCATTTGCAAAGGTTTTTGTAGCTAAAATATAAGAATAAAGAGTGATGAATGAGTATTCATCAGCAGCCTTTGGTTGCACCGCTTTCGAGCACTCCAGTCCACTCGTCTAGGTTGATTCACGAGAGCCCATGCCCGCTCTCCGAACCTGAGTTTGACTCCGCCCTGTTCCCCCTCGACCATCCTTCTACCAGTCCTGAGGTGCCCGAGCAGAGACCACAATAGATGTTTATTCATTTGATGGCACCTGAGTTCGGGTCTTTTTCCTTTGTAGAGACCATGGCCAGCAGCGAGGAGCGCATTG
The DNA here is from genome assembly GCA_037367405.1 of Ottelia alismoides. Taxonomy (NCBI): domain Eukaryota; kingdom Viridiplantae; phylum Streptophyta; class Magnoliopsida; order Alismatales; family Hydrocharitaceae; genus Ottelia; species Ottelia alismoides. The sequence goes on along the minus strand of JAZKJV010003390.1, from coordinate 141,627 downwards.
ATGGATCCGGATAGACCCACACCTACGTACTTGATCAGGGTGCCATCAACAACACCCTGTTAGCCTCCCTGGAGACCATGCAACGTCAGATCAGAGACCATGGGGTTTTCATGGCTGATATACGCAGAAAGATGGCGCAGATGCGAGCAGACCGAGAGGAGAAGAATAGAGACGGTGGAGGAGGAGACATTCCTGAGGGAGGAGAGCCAGATGAGCCAGTACAACCAGCAGCACCGGCACGTCCGATGAGAGAGTTGCACAACCCTGGTAGGACTCTCACACACAGATGGATTCAACTACCAGCCATTTTGGGAGATTTCAAGCTCCCACCTCAGACCATCCAGCTACTGCCCAGATTCCATGGGCTTGCCACCGAGGAGCCGCACCTCCATCTCCAGGAGTTTGAGATAAACTGCAGCACGGTCCATGATCAACTCGTAGACAAGGATATCATCAAGATGATGGCCTTTCCGTTCTCCCTCATTAATAGAGTAGCCTATTGGCTGAAGCACCTAGGGAGATACGTCACATCATGGGAATAACTCCGGAACGAGTACTTGAATAAGTACTATCCACTCGGCCGAACGAATGCATCAAGAGCCCTCATCAACAATTTCTCCATTCGTCCCAACGAGCAATTCCATGAGGCATGGGACAGATTCATAGAGCTCATTGATCGTTGTCCTCATCACAACATATCCAAGCCCAACCTTGTTCAGAGTTTCTTCTACGGGCTTACACCGAAGTTGTAGGGGCTAGTGAATGCATCCTGTGGGGGTTCCTATTTTGCCATGGATGAGAATCAGGTCTGGGCCATCTTCGAGGAGATGGTAGAGAATTATACAGTCATGTCCCAGACCCACCTCTAAACACAAGGGAAGCCCACATCACAGGCCATGTCCTATCAGAGGATAGCACCGGTCGATGTAGGTCCTTCCACATCTTCAACAGCTGCAACACAGGCAGAGTCATCGACCGCTGATATGGATATCATCAGTGAAAAGCTGGACCGCATTAAGATCGTTGAGAGAAAGTAGTGCCAGGGCATGTCTCAGATAGATCAGATGGCGCAGACGCTGAGCGACCTGAAGACCCAGATCATGTGTCTCTAGGAGGCACAAACGGCTTCTCAGCCACGTCTCAGGTCACAATCTGACCCCAACAACAGCAACTCGACCCATCCCTCCGCCCAATCCAGGCAGAGCCGTTCCAGCAGTAGCAATAGTATGTCCAGCTACCACCATCTTCGGACACTTAGATGGTGGTCTACCAGCCGGATCAACCCCTGGCAGTTCTTCCCCCACCCACCACGAGTAGAAGCCGTTGATGGAAGTCAATAGGATTTGGTACGATCGACCTCATCCTAGGATCTGACGGGACCATCCTGGATTCTGATGGTCGACCAGAGGTGCCTCATCTCAGCAGCAGCCTCCAGTTCAAGGTGGCCAGTACAGGCAGCAGCAACCCCGGTTCTCACAGGCACAACCACACTACCAGCAGGGTCCTCGTCCCTATCAGCAGGGACAACCGTGGAGGCATCAACAACAACAACCTCAATAGTATTCTCACCAATATCCCCCTCATCCATCCCAGCAACAACAGCCTCACTTCTAGAGAGGTAACCCATCCGATTCTCATGGGCCAGCTTATGAAAACCCAGCACTTGATGATTTAGCCCGCCTTATCTCCTAGCAGTAGGCCACTTTCAGGCGGGAGATGGACGAGTTCTGTCAGGAGATGTGGGAGATCATGAAGGGCAAGGCCGTCATACCCGCTCAGATCGAATCCGAACAACCTGAAGAGGAAGTCTGAGCAGGTAGAGTTTACAGAGATCACCACTCCTATTGACTCATTGGGTGATATTACTGCACATACTTTTGATGCTAACTTTGTTACACTTAGGAGTGGTAGGATGCCAGCCGACGGTGCCTCATCTGAGCGACGACACCATGAGGACTCAGGAGCGCCAGACGAGGAGGAGAGCGGTGCTTATGCTGCTCGTGATGATGTTGATGACGGTGGTACTGATGCCACCAAGGATGTAGATCCAGCTGACGGTACTGAAGCCGTCACTTCACCAGATGCAGGAGGTGGTGCTGATGCCACCAGATGTGATGATGCTGAGCCAGAATGCGGTGCTGATGCTGCAAGTACAAATGCTGCGGGTGGTACTGAGGCCACCCATCCTATTCCTGTTGCATTTTCCTTTGCTTCTATATCTCATGAATATTTAGAAAAATCCAAAAAATTAATAAAGGAAAGGGTTCTGTATTTGTGAGTCCATCTGCGATGCCTAGAGATATGTGTATGGATTCTGTTTCGCCACAACAACAGGGACCCATTCCTAGCCCTCCATCTGAGGAGGGCCCAACCATCCCCTTATTCAAGCACTCCGCTTGGCTAAGGGGAATAAAAAATAAAATCCAAAAAAATCCCAGCAGTTAGAGTTCATCCAGCAGATGATAGACAGATTTCAGATTCAGCTGACTCTACAGGAGGCCCTTGAGCAGATCCCTCTCTTCTAGAGGAACCTTAGAGAGAGGACCACCATTTGCAGGAAGAGGAGGAACCATCATGCAGAGATCCATGTGCTCACTCGTGCAACCTGCTTCGCCATTCAGAGCCGTCTGCCATCCAAGAGGACAGATGCATGAGCTCCCTAAGTCAGATGTCTTATCCATGAGCAGAGGTTCGATCGGACTCTATTAGAGAGCGGTTATTCCATCAACCTATTTCCGGCAGCCTTCCTCGACCGATTCGAGTTTGGCCCTCTTCGACGGAGTAGGACAGTCCTTCAATTTACCAATAGATATGTCAAGAGGCCGAAGAGGTTGTTGAAGGATGTGGTCGTCACAATTCAGGGTCTGAAATTCCTCGTGGACTTCGTTGTGTTGGACATGGAGATCCCTGAATCTGTGATCGATACCCCCATCATTCTAGGATGCCCGTTCTTAGCCACAGCCAAGGCAATGTTTGATCATGATAGCGGGAATGTGTACTTTTGCGTCGAAGGCGAGAGTATACAAATAGAGACAATCGATGAGACTAGAGCGTGAGATTCAACCCGCTCAGAGCAACTAAGCGATTCGGAGGAGATGGCAGAGGCACAGCGAGACGTCCACCAGGAGTGCGATTTTGTGATTACAGATGATGAAGACGCTTGGTCAGATCCCGTTTTACGAGCCATCCTCTCACACTCAGATACCACAGATGTCCAGATTCCAGCAGATGAGAGATGGAGAGCACACTCTTGGCAAAGGACACATTCGAGGCAGCAGACCACGTTCAGGATCGTGAGGTAGTTGATATTTCTTTTGATTCAGATTCAGATCCCTCGGAGTTGAATATTGATTGGGCAGAGTTTGATCAGTTGATTCCATGTCTGATTCCTACAGCGCCAGCAGCTAGGGTGGAGACTGACCCGATACAGAGTACATATACATCAACAGAGCAGTCTTCACCAGATTTTCATGATCACCGAGAATTCTCCCATGCAGATTTGGCTGCTTTTACTCAGACTTTTCAGAGACCAGATTTGTCAACTCCTAGTTGCTCAAAGCTGAAGCCCTTGCCGCAGTCGCTAAAGTATAGATTCCTTACGAGCGAGAATTAGATGCACCCAATCATTATCTCAGCAGATTTGACTGGAGAGCAAGAATCTCGTTTGATGGAGGTTCTTGAAAAGAACCGCAAGGCGATAGGATGGAGTGTAATTGATCTCTAGGGGATAAGCCCGGCCTTGTGCTCCAACCATATCTATCTTGAAGAGGACGCCAAGACATCGTGTGAGTTCCAACGACGGCTGAACCCGAACGAGAGGTTGTCATGAAGGAAATATCGAAATGGTGGAGCGCTGATTTTATCTACCCCATCTTCGACTCCAAGTGGGTTAGTCCATTACATGTGGTGCCCAAGAAGACGGGCATCACTACAGTTGTGAGTGAGTCTGGAGAGGAGATAGCTACCTGGATACCCACTTCATGGAGGGTTTGTGTGGACTACCGACGATTGAACCAGGCCACCAAGAAGGATCATTTCCCGCTGCCTTTTATTGATCAGATTATAGAGAGGCTAGTAGGGAAGAGTCACTACTGTTTCCTTGACGGGTACTCCTGTTACAATCAGATGGCCATTGTGCCCAAAGACCAGGACAATACTACATTCACCTATCCCTTTGGGACATATGCTTTCAGATGGATGCCCTTTGGTCTATGTAACGCTCCAGTGACATTCCAAAGGTGCATGTTGTTCATCTTCTCGGACATGGTGGGTGATTGCTTGGAGGTCTTCATAGACGACTTTTCGATCTATGGCGATGGGTTTGATGCTTGTATTGACTGCCTTGACCTCGTACTTCAGCGATGCATCGAGGTCCATCTTTTATTATCCTGAGAGAAGAGTCACTTCATGGTAACTCAAGGGACGATGCTTGGTCATATCATCTCCAATAAGGGCATGGAGGTTGATCCAACCAATGTAGATATCATCAGAAAACTCAATCCACTACCCAACCTGCGACAATTACGATCTTTTCTGGGGCACGTCAGTTTCTACTAATGATTCATTCATGATTTCAGCAGGATTGCCCGACCGTTGACTGATTTGCTAACCAAATACACCGAGTTCATTGTAGATGATAAGTGTCTTGCATCATTTGAGACTCTCAAGAGTCCAGTTGTTGAAGCTCTTGTCTTTCAGCCGCCTGATTGGTCTCTCCCATTCGAGATCATGATAGATGCCTCCGATTTTGCCGTAGGGGCCGTGCTGGGACAAAGGAGGGATGGAATGCCATTTTCTATTCACTACGCTAGCCGTACATTGGATGCCGCGCAACGAAACTATACCATAACTGAGAAGGAGATGCTAGCTGTAGTCTTTGCCCTAGATAAGTTCAGATCTTACATCATTGGATCAAATGTGACTATCTTCACATATCATGCCGCCATCATGTATCTTATGGCAAAGAAGGATGCCAATGTGAGACTGACTAGATGGATCCTTCTACTCCAGGTGTTTGACATTGAGATTAAGGATAATCCTGGAGTCAAGAATGTGGTGGCAGATTATCTCTCTCGATTAGAGCATCTTGAGGAATCTGAGCAGACTGATCCCATTTCTGAGACCTTCCCAAATGAGGCGATCCTTGCTATCACCTTGCTCCTGTTGTACGTCGACATTGTGAACTATCTTGTTGTCAAGAAAGTTCCACAAAGTTGGCCCAGGCAGCGACTTGAGACCTTCCTTGAGAAGGCCTAGTTCTACCATTGGGAGGATCACATCCTTTATCATGAAGGAGGGGATAGCGTCTGGCGTCGGTGCATTCCTCAGGAGGAGCACCATAGCGTCCTCACATACTGCCACAAGTTTGAGGTAGGAGCACAACACTCTGAGAGGAGAACAACACATAAAGTGCTCTAATACGACCTATGGTGGCCTACTCTCTTCAAGGATTCTGATGAATTCGTGAAGAGGTGTACAAACTGCCAGAGGATGGGAACTTGTGGATAACATGATATGATGCCGATGCAACCCATTCACTTCTGTGAGATTTTTGACGCATGGGGCATTGATTTCATGGGTCCATTCCCTAACAGTTAGGGATTTGAGTACATTCTGTTGGCCGTTGATTATGTTAGTCGTTGGGTTGAAGCCATCCCTGCCCGAACCGCAAATACTAAGACTGTTTGCAGATTTTTGAGAAAAAATATCATTTCACGATTCGGGGTACCTAGAGTTTTGATATTTGACAAGGGGTCTCATTTCGTCAACGACAAGGTAAAAGCTTCTGCTAGTGAGTTCAACATTGACCATCGAGTAGCCACTCCATATCATCCTCAGACCAATGGTCTTGATGAAGTGTCGAACAGGGAGATCAAGACTATATTGTAGAAGGTAGTCCGCCCCGACCGAAAGGATTGCTCACAGCTTTTGGACTCAGTCTTGTGGGCATATCGGATTTCCTTCAAGACTCGTTTGGGTACATCTCCCTTTCGCCTCGTTATGACAAGACCTTCCATTTACATATTGAGATTAGGCATAAGTCACTTTGGGCTGTCACAAGCATACTATTGGATCCAGTGAGTGTAGGAGATCAGAGGAGGGCAAAATTGGCAGCCCCTGGAAGAGCTTAGAGATGCAGCCTTTTCGAGAACCTACAATACAAGGAGAGAATGAAGGAGTGGCATGATTCTCATATCATCCACAAGCAGTTTGAACCAGATCAGAGAGTATGGTTGTTCGATGCCAGACTTAGATTATTTCCAGGGAAGTTGCAGAGCAAGTGGAAGGGATTATACCTGGTCCGGAAGGTACATGACAATGGAAGCATTGGCATATATGAAATTTCATCTAATTCTTCCTTTCGTGTTAATGGGAAGCGGCTCAAACCATATCTAGATCATGAGCCACTGGTCGTTGACATCACCCCTATTCATTTTGCGTGAGATGTAGTCTTTGACTCACATCTATTGCATCTTACGCTTGATTATCACCGTCTTCTGCTTTGTATAGATCCAGATGTCCATATCATACCATTCTTTAGCCCAACACCCCATTTGCATCTTATGATTATGCTATACTTAGGGTGTACTTTACCCTAAGTATGGGAGGGGGAGTCAGACTTTTGATTTCCCTTTTGATTATTTTTACCTCTATTTTGCTGCCTATACTTAGGGATATTTTACCCTAAGTATAGGGGAGGTAGACCATGTACATTCTTTCACTCGGATTTCCCTTTATGTAGAGTCCGCTGTACTTAGGATTACTTGATCCTATGTATAGGGGAAAACACCGAGATCCTTCCATTCTATTCTTTGATTCATCATTGTAGTGTAGTTTTTCTTTTCACTTCCCTATACTATGCACGAGTTATGTCTTCTTCATCACTCTTGATCCACTCTGAGGACATCGTTGAGCTAAGTATATGGGGGTGTCGTATATATTTCATATATACTTTAGCCATAACTTGTACTTTGTGTGAGTGTGTTAATAAATAAAATGGCTAAAATCCTTTATCTAAAAACCAAAAAAATTTAAAAATTTTTCTTGTACATAAAATTCTTTCTTGCACATACATAGCTATTTATAAAATTATTTTTGTACAAATATTTGTAAAAATGTTTTGTGTGTAAAGAGTTTGTAAATATGTTGGTATCAAAATTATGTATATAGTACAAAATTTTTGTAAAATGTTTGTAAAACAAAGTTTGCAAAAACCCTTGTGTACATGTTTTTGCAAAACTTCTGCATCCATGCATTCATTCATTCAAACATTTTTAAATTTTTTTGCATATTTTCAAAAATTTGCATAAAAAGATTTTTGTATATACATGTACAGTTTTTCTGAATCATAGTTGACATTTAAACTAGCCTTAAATTAAATTGAAAAATGGAGCTTGGTTAAAACCTTAATCCACCTAATTCTAAGAGGAACCTTATAGGGCTTAGGGTTAAGACTTTTCATTTCCATTAGTGACTTAATTCTTTGAGTCCACTAGGCTATGATCACATGTCATCTTGAGGAGCCTATGTAGAACACTAAACAACACATACATAACTCTCACATACAATGGCTTTACTTGCACCATCACCTTACACATAGCTATCTACGGATGAGGGGGCGAGGAGGCAATCTTCTTTGGCTTGGGATAGCATACAAGGGTAGTACTTCTAGGCGGAACCTCTCATCTTCTTTTTGTGAAGGAAGTGCATCTCAACTTGGTCTGGCAGCATTGAGGTCTAAAGACAGGAGTTGTGGGTTGCAATAATGCTTCAAAAGGGGGATAGTCTACTGGCTCAAGAGGAAAAACGCCTTATGTAAATATGCTGCACCATGTAGATATATTGTACATATGCACATCGAAAAAAATGCAAAAGAAAGAAAAAAACTACAAAAAAGTGGTGGGTCTGATAGAAAATGAAATACCCACCGGAGTTTTATAGCCAAATAAAGCAAAGCTTATGTTACCCATTCTCATCTCATGAAGCTTGCAGCAGGGAGACTTAGCTACACTGGTTGGGCTCCCTAGGATACATGGCTACACTGGTCATTGTCCATTCTCTTCTTCCTTCTCTTCTTGAGCCGGTTGTACTTGAACTTAGAAGGGAATACCCCGCTCCTCAAGGAAAGAGCTTCCAGACTAGGGAATTAGAGTTACCTTGTTGGGGGGGGGGGCTGTTACTTTGCCATTTCTTAGGTGGGGAGCTACACATCACTTACACAGTACAAGAAAAGATTCATGGTCATTAGAGTTTGTGCATGTAGACTTGTTCTCATCTGGATTATTGAGGAGTCTTTACCATAGATTGGTGGAACTTAAAGGCTGTTGAGTTTTAAACCTAGGTCCAAATAAGGTTCTGGCAAACTAATAATCCAAATGTCTGACTGAGCTCCATACTTCAATTTAATGAAGGCAAGTTTAACAATCAATCTTGATTCTCCTTCTTTTTCTTTTCCTTGTTCTTTTCACTTCCTTTTCAAATAAGTGTTTTCAAAGGGACTAGCAAAGGTAAAGTATAGCGGGGTAATGAACCCTCATTCATCACTCTTTATTATTTTATTTTAGCTAATTATCTTGGCAAAGCATCATGTAAATAAGTGTAAATACAATAACTTAGCAATAAGCATGCATGTGGTAATATTTCATAATTAGCATGTATTTGTGCAGATAAAAGAATAAAGAATAAGTAGAAAAAGAAGGAAGTATTTGGAATAAATACTGAGTGACCTGAACCCCAAGAGAAGGCCAATCATTGGCCTGATCGCCAAATAAAAAAAGTAGAGAGAGATAGGGCCACTCCACCATATTAATATGTATCATATGTGTTTTTACTTCCTTGTATATATGTCTAAAAATCAAAAAAATAAAATAAAAATGGAATAAAATTCTCTCTCTTACTTGTACATAACACATGTATATTTGTTATCTTCCCTATTTATTTCATACTTGTAAAAAATAATAAAAACAAAACAAAAATTGATTTATACTCCAAAAATTATGTTGTAAATAAATAAAATATAAAATTGGGGGTATTTTTGTAAAAATAATAAAACAAAAATAATTATACAAAATACATAGGTATTTTATACTTGTATATAATACAATACATTGTATATAGAATAATTTACTTTTTTTCATAAAAATAAATAAAAATAATAGAAAAATCCCTTGAAAAATAATAAGCATTTTCGTTTTATTTATTTTTTAATTTAAACTCATTTATTATTTTTAATCTATTTATATTTGAATTTCCCTACTATTTTGTCCTTTAGCTAATTTTCTCATTTTCCCCGGCCTCACCTGATTGGTCCAGGGAGGATTGTTAACTCCGGTCAACTACCCCCCCGGACACTCTTTCGTTCGGATCCGGTTCTTGCTCACTTTTCACCGAATTTCCAAGACTCGATCCGATCACCATTTCCTTCACTTCGAGGCTCCGATTACTGAGGGCAGATCCACGATCCTCGCTCGTCGATATCTTTAGGGATCCGACCCTCGGTTCGCGCTTCTACCCGATTCTTCCAGCCACCCGGGACTTCTATAAATTTGCTCATCCGTCTCCCCAAGTCGGCAGCTCGCACCACACCCCTTATCGATACCCTAGAACTCTTCATCAAGGTGACAACAGTCTGTTGAGCCCTTCGGTGGTTGACTTGGTGATGTGTAGCCGCAGCTCACCCTTTGTGGCCGGAGAACCGTCGCGAGAAGTCCTTCGCCTGACGTAGCTTGGTCGAGGCCACAACCCTGCCGTTCATCTCACCTGGAGCTTAGGATCGTGTTCAGACCCTCAGGTAGCCCTCTAATCTTTCCTAGCTCCGTCGTTTATCCAATCTTTCATCTATACGCCACCTGCGCTCCGCCAGCTCCGACCAGCCAGTCGGAGCTCAGTTACCCTCACTCATATGCTCCGATCGATCCATACACTCACCCTACACCTTCCCACGTAATCTGATCACCCTGATCTTAGCTCGTCTTGCAGAGATTAGGTCATGGATCTCCCTCTGTCACAACCGCCGGAGATCAAAACCCATTCGTCGTCGCTTCTTTGGTTTCCTTTCCTGATAACCTGGACCGGAGTTTGCCTCCGAGTCTCAGCTTCGCATTGCATGTACCCTGGAGCCGTGAGGAGCCTCATCTGCGTCCCAGCTGCTCGGCGGAGCTACCCCAGAACCCCGCTCCACCGTTCGGTCCATCCGACTGTTTGCCGGGCGATCAGAGCCCACGCCTCGACGCGAAGTGCCTCCCCGGAGGTGCTCGACCCATTGGAGGTCTGATCGGCTGGACGGATTCGCCCCGCCGACCACACATAAAAATGTTTGCTTCTTCCCCATCGCAAGCATCCGCCATCACCAAGGGAATCTCGAGTTCTCCAGTTACTGCTAGGTGATAGCAGGCAGTTAATCGGATCGAGCGATGACAGTAACCTCTAGGCGAGATTTGGTGTAGGGTAAATCCTTCATCATCATGAGTTCTTCAAGCTCGTCGAGCTTCGTCTCTACCACGACATCGAGCAACGACTTCCGTTGCGGTTGGTTGAGGAGCAGAGTGCCAGATTCCATCTAAGCCGTCCAACATCGCAGCCTTTCGACCGTTGATCTGACGTCATTTGACAGATCTGTGCCACACGTAGGGAACATTCCCTGACCGTCAGATTGTCCGTTGCAGAGGAGCAGATCCACACGATCGAGCCCCTACCAGCAGCTGACACCTGTCCCCCCACACGCCTCTCACGTGCTACCATGGGTATATTGCTCTTTTCACCCTGCGTTTCCTTTAGTTTATGAATTAGTCTATAAAATAAAAATGACAGTTGGAACTTTTTTCATATTGGTCCTTACAATTTCTGGTAATTACGTTTGAGTCCTCCTACTCTGGATACACGTGCGTGCTCACACGAATAGTGGTGTTTTTGCAGTTTTGATCCTAGACTTATGTCGTGTTAATGTTTGATTGAAAAGTTTTCCAAATTCGCATTTATGCCCCTGTGAATGGTGTATAATGTATGTGCATGAATTGATTGGAAATTTTGCGAATAAGCCCTTGGACTTTTTATTCATGTTATTGTTTAGTCCAAAGACTTAAACTATTTGTATTAATGTCCCTTTTACCTGTGTGTTTTGTTTTTAATTAAATAAATAACAAACTTACTCCAAAAATTCCAAAATTTTGACACATAGCTCTTGTTAATGTGTAGGATTTTTTTTTAATTTTTGTGGTGTGTTTTGATTTCATTTGACATTTTCTAAAAATAAAAACCCTAAAAAGTGCCTTTATTTGTTTTGGAAAATAATTAAAAATACAAAAATACCTTGAAAATTCCAAAAAAATTTTGGTTATATATTTTATCTTGCTTTAGTTTTTATGTGATTTTTGTTTCATTCCCATTTATAAAACTCCTAAAAATTGAAAAAGATTAAAAACCTTAAAAAAATCATTATAAATCATAAAAAATAAAAAATGTGTTTTTAGTTTCTGTAGGTAAATTTTATTTTATAGTTCCACATAAAATTGTTGTCCAGATTTTATAGACACTTTATCTATTTTTAAAGTGTCGTTCAATCTTGGCTGCACACTATTTTCAGTTTTCTTCTTTCTTTTCTTTTTAGAAAATTAAATAAAAATCAGAAAAACACCTTAAAATTTTTAAAAACACTTGAATATTTTGAAAACATAAAAATATTTTTGTTTTGAATTTTTGAGTAATTTTGGCCCATTAAATAATTGCTTAAGTGTGATTTTGGCCTCTTTCTTTATTTCTTTTATTAATAGAAAATCATAAAAAGAATTAAAAACCACCAAAAATTCTTCATTTTCTTGATTACCTGACTACTTCGTAGATTTCATTCCGTGCTCCTTGTGTTTGACCCTTATAGGTAAACCAGCTTGAATAATTAGCAAGAGCGATTGCCTCGTTCTTCATTTATGATTTCTTTCGATGGTGGTCTACTATTTTCTTATTGACAACAACTTGCGATTCGGGTTGCAACGACCCTAGATATTCCTTAACCCGAGTTGCATCTGCTTGTTATCAGCTACTTCCCTCGTCTCCGGTGACCTCCGCCTTCTTCCATGAGTGACAGCGTGTGAGGAGAGCGTCACAACGAGGATTTGGGGCGTGTAGCCCTAGATCCGGCGTGCACTCCGCCGTGCTTCACCGCGCGGTGAGCCCATCCTCTGAGCCCGTAGACCCATCTAGGCAATGACCCCTGGAGGACCCTGATCTCCAGCATAGACGACCTCGTCCATCAGGTAGCCTAGTTTTCCACCTTTTAGCATTTGATTCGAGTTTCCATTTTAGAGCAGAGCTCTACTTCAGAGCTCCGGTCACTGAGGCCGGAGCATCGTCTTGCTAGTCCGATGACCTGAACACCTTCACCAGCCTTCTCCCCACCTTCTACGCCCATCCATCCACCTTGTTCTTCCCAGGAACATGTTTTTGGCTCTCCTCCATCGTCTCTTTGCCGGAGAGCAACGCCACAATGCACCGACCATCCATTTTGCATTTTAACGGGTCGAGGCACTTTGCCCTCGATGTCGTGGTTCATCTGGGCAGGTTATAACACTTAAAGGACCTCATCTAAAGGTTAGAATACCAAGGCACAATAGCTCCAGGCTTCATGCTTTGCCGGGACCGAATCTGAGGTCGTGGGACCTTTTGAGCATTTTCATTGCTGCGGACCGTTGCCGACAACCTTTTCCCAATCAGAGTAGCCCGTGAGGAGCCCCAGCTGCGTGAATTAAACGATCGAAGCTCGCCAGAGGCGAGTTTTTTGCCGTTCATCCACGTGTCGCCTCCACCGTCAGATTGAGGTCTTCCCCCAGGTCTAATCTCATCCACCCATCATCGAGGAAGCCTCGATCGTTGGATCCATCTGAGGATCATATTGCAGCCTTCCATCGTCGAACCGATATCGTCAGATCTCAGCCCTCCGATCATAAGTGAGATGCCTTTGACCGTTGGATCGCTAATAAACAAGGGTAAATTGCACTTAGTCCCTTTCTTGTTTTTCATTTACATTTTAGTCCTGTAAATATTTTTAGTAGTTCTTTTTATTTTGGAAAATTTGCATTCAGGACCTTGTCTTTTTAATATTTGTATTTTAGTCCTCCTATTTGTGTATCGCGTGGACTGACACGTGACCCCTTGGATTAATTGCAGTACCGACCCTGGACTTTATTATTGTTAATGAATGAATTTTTATTAATAGAATTTGCATTTCTACCCATGAGTGCCTAAGTCACGTGTGGCACACGTGGAGATTTGGAATTTTTGCTATTTTAGCCCTGAACTTTTTCTTACTGATATATTTTGGCTTGAAACTTTTCAATATTTGCACTTAGGTTCCTGTTTACTGAGTCTTTTATTTTTAGTCAAATAATTATTAAATTAGCTCCGAAAAATCTATAAAAATTATACGTGGCTCTTGTTATGGTGTAGTATTTATGGTATTTTTTGTGATCTAATTTAATTTTATTTGATATTTTCTAAAAAAAACCTAAAAATTACTCTTGTCTAATTTAAAAACACATAAAAATAGAAAAATACATTTAAAAATTCAAAAACAATTGTGGTGCTTGTTTTATCTTGTTTTAATTTCTGTACCTTTTTCATTTGATTATCTTTTATAAAATACTTAAAAATTACAAAAGACTAAAAACTTTATAAAAATCATTAAAAATTAACTAAAAATTAAAAAATGTGTTTTCATTTTTGTTGGTAGATTTTATTTTATATTTTCATAAAAAAATTACTGCTAGGATTTTAGAGACATTTTGGACAAAATTTTAGTTTGCCTTTTCATCAACGCGGTACAATGTTTGTTATTTTCATCTTTCTTTTATTTTTAGAGAATCTTAAAAGATCATAAAAATCCCATAAAATACCCAAAACACTTAAATATTTTAAAAACACAAAAATAATTTAATTTTAAATTTTGAGCTTTTTATACCTTAATAAAAATTGTTGTGTTGTGTTTGCTTTTATTTTCTTAATCCTTTTCTTAATAGAAAATATATAAAAAATTTTGAAAATTAAAAACCACAGAAAATACTTTGAATTCTTTTTTGATTGCTTGACTACTTCGTAGGATTTTTCCCGTGCTTTTTGTGTTCGACCCTGGTGTTTATGCCAGGTAAAATAAATAGCAAGACCGCTTGCCTTGTTTTCATGCTTGTTTGATTTCTTGGTGGTCTCTAGTTTCTCGTTGATCCTGATCCGAGTTGTTGAGGTTGCAACAACCTTTGATATCACCTAGCTGCTGTCGCTCGACCAACTCATCAAAATTACACCGTTGCTGGGGAGGACAACTTAGTAGTTGGTTTTCTATCTTTCTTTTTCCTTATCTTTTTCTTTTTGTTTATGTTTTTATTTTCTCTTTTTCTTTATTTTATAACTGTGATTTTACACCTCTTTTATTTCTCTATTTCTTGTGAGGGCCCAACGAGCGAGGGCGGCTTTTCTAGGAGCACCGGAGCACCCGAGCGTAGCGGAGATGGCTCGTTTCTGCATTGAGCTGTAGGAGAGCGTAGGAGAGGAGGAGGAGAAGACTTGGATGACTTTTTAGCATCTATTTCATTTCTATTCAATACTTTGTAGTAAAACATGACTCAAAGACATTTGAACTTAGCAGTTTATCGGGGTCTGTTTCGCCGAGCACCGGTTTGCTCGGGGGACCTCACCGCGGTTTTTCGTCAGTTTTGTTTTCTCATACTTTTATTTTATTTTATTTTTGTTTCTCGTAGAATTTAGCCCCTAGACTTAGGATTTTATCTTGATTGTGACGTAATTAATTAAGGTCCCAACCCTAATTATCTGCCTGCACCTATAGATCGATAACTAGACTTGATTAATTAAATCACAAAGAAAAAGCTAATCTAGGTAACCTGAGAGGTCACGTGCCGTTAGAGGTCGTATACAACGCATGCAAGATCTATTGTGGAGGACAGCGATCAGCATCAGAGACCGGACTCCGACCTCTCTTGTTGACCTATTAGCTATTGTTCTTCGCATGTAGAAGTTTTCTGTCGAAGGTCGTTTTCTTCGTGCATCATATAGGTAGTTTAATTTCTGTCTTTATTTTATGCGCAGATCACTCTGTATGTAGAGTGCTGGCGTCATGTACACATTTCTGACTGTGCATGCATAATCGTGTTTGACTGCGCATCAGCTTTTTCGACTTCTCCCCCTATTTTTGGACTTAAAATAATGAGGAGAATCAGAAAATTCATTAGGCAATGTTGTTATTAAAAAAATACCTAAAAAGAAAAACCATAAAATTGGGACTGCTAAATACACTTGACCATAAAAGACACTTCACCGAAAAATTTGTCTTAGGAGAGCAATCCCCTCCTTGTTTGGTTTGGACGAGCGAGAGAGTGACCCACACACTAGGCTAGAGCCATATCTAACCTTTCTTTAGACTACTGGTTTCAGGTTAGTCATTCTCCAGTGAGGATCACTCCAGTTTCCAGTAAAGCGGGCCGCGATATCCTTAACAGAGCAAGTTGATCGGGTAGTCGGTAAAAAGTCCGCAACTTGTACTGGCTGTGAAAGATCTAGCCTTGGGATTAGGCCACCTACTAGCTCGCTTAATCGCTTCGATAGACTGCTTTATCACCTAATAAAATCGACAAGATAAAAGACCGAACCTTTACGATCATCATCTCAGTGTTGAGTAGGTGAATTGGGGATTTTGTTTTCCCAATCTTATGTGTTTCCAGATCTCATCCGCCTTCCTTTCCTCCATCTATCTTCTTCCCCGTCCTTGTTTCCCCTCCATCTATCTATCTTTATCCCTCCCACCCTCCCTTCATTCTACTTCTCCTTTTCTATCCCTGGATGATGCGTAGCCCTCCTTTATGGCCGGATCTCGCAGCTTCTTCATCTTATGCCCATCATCCCCGTCCACTCTCTTCGGAAGCCGGAACTTCGACCAATCTTCCATCTTTTCCTTCTCTATCCTCTCTTTCTTATGTGCATGTTGTGCTGGACACCCGTAGAGATCAGACTGACCAGATACGAGACCCAAGCGATTTCATTGCTGGGATGAGAGTGCACTCTATAAGCGATCACATTGAGCAGATGCGAGTTTCAGATACCTCCTACGCCAGGATGATGAATGAGCATACCGATCAGGAGGCCCAGTTAGCTTCTACATTCAGTCCCTTCACTCTGGATGTGGAGTTCATTCAGAGACTGCCGAAATTTTCAGGGGAAGTGCACGAGGAGCCTTACCTTCATCTGTCTGAGTTTGAGGAGTTCTGTGTGACCCACATATATTCGGATATCACTTATGAGTATCTGATGTTGAAGACCTTCACATTTTCACTCCAAGACAGAGCCATGAGATGGCACAGATGATTGGGAAGGAAGTTCGCTATGTGGGGCGGGCTACTCTTAGTGTTTCTACAGAGATTTTATCCCCAGCGTAGAGTGGATATGATGCGGTCTTTCATCACGGATGTTTCAGTAGACCCTCAGGAGCCATTGCATGATTCGTGGCTGAGGTTTCTTGACCTTTTGAGGAGATTTCCAGATCATGGACTTTCGATGACAGACCTTGTTTAGATCTCTATGAGGGGGATGACCGCTGAGCAGATTGCACTATTAGTTACCATGTGTGATGGTTCGCACTATAGTTCCGACATTGATTTACTTGCGACCATCTCGAGAGCATTTTTAGAGATCCCATCTTCACGAGATGCATTAGTCAGGACAACACACGAGGGAGATGCAGTACCAGTTAGGTGCGCCACACTTCATGATGACACAACTACTACACACCAGATCAAGGACATGGATCCTGTTGCAGTATAGACGATGGATGAGATGACTGCCGTAGTGGATGTTCGGACTCAGAGATTGACTGAGTTCCCATTGGTCTTCCATCTAGAGTTCGAGTCAGTCCCATACTTTTCACTTGAGGAGTCTTGGATATCAGATCTTCTGATATTCCATGAGATGGAGGAGCCTACGCTGCTTCAGTCGTCAGTCTGACCATTTTAGATTCCCTTCCAAGCTCATTCAACTTTTACTCTTCGAAGATACTTCTCAAATTTAGATGGACATCTTGATTCCACTCAGCAGCTATAGCCAGATGAGGGATGCCATTTTGAGATACCAGACATTGAGTGTCTTGTATTTGAGTATTTTGTCCTCCAGTTTGATGAGATAGATGCATTTCATGAGGACCAGACGATAGCCAGCACTACCGCAGCTCGAGGATCAGTTTCAGACACTTCGACAACTTCCGCATTATTGACCAGTACTATTCCTTATTTCTAGATTGTTCAGAGGTAGACTTCAGCTGATGAGGCATTGTGGTGTAAGGAGTGGGTGCTTGACAGTGGCGCAGATTCCCAGTTTGACTCTGATTCCTGTTTCTTTATCGATGATTTTGCATTACTCCCCGAGGGTTATCTGCAGGAGGATGCTGCATGCTCTGTGTACTGGGCTTCACTACCTGGATGTGTATCTGATCTGTCAAATCATGCCACCGAGTCTTTTTCTGATCTTTTTGAGTTTGAGTTGTCTCTCCTCGATGACCCTCACGAGGATGAGCCAATCTTTGAGATGTTCGATGATGTTGCCGATTTTTCACCATTATATGCATCAGATATCGACCTTTCTAGTGAGTCTCCTGATCATGACCTTCCATACTATTTTGAGACGGTGATTGACATGGAGGATTCTATGACTGATCCTTCTTTCTCCACGTTCGATTTCTTCGGCTCTACCTCTCCAATCCATTCTGTTCTTGAGCCGATGATTTCATTTGTGCTACCAAAGCTCGATTTCATCTTCCCATATTTTTACTCAGTAGCAGACACCCGCCTGATTGTCTACTTGGGTGTCATCATTTACATTATTGACCTCGCCATTGTTCTTCTACCAAGACTACAATGATGGTACGACATTCGCCTTACAGATGCCATCCTGAACCTTGACACTGCATTATCCTAATCTTTGCGCCTAGATAGGGGCGTAAAACCTAGCGCTTGTTGAGAGGCACCTCAACATTGTCCACTTTGTATATACGTGTTTTGTATTGATTTATTCCTTGTTACTCACATTTTTATTTTACACCCCAGGTCTCGTTTAGGATTATTTTTGCTATACATAGGATGTATCTTATCCTAAGTATAGGGGGGTGTAGACACCGAGTTGTTCCTTGTTCTATTTCATTACTCCTATTTGTTGCATATACTTAAGGACCCTTCACCTTAAGTATAGGGGGAGTGATGTCGTTCCATTTATCTTGTATATATTTGTCTTCATTTCTGCTATTCCCTCAATTGACATCCACACTGTTCATATTTCTTTCTATACTTAGGGATCTTTTACCCTAAGTATAGAGCTGCCACGTGTGAGCCCCACAAAAATCGAAAAATAAATACATTAATAAATACATAAAAATAATGACCTCGGATCGAAAAATTTTCTTCACGAAAAGGGCTCGTCTTGATAGAATCTACAACTTTTGTACAGAGACCGAAACCACGATCATTTGTGCAAAGTGAATACCTTGATTTTTGGGTTTTATCATTTCTTTGTCATTTTTTTAAAACAGATAAAAATCCTGAAAAAATATGATAAAACCAAAGATAAATATTTACACATTAATATATTTTTTTTAGATTTTTATTAAGTAATAAAAAGAAGAAATAAAATAAAACACGAAAAATGATAATTTTGGTACAGACCATTAGTGAAGACTCGGACTCAATTAGTTTTTTTGATCTCAAGCTCCGTTTGGATTTGAATTTTTACAAATTTTAATAAAACTTTTATCAATGAAAGCAAATTAAAAAGAAATAAAAGAAAATGGGTTAATTATGTACATAAAATAATATGTCAAAAACCGCTAAAATACAAAATGTACAAAAGAGGCCCAAAACCCAACTTTTACATATGAGCTCCGAGTCACTTGAACCTGGTCTTGTTTTGAAGGTATTTGAATGTGTATTAGTTCAAAAGTGAGTAGGATCAAATAGACACTGTATGAGGAAGACATCAAGGTTTTAGTCCGAAAATCCTAGAACTAGGGTTTGGGTTTTTGGTCCATTTATTTAGGTTAGTGATTTTTTTGTAATTTTCATTTATTCTTGTTAGTAATATGTACACAATAGAGTGGTTTCGGGTCATTTAGAGTTATCATGAATTAGTTAAAAATCAGAGAAGTTCATCTTATTTAAAGGTCAATTGGACTGTGATTTTTGGCTTCTTATTTTGTGTAATAATGAGTGATAAAATGTTGTTCTTATAAAAACATGCATGAATGCTAATTATGCAGAATAAATGAAGAAATGCCAATGATTTTTTGGGATTTGGGCTTAATTCATGACTTTTAGAGTGATGAATATGAGATTCATCATCCCCCTATACTTAAACCATGCTCGTCCCTGAGCATCAAATGCAATGCAATGAAGTGAAATGGGATTGGGTTCCATACCCGAGTCATGAGCAGAAGGTGAAAATCAATCTAGACCCAACCTTTGGATTATTTGTGTGGTGGAACTTCGGTGAGACTTAGAATTTTAAAATCAACAACCTTTAAGTTCTACACATTATTGTCAAAGTTTCAGCTCAAAAGTCATCTTAGATAAATCCTCTTCCCAAAGCATACCCCATGAACATTAAACAATCGACTCATGTGTGTGAAAGGTTTTAGCACTTCCCATTCAGAATGTTGAACTACCATGTAAACCTCCTCTCCAGAAACTCGTCCTTGGGATGTCAGGTATTTCCTTCATTCACAATCGACTCTGTCGCGCTGCATTCACAATCGAAATGAGGGAGTAGTTAGAACAAGGAGAAATGAACTGAAGGGTGGCCAGTATAGTCACCTCTCCTTGTGAAGCTGGCCAATTTATCCAAGTCTTCACTAAGATCTGCAGGTTTTCTTGAAGCTTGGACCTTTTTGGTCAGATATTTATTTGGTAGTGGCTTCTTTGTATTTGGATTTTTGGTAGCTCTGCTTGGATCTTGTTGTGCCCTTACGGATATAGAATCTTTTTTTTCCGTACATATTTTGGGGTCTTAGAAAAAATTGTGCCAAGCCGCCCATCCCTTTTCTGAAGTTTTATTTCAACACGTACTCTGGTCTTTAGATTTCCATGCTACCAGAAAAGAAACTCACACAGTCTTCTAACACCACATCTGAGTTGAGATAAGTGCATAGTGCGAGAGTACAAATTAATTCCTTATTCCAGAGTCATACTTACAAAGAAGAGACCGGGTTAGACACTAGGAGTCAAACGCTACACATTGTCATGTGGAACTTGAAGAATTAAATCAAAGACTTGAAGCTTCTAAAATCCTATTTCTCAATGAAGTTGCTCTGAAATTAGGTGGATTAAGGTCACGTCCAGACCACTCTCGGTTTCTGCCCATAACTCGGTTCAGATCCAAGAACTTTTCACAGATGCAAATTAATGTGATATTAGATGAAGTGCAGGCGTGTGAAATGCAGACAAATTTTTTTCTTTTTTTTGACTTTAATTTTTTTGAAAAAGTTTTTTTATGCAAAAATGAATAAGAAGCCATTTTTTTCAAAAATTTTGGGTTGGACACAGTCAGTGTTAGGAGCATTGTTTTTTATTTTTTTGTTTTTTGTTTATTTTTTTCAAGTTAGTTACCCACCCCGTAAATGCATATAGACTTATGCTAAAGTACGAGCTATGGGTAAAGTATATACACAGTATATATACACACCCCTTATACTTAGCGAGTGATGTGTCCTCAGAGCACAAGAAGCATAGAGAAGACATAACTCTGGCTAAGCGTAACAGAGTGAAAAAGAAAAAGAAAAAGATAGATCAGTCTGCCCCCCCCCTTATACTTAGGATTTGAATAGTCTAAGTATAGAAGAAGAGCGAAAATGATGCGGTCGGGTTGTGTGAATGAGGAGATTATATATATATGAGCATCGGTTCCCCCTACACTTAGGCTCTGGTCAGCCTAAGTGTAGAAGAATGGTGGAAATGAAGTAATCGTGAGAAGGAGAGAATGTTATGTACATATGGCATTGGTCCCCCCTATACTTAAGCCCTGGTCAGCCTAAGTATAGAAGAAGGGTGGAAATGAGGTGATCATGAGTAGGAGATAATGGTATGTACATATGGCATCGGTCCCCCCTATACTTAAGCCTTGGCCTAAGTAGAGGAAGAAGATGTATAAAGAGACCGATGGTGTCGGGAGGGAGGGTGGGTAGCCGATGATTAAGGCGGTTTTCGGCTGATCTTTTTGTGAGCATGTGGTGGGAGATCATAATGATAAGAAGGAGATGAAGCATATGATTTCTAACTATTATCAGTGTTATCCTCAGAGAAATCATGCTGGATAGTAGATGAAGCATATGAGTCAGATGAAGGACAACCATCATCAGAGTTATCCTCATAGGAATAGTATTTGAAAGTGAAGGCACTCCAGATATTCTTATTCTTTAATTTCTTCAGTTGTTTTCTCAGAATTCGTTCCTTCTTGGGATCAAGCGATTTGTCCTCGGATGAATACTCTGAAGCACCTTTCTCAATCAGCTCATAAGAAATTATTCCTGTATATTTAATGAGACCAAGAGAATCGGTTTTGGATGAATAATAGTGAGGAATGGGAGTCGTCCAACGAGAATTGAAGTTTGAATCCTTGCGAAGATAAGGTTTTTAGACTACTGAACAGACCTCACTCATGTAGATTACCTTTTCCGGACCTGATGAGGGATCATCAGATGGTTCCTATTACGGAAGGTCAAAGGTGAGTTTCTCTTTAGATGAAGGATCAGTCATTTTGTTTCGTGAAGGTGTTTATCCATGGAGTGAGGTGTTGTCTCCAGATTAATAACCATTGCAAATTTTCTCCTTGGCCGGTGTTCGTCCTGTGTGTTTGTTCTTAGTCTTCTTAATGTTGGTGCACTCCTGAGTTGGAATTAATTGGTCAAGGTAATATGAGAAGGTGGACTCAGGGTGAGCCCATGCGTAAGTCTCAAGATCATATAAAAAATACTTTTCCAAAGCAGTGGGGAATGGAATAATAGGGAGAGTCTTTGCATGTTCGTTCTCAATTGACCTGATGTTGGAGTATTCCCTTGTCGGGTTGATTTGATCAAGGTAGTCAGAGAAGGTTTCAGCCAACTCATGGTGCGCCCATGCATATGTCTCAGGATTATATGAGTCATATATTCAATTTTCCATGGCGATAGTAGCTGGGAATAGAACAGGGGGAGTTTCTAAACAAATAGTCTCATCAACAACCGTTATCTCAGGTGTAGCAATGGGGTAGGGCTCTTCTACCAGTTTATGGTTATGGCTATCGAGGACTTCGTGGGTTGCCTCAGAAAATCGTGGTTCCTCAAAGACTGGGTGAGATTGATGTACTTCCAATGCTGTAAAATTGATTTCCTAAGTCTTACACTCAATAATTGCCTTAGCCAATGCTAAGAATGGCTTTCTGAGAATAATCGGAGATTGGGTGAATTCTCCATGATGCTCAATATTAATGATCGTAAAATCTACTTTGAGCGAAGCACTTTGTAATGTAATGATGACTGAAATGGTTCCTCTCGGCCGCTTTATCGATCGATTAACCAATTGAATGATCTCTCGTATCTTTCTGATAGGTCCGATTTTGAGCTCGTGAAATACATAGGTCGGGAGGCTATTAATTGGTGAGTCGTCAGCAATTCAAGCATGGGTATATATTATGTCTTTAATCCCACAGTCAAATCTGGGCAATCGCTTCACTATGCAGCTCTTGGTTTTTCTCCTCAACACTAAGAAGGAGGCCACTGATAAGATATATCTTTCAGTCTTTGTTCTTGTACTACCCGACTTTTTCATCATTAATTTATCCATTACAAATCCTTTAAGGTCGGAAAAGTGTTCAATGGCATGTATAAAGGAAATTTCAAAAATCAATCTTTTCTCCAGTGCTTCCTGTAAAGTAGGATCCACATTCTTCAGATCTTCTCCAGTTTTAATTTTTTTGTAATTTTCTGGATTTTCATTTTTTAGTGTTTTTGAATATTTCAATTTTTTTGGCATTTTCTGTGTGGTGTGTGGATGAGTTGTGTTCTCTAGAGGAGGAGGAGCTTAGATATGCCAAATCAGATTCATAGTGATCCCTAGGGGAATAATACACAGAGGTTTCGCTATCAGGATCGTCCCTAGGGTGATCGTAGTCTGGGGGTTTCTGAATATCCATAGAATTTTCAATATGAGATCCAATCTTTTCCTCATCCATTTTTATATCTGATCTACCAGAGAGTGAAATTAGTCGGCCAACAAACTTTCTAAATCTACCCTCTATTAAATCGAATATCTTATTTATCCTCGAAATATCATCCTCTAAAATCTTTTCATGATCAATCATGGGTGCATTCAGGGTGTGTTCTTGTATTTGAGATCCAGTTATTTCATTTTCCATTTTCCTGTATGATCTGAGAGGAGAGTCTCTTGGAATATCCAATATATGATCGTTATTTTCTGAAAATTTCTCCTTAAACTTATTGAAGGAGGCTGCTCGGTGGAAGGATTTTGCAGGAATTTGTTGGTCTCATACTCAACATGTCGTGACTCAAGCATGTAATGCTGGTTTGAGTAGAGTCTACTTCCATGGTCATGATTGATTGTATCCTCGAACAATGGAGTCATACAGGGTGCATATGTGTCGATATCATCCGTTTGGTCCTCTGTATGTGTAGGTTGATCGAAGGAGTGGTATTCGGGTTGGTCAATAGGGATTTGATTGTCACGATTAATCCAACACTGATGATCCTTAGGTGCGAGCCTCTCCATCTGGTGTGATCGGGTTTGGTCTCTCGGCCATTCATGAGCCTCAAAAGTGATTTGATCTTGAAGTGGTTCATTAGTTTCAGCGAGAAACCGCGAATAAGACGGTTCAGTCCAAGATAGTAAGTGATCATGCGTGGTTACATGTGGTGGAGGTGAAAAATATAGTGCTTTGATTGGATGATTCGAGTAGAATGGCTTGGAATTCAATGAGGGGACCAAATTCATCTGAAAGTGAAAATCTTCCTCAAATGTTGGAGGATTATTGAAAGAAGAAGGTCTAGTCGATTTGGGCCTGACCGAGATAAATTCATTTTCATAATAAAGATCAGAGGGGTACTCGGACCATTGTCCTGTCTTTATCAAAGGAAGTTGATGGGGAATTGACATGGTTGATCTCAGTGCAAGTGCATAGGATATTAAAAAGAAATTTTTATCAAGGAGATTGATGGCACAAATGTGTGGCTTTTGATCTTTGAAAATAGTTCACGCACACCAATGCAATCACAAACTAAACCTCAGGTTCACCAACTCACGCAATGAAGTCGCAAGAGTTCTGCAATTATCTTTTCAATTTTAGTTGGTGATAAGATAATCTTGGAAAGTAATAAGCGAGATGTTAGGTGCTGAAAAATTTCTTAAAGATTGGCCCGAATTTTTACGACTAGTTGTACCTACTTTCAGCAAGTATAGGTGTAAGTACGGACCGTAAAATGTCTACTCGTGTTACTCAAGGATGGAGCCTTACGCAATGTCCTTTAAACCACCCACTCCACTAAGGAAATCCAGACCGTTTACCGGCTACCCGTAGATCTTCACTGAATAGTAGCTAATCGTTTTTCTAGAATCAATAGTCAATATGGAAATCCAGATTTGGGCTCTAGCCTTAAGTGTCATATCTCGCTCACTCAGACAAATAAAAGATTCCAAGGTCGTGGTTGCTCTCCAGCAAAAATTCTCGATTTTATGGGTTAATTAAAGTCGGCTATATTTAGCAGCCCCAATTTTAATTAGGCGATCACTGAAAAATTAAGTGAGCACAAATATACATATACCGTCCAGTCTCAATTTCCTTTATAATTATGTGACAAAACATGAGGGAGAAATTCGAGAAAAGCCGATGCACATGAAAAATGATGATGTATGCTCTGTTAGAAGACTTATAGTGATTACTCACAATCTCAATGTAGGATGCAATACAAGAATTGAAGAATTAGTCTATATGAATGCAAGCCAATGAAAAACCGCACCTAGCAGAAAGTTCTATTAGTCGAAAAGAAATGAGTTAAATTTTTGACTAAATTGAACGATCTAATGTGCGTCTCAATTAAAATGAAGTGTGGTCCTTGGTTTTACGAGCACAATCAAAAATTTCAAAGCTTTAATAGCCGTATGTGCAGGTCTATCCTAAGCACCACTCAAGTCGGGCCCCACCCTCACCAGAGAGTGAAACAGGTCAGACACACCGCATAAAAAGTTTGAGGTCTTGTTACACACGCGAGAGTCCAAATGGACACCGCTATAAATGAGCAATTAATTACAAAGAAATAAAATTGCAGAAAATAAACCTAGACTCTATGCTCTCTCATGACTTGACTCGATCTTAATTTTTCATGTGGCCTTTTGGAAGTTGGTGAAGATGCATCAGCTCTCGAAAATCGTTCCACGTACGATGAGTACCTCGCAAGAAAAATAAGAGATAGAATGTAAGAGAGTGACATAAAAATTAATCAAAAAAAAATGTAGGTAAGAGAAAAATGGGAAATATACAGTGAAGATTCGGGGGTTAGACTACCCGAGTAAAGAAAGCCGAACAAAATATTTTCGATAAAATCTAAGTCGTTTGCCTCCCAACAACTGTGCCATCTGACGAGTCGCGAATGCCCTACGTTAATTTTCGTGAATTGTCGTATGTTTAAATTAATTTATTTCGTTGTAGGCGGGCAATCTGAATTGGTCAAGAAATTACCACGAGAAATTTAGTCAATTTTAATCAATGCAGTTTTATGTTTATTTTAGTTGGGCAAGTCCCAATGTCGAACTCAAGGAGGCAAAGGAACAACCTAGAATTTTTGTCTATCAAAGTTCGTGCAAGGTTTTCGAGATAGTATTTTTTTGTTATTTTGAATGCAAATTTGGGATGCAAAATTCAAATTAGGCCAATTTTAAAGACTAGAAAATGAATATCAATCAAACGATGTCCGAAAAATTTGAAACTTGGCTAAGATGACAATTGTAATGAAATGAATGCACTGTAACGTTTTTGGAATTTTTGGATGCAAAATAAATATTTTATGGATTTATGAATGCGAACAAAGTGAATTTCAATAATTAATTACAATAAATATTAAACCTTATTATTTTCAGGATTAAATTATCCAAGATCTATCACTAGGTGATGGATCTGAGAAAAATCCTAAACCTTAAAAATATGAGATTTTAATAACTACTGAAATTAAAGATTGAAATATGCAAAATGATTTTTACAGAGCAAACCATGTATGCAAATTCAAATCTTTTTAGGTACAATGTTAAACATAAATAATCCTTGAATCTATGAGATTTTGGCAATTTTTAGAGCAACGGTTAATTACTTATGAATTTCCAAGCATCAAGTGGGCAAAATAAGCAATTTTCCATGAGAATAATTATTGCGAATTAACAGTAGAGCATAAAAGTGTCAAACATATTTCAAAATGTAGTGTTGAAGAACAAATGCTATTTTTATAAAAATAAAATGATGCGAAAATGTTGATCAAAATAATAGGGGAATACATTGGTATCAATGCAAATTACAATAAATAAGTAATAAAGAATATGCAAAACAAGGACTAAATTGTAATTATCGAGAGCTAGGGGATGGTTTCTACAAAATTCCCAGCAGTCACAAGCCAGGCACGTGACCCGTGGGCGACAGGGCTGGATCTTGAATTAGGCGAAGTGGTAAGGGCACACACGCAATTAACCCAAGTGGTCACATGCGTAGCACATGACCCTTGGACTGTTGTGTAACTGAGCGGTTCTTCAGAGGGTTGGATGCAAACGTTTCCCCAAACACATGTACTCCTCACGTGCGTGGGGGTCTCAGGCTTATGTGCCTGGCGACGCTTTGGCAGAGGAGCGGCTGTGCACGGCGGGCCATAGGCTTCCAACACTGGAGCGGCGTGGCCTTGCGGGGCCCCGATCTTCGATGGCTAGCGGTGGCACATCCTAGCGATGGTATAGGAGCCTCAACCGGTGAGGAGTTGGCTACTTCCTTGCGATGGAGAGTATGCAACTGAGGATGGACCTCCGGGAGCAGTAAATGGACTGAAGGTGTGAAGGATGAAAGGCGACGTTGCGGTGCTTTGGTGAAGAACGTGGAGGTGGATACATCATTGTCATTGGCTTGACGGTGGTGCCAAAGCAGAGCATCGAGGGATCTGCGCTCAAGCTGCGATGACCCAGAATGAAGTGATGCCGGATCTCGCCCAGAAAGGAGAGAGGAGTGGCATTGTCACCGCCGTCCCTCTTTCGTGAAGAGCTATCGACGGATGAGGATGGAATGGGGCGATGACAAAGCTTAAATAGGAGAGGAGAGAGTCTGCGGGAGATGGAAGGGGATCAGTGATTCGTAGGCTGTCGCGACTATGGAAGGTGACCGCGAATGGAGGTTTTGACGAGATCAGGCGAGATACGCAGGCGGGGCGAGATATGCGGCGGGTGGTGCCACGATTTGCGAGGGAAGACATGGGGACTAGTGGGGCGTGATATCCGTGGGGGCGACTGCCAGCCAAAGAAGGAAGGTGATCAACGGAGGTGGCAGTGGAGCGGGAACCAGATTGGGAAAGTGGAGGAAGGGGATGAAGTGCGTGGGCCGTCCGATCGGTCGAGATCGGATGGTCCACAAAATGACACTTGACATTTTATTATTTTATTATTTTATTTTATTTTTTATATAAAAAATAATATATATAAATCCCAAAATGGGTGACATGTGGCAGCACCAAGAGCTGCCACGTGTCAGCCCCACAAATATCGAAAAATAAATACATCAATAAATACATAAAAAATAGTAAATGACCACGTATCGAAAAAATTTTTCCACGAATGTTGCTTTCTCGATGAGATCTACAACTTTCATGAAAATACCAAAACCAAAATCGATCATTTGTGCAAAGTGATATTTTTGGGATATCATATGTACATAGAATACCTGGATTTTTGGGTTTTATAATTTTTTTTGTCATTTTTTTAAACAACATAAAAATTCGGAAAAAAATATGATAAAATCAAAGATAAATATTTACACATTAATATATTTTTTTGGATTTCTATTAAGTACGAAAAAGAAGAAATAAAATAAAACACGAAAGTGATAATTTTTGGATAAACAGTTAGTGAAGACTCGGACTCAATTAGTTTCTTTGATCTCAAGTTCAGTTTGGATTTTTTTTTTGTATTTTAATAAAACTTTATCAATGAAATAAAATGAAAAAGAAATAAAAGAAAATGAATTACTTATGTACATAAAATAATATGTTAAAAACCGCTAAAATACAAAATGTACAAAAGAGGCCCAAAATCCAACTTTCACATATGAGCTTCGATTCACTTGAACTTGGTCTTGTTTTGAAGGTATTTGAATGCATATTAGTTCGAAAGTGAGTAGGATTAAATTGGACACTGTATGAGGAAGATATCAAGGTTTTAGTCTGGAAATCTTAGAACTCGGGTTCAGATTTTTGGTCCATTTATTTAGGTTAGTGATTTTTTTGTATTTTTCATTTATTATTGTTAGAAATATGTACACAGTGGAGGTAGTTTCAGGTCATTTGATGTTGGCATGAATTAGTTAAAAATGGGGGAGGTTAGGCTTATTTACATGTCAATTGGACTGTGATTTTTGGCTTCTTATATTATGCAGTAATAAGTGATAAAATGACGTTCTTATCAAAACATGCATGAATGCTAATTATGCAGAATAAATGAAGAAATACCAATGATTTTTAGGGATTTGAGATTAATTCATGACTTTTAGAGTGATGAATATGAGATTCATCACTGGGCAGAAAGTGTGGTTATTCGATGCAAAGTTGAAGATCTTCCCGGGCAAATTGAAAAGCAAATGGACAGGGGTGTTTCAAGTTCAAGAAGTGCTTGACAATAGCAGCAATGCGATATCATAATTGTCTCCTAACACACAACCATTTGTCGTCAACGGTCAACTACTGAAGTCCTACCTCGAGCATGACACTTTCTTGGCCGTTGTCGATTCTATCAAAGTACCACACTATGAGGATACATCTACAACAGTAGCTGCACCAAAAGATTCTATAATGCAACTAAAAAATTTTACTTTAAAGATTTTATCTTTCTTCTTTTCTTCTTTTTGTTTTTCCGCTTTCATTCTCTATTAAAAAGAAAAAAATGTATGTCTCACCCATTCTTGTCAGTCTGCTACACTTAGGACGTACTTTATCCTAAGTATAGGGGGTGCATCTCGAGTTCTTTCATTATTTGATTCCCTCCATTGTCTCCTCTCTTGTTGATTTTCTCTACTAAGGGATATCTCACCCTAAGTATAGGTGGAAACAAACTAAGCTGTGATCTGTTTATTCCCACCCTTGACCCTCCATGCCTTGTGTACAACCTGCTATACTTGGGATTACTTGATCCTAAGTAGGGCGGGGGGTCAACTTCTGATTCGTTTATTTCTTCATTATTTCATTATTGTAGTCTAGGCTTTTCTATTCTTAGTACGAGTTATGTCTTCTCTTTTTCTTTTCAATCAATGAGGACATAACTCAAGCTAAGTATATGGATCGTATAAACTCTGTATATACTTTAGCCACAACTTGTACTTTTGTATTATTATTAATAAATATGGGTAAAATACTATTCATACATATACAATTCATTAATAATAAAATAATGCACATTATTCTCAAAATTCTTTTCTGTATATATTGATTAATAAATCATGTTAAAAATATTTTTGCAAAATTATTTGAAAAATGGTTTACACCATTTGGAAAACATTTTGTAAAATGTTTTCAACCTTTTTAAAAATGTTTTGATTTGTAAAAATTCTTTTCTTCATGTGAAACAAAAGTTTTGAAAAAATATTTGCAAATTATTTTGAAAAAGGTTTGTAAAAATATTTTGAAAAATCTATATATACTGTTTCAAAAATCATTGCAAAATGGCTTTCAAATGTTTGTAAATATTTGCAAAACTATTTTGTTCTATAGTTTTTAAAATTGTTTGCATAAAAGGGAGGAATATATATGCATCATTAAATAAAAATAAATATATAAATATACACCTACAAAATAAAATTCTTTACCAATTATATATATACCTATAAAAATAAACAACATTTCAAACTTTTAAATTGTTTAAATCCTTAATCCTTGTAAATAAATAAAAAGAGGCACGCCTTGTAAATAATTATACATATTTTATATTTTTGTGCCAAAATTCTTTTTATTTTAAAGATTCTTTAAAAATTGCATCATTTTTTCTGCATTGTACATAGCATTTGCATAACATTAGCATTCTTTTCAGATTGAGCTTAATAATTGGACTAGTCTGAGTAAAGTCGAAGATTGGAGCTTGGTTGGACCTTAATGCACCTAACTTCACTAGAACCTTATGGGAACTAGATTTAAGGTACTGCAGGTCCATGGGAAGTTGATTTTTTGAGACTCAGGGCTAGGTTCAAGTCACCTCAACTGACTAACTAGAATTTTTCAAGACGCACGCATGACTCTTGTCAGTAGTGACCTAACTAGGATACTTGCACCTTTCACTTGGCTCAACTCAGTTGGAGAGGTGAGGAGATTGGATTTTTCGATTTGAGATGCATACGAGTGGAAACATTCGTCCTCGTCTAGGGAGGGAAGTGCACCCCCAACCCGTCCAGTAGCCATGAGGTCTAAAGACAAGAGAGTGTGGGTTGAAATAATGCTTCAAAAGAGGGATAGTCTTCTGAATCAAGAGGAAAAAGTCCTTGTGTAAATGCTACTATATATATTATTAAAAAAACTCAAAAAAAAACGGACATGCCTGATTTAAAATAAAATGCCTACCGGAGTGTACATATGTTGTATAGTCAATAAGCAAGCTTGAGCATCAAAGCTACACCTTGTGAGCCTACGGCTTGATGACTTAACTACATTGGTCATGCATCCCAGGATAGGTAGCTACACTAGCTACCATCCATTCTTCTCTCCACCCCTCCTCTTGAGTCGGATGCCACTTGAACTTAGAAGGGAATACACTGCTCCTCAAGGAAAGACTTCTTGGATTGGGGAATCATTGGGTTGTCATGTCAGAGAAGTCAGTTCTTTTGCCATTTCAGTTGGGGAGAGCCACTATCACTTACACTATGCAAGTCCGCTTCATAGTCATAAGGGTTTGTGTATGATGTAGGCTAGTTCTAACATGGCTATTTAGGTGGTTTGAACCGAGTTCTGTGACTCTCAAGGGATTTTGTGTTTTAAATTTGGTTCCCGACGAGGTTCTACACACATTCTCACACCAAGGTCAAACCTGAGCTCCAAAGATTGATTTTGTAAAGACAAGTTTAATAATTAAAATAAATTCCATTTATTATCTCTTTTTTTCTTCTTTATTCTTTTTGTCTACTTATTGCATAAGTGTTTGCTAGGGACTAGCAAAGGCAAGTATAGAGGGGGGGGGGTGATGAATCTCCATTTCATCACCTTTATTCTATCATTTTGGGCCTTAAAAACCATAGCTTATGCTGTTAAATAGCATTAATTTGTTCAAAATAGCATCCATCATTTATTACATTTATTGTGTAAATAATATTCTTTTTTAATGCTAAAATTATAGATTAAAGATATGAAAATAATAAGAATAAAATATCAAAGATATTTTTTGAACTAAACCCCGAGACCAAGTCGAGAATTAAATTGGTCAACAAGGAATAAAGTAGGGGGAGATAAAGGCCAAAAATACAATAAACACCTAATTTATTTTACTCATTTAATAATTCATTTTTGACCTCTATTTTATTCTTTATTATTTATTAATAAAATAAAGAAACTTTGTGTAAGAAAGTTGTAGATAATATTGTGAATAAAAATACAGAATTGAGTTGGTATAAAAATAATACATAGTGTACTTTTTAAATACAAAATTAAAATCCAAAATCCCGACTTCAAAGACCCATATCTTCCAAATAAAAACTCAAAATATATCAAAATCATTTTCAATGTATATAATTTTTAATAAGCAATTTAATGGAGGTGGTTTCATATTTTTTGAGTTAAGATGTGGAAGTTAGGTTTTGCACCCTCATTGTATAGTATACTCGAATAAAATATTCATTTTTCTTTATTATTTTTATAATTTTAGATTTTTATAATGCTGTAAATATTACTTATAACACATATACATATTAAAACAAATAAAATAACAAAGTAAACACCAAATAAAAAAGTCTATATCAATATATAAGCAAAATACCTATACCATTACTTGTAAATAAATAAAAGTGAAACATATTCTTTTATTCTTTTTTATTTTTACACTATTATAAATATCAATTATAATGTATCAAAAATTTAAATTTTAAATAAAACCATAAAATAAACATTAAAAAAAATAAAATACAAAAATACATAGGTAAATAAACAATACATATACCTACATCTTACATATACCTATTTATTTAAATATACAAATGACACCCAAAAACATATTAAAAATAAATTTATATAGATAAAAATAAGTTATAAATATTTAAAATATGAAAATAAATAATAAATAAAATGTACAAAATAAAAAAATAAGCAAAATATAGATGAATATACCTATAATTATACCCCTAATAATTAACTACAAACAAATAAACTCAAAAGAAATAAATAAAAATTGCAATAAAATGCTAGATAAAATGGTAAACATTTGTTTATTTATACTAAAAACTAATAAAATCATCTATTATATTTAATTCATTATTTTCAACTAATAGGGCCTGCTTTGTGTTCTAGTGGCCTACATGGACCAATCAGGCTTCAAAAGTTGACCTAGGTAAACTGCCCTACCTCCTGTCGCCTAGCATGTCAGACGTCCATAAAAAATTTTTCTTTGAATTTCCTCTCAGATCCATTTATTTTCACTTCTTGATTCCTTCACGAAAAACCATTTGCAATCTATCCTCAATCAAGCCGACACCTTTCCAATGTCAAACGCTCCTCGATTCAAGCAAAAACCCTAATCTAATAAGCCCTCCTTGTGATGTCTATAAATAATCTTCTTCTCCTTCCCTTTTGGTCCGTTTTTGAGCTTCTCCCCGTGTTCTTGTGTGTAAGTTGAGGTCTAGGTAACAGCTGCGAGCCTCCCCGCACTTGGAGACGGCATAACGAGGACAAGGGGTGGTCCAATGTAGAGCTCCGGCGATGTCTCCGTCGCTTGGTCTCCGACCAGGTATGAGCTGCGTGTTTTTCATTTCTACGTAGTTTCTTATTTTGTCTTGTAGTTCCAGTAATTAGTCTAGCATATAGATCATTAGATTAGCTCAGATTCTATTCTTCGATTGCCAGAGCTCTCTACTCTGGCAGCATTCCACTATGACTCTGGCTATACCGCATGATCTGGTCTCGATCAGCAACTCGAGGGTCCTCCTCTTTCACTCGCCGGACCCTCTCTGCCCCACCTCCATTTGCGCATCCCAGCTTCACCAGTGGTTGAAGAATTTTGCTTCGAGCCATACATCTTGTTTGTGCATGTCAGCATCGCAATAGAGCCCTTCAAGGCTCAATTCAAATCGACCCGAAGCTCTTCAGGTCGCTTTTCTTCTCCGAGCTTCTAGAGGCCTATCGATGTCTTCCAGACTCTTCTGATGCATCTACGATACTTATCGGACATGTGGGAACGTGCACAACCATATAATGGCTCTCGAGGAGGTCAGATGAGGGAGCAATGCTCGAACGAAACTAGCCAAGGGTGAGTTCTTCCCTTGTTCTTCCAACAACCTCGAGGACTGTTGATGACCACAAAAACTGAGCGAGTGAGGTGAATCAGGTATATCTCATGCGGTCGTTGCGACCTCGATCACTCGGGTGATCAATCGAGAAAAATAGACCACCAAAATCGAATAGAAATCAAAGAAACACGAGCAGCGGTCTTGCTATTATATTAACCTGGTATAGCGACCAGGGTCGAACACAAGGAACACGTAATGGACTCGCGACCCACGAAGTAGTCTAAAAAAGGAATAAAATAAAAGAGAAATATTTTTGGTGGATTTTTATAGTTTTTAAATTTTTTGGATTTTTTAATTAATAAAGAAAATGGAAAAGCAATAAAACAAGCCAATACAACCAATTATTAAATCACTCAAAAATCATCCAAAAATTCAAATAAAAATATTTTTATGTTTTTATATTTTTTTACCATTTTGGGTTAATTTTTGGTATTTTTCTGATTTTTATTGGATTTTCTAAAAATCAAACAATGTAAGAAAAGAGAGGTACTATCCAGTCAGGTGTTAAGGGCCAATTTAAAATACCAAATAGCCCGATTAACACATGAAGATAATTTTCCTGTATAGTAGAATCTACAAAGAAAATTTAGGCACCAGATTTATTATTTTTGGGTTTTTCAATTAATTATGAGAATTTTTATAAGGTTTTTAGTGTTTTTCAATTTTTATAAGTTTTATAAAGTCAAAAATAACCAAAATCGGTCTGAAAAACAAACAAGGCAAAACAAACACTACCTAATGTTTTTGTAATTTTTAGAGGTGTTTTAATATTTTTTGTGAATTTTAAAGTTAGACAGTAAAGAAAATGCTTGTTTTTGAATTTTTAAAAGTAGTAAATAAACCAAAAATGTCTCCAAAAATTGGAGAAAATTTTAAACTATGGCAGGAGCAATGTATCCAATTTTCATCACATTTCGAGTTAGTTTACTATTTTATTAAAAATCAAAACTAGGGTACATTGCATAGGGACCTATTTGCAAATACCACAAAGTTCTGGGCCCCCTGGAGAACAAAGCAGGAAAGTCTGGGGTTAAAAGTGCAAAATGTCCCCCGGCCATGCAGGATACACGTGACTCAGGCCTGGGGGGACCTAACTGTCATTCCTATTTTAAAATATGCAATCAGTAACACCCGAAAATCTTAGGATGAAAGCTGCAAATATACCACAAAACACGTGGCGAAGCACGTGGCCACTATACACAGGGGTATACAAGCAAATATCAGAAACAGAAGGGTCCTCGGTGCAATATTTACAAAAATAAAAGAGCTATTAAACATATTTACAGGACTAGAAAATAAATTCGAAAACTAGAGGGGCCTAAGAGATATTTACCCCTTTATTAAATGTCGACGGCTGAGATGACGCCACATAGATGATCTAACGACTAAGAATAAGGGCGCCTTTAACCAAGAAACACGGGCCTGATCGAACGGTTGAGGTTCCACCACGTGTCTAATCTGACGGATCTGGTGCGCTGTGGCTAAACCCTCGGTGGATCAACAGTGGAGAAGAAGACACGTGGAGATCGAACGGCTCTGGAGTCACGGGTGCCTCTTCATCTGATCGTGCGGCTCAGATCGGTCCTCAGATGGATCGGACAGTGGCAAAGCTCCTCAAATGGGTGGCCAAGATCTAATCTGGAGCGAGAGGACGATCCGGCGGATCGAGAAGGTCCTGGATGAACTGCAGACCGGGGAACTTCGCCGGCTCGAAACTCGGGCGTAGGGACTCCTCGACGGCTGCTGAGATGCTGGGAAGATACGCCTCGGTGATCCGCAGCCAATGGACAGCTCCGATGATGGCGGGGAGCCCTGGAGAGCTCCGACGACGAAGAACACCTGGAGCACCTGTGCCTGAGCTGTTGGCCTCCAAATAAGGCTCTCCTGACGATTTAACCTGCACAGGAAGAAAGATGGGTCGAGGGCAAACTGCCTCGACCCGTCAAAACGCGAAATGGATAGGAGATGCGTCGGTGTGGAGGTCCTCCGGCGAGCGGCGGAGGAGGAGGACCGAAGTCCCTGCTCCGGGGCGAGTCAGGGTGGATGGGTAGGTGAAGAAGGTGCGGAAGGGAATCGTGAAGGTGGTGGTCGGGTCGGGATGGATGATGGATGGTCGGAGTGAGCTGGTGAAGGCGGCGGAGCTACAAGAACAGTAACCTAAAATCTATGTTCTACGCTAAACTACATGCTAACAGAGCTATCTGGCGGAGGAGATCGACTGGGCTGGAGCTGCCGGAGCTCCGGGGTCATTGCCTGCAAGGGACCGTCGTCTTACCGAGGCTGGGCGCACTCGCGGCGGTGCACGGTGGCGAAGCCACCGGATCAGAGGCTTCTCGAAGTCCTCGTGCCTCGCTTCCACTCCGAAGAGCACCGCTGTCACTCAGGCTCACCGGAGGAGTTCCTTGGCTGCGAGTGGGAGGTCCAAAGATCAGGAACGAGGCTGCCGGAGATGACGCTTTATATGTCCAGGGGTCCGCGAAGAAATGGATCGGGCGAGTAGCTCGCAACCCGGATCCCTCAGACCCACCCCGGGCGTGGATCTGGGATGAACAAGGATCAATCGGGGCCTGGGGTTAGGGTATTTGGCTGTCAGATCGAGTGGGGAGAAAAGGTAGAAATCGGGTCCGGCACTCAGATCCGAGACGCAATGGTCCAGTGGGGGAGTTGACCGTGGGGTCAACATCCCCCGTGGACTAATCAGAGAAGGCCACGTCAAAAAGATTTGAAAAATCGATTTAAAATAGGAAATGGCCGAATGATTAAAAACTCAAAACATAAAAAATGTTTGTTTTAATTTTTTCTATTTTTTTTGTGATTTTTAATTAATTTTTCAAAAAAAAACTATTTACGCTATAGAGCTATATATAGGTATATATACAATATTGATTTTTTATTTTAGTTAGTTTTTTTGGACATTTTTATCCCCATTTTATATTTTATTTATTTATAGCATAAAATTAGGAATAAAAAGGTATTTTTATTTTATTTTTTTATTATTTATATACAAAGGGTAAATAATTAGATATGTACAAGTATATACATGGTATATCTACAATGTTCTTTTTGGTTTTTATTTTTATTCTTTTTATCTTATTTTTGTTTTTATAGTTTTTATTTTATTTATTTACATCATAAAATATATAATATATACAAATTTTTAGGGATTTTAATTTATTTATTTATAGGGTGAAATAAATATGGATTGGGGACTATGTACAAGGTGAATCTATACAAGGGAATATTTTTGTTTTCTTTTTAATTTTTCTATTTTTATTTTGATTTTGTATTTACAAATATTTAGAAATATGTACAAGCTCATTTTAGTCTATTTTTGGAGGAAAATATTTTTATTATATTTACAGGTATATTTACACACATGAGCCCCTATCTCCCTCTACTTTGGCTTTTATGCGGTCAGGCCCATGCTGAGCCCTCCCTTGGGATTAGGTTGCTTAATATTTATTCTAAATATTTTCTCCTTTTCTTTTTATTCTTTATTCTTTTATTTTTGCACAAAAACATGCTAATTATTGGTTTTTACACTATACATGCTTTTTTGATAATTATTTGTATTTACACATATCTACATGCATTTGCAAAGGTTTTTGTAGCTAAAATATAAGAATAAAGAGTGATGAATGAGTATTCATCACCCCCTATACTTAACTTTGCTAGTCCCTTAGCAAAAACTTATTGGAAAAAGAAGTGAAAGAGAGAAAGAAAAAGAAAAAGAGGAGAATGTACATGGATCAAGGTTGAATATTAAACTTTCCTCCATTAAATTGAAATATGGAGCTCGATCAGATCTTTGGATTATTAATGTGTCGGAACCTTATTTGAAATTAAGCTTAAAACTCAACAACCTCTAACTTCCACTAATCTATAATTAAGACTCCTCAACAATCCAGATCAGAACAAGTCATCAAACACAAACCCTGAAGACCATGAATCTTTCCTTGTACTGTGAATGTGAGGTCTAAGCTCTCCACCTCAGAAATGGCAACTTGACAACACTCCCCAACAAGGTAACTCTATGACCTCAATCTGGCCACTCTTTCCTCGAGGAGCGGGGTATTCCCTTCTAAGTTCAAGTTCAACCGGCTCAAGAAGAGGGGAAAGAAGAGAATGGGTCATGGCCAGTGTAGCCATGTACCCTTGGGAGCTCAACCAGTGTAGCCAAGTCTCCCTGCTGCAAGCTATATGAAGTGGGACATGGATCTCAAGCTTTGCTTATTTGCAATCTATTTACATACTCCGGTGGGATTATCATTTTCTCTCAGACCCACCACTTTTTTGGAGTTATTTTCTTTTTGAATTTTTTTTCAAGTGCATCTGTACAACATATACATGTGCAGCATATATACAAGGAGTTTTTCCTCTTGATCCAGTAGATTATCCCTCTTTTGAAGCATTATTGCAACCCACAACTCCCGTCGTTAGAACTCATGGCAACCAGACCAAGTTGAGACGTACTTCCTTCACTAAAAGAAGAAGAGAGGTTCCGCCTAGAAGTACTACCCTCATATGCTACCCAAGTCAAGGAAGACTGCCTCCTCACCACCTCATCCGTAGAGAGCTCGGTGCAAAGTGCGGTGTCCAAGTAAAGCCATTGTCCCTATGAGTCATGTGTGTGTTGCTATATGCTATACTCAGGCTCATTGAGATGACATGTGATCATAGCCTAGTGGACTCAAAGAATTAAGTCACCATGGACCTGAAAAGCCTTAAACCTAAGCCCTATAAGGTTCCTCTTATAAATTAGGTGGATTAAGATCTTAATCAAGCTCCATTTCCCAATTTAATTCTAGGCTAGTTTATGTGTCAACTATCGTCCAGGAAAAACTATATACATATACACAAAGATGCTATTTACACAATTTTTACAAAGATACAAAAAATTTTTGAAAAATGTTTTGAAATCATGGATGGATGAATGCATGAAATGCAAGTTTTGCAAAATATTTACACACATTTACACAAGATTTTTGTAAACTTTTGATTTTCAAAACATTTTAGAAAAATTTTGTACTATATACCTAATTTTGATAAGAAAATATTTACACAAGATTTACACAAAAGGTTTTTGAAAACATTTTTACAAAAATAATTTGTACACTAGCTATGTATGTGCAAATAAAAGAATGATTATGTACATGAAAAAATGTTTAATTTTTTTGTGGTTTTTAGGGTTTTTAGCCATTTTATTTATTAACACACTCACACAAAGTACGAGTTACGGATAAAGTATATATGGAATATATACACACCCCCCTATACTTAGCTCGAACGATGTCCTCAGAGTCAAGAGCGATGAAGAAGACATAACTCGTGCTATGTATAGGGAAGTGAAAAGAAAGGCTATATACAAAGAAGAATGAATAAATAGAAGATCAGGAGAGTCTCGGCTTTTCCCCCTATACTTAGGATCAAGTAATCCTAAGTATAGCAGGCTGTATACGAAGGGAAAACCGAGTGAAGAATGTATAGGGTCTACCCCCCCTATACTTAGGGTGAAGTATCCCTAAGTATAGGCAGCAAAACAGGGGTAGAAAGACACGAAGAAAATTACAACTATATACAAGAAGGAGGACATCACTCCCCCTATACTTAAGGTGAAGAACCTTAAGGTGGCGTTTGGTTGGTGGGTTATCCAGGGGTGGATAACCCGGTTATGTGTTTGTGTGTTTGGTTGGTGGGTTAAGGGTTGGGAGGGTTTGTGTGATGTGATTGTATTGGAATTTGAAAAAGTTGATAGTTATTATGGTATGATTGTATTGAAATTTGAAAAAGTGGGTGGTTGTTGTGATGTGATTGTATTGAAGTTTGGAATAGTGAGTAGAATTTGAATATTTTATGATTTTTAGATGATATGATGGTATAATATATAATTTTTTTGATGGGAAGGGAGTGGGCCCCACTAGTGGGTTAAAAGGGAGGGTTTTGGGGGGTTACCCACCCAAAGTGGGGGGTAACCCCCCAACCGAACATGGCCTAAGTATAGGCAACAACAGAAGTGATGGAACAGAACGGAGAATCAACCCGGTGTTTCCACCCCCCTATACTTAGGATGAAGAATATCCTAAGTCTAGCAAAGATAATCCTAAGCGAGACCTGGGGTGAAAATAAGAACGGAAGAAAGAAAGATCAAACTAAGACAAAACACGTATATACAAAAGAGTATAATGTTGAGGTGCCTCTCAACGAGCGCTAGATTTTTCGCCCCTAGCTGGGCGCAAAGGCTAGGACAAGGCAGTATGCAGATTCAGAACGACATCGGTAAGGTGAATACCGTACTGTCGTCGCAGTCTCGGTATGAGAACAACGACGAACTCCAAAGTGTAAATTAAGACACCCATGTATGCAATCAAGCGGGTGTCTGCTACCGGCCAAGGATATGGAGGTAAGTGATCGGGATCCGGTAGCACAAATGAAATCATCGGCTCTGGGTCAGACTGGAGTGAGAATGTGGAGCCGAAGAAATCAAACGTGGAGAAGGATGGATCAGTTATGGAATCCTCCACATCAATCAGTGTCTCAAAAAGGTATGTATAGTCAAGATCAGGAGACTCTATCAGAAGACTGATACTCGATGAATGAAATAGAAGCAGATCAGATAGATCATCGAATATCTCCAGGATGGGCTCATCCTCGCGAGGGTCATCGAGGTGAGAAGACTCAGAATCAGAAGGATCTAAAGACTCGGTTTTGTGTTCCGCCAGATCGGAAACACTCTCAGAAGGTGAAACCGAGTACTCATCGAGTGCGGCATCCTCCCGCAGATAACCCTCGGGGAGAAATGCAAGATCAGAAGTGAATATGAGAGGATCAGGATCTCAAAGGGCATCTGCGCTGCTGTCAAGCATCCACTCAGTGCACCAGGCTGCATCATCATCTGAAGTGTCACTCTCGGCAATCTAGAAGCAAGAGAAGGTACCGGTCAACACCGTAGAGGCTAGGAAAGTGTCTGCGGCTGATCCTCGCTCTGCGGCTATGCTGGCTGCCAACTGATCCTCTGTAAGTGTGTCTGTGTCAACAAAGTGGAGGACAACAAACTCGAATATGGGACTCTCTGTGTCTGTACTCTCAAAGTGGTGTCCCTCATCAAGCTGTGGCTGCTGGGCTGAGTCCTGGTGACTGTCGGTCTCCGAGAAGTATCTCTGCAGAAAAGGAACTGACTCCTCCGGGACTGGAATCTGAAGTGTCTATGACAATAACTGTAGTAGCAGGGGCTCCCCCGGTTCTTGGAATATCAGAAGATCTGATATCCAAGACTCGTCGATTGGAAACTCTGGTTCTAACTCGAACTCTAGCTGGAAGACCAACGGGAATTCGATTAGACTCTGGGTCCGAACCTCTGATATCGTAGTCATGTCCTCTGTCAGTGGTGCTGCATCATCCAAGTCCTCGGGCTGGTGTGTAGAAACTGTCTCATTATGTAAAGTGACACACCGAACTGGTACTGCATCGGCTGTATGTGTTGTCCCGAGTAAGGCATCTCGTGAAGAAGAACTCTGTGAAAGTAGCCTCGAGATGGTATCTAGTAGGTGAATGTCGGAACTGCGGTGTGAACCGCCACATGTGCTAATCACCAGTGCAAGCTGCTCTGCGGTCATCCCCCGCATGGAGATCTCTATCAGGTCTGTCAGTGGAAGTCCGTGATCTGGAAATCTCCTCAAGAGGTCAAGAAACCTCGGCCATGCCTCCTGCAATGGCTCTTGGGGGTCAACTGAAAAGTCGGTGACCAAGGACCGCATAAACTCTACTCTACGCAGGGGAAAGTATCTATGTAAGAACTCTCGGCGTAGCTCTCCCCACGTATCGAATGTCCTCCCCAATCGGTGGTGCCATCTCATGGCTCTGTCGTGAAGCGTGAATGGGAAGGTCCTGCTCATCAGCTCCTCTGCAGTGATGTCTGAATATGTCTGTGCTCTACAAAACTCCTCGAATGCTGATAAGTGAAGATACGACTCCTCATGCGCCTCTCCTAAAAATGACGGCAGTCTCTGAATGAGATCCAAATCCAAGGCGAATGGACGTAGTGTAGAAGCTGACTGAGCTCCATATGCTATCTTCTCCTCCATCAGTCTGGGATAGGATCTATCTGCTAATCTCTGCTGCTCTCTCTGATAACGAACGGAGTGCACGCTCAACTCAGCAATGGCCTCGTCTGGGTCTCACATCTGATCTATCTGGTATCCTCGGACGTCTAGCGCAACATTCCCAGAGTAGTGAGATGAAAGGGAGGGAGGGAGCGGGAGGTTGGTCGGAGATCCGACCTCCCTAGAAGGTGGACTGGAGAAGAAAAAGCCGCAAGAGTCGGCTCGAAGTGAGTGGGATCCATCATCCAGGGGTAAAGGAGAGGAAGGGAAGA
Source organism: Ottelia alismoides (assembly GCA_037367405.1). Taxonomy (NCBI): domain Eukaryota; kingdom Viridiplantae; phylum Streptophyta; class Magnoliopsida; order Alismatales; family Hydrocharitaceae; genus Ottelia; species Ottelia alismoides. The sequence goes on along the minus strand of JAZKJV010003390.1, from coordinate 99,473 downwards.
GGAATGAAGGGAGGGGGGGTGGGAGATAGAAGAAGAGAAGAAGATGGGAAAAGATCGAAGAGATCTGGAAATCACACAAGATGAACAAGCAAACCCCCAATTCACCTACGCACACGAGCTGAAGATCGAAAGGGATCGGTCAATTATCTTGTCGATTTTATTTTAGGTGATCATTCAGTCTATCAGAGCGATTACGTGAGCTAAATAGGAATCCAAATATTTCTCAACCGACTGTCTCGTACTGAAAGCCGGTAATCAGTTGGGAAAAATCCGGATGTGGCTCTATTTTAAGGTGCGGGTCACTCTCTCGCTCATCCAAACCAAACAAGGAGGGGGTTACTCTCCCCAAGATAGATTTTTAGTGAAGTGTCTTTTAGGTCAAGTGTGATTAGCATTCCCGATTTTATTGTTTTTATTTTTAGATATTTTTCAATAAAAAAGAAAACGCCTAACGAATTTTTCGGTTCTCCTGGTTATTTATTCAAAAACAGGGGGGAAGATGAAAAAGCCGATGCGCGATGAAATCAATGATGCATGCAAAGTAAGAAAGGCGTACCTGACTCCAGTACTCTACATGCAATATGATCCGCGCAGAATTGAAAAACAGAAAAGTAAACTACCTATATGGTGCAGCGGAAAAATCCGAGTCCCTAAGCAGGCAACTTCTACTCGAAAGCACCGTCTAGCTGGTCACCAATCCTTCGCTCCAAAGAGTCCGGTCTTGGTCTACCCCTCCTCCTCCCGACACATCGGGTTCAGGAGCAGCGCTTGGCAGGGCAGGCTACGACACGTAGGCTCGAAGGGAGTGAGTCAGCTATTTTTATTAATATTTTATTAGTAGGTCCAATTAATGATCTATAGGTGCAGGCAATCTATTAGTTGTTTGGATCCTACTCAGTACGTCACAGTCAAACAGAAATTCCTAAGTCTAGGGGCTCGAGAAAAACTGCGAAAAACCATAAAAGGCAGCGAAAAACCAAAAACCGCAAAAAAGCTGCGAAAAACCTAAGGGTCCCCCGAGCACACCGGTGCTCGGCGAAACAGACCCGATAAGTGTCCAAGTCCAAGCTAAGTGTCCTCGTATTATTATAATAGTTCTAATCAAATGTGCTAAAATAAAACCTAAACTACTCCTCTCTCACTCAGCTACTCTCTCGCTCTCTCCTGCGGCTCCGTGCAGAATGGGAGCCGCCTCCGAATCCCGCGGTTGCGCCGTCTTCTCGAAAGTTGCCGCCTCGGTCCTCGGGCCCTCGCAAGAAAGCAGACAAAGTGTCACAGACCAAGAATACTCAAATAAATGCAAGAAATATAACTAGGGGTATATGTTCAAAAATGACAAATAAAATAAACAAGCAAAATCAAACAAAAACAAAAATAAAAGAAAATAAAAGAAAATAAAATAAAACAAAAAATAAGAGAAAAATAAAAAGTTGCGAAAAGCCGCGGACTCGAAAAGAGCCGCGGAAAGTCGCGAAAAAGAAAATGAAAAATAAAGAAAATGACTACTAAGCCATGCTCCCCGGCAACGACGCCATTCTAATGACCACAAAAACCGAGCGAGCGAGGTGAATCGGGTATATCTCATGCGGTTGTTGCGACCTCAATCACTCGGATGATCAATCGAGAAAAATAGACCACCAAAATCGAATAGAAATCAAAGAAACACGAGCAACGGTCTCGCTATTATATTAACCTGGTATAGCGACCAGGGTCGAACACAAGGAGCACGTAATGGCCTTGTGGCCTACAAAGTATCTAAAAAAGGAATAAAATAAAAGAGAAATATTTTTGGTGGATTTTTAATGTTTTTAATTTTTTTGGTTTTTTTAATTAATAAAGAAAATGGAAAAGCAATAAAACAAGCCAATACAACCGATTATTAAATCACTCAAAAATCACCCAAAAAATCAAATAAAAATATTTTTATGTTTTTTATATTTTTTACTGTTTTTGGTTAATTTTTTGGTATTTTTCTGATTTTTATTGGATTTTCGAAAAATCAAACAAGGCAAGAAAAGAGAGATACTGTCCAGTCATGTCTCAAGGGCCAATTTAAAATAAAAATAGCTCGATTAACACCTGAAGATAATTTTCCTGTATAGTAGAAACAACAAAGAAAATTTAGGCACTAGAATTATTATTTTTTGGTTCTTTCAATTAATTATTAGAACTTTTATGAGGTTTTTAGTGTTTTTCAATTTTTATAAGTTTTATAAAGTCAAAAATGACCAAAATCGGTCAGAAAATCAAACAAGGCAAAACAAACATTACCTAATTTTTTGTAATTTGTAGAGGTGTTTTAATATTTTTTTGTGAATTTTAAAGTTAGATATTAAAGAAAATGCTTGTTTTTGAATTTTTAAAAATAGTAAATGAAACCAAAAATGTCTCCAAAAATTGGAGAAAATTTTACACTATGGCAGAAGCCATGTATCCAATTTTCATCACATTTGGAGTTAGTTTACTATTTTATTAAAAATCAAAACTAGGGTACAGTGCACAGGGACCTATCTGCAAATACCACAAAGTACTGGGCCCCCTGGAGAATAAAGCAGGAAAGTCTATGGCTAAAAGTGCAAAATGTCCCCCGGCCACGCACGATACACGTGACTCAGGCCTGGGGGGACCTAACTGTCATTCCTATTTTAAAATATGCAATTAGTAACACCCGAAAATCATAGGATGAAAGCTGCAAATATACCACAAAACACGTGGCGAAGCACGTGGCCACTATACACAGTGGTATACAAGCAAATAGTAGAAACAGAAGGGTCCTCGGTGCAATATTTACAAAAATAAAAGAGCTATTAAACGTATTTACAGGACTAGAAAATAAATGCGAAAACTAGAGGGGCCTAAGAGATATTTACCCCTTTATTAAATGTCGACGGCTGAGGTGACGCCACGTAGATGATCTAACGACTGAGAATAAGGGTGCCTTTAACCAAGAAACGCATGCCTGATCGAACGGTTGAGGTTCCACCACGTGGCTAATCTGACGGATCTGGTGCGTTGTGGCTAAACCCTCGATGGATCAACGGTGGAAAAGACGACACGTGGATATCGAACGGCTCTGGAGTCACGGGTGCCTCTTCATTTGATCGTGCGGCTCAGATCGGTCCTCAGATGGATCGGACGGTGGCAAAGCTCCTCAAATGGGTGACCAAGAACTAATCTGGAGCGAGAGGACGATCTAACGGCTCGAGAAGGTCCTGGATGAACTGCAGGCCAGTGAACTTCGCCGGCTCGAAACTCGGGCGTAGGGACTCCTCGACGGCTGCTGAGATGCTGGGAAGATACGCCTCAGTGATCCGCGGCCAATGGACATCTCCGATGATGGCGGGGATCCCTGGAGAGCTCCGGCGACGAAGAACACCTGGAGCACCTATGCCTGAGCTGTTGGCCTCCAGATGAGGCTCTCTTGACGATTTAACCTGCACAGGAAGAAAGATGGGTCGAGGGCAAACTGCCTCGACCCGTCAAAATGCGAAATGGATAGGAGATGCGTCGGTGTGGAGGTCCTCCGGCGAGCGGCGGAGGAGGAGGACCGAAGTCCCTGCTCCGGGGCAAGTCAGGGTGGATGGGTAGGTGAAGAAGGTGCGGAAGGGAATCGTGAAGGTGGTGGTCGGGTAGGGATGGATGATGGATGGTCGGAGTGAGCTGGTGAAGGCGGCGAAGCTACAATAACAGTAACCTAAAATCTATGTTCTACGCTAAACTACATGCTAGCAGAGCTACCTGGCGGAGGAGATCGACTGGGCTGGAGCTGCTGGAGCTCCGGGGTCATTGCCTGCAAGGGACCGTCGTCTTCCCGAGGCTGGGCACGCTCGCGGCAGCGCACGACGGCGAAACCACCGGATCAGAGGCTTCCCGAAGTCCTCGTGCCTCGCTTCCACTCCGAAGAGCACCGCTGTCACTCAGGCTCACCGGAGGAGTTCCTTGGATGCGAGTGGGAGGTCCAAAGATCAGGAACGAGGCTACCGGAGACGACGCTTTATATGTCCAGGGGTCCGCGAAGAAATGGATCGGGCGAGTAGCTCGCAACTTGGATCCCTCAGACCCACCCCGAGCGTGGATCTGGGATGAACAAGGATCAATCGGGGCTCGGGGTTAGGGTATTTGGCTGTCGGATCGAGTGGGGAGAAAAGGTAGAAATCGGGTCGGGCACTCAGATCCGAGACGCAGTGGTCCGGGGGGGAGTTGACCGGGGGGTCAACATCCCTCGTGGACCAATCAGAGAAGGCCACGTCAAAAAGATTTGAAAAATCGATTTAAAATAGGAAATGGCCGAATGATTAAAAACTCAAAACATAAAAAATGTTTGTTTTAATTTTTTCTAATTTTTTTTGTGATTTTTAATTAATTTTTCAAAATAAAAATAAGGTATTTACACTATAGAGCTATATATAGGTATATATACAATATTGATTTTTGATTTTTAATTAGTTATTTTTGTACATTTTTATCCCCATTTTATATTTTATTTATTTATAGCATAAAATTAGGAATAAAAAGGTATTTTTATTTTATTTTTTTATAATTTATATACAAAGGGTAAATAATTAGATATGTACAAGTATATACATGGTATATCGATAATGTTCTTTTTGGTTTTTATTTTTATTCTTTTTATCTTAGTTTTTGTTTTTATAGTTTTTATTTTATTTACATCATAAAATATAGAATATATACAAATTTTTAGGGATTTTAATTTATTTATTTATAGGGTGAAATAAATATGGATAGGGGACTATGTACAAGGTGAATCTATACAAGGGAATATTTTTGTTTTCTTTTTAATTTTTCTATTTTCATTTTGATTTTGTATTTACAAATATTTACAAATATATACAAGCTCATTTTAGTCTATTTTTGGAGGAAAATATTTTTATTATATTTACAGGTATATTTACACACATGAGCCCCTATCTCCCTCTACTTTGGCTTTTATGCGGTCAGGCCCATGCCGAGCCCTCCCTTGGGATTAGGTTGCTCAATATTTATTCTAAATATTTCCTCTTTTTCTTTTTATTCTTTATTCTTCAGCCGTTCTCATCAACCGTCCGATCTTCAGCCGTTCTCTTGACCTTCCAGATGTCGTCTGATCGAGCCGCTCCTTCACCGTAGATCTCAAATGTGGGATCTAATCTCCGCTGTTGGATCACGAACCGGTATCGTCGTAGGAGAAGATGCCAGTGTTAAGCGAATGAACCAGAGCCGTCTAATCCCGCACCTTAATGGGGTAAATTGCATAACTTAGCCCCACCTTTTCGTATTTATTAGTTAGCCCTATAAATAAAGTGTAATAATTAAAATAAATTTGAAATTTTGCAAATAGACCCCTATAAATCTTTTATTTACATTTAGGTCTAGTACAGCTCTGCTCACGTGTCGTCCCGCATGAGCTGGGCAAATTGTATGTATGATCCTATTAAGTTTTTTATTTATTTTCATCCCTCTAAAATTTTAAATTATATATTTGGGGAAAATTGCACTTTAGTCCATGAAGTTTATTTTATTTGCAATTATGCCCCTACTAAATATGAATTTTGGTGCTTGGATTTCATTTATTAAAAAGAGCACCCTAGCTCCTAAAATTTTGAAAAAATAGGGTTAGATGCCTAGTAGCATGTATTTTCATGCCACAAATTTATTTTGCATTTTGGGTATTTTAACTATTTATTAAAAATCAAAAGGTGCTTATTTTTGTTTTGTCTACAATATAAAATACCAAAAAAATATAAATACGTCTTTAAAAATTCTAAAAATATTATATATTTTTTACTTTATTATACTTTAACTACAGACCAAAAATAACAAAATATGGAAAAAGAAAACTCTTAAAAATTAAAAACCCTAAAATCCTTCATAAAAATCTATAAAATCATTAAAAAATAAAAAATATGTTTTTTTCTAATTTATAAATTTTTTTATTAATAGTTGTATATTAAAATTTATTTGATAATTTTGGACCTTATTTACTATTTTTAACATTCAAATCAATTTCGTGTATTTATTAAATACCTAATTTGGGATATTTTTGACTTTAAAAATTCAGAAAAATTAGCAAAAATTCTAGAGAAATTACAAAAACAATAGGAAAATATAAAAAACAAAAAAATCAATTATTTGCTGCATTTGATTTACATTTACTATTATTTAGAAGTATATTATTCTATATTGTATATATAGCCTTATATATAGTTATATTATATATATGTATTTTATAAAAAAAATAAAAATCTAGAAAACACTTTATATGTATTTTATAAAAAAAGAAAATATATAATTATAAAATTTGAAACAAAATTTAAAAATACAAAACTAAAAACCCACAAAAGATATATGTATATACATGATAAATGACATGGTTGTAAATAAACACTTTGTTCATAAATCACCATAGGCTATCTATTTTGTTCTATGTGGTTCAACCTCTACGCACTTACTTGCTACGCATCTTGTAGTAGAGAATAATAAATTTTAACTCACTTTGTGCCATTTATTGCTTTTATTTCTGTTGTGGGTTATTTGCGGATTAACTACGGACTTTCGAGTGGTCAACACACCGATTGCGGTTTCACCTTGTGAAACCGTACGACCCTTGCTCTTCCCTCGTCTATAATCCGCCTTGTATGTCTTCCCCTCGATGTCAAGAATTATATCCCTCAACATTCCCTTAGGCCTCTTAATATATCGATCTTAAAACATTAGAAGTGCTGACCTAAACACTAGATGATCCAAGAGGGAATACGACAATAGATTAATGGAAGATCTTTTATAGAGTAGAGAATTGTTGATAAGATTTTTCGCGGTTTAAGAAGGTGATTTTATCAAGTCGTTGTGTTACCACGAACAATCAAGTTAATCAAACAAATTACAACTACAAGCACAATGGAGACATATAATATGCATATGGCAAGTTGAGGTTTGAATCCACAGAGACTAAGCAAATTTGCAATTTCACCATAATTTTCAAACTTACTTGATTTCTAAACAAATGAAACAGAGATGTATTTTTGGTTTTATAATAAAGGACTTTAATGGAAGGTGAGATCTACTTTAAAAAATGATCTAAATGCAACCTAATCTATTTGAGAGTTTTCTAGAATTTTGTTGAACTTTTGTAACATTTTTAAAGTTGTTAAAACTATTCGGGGGCTAACATGCAGAGATTCGAAACTTGAGGAACTAATCTGTAAATGAGACAATCAATTGAATTTTAAAACCACTACAAAGAGCATACTTCAGATATAAAATATACGAAGGGGCAAATTGCAGTAACAAAAACATGGAATACTATTGGCAAAGAGACCTTCTTCAAAACAAAATGCCAACGGATTCAAACAAGAAAGCACATACTAAGTCTCACAAAATTAAAAGAATAAAGAAGAGAATGATGAGTTCTTCTCTGAAAAGGTCTTGAAGCCTGCTAGATGGGAGAGATGATGTTGCTATTCTGGACGGAAGGAGGATGCACGCTGGAGACATCGATGCACGACAAGAATACGATGACCGGCGGCTCGCGGAGGTGGTCGGAGGCTTGCGTGCTGCAGCTCAGTCTGGAGTTGAGGTCGCACAGAGGTGTGCGAGAGGGTGCAGCTACATGCTGCGTGAGACGGACGGGCTACGGGCCACGAAGATGGCTGGAGTGCGCAACTGCGTGCTGTGCGTACAACGACAATGCGGGCTGGAGGGAGTGCAGCCGTGCAGTTTGGAGGAGAGGGTTCGCTCACAGCAGCGTGCGTGCAGGAGGTGAACACTATCCGTAGTAGCACGGTCTGGAGGAGGTAGCAACCTTGGCCTGGTCATGAAAGGTGGAGTCGCTGGCTGCGTGCAGCGTGCAGGCTAGCTGGAAAGAGAGAGGGGACGTCGGGGAGAGAGGGCTGGATTAACACTGATGCGCGGTGGCGTGCGAGAAGAGCACAACAGAGGAGGTCACAGGAGGAAGAGGACACGCGAGGGAGATGGCGTGCGCGAGTGAGGGGGCTGCGTTCCTGCAAAAAAAACGAGAGAGAGAGAGAGAGAGAGAGAGAGAGAGAGAGAGAGAGAGAGAGAGAGAGATGGAAAACAAGAGAGGGGAGGCGTGCGCGCGTCATATGGAGAGTGCATCCCATTTTATGTTTGCATTGTGCGGCTATGAGTAATGACTCCCCATGCAAGTAAAGACAAAATTAAATGTATGTGCATGGGGAAGGGATGGGAAAGTACGGTGAGTCTCCATGCATGGGAAAGGCATATGTTAGTGGCTCTTTATAAGGGAATAAAGAATGGAGTTTTTATACTAACTTCCCTCTCTTTTCTTATCAACATAAAATGTTAAAGAAATATATGTCCGTCAATGTGCTAGTTGTTGATTAAACTCCATGACATTTTTTAATTCCTTTTGAGATATTTTTTAGAGTAAAGCGAATTTCTTCAAGGTGATGATTTAACAGGGATGATCATTTGACTTTGGTAAAATAATATTTCCCATTATATAACCATATAGTAGATATTATTGGGAATAGTTCATCTGGATGCAGAATCATGAATGTGTCGATTTTATTCTGTGTAATTTAGAGGTTTTCTCTTGTTGTGTACATGGAATGAATTGGACATGGATTATGTGATTTTAGAGTTTATAAATCAAGAATTGATTTTATTTCCACGTAATTTAAGCCTATTATCACAGTATATCAAGTAATCATCACACCCCCATACTTAAGTCTTGCTAGTCCCGAGCAAGAGTATGATAAGTAATAATGAAGGATAGGGAAATTAGCCAAGGTTGATCTGGTGAGGGTTTGCAGCAGACACTCCCACAAAGTCTTTGAGTTTTCAGTTCCTAACCACACAAATACATAAACTTTAGTAGAGTTGACCCATGGATTAATGATTTGTTTTGAATATTCGACTTGACTTGAGTTTTGTAGTTTCTACAACCTCTCAGTTCCAATAAAATCAGACATGGTTTCAGAAGGTCGATCAAGTCAGCACATCCCTAAGAAACATGTATTCTCTTTGACCTTGAGTGGATATAAACAATGTTAGTGATAGTTTTTAGCTTTCATGAGTCAAGAGAACGAGCTATCAACACAATATACCAAGGCACCGAATGATTCCCTATACATATAGCCTCAGTCCTCACCTGGATTCAGGCATATTCTCCTTTCACCTAAGTATGTCAGCATAGAAAAAATAGGCCATAGTTATTGGAGAATGGGACTTGATTTTTGGGGTTTTCCGTAGACCGCTTTGGTCCGTTGCTCTCATTTTTTTTCCTTTTGCAGAGCATAACTCTAGGCCTCTTTGGGCCTCTTTTAAGAATTTGGGTAGCATCATTGGGCTACTACCACGGTTTTTTGGTGGAGGAGGGTTATTTGGTGGTCTTCTTTGCTTTTGTTTTGCATGATTGGTGGTTTTTGGCATTTGTATTGTGATATTCCTTTTTGTGGTATTTTGTTATGGTTGGGCATCAAAAGGTAGTATCGGCTTAATATTGACTTTGGAGGCACGATACTGGCTTATTTGCGGACATACTTAGACTAGAGGGATCATGTTGCTCCTGAGTCAAGTTCCTTCATTAGCTATAGATAAGGTTCAGGCATTGGCACAACCAAGAGGACAACTCCTCACCTCAACTTGATTGTAATTGTATCTCGTAAAATAAACTCAATCAAGCTAAGTGCAATGTGCAGTTGCTTAATATCCACTGAAGAGTTTAAGAGTGCTACTAGTTTCTCAGGTGATCTAGTTAGATACAGAAGTTCATTCACCAGCAGAGTTAGTGAAACTGAGAGAATAAAATCCATATGGACCTGATGAAAGCTTAAGAACTCATGCCTAGTGAGATTCTGATGAAGTTTAAGTGGATTAGGGTCAACTCAACCTTAAACTATGATTTATGCAGTGAAGATCTGATTTCTCAAAATAGGATAAAACTAGGAAAGATGTATTTTTGGTGGTTTTCTTGCTTTTGAAAATATTTTTAGGGGAATTTTTGCAAAAGAGTTTTTTTTGAAAGAGTATGCAATTTTGAAAAACTATGCAAACACACCCCCCATACTTAACAGAAACCATGACCTCATGGTGAAGACAATGTGTAATAGGAGGATCAGAAGGGATGTGAAATGTATTTTGTTGGTTTTTTTTGGAATGTAATGCAGAGGGGTACCCCCATACTTATCTAATGCAATGCAGTGAAAATAAACATGCAAGCAGTAAGACGAAAAGATACATGTGAGGAGAGGCTCACGAGAGTGCATGATTTAACGCCTCAGCTTGGCGATGTGGTAGGGAAAAATGTGCAAACAGGCATAGGACCAGATGGTTCAACAACGGGTTTTAGTCTTTGACCATTGAGAGCCATTATTGAATACTTGAGTTACAATGTACGGTACTTTCCATTTCGATCTCAGTTTCCCTGGAATTAACTTCAGTTTTGCATCAAGTAGCCATACTCTTTGATTTTCTTTGAATGATTTCCTCGAAATGTTGACATCGTGCCACAACTTAATTTTCTCTTTGTATAGTAGGTTGTTATCATAGGTTTGTGATCTCAATTCTTCCAGTTCAGATAAGTCCAATAGTCTTTTCTTTCCAGCCTCATCATAATCCAAATGACATTTCTTGATTGCCTAGAGTGACTTGTGGTGTATCTCTACAGGTAGATGGCAAGGCTTTCCATAGACCAACCTATATGGGCTCATTCCTAAGGGTGTACGGAAGGCTGTACGGTAGGCCCAAAGAGCAGAAGGTAAGTGTTGAGACCAGTCTTTACGATCAGACGGACAATTTTCTGGAGGATGGTCTTGATTTCTTGATTCGACAACTCAACCATTCCATTGGTCTGTGGGTGCTAGGTAGTTGAGATTCGGTGTTCGACCCCATTTTTCTTAAGTAAGTTCTTGACTGAAGCGTTCAGAAAATGGGTTCCACCATCACTAATGACCACCTTAGTTAATCCAAATTGGGAGAAGAGATTGTTCAGGAATTTAACAATAGTGGCGCTATCAGCAGCGCGAGTGGGAATGGCTTCAACCCAATAGGACACATAGTCAACAACGAGTAAGATGTGTTGATAGCCTTCTGAGGTGGTGAAAGGTCCCATGAAATCTATTCCCCAAGTATCAAAGATCTCAACTATATGTACGAGTTGGAGGGGTATCATGTTGTGACGGGTCATTGTTCCATTAGTCTGACAGGCATGACAAGATTGAGCAAAATGATGGGCATCTTTAAAGAGTGTGGGCCAGTAGAAACCACATTGTAAGAATTTAGCGGTTGTATGCTTTCCTGAGTGGTGTCCTCCACACCCAGAAGTGTGGCAGTGAGTTAGGACATCGTTGACTTCAGATTCAGGGATGCATCGTCTCCATATTAAATCAGTACCCTCTTTAAAGAGCAAAGGGTCTTCCTAGTGATAATATCAGGCTTGGCCTTGGTTTTATTTCTCTTGTGTTTCGGCCAGTCATTAGGAAATGTGGAAGTGACAAGGTAATTGACGATGTCCGCATACCAAGGGAGTTGAGAGATAGACATTATATTCTCATCAGGAAAACTTTTAGAAATTGGGACCACGTTATCGGTTGGTGAAGATGATGAGGGGAGCCTCGATAAGTGATCAACTACAACATTCTTTGCTCCTGCTTTGTCTCGGATTTCTAGATCAAATTCTTGTACCAACAACACCCACCTAATCAGTCTAGGCTTGGCATCTTTCTTTGTGAAGAGGTATTTGAGAGCAGAGTGGTCTGTGAGATTATGATATGAGACCCTAAGATGTAACATCGAAATTTCTCTAGTGAAAATACCAAATCCAACAGTTCTTTCTCAGTCACAGTGTAGTTCCTTTGAGCATCATATAGGGTCTTCTGGCATAGTGGATGTCATAGGGTCTTCCATCTTTCCTTTGACCCAATACTGCCCCAACAACATAATCAGAAGCATCACACATGATTTCAAATTCACAGTTCCAATCAGGGGGCTGTAGTATGGGTGCTTCAGTGATGATTTTCCTTAGTGTGTTGAAGGACTCGTATGCTTCCTCGGTGAATGTGAAATCTTGGTCCTTTTCAAGTAGTTTGGTGGGGGGCGGGAAATTTTCGAAAAGTCCTTGATGAAACGGCAGTAAAAGCTGACATGACCTAGGAAGGACCGAACACCCTTTATATTCACGGATGGACCTTAGTGGGTGATGGTCTCAATTTTCGATGGATCCACTTCCATCCCTTTCTTTGACACAACATGTCCTAACACAATTCCTTTTTTCACTATAAAATGTGATTTCTCCGAGGATAATATCAGATTCACTTCAATGCATTTTTGGAGGACTCTATCCAAAAATCCAAGTGTTTCCTCGAAAGAGTCTCCAAAAATAGAGAAATCATCCATAAATACTTCCATAAAATCACCGATCATATCGGTAAAAATTCCCATCATGCATCTTTGAAATGTTGCTGGGGCATTACAGAGTCCGAAAGGCATGCGACGGAAGGCATATGTTCCAAATAGACAAGTGAAAGTGGTTTTATCTTGATCTTCAGGTGCTATGACCACTTGGTTATAACAGAATATCCATCCAAGAAACAAAAGAATTCTTTTCCGGCTAGTTTCTCAATGATTTGGTCTATGAATGGTATTGGAAAGTGGTCTTTTCGTGTAGCCTTATTGAGTTTTCTATAATCGGCACAGACTCTCCAAGATGTTGCCACTCGAGTAGGGATATCCTCTCCTTTCTCATTTTTCACAATTGTTAATCCTGCTTTCTTGGGGACGATCTGAAGGGGACTAATCCAAGGACTACCGGCTATCGGATAAATGATGCCGGCACTCGACCACTTGTATATTTCATTCTTCACAACCTCGCGTAGATTAGGATTCAACCGTCTTTGCATTTCCCGAGAGGGTTTACTGTCATTTTCTAAATATATGTGATGTGTGCAGAATGTCGGGCTTATTCCTTTCAAGTCAGTTATTTTCCAACCAATAGCCTGAGAATTCTTTTTCAATACTTTCATGAGTTGACTTTCCTGAGTGTGATCTAGGTTGGCATTAATGATGAGCGGTAGAGTATGTGCATCATCGAGGAAAGCATACTTCAGATCTTGTGGTAAGGGCTTCAGTTCGACAATGGATGTTGATGGGGTCAGAGGAGCAGTTTCTTCTGATGTATTTATTGATGAAATAGTCTCAAATGGTGGCTCCATCATGGGCATGATCATGGCTGTAAGTTCAGAGTCCAGTGTGTCCCAGGCTTCATCTAACTAAAAAATTTCCTGACTAATGAGAGAGAATGGTGGAGCTTTGAGTGCAGAGTTTAGATTATATGTTGCAATATGATGGGATATGTCCTTGTAAGTGGATCGGAAGGTGTTCAGACTAACCTCCAGAGGGTCTTTGGAAAGATGGATAGGGGCAAAATCATTTTGTATATCAAGCACAACACAATTCTCTATCCAACCACAATCTTTAGTCTCAGAGTCAATCGACGTGGGGATGATAAGATCCACAGGAATGATCTTACCATTAATTTTAAACTCCACTCTCCCATCGTCATAATCAAAGTGTGCCTTGGCAGTGGCCAAGAATGGTCGTCCAAGTATTATGAGAGTTTCACTTAGTGTATTAGCAGGGTCCATATCCATAACAACAAAATCTACTGGGAATTGGTGTCCCTGAACCGTGACTATTACATCCTCAAATAATCCTTTTGGTCTTTTCACAGAACGATCAGCCATCTGTAAAATCATTGAGACAGGTTTTACTTTTCCCAAGTCAAACTGCTCTAGAATAGTAGTAGGGAGGAGGTTAATCAAGGCACCATTATCCAATAATGTACGTTCGAATGTCAGCTTCCCGATAGTGCACTTCACCAATGGTTGCACCTGGATCTTTCTTCTTTGTAGGTAGGAGGTGTGAAATGACATTTGATGTTGCTTGAGGAAGAACATGTTTTTCGATGTCCTCATGATTCTTTCTATTCTTTCCTTTTGATTTCCTCATTGGTGTGCATTTCTCTTTTAGAAAGCGAGAGAAAGTTGGAACTTTTTCAAGTGCTTTCAGAAGTATGATCTCAATGACAATGTTTGAGAAGAGTTTCTCTAAATCGGGTTCGAGTATGGGTGATTTGGGATTTTTCCTACGAAAAGCTTCAGGAAAGGGGATGGAGGGAGGAGGTATGGTGGTCTCAGTCTGTCCTTCTTTATTCTCAATTTCCTCTTCTTCCTTGATTTGAGACTCATCAGTTGTATTAGTTTGTGGTATGGTAGAGGTATATGTGTTTTTCCCATTTCGGAGAGTCACGACATTAGCTGTCTGGTTGGGTTGATTTGGTGTTTTGAAAATCGCTTGATTTTTAGGTTGATGCATGTTGGATCCTTGGGTGGATGTAGATAAACCTTGAGGAGGAGTTCCTTGGCTGAAATTATTGGTTTTATGAGTTGGGGCAGAAAATCCTTGATTTTGAGCTTGGAATCCAGGGGGTGACGTGAAAGATTTGGCTGGTGGTGGGGTGTGGAATGATCTGGAGGAGCTAGCTCTATTGGTATTAGGATTGGGTAGGGGTTGAGGTGACAATACTGGAATGTAAGATTGTATCACAGCAAATTGTCGAGCATTCTCAGCGTTGGCCTGTTGTTGCGCCTGGTTGGCCTATTGTTGTGTTGCCGCAAGTTGTTGTATAGCTTGACTCAATGCATCAAAGTTTACAACTGTGGAAGGTTGAGTCATTGGAAGTCCTGTTGGTTGTTGGGGTTGTGAGTGATTGTGAAACTGGTATTTGTTGTGTTGCCCATTTCACCCAAAATTAGATTGTTCTTTCCATCTTGGATTTTGGGTGTTTGAAAATAACCCTCCTTGATTTCGTTGTACCCAATTTATTGTCTCGAGAGTCAATTCTTGATCATGAGAAAATGGTAAATGGACAAAGTCCTGAACATTAGGGTCAGACGCAACCCCACAGATGTTGTTCGAGACTTTATTCAGAGCCAGGTTACCTATAGCTTGGGTCATGAGATCCATCTTTTTGGAAAGAATTTCCCATTTATCCTGATTTTGTTTGGATGAGTCGCTGTTGGAGTTCTCATGATTGACAACATTGACAGGTCTTGTGTGCCCATTATATTGCTCGATGGATGAGCTATTTACCAAATTATCAGCCATGTTTTCAAATAAAGTCCACACGAAATGTTCGTCGCAGCTAATATAATTCCCGTCACATGAGCCATCGATAACTCTCTTGAATGATGTATCTATGCCCTCATAAAATATCTGCACCAATTTCCATTTGGGGATTGCATGATGAGGGCATTTCCTCTGTAATTCCTTAAAATGCTCCCAGGCCTCATGAATGGGTTCTTTGTTCTTCTGAGTGAATGATGATATGGCTTGTCTCAGGGCATTTATCTTTCCTATTGGGAAGTATTTCTTGATGAATGCCTCTCTTAAGGAGTCCCCGGATGTGAGTGGAGTTCCATAATTTCGAAGCCATTGGAGTGCTTTGTCTTTGAGTGAGTGGGTGAAGGCTTTCATGTAGATGTATTGTTTTTCTACCCCAGGGATACTCATTGTGTCACAAGCATATCGAAAATCTTGGATGTAGAGGAAGGGATCTTCAGAGTCATTTCCATAGTATTTTGGGATTAAGGAGAGTGATGCAGGCTTTATTTCAAAGTCCCCTACTTCTGGAGGGATTTGGACCCAATGAACTAAGTCTTCTGCAGCCAGGTTGTAATGTGTACTAATGTGTTGTGGTCGGATGAGAGGTGCTATGGTGTGGCGGATTGTGGCATTTTCTTTTCTTAGCAGTTGCAGTTGATGTAGGATGAGATCCATAGGGTTTGGTCTTTCTTCTCCCATCTCTCCAAGGTCAGTTTAAGGAGATGGGTTGGGTTTTCTTCTATAAATCGGGTCGTACTCTAATGGTTGTTGCACTGGATTTTTCAGAGACCTACGACCTAGCATACACAGCACAAACACAAGGTAAGTTGTTGATTCACCAACTTACACAAAAATTGCCGCGAGAGTGGTTTATCTTTTCAATTTTAGTTTAGTGATTCAACCAAAATTTTCAGATAAATTAGAGTCCTTAAATATGAAGTGGGAGTGGAAGATTGTGAGAAATCGATGTCTTAATCCGGCTGAGGGATCCAGGGTGCGGTACTCAGATCGAGGATCTGCTTCTTCCCACAAGAACATGTACCCAATGCGTGGAGGAGTTACGATTTCTCTCTGCAATCCCACGTAACACCAGGGATTTTTGTCTCTATCCAAGGGTTCTATGTGCTTGTGATTTTTGTGTCATACCCATGCATCAAATAAGCATTCAGAATTTTTTCGCTTTCTGCTCGGGCCACTGCGGTGGCCTTTCAAGCTTATTGTTTTAAATGATCAGTACACGATCTGATGGTCTTTGAATTAGATTATCAGAGGGAGAAGACCACAGAGATGATGCAATCAAGAAGTATTTTTTTAACTTGTTTCAATTTAAATTCGGAGCACAAACAAATGCAAGAAAATTTAAAGCCTAAGATGCCTAAGAGAAAGAGGGACTCACAGTGCTGCACTTCTGGCGCTAATCCGTAATGTTTTATCCTGGTGATGGCGAGCTTTTCCGAGAAGGAGGGGGAAATTAAGGTTACAAATTTTTTTATCAAATTACTAGTTTGCTAAAACAAAATGTATGAAAAGACAAGTATTTTTTTATTTTTGAAGCCTATGTACCTGCAAAACAACAAAAAAAATACACGGATTAGATAATTGAAAATGAGTAAAAATGAACAAAAAAATTGCTAATGTTGCCTAGTCACCGGCAACGGCGCCAAAATTTTGATAAGATTTTTCGCGATTTAAGAAGGTGATTTTATCAAGTCATTGTGTTACCACGAACAATCAAGTCAATCAAATAAATTACAACTACAAGCACAATGGAGACATATATTATCCATATTGATAAGCGTTAAAATCAGTTCGTGACTTTTTTAGAGAATAACGTTGTTGATGTAGAAAAAGCCGTGAAAACAAGATCTTAACTCTAATCAAACTAATTTAGTTTTCGAAAGAAAACCTACACTAATTATTTATCCAGGTGAGTGTGCCCGGGTCGAACTCAAGGACGCAGAATAGAAGACTTTGATTTTTTTAAAGAAATATTTTTGCGATTTTAGTTTATCTCTTCTAAAAGTTATAAGAGGAAAGAAACAAATTTTATTTGATTTTTATTTTTAATTTTTTATTTGATTTTAATCTTTTCAAATTTTTATTTAATTTTCAAAAAGGGATATTTTTCACAAGATTTATTTATTATATAATAGGTGGAAAATATGTAGATGATACTATATAGTAGGTGGAAACCGAGCAACGGGCTCGCACTACGCAAGAAAACAAATCAAGACGAAGTCGGTTTTTTGAAGATTAAAAGCACAAGAAAAACATGAGAAAAAGACACGAAAATTTAATACAAACTTGCTGGGGTAGTTGCGTAACTACCCTAAAAAAATCAATAAGAAACGAGGTCAAACGAGGTCCAAAGATCCCCTATAGCCCAGGGACATAAGCGCAAAAGAAACTATTAAAATGTTCTGCAGATAGGTCCTGTACAGGGACTAATTTGAAATAAAAATAACAATTTTTACATTTAGGTCCCTACAGAGGGACCTAAATGCAAATTCTGGAATCCTTGGGAGCAGAAAATAGTTCTGGAAAGCTCTTTGGGTTAAGTATGCAATATGTCCACCGTTTCGGCTTGAACGACTCAGATTAGAACACTCAGGCACTGATCGAACGTCTGTGCACGTGCCACGTGTCGCCAAACTGTGCTTCGGTTGTTCTTGAAATTGTTCTTGGGCGGTTAGAAGTCTGGCGACGAGGGCTTCTTCTCCAAATTCTATCGAGCTATCGGTGACGAACTGAAGCCTCCGGCGCGGCCAGAGGGGTGGCTCCTCCACCCTCGAGCTCGCCCATGGTAGGTGGCTGGCGGAGGCGGCTCTGAGCGGCGGTGTAGACGCGATGAAGATGAAGGTTCTTGACGATCTGTTCTGGAGTTGAGTTATTGCGCCTCTTTTGAATTGCGATTCCTTTGATGATGATAGCTTCCAGATGCGTGATGCTGCTCCTGATTGAAGGAGATTCTACAAACAACAAAGTGTTGTGCTGGATTCACGAAGAATCAACCAATTGGTTTGGGTTTTGCAAGATCAAAAATTAGGTTCCCAAACGGAAAACAAATAAGCATGAGAATGGCGATAAATTTAAGATGCGATTTGAAATGAATTTGAAACGAAATGAGATGGATTTTGATTGGGCGTCTAAGCTAATGGATTAAGCATCCTAATGACGGCTTAACTTCACTAAGGTCTAAACGAAGATCGTGGAGAAAATTCGAAGAAAATGAGTGAATAGGTCTGTGGAGATCAAGGTATATTACCTTGACAAAATGCTCGACGGGCGACCTTGGCCGGAGCAAAACGCGGCGCTGTGGCGACGATGCAAGGCGGCGAACGGCCTTGGAACCTCCTCCGATGACTCCTCCTCTACGCGAGCTCGCTGGACCGGAGCTGTCACCTCCACGTCGGGCGGAGCACAGCTTGGAAAGGTGGGGGTTGGGCAACTGGAGCTGAAGCTACAGGTTGTTGGAGAGTTAGGAGGCGATGGCGGATCTTTAGGGGTTTTTATAGATTAGGTTCATTCTCCCCAAGTAATATCTAAGGGTAGGCAATTGAGGTTGTTGTTAGGAGGATCAGATCGAGGGTTAAAATCATCTGAAGGAGTTAAGTTGTGCGCGGAATAAATTAGTGAAGGAGGCCGGTCAGAGCAGTTTGGCTGAACTGCTTCTTGGAGAAGATAAGGCAGGTGCTGACAAGTGTCAGCACTTGGTTGGCCAGAAATTCAAAATACTTCTAAAATCAATATTAAATAGTAATTGAGGTTATTTTGAATAGGTTTAAATACAAGAAATGTAAATAATTAAATACTCTTAATTATGAAATAAATACTTTTTATAAATAGTAAATATTATTTGAAATATAAATATTATATTAATATATATATAGGTATTGAATTTTTAATTTAATAAATAAATATATAAATATTAATTTTATATTTTCTTAATTATTAGAATAATAAATAAGGCTTGTGTGAATTTCTATGGATTTTAATAAATTAATTTACATATATTAATAAATACAGGTAATAGTTAGCCAGTTCATTTATACCTATAATTTAGGGTTTTTGATTTTATTAAAATAATAAATAAGCTCCAAAAATTATGAAATAAATTAGGGTGAAAATACAAGATCATGAAATAATTTAAAAATTACAAAATTAAGAAAACTATAAATAATGTGTGTTATATAAAATAAATAGCCCAGAAACACCGTTGTCTTTTGGTCCCAAAATCGACTTTTTGCAAACGGACTCTGAATTCGATGAAGCTACCTTTATTAATTACATAATATTATTTTATGAATTATAAAGGTGAGTAGAGTGAAATTGGAGTTCGTATGAGGAAGTTATGATGTTCAGAAGTTCAGATTTTGACAATTTATAGGCTGGGTTTCTTGGCATATATACAAGGTAATATTTTTAACTTATATATATATATATTAGAAATAATTAGGAAAAGAGTTTGATGAAAAATATGTACATATGAATTAATTAAAAATCTTTGAAGTTTTATATTTATTTTATAAATAGTGGAAAGTGTATGGAGTGTGTATTAATTTATTTTTAGGTCTTCTTTCCTTATCTCCCCCTACTTTTTGGTTTGTCAACCAATCCATGCTGACTTGGTCTCGAGGGTTAGGCGATAAATATACCTTACAGTTATATTTATATTTTAAGTCATATTGTACATATATACATATATCCAATTTGCCTTTTTGTTCTTTTTCTTGATTCTTTATTTATTTACATTATTTGGATGGTTAAAATTGAATATTTATGCATGAATGAGGTTTTGTTAAAAGATGGAATTTAATGACTATTTACATGCATTTGTTAAGGGTTTTAAGATAAAATGCGACAGAAAAGTTAATGAATCATGGATTCATCAACCCCCTATACTTAAACTTTGCCAGTCCCTTAGCAAACACATATTTGAAAAGTAAGTGAAAAATAAAGAAAGTTAGAATGAATTTGTTTTCCTAAACCAATTCATGAGAACAGACAAAGGACAGAGCTCGATCGTGCCTGAAACAAGCATTTTGTCGGAACCTTAACTATTATTAGGCTTTTATCCTCAACAGTCCTCAAGTTCCACAAATCCTTATTCAAGATCACTTCATCGGCTAGTTCAGACTCACTTATTCATATCGCAAACTCTATCATCCTTGAAGTCAACTTGTAAAGTGTGTGAATTGATTTAGCTCTTCCTGCTTAGAGAAACGAAGAAACTGTCCATCCCGGCTATACATTTCTATGGCTTCCTCATCTCGCTGCTCTTTCCTCGGGGAGGGAGGTATTTCCTTCTGAGTTCAGTTCTGCTATGTCCACAATCGAATATAGGGAGAAAGTAGAAGAATGAGAAAAGAAGTGGAGTTCGACTAGTGTAGACGCATCTCCTTGTTAAGCTCAACTAGTGTAGCTGAGTCTCCACTAAGATGTGCAGGCCTTTTTGGTGGAAGCTTGGACCATTGTGGTCTTATTTGGTGGCTTCTGCTTTTCTTTGACTTTGTAATTTGCTTGCACTACATTCATTTTTTGTGCCTCGACGGATATAGCATCTTTTTATTCCGTCCCTTTTTTGAGGTCTTAGAAAAATTATGTCAGCAGATCCTTCCCTCATCCGAAGCAACTATTGCAACCCCAATCTCTCTCGTCTTTAGACGTCAATGCCGCAAAGATAAGGATAGAAACACACTACTAAGATGTACTGCCCTTCGTAACTCCATGCGAGTCGAGCTAAGTGCAGAGTGCAAGTGTTCAAGATTGGTTCACTGGTGTACAATTGTACGGATGACTCCAAATGGTCTACTTAAGAACATATGACTTGATTTCTCGAATATGGTCTTACGGAACCCAAAGATTTTAAGTCACAAGACCTGAAGAGTCTAAATTCTAGATCCTAGCCAAGCTCCTTACAACGAGAATTAAAGGCTGTAATCAAGCTCCATCCTTTAGACTAGACTCAGTCCTTAGTTCCAGAAATCAAACTTATTCTAAAAAATGCGAATGCAAATGCAACCATGTTTTTGTGAAGTGTATTTTCTGAATTTTACTCATTTTATGGATTTTAAGGCTTTTGTAATTTTTATGAATTTTAGGACTTTGTATTCTTTATTGAGTTTATGGCTTTTATAAACAACTTTTTATTCATGAATTTTACAAGATATATTTTATTCGGGTTAACTATCTAATGTATTTTACAGATATTATCTACAAAGTATTTTATAAGGATTAAATGATTTTTACACAAATTTTAATAAATAGGATTTTAAATAAGTATTATACAAATTTTAAGTACAAATTTTAAATGCATATTTTAATTACAAGTTTTAATTACAAGTTTAAACATATTTTACTTATTTACAAGGATTTTATAAATAATAAATAAATATAAGTGGATTTTAAATTAATCCTTACCCACTTTTTATGGATTTTATAGATATAGAAAATACATAAAAGTACGAGTTATTGATGAAAGTATATATACAATATATACGCATCCCCCTATACTTAGCTTGTGATATGTCCTCATAGCGTCAAAAGAGAAAAAGGAGGACATAACTCATGCTAAGTAAAAGTGGGTGAAAAGAGTAAAGGGTAAAAGGCAGTCAACCCCCCTATACTTACGATCAGGTCATCGTAAGTATCACGGGAGAGCAAAAACGGGATGACTGAATGAAAAAGAATAAATAACGAAAGTTCAAAAGGAAAAGAATACGAAATCATCGAAATCACTCGGTCCCCCTATACTTAGGATAAGGCATCCTAAGTATAGAAATGAATGTGGTAAAAAATCGGAGACCGGTGATTTGTGAAAAAGAAAGGCTATACAAAAAGAATCAGAACAAAAAATAAAATGTGAATCAGCGGTCAATCAGTCCCCCCTATACTTAGGATCTGGTATCCTAAGCATATATGACGAGCAAAAATGGGGATGATTGTGGTCCACGAAGAATGTACAAGTGTTGTGGATCTCCAGAATCGAATGGCTCAAAAAAATTTGTACATGATGAGATGAAGTGAAAGAATGATCATGATTCCTGTACAAAATAGATCACTTTAGCCAAGATCATACTGAATTTTCTGCTTTTTATGTGTGTACTGATCGTTGGCTACAAAAATAGAGCCTCCTCTGTAAGTGAACTCTGTACATGGCATAGCTCTCTTTTCTGAAATATACGTCTCTGGAGTCGGACTACAGAAGGTGTCTATATTTGTAAGTATCACACCATCCGACTCTCTACGCTGAATAGAATGTATGATCTGTGCAATGTAATCGATTGACTCTTGTGCCGTAATATGTGTGCTTTCAATCTGTGGCACTGAGATATCTACTGCAGGTGACTGCTCCTCTGAGTCTGATATGAACTCTGTCTCTGTATGTGAACAATCATTTGAAGAACTAGGTAACAAGTAATCTACCTATACTTATGTAGGATATCTTGGGAATCAAAATAAATGCTCTCAAGATCAGGAAACTGTGCCTCATCTATGTTATGACAATCCTCCGCAAGACTGGTGTCCTCTGAAGTGAATGGCAATACTGATCTAGGACTGCTACATTCACTCTCCATCCCAATGTGTATCTCTCCATTGTCTGTGCGGAAAGAAACTCTCCCAGCATCCTAATAAAGGGTGCTCTTGCTGTCTGCAAAAAGGGCCTCCCGAGAATGATTGGAGCAAGGTGTAAACTGTGTAGGGCATGTCATGTCTAGGACTGTAAAGTCCACGGGAAACTGCGAGCCCTGAACGGTCACGATAATGTTCCTCAACACACCTCTAGGTCTCTTTATAGATCGATCTGCAAACTGAAGTATCGCTCGTGATTTATAGAGAGGACCTAGCTTGATCTTATCAAGCAAAGAGGTTGGAAGCAAATTAATCAAGGAACCATTATCTAAGAGAGTACGTTGGAATGTAGTGTCTTCAATCTGACAATTGACATAGTGAGCTCCCAAATCTTTCTTCTTCTTGGGTACCTTGTTCCGAATTGCACATGAAGTTGCCTTGGTCAATATATGTTTCTCAACTCGGGATCTCTTTTTCCTATGCGTGGTGCATCGGTTTTTCAATTGATTCTTAAGCGTAGGAAACTGATCTAAGGCATCATGAAGCGGTATCTTCAGAAAGATGTGATCTTTTAGTAATTTTTTGATCTCTGGAGATGCAACATTCTTTTTGGTGTTTTTCTTTCCTTTTCCAAACAAAGCATCGGGAAAAGGAGCAAAATCAGAAGTCAAATACTCAGAATTTTTAATTATACTTGAATGAGCTTGTACATCGAGAGTTTCCGAATTATTTACAAAACTCTCAAAGACAGGGGAAGAAATGTTTTGCTTGGGAATCTCTGCCTGATCTGGCGTGGTGTCATCGTCTGATTCGCCAGTGACCATATGTGCTATGTCGGCATCGCTCCCGTCTCATGAGTTTGTAGGGTGGTCCTCATCATCTAGTTGGTTCTCCTCCTCGACTTCAAAATCTAGCGGTTCATGGATCTGCTCGTGCTCTTCTGGTGCCCTCTCCTCTACTCCAGCAGGTGCTTGTTGTGATCTACAGCTCCTGAGACGAATGAAGTTAGATAAAAATTTAGGAAACGAGATCTTATCTGTAGTGTCTACCTGATCTGGATGTCTCCTCTTGTTGTTCGGGTTCATTTGAGGCTGGTCTGGAAGAGTGGTCTTCGGCGCGGTTAACTCGTCCAGACGACGGTTAACCTGCTCCATCTCTGTTTTGTGCGCAATCTGGAGCGTACTCAGCTTGTACATGATCTGGTTGAGTGCCTGGGCCTGTGAAGACATCTCTAGTTCGGTGTGGTGGCCCTGGCTTGCTCCTCTCTCCTGCCTTGGCGTGTATTGCTGAGAGGTGGAAGGCTGGGAGTATCGCTGAGGTGTGGAGGAAGACTGTTGCTGCTGTTGATAAGGATAATTCTGTGAATAATGAGCAGGGTGCTAATATGAATGCGGTCTCTGGTGATAGACATTTGGGTGAGACTGATGTGGCTTACCGCTCTGGCGGTGCTGGAAATTCAGACGTCCATGTTGCGGATGATCATACGGCTGCTGCTGCTAATTCAATATACTCTGTTGCTGAATTGGAGTATACCAAATCCCATTAATCTCGAGAGTGGATTGCGGCTCCACCTCCATCTCTGCGGTACTGGTGATCTGTCCAGGATTGGCGTGAGACTGATCCTCAGACCAATCAAGATGCGAAGTCTCTGGTTCGCTCTGTACGAAGTGGATCGGACGGGTGGGTGGAGCGGGTAAGATCCTCCGTGCTTGTTGTGTGGTCGAAGAAGACTGGTTCTATTGGTACTAGAGCTGAAGGTCAGACACCTTCTTCGACAGATCACTCAGCTGCTGAGGTAGAGATGAGAGTTTCTTCAACTCTCGCAGTGGCTGTAGGTCTTGGACCTGCTTCTGAATTACGCCCACCAACGTCAATTTCTTGCTAATGTACCCCATGTTGGTGTTGGATTCAGAATATGAAATGTTAGCCACCTTATGATGATCGCGGTGATGTGGTGGCTGCGGGGCTTTCTGAAATGCCCGAGTGGAGTCCATGACTCTCGAGTTCTCAGCCATCCCTTCGAAGATGGCCCAGACTGACTCGACATCCTTATTCAAGTAGCTGCCGCCACATGCAGCACTAACGAGCACCTGTATGTCCGGCTGGAGTCCTCCAAAATAGTTATGTACAAGCACCTTCATCGGGATCTCATGATGCGGGCATCTCTCCGTAAGGTCCTTGAATCTATCCCATGCCTCATGGAAAGATTTGTGCGGGTGTTGCGTGGAGTTGGAGATCTGGCTCCTCATCATGTTCGTCCTTCCTAGAGGAAAATATTTACGCAGGAAAGTGGACTTCAGATCGTCCCATGTAGAGATTTCCCTCCCCAGATGACTCAGCCAGTAAAGAGCCTTATCGGCTAAGGCAAAGGGAAAGTCCATAAGGCGTATGGCCTCCTGCGTAACTCCAGGGTAGCAGGCCATACCGTAAATCATTTTAAATTGTTGTAAAAAGATAAACGGCTCCTCTGCGATATTCCCATAGTACTTGGGAAGCAAAGAAATGAAGGACGGTCTCAACTCGTATGGCCCTTGATTCGACGGTAGCCGAATCCAATGGTGGAGCATTCTAGCGCCCGGGTCATACTCATCCCGTAAAGTCACGGGAACCGCAAGCGGTAACTGGTTCCCGACCCCTGCTCGCAGCGCGAGTATTTCAGCCCACAGTTTATTCTGAACTCTAAAATGTTCTCGAATCTGTAGGTTCATCTGCTGAAGCGTATCGAGAATACCTGTAGTAACATCTGCGTCTGGTCTTCCTTCCTGATGTTCCCCAGCTGGTGGCCTCTCGCCTGCTGCTAGTCCTTTACCGTAAGCCATATTATCATCTGTGAAAGAAAAACTCTCGTAAGAACTCAGCGGAAGATCAGCTGGAGATCTAGATGTATTGTGGCAAGGGTCTACCTCAATGTTCTGGCCAGGAGGCAAGGGAGTCTGGGTCTGACTCACCTCGAGATCTGATGGGATCAGCTCGGGAAGAGGGTCATCCCGAGCCTGTGAAGAAGTACGCTCGATAGTGGATGGTTGAAAGCTCACGGAGTCTGAGCAGAAAAGCCGTCGAGACGTCATCTTCGATGTCAAGAGGATTGATCGGGAGAGCACGATGTACGATTCAAAGGAGATGGAAAAATGCGAAAACCGCGAAAACTCACGCCCCGCAAGCAAACACAAAGCAAACCCCGTTTTCACCAACTCAACTCGATGAAGACAGTAAGAGTTCGGTCTTTTTAACTTATCGGTTTTAGGGTTGTAATTAGCAAATAAATATCGCGGTTATCGCGGGCTGAGCAAGCTAATAGGTGCCCAATGGTTTCTCCGAAACACTGGCCCGAGTCCTTACGAAAGATCACTCGCACTCAGCCAGTATGGGAGTAAGTACGGACCGTTTCCAGCTACCCGTGTTACTTAGGAAGGAGCCTTGCGCAGTGTCCTCTAAACCTCCCACTCTGCTAAGTAAACCCGGACCGTTTCCGGCTACCCGAGAATACCCATTGAGGAACAACGATCAGGTGTATGAACTAAGTAGTATTTCACGGAAAATACGGGGTTTGGGCTCTACCCTTATGTGTCGGCTCTCGCTCGCGCACTATGAGAAGTTGTGCGGGGGTTACTCTCCCAAAACAAATGAATCGTTTATGGTTTTTAAAGTTAGATATTTAGCAGTCCCGATTTTATTTTGCGGTTTTGTAATTATTTTGGGTTTTTTCAATCAAACGTCTACCGATTTTTTTTCTTTTTATAAAAACCCTAAATTCATGCACCTTGGTTGCGAGTCCTAAAACTAACTACATAGGCATAATCAGATAGAGAAAAAAACCTAAGCAAACATATAAAAAGTCGCGGAAAACCGATATGCGAGAAAACCCGTGGTGGGTGCCCTGATCCCTCGGATACACGGTATTCGACGAATCAAACCCCGAAAAAATGGGGGGGAGTTGTTTATTCTCTTTTACAACTTCTCTCCCTTTCTCTCTCTTTTATAAAAATTACTCTAACTAAGTTCTGCCCTCTGCAGCCGACTCGTGAAGAAGAAGTCGGCCTCTACTCTTTCAACTGATTCGGCTTCCTAAGAAGCCAGCTGATCCTGCAGGCCCTGCAAAACTTGGTTAGTTGTACGAAAAAGCCATACGAAATCGGTCGAGAAGAGATCCGAGAAAACCGTAAGAAAAACCGAAAAAAATCTATGAAAACAAAACACGAAGACTATCAAGAAAAAGCCGTATGAAAAACCGTACGAAAAAACAAAACTAAAAGAAGAAAGAAAATAAAATCACAAAAATTTGAAAAAGATCAAAATATTCTAACGCCTCCCCGACAACGACGCCATTTTGATAAGCGTTAAAATCAATTCGCGGCTTTTTTAGAGAATAATGTTGTCAATGTAGAAAAAGCCGCGAAAACAAGATCTTAGCTCTAATCAAACAAATTCGGTTTTTGATAGAAAACGTACACTAATTATTTATCCAGGTGAATGTGCCTGGGTCGAACTCAAAGAGGCAGAATAGAAGACTTTGATTTTTTTAAGAAATATTTTTATGATTTTAGTTTATCTCTTCTAAAAGTTATAAGAGGAAAGAAACAATTTTTATTTTATTTTTATTTTTAATTTTTTATTTGATTTTAATCTTTTCAAATTTTTATTTAATTTTCAAAAAGGGATATTTTTCACAAGATTTATTTATTATATAATAGGTGGAAAATATGAAGATGATAATATATAGTAGGTGGAAACCGAGCAACGGGCTCGCACTACACAAGAAATCAAATCAAGACGAAGTCGGTTTTCAAAGAATGAAAACACGAGAAAAGCACGAGAAAAAGACACGAAAATTTAGTACAAACTTGCTGGGGTAGTTGCGTAACTACCCTAAAAAAATCAACAAGAAACGAGGTCAAACGAGGTCCAAAGATCCCCTACAGCCCAGGGGCAAAAGCGCAAAAGAAACTATTAAAATGTTCTGCACATGGGTCCTTTACAGGGACTAATTTGAAATAAAAATAACAAATTTTATATTTAGGTCCCTACGGAGGGACCTAAATGCAAATTCTGGAAACCTTGGGAGCGGAAATTAGTTTTGGAAAGTTCTCCGGGTTAAGTATGCAAAATGTCCACTGTTTCGGCTTGAACGGCTTAGATTAGAACACTCAGGTGCTGATCGAACGTCTGTGCGCGTGCCACATGTCGCCAAATTGTGCTTTGGCTGTTCTTGAAATTGTTCTTGGGAAGTTAGAAGTCTGGCGTCGAGGGCTTCTTCTCCAAATTCTATCGAGCTATCGGTGACTAACTGAAGCCTCCGGCGGGGCCAGAGGGGTGGCTCCTCCACCCCTCGAGCTCGCCCGCGGTAGGTGGCTGGCGGAGGCGGCTCCGAGCGGCGGTGGAGACGCGATGAAGATGAAGGTTTCTTGACGATCTGTTCTGGAGTTGAGTTATTGTGCCTCTTTTGAATTGCGATTCCTTTGATGATGATAGCTTCCAGATACGTGATGCTGCTACTGATTGAAGGAGATTCTGCAAACAATAAAGTTTCGTGCTCGATTCACAAAGAATCGGCCAATTGGTTTGGGTTTTGCAAGATCAAAAATTAGGTTTCTAGACGGAAAACAAATAAGCGTGAGAATGGCGATGAATTTAAGACGCGATTCGAAATGAATTTGAAATGAAATGAGATGGATTTTGATTGGGCGTCTAAGCTAATGGATTAAGCGTCCTAATGACGACTTAATTTCTCTAATGTCTACACAAAGATCGAGGAGAAAATTCAAAGAAAATGAGTGAATAGGTCTGTGGAGATCAAGGTATATTAGCTGGACAGAACGCTCGATGGGCGACCTTGGCCGGAGCAAAACGTGACGCTGTGGCGGCGATGCAAGGCGGCGATGACTCCTCCTCCACGCGAGCTCGCTGGATCGGAGCTCTCACCTCCACCTCGGGCGGAGCGCGACTTGGAAAGGTGGGGGTCGGGCAACTGGAGCTGAAGCTACAGGTTGTTGGAGAGTTAGCTGACGATGTCGGATATTTAAGGGTTTTTATAGATTAGTTTATGCTCCCCAAGTAATGTCTAAGGGTAGGCGATGGAGGTGATTGTTAGGAGGATCAGATCGAGGGTTAAAATCATCTGAAGGAGTTAAGTTGTGCGCGGAATAAATCAGTGAAGGAGGCCGGTCAGAGCAGTTTGGTTGAACTGCTTCTTGGAGAAGATAAGCGAGGTGCTGACAAGTGTCAGTACCTGGTTAGCCAGAAATTCAAAATACTTCTAAAATCAAAATTAAATAGTAATTAAGGTTATTTTAAATAGGTTTAAATAAAAGAAATGTAAATAATTAAATACTCTTAATTATGAAATAAATGCTTTTTATAAATAATAAATATTATTTGAAAAATAAATATTATATTAATATATTTATAAATAGGTTTTGAATTTTTAATTTAATAAATAAATAGATAAATATTAATTTTATATTTTCTTAATTATTAGAATAATAAATAAGGCTTGTGTGAATTTTTATGGATTTTTATAAATTAATTTACATATATTAATAAATACAGGTAATAGTTAGCCAGTTCATTTATACCTATAATTTAGGGTTTTTGATTTTAATAAAATAATAAATAAGCTCCAAAAATTATAAAATAAATTAGGGTGAAAATACAAGATCATGAAATAATTTAAAAATTATAATATTAAGAAAACTGTAAATAATGTGTGTTATATAAAATAAATAGCCCAGAAACCTCGTTGTCTTTTGATCCCAAAACTAACTTTTTGCAAACGGACTCTGCTTTCGATGAAACCACCTTTATTAATTAGATAATATTATTTTATGAACTTTAAAGGTGAGTAAAGTGAAATTGGAGTTCGTATGAGGAAGTTATGATGTTCGAAAGTTGAGATTTTGACAATTTATAGGCTGGGTTTCTTGGCATATATATAGGATAATATTTTTAACTTATTTTTATATTTATATATATATTTTTAGAAATAAATAGGAAAAGAGTTTGATGAAAAATATGTACATATGAATTAATTAAAAATCTTTGAAATTTTATATTTATTTTATAAATAGTGGAAAGTGTATGGAGTGTGTATTAATTTATTTTTAGATTTTCTTTCCTTATCTCCTCCTACTTTTTGGTTTGTCGACCAATCCATGCTAACTTGGTCTCGGGGGTTAGAAGATAAATATACCTTTCAATTATATTTATATTTTAAGTCATATTGTACATATATACATATATCCAATCTGCCTTTTTGTTCTTTTTCTTGATTCTTTATTTATTTGCATTATTTGGATGGTTAAAATTGAATATTTATGCATGAATGAGGTTTTGTTAAAAGATGAAATTTAATGACTATTTACATGCATTTGTTAAGGGTTTTAAGACAAAATGCGACAGAAAAGTTAATGAATCAAGGATTCATCACATATGGCAAGTAGAGGTTCGAATCCACGGAGACTACGCAAATTTGCAATTTCACCATAATTTTTAAACATACTTGATTTCTAAAACAAGTGAAACAGAGATGTATTTTTGATTTTATAATAAAGGACTTTAATGGAAGGTGAGATCTACTTTAAAAAATGATCCAAATGCAACCTAATCTATTTGAGAGTTTTCTAGAATTTTGTTGAACTTTTGTAACATTTTTAAAGTTGATAAAACTATTCAGGGGCTAACATGCATAGATTCGAAACTTGAGGAACTAATCTACAAATGAGACAATCAATTGAATTTTAAAACAACTACAAAGAGGTTACTTCATATATAAAATATACGAAGGGGCAAATTGCAGTATCAAAAACATGGAATACTATTGGCAAAGAGACCTTCTTCAAAACGAAATGCCAACAGATTCAAACAAGAAAGCACGTACTAAGTCTCACAAAATTAAAAGAGTAAAGAAGAGAATGATGAGTTCTTCTCTGAAATGGTCTTGAAGCCTGCTAGATGGGAGAGACGATGTTGCTTTTCTGGACGGAAGGAGGATGCACACTGGAGACGTCGATGCATGACAGGAATATGGTGACCGGCGGCTCGCGGAGGTGGTCGGAGGCTTGCGTGCTACAGCTCAGTCTGGAGTTGAGGTCGCACAGAGGTGTGCGAGAGGGTGCAGCTGCTTGCTGCGTGAGACGGACGGGCTACGGGCCGCGGAGATGGCCGGAGTGCGCAACTGCATGCTGTGCGTACAACGGCAGTGCGGGCTGGAGGGAGTGCAGCCGTGCGGGTTTGGAGGAGAGAGTTCCCGCACAACATCGTGCGCACAGGAAGTGAACACTATCCGCAGTAGCACGGTCCGGAGGAGGTAGCGACCTTGGCCTGGTCATGAAAGGTGGAGTCGCTGGCTACGTGCAACATGCGGGCTAGCTGGAAAGAGAGAGGGGTCATTGGGGAGAGAGGTCTGGATAAACACTGATGCACGGTGGCGCACGAGAAGAGCACAGCAGAGGAAGTCGCAGGAGGAAGAGGACACACGAGGGAGATGGCGTGCGCGAGTGAGGGGGGCTGCGTTCCTACAAAAAAAAACGAGAGAGAGAGAGAGATGGAGAACAAGAGAGGGGAGGCATGCGCGCGTCATATGGAGAGTGCATCCTATTTTATGTTTGCATTGTGCGGCTATGAGTAATGACTCCCCATGCAAGTAAAGACAAAATTAAATGTATGTGCATGGGGAAGGGATGGGAAAGTACGTGGGTCTCCATGCATGGGGAAGGCATATGTTGGTGGCTCTTTATAAGGGAATAAAGAATGGAGTTTTTATACTAACTTCCCTCTCTTTTCTTATCAACATAAAATGTTAAAGAAATGCATGTCCATCAATGTGCTAGTTGTTGATTAAACTCCATGACATTTTTTAATTCCTATTGAGATATTTTTTTAGAGTAAAGCGAATTTCTTCAGGGTGATGATTTAACAGGGATGATCATTTGACTTTGGTAAAATAATATTTCCCATTATATAACCATATAGTAGATATTATTGGGAATAGTTCATCTGGATGCAGAATCATGAATGTGTTGATTTTATTCTGTGTAATTTAGAGGTTTTCTCTTGTTTTCTACATGGAATAAATTGGACTTGGATTATGTAATTTTAGAGTTTATAATCAAGAATTGATATTATCTTCCACATAATTTAAGCCTATTATCACAGTATATCAAGTAATCATCAAGAATGAGCAAAAGATTTGTCAAATATCTGACTAGTGATGAAGTGGGTGCCCATTCTCTCTTCTTCCTTGGAATCTCATTTATGATTGCACAGTTAGTGGCTATGGACAACACATGTTTCACGATTCTCATGTTCTTCTTCCTACTAGTCCTACTAGGTGTGCATCTCACCTTTAGGTACTTATTGAATACATCAATCATATCCACTAATTGAAGTAAATGGATCTCAACTTTAACATTTTATTAGCACATATTTTCCATTTCCAAGGCATCATTATCATGTTTTTTGAATTTTTCTTCTTTCCCTTTAACAAGACCTGAGGGGAAGGGATTATTGGGGGCTAAGAATGTAAGCGGAAACATCATCATCTAAGTTTTTATTCAATTGAAAATCTGAATTTAATTGTACAAGACTTGGACTACGACTCAGACTATTGATAACAACAATCTCACAAGGATAGTACGGTTTCACAAGGCGAAACCGTAGTCGGTGCATTTACCACTCAAGAGACCGCGATTAATCAACAATTAAACCGTGATACAAATCTAGCAATGAATAGTGAAAGAGTGGAGTTAAAATTTATTATTATATACAAAATAAAGTGTATAACAAGCAAGCATGTAGAGGTCGAACCACAGAGAGCAAAACAGGTAGCCTACGATTATTAGTAATCAATGTGTAGTATGTACAAACATGTCTTTTATACCTTATTATTTGGGTTTATTTTTATATATTTTTTGTTTGTAATTTTTATAATATTTTTTTAGATTTTTATATTTTCTTGTTTTTCCATTTTTTAATATATAAGGAGGATATATATAAATTATATATACATTATGTATAATACAGATAATATATATATATAATGCATAATAAATACTCAAAAATTAGTAAAAATACCCACAAATACAATCCTCTATCCCTATATATATTTTGGGTTTTTAAAATATATTAAGGTATTTATAATATTAATAGTTAAACATATAGGTATATATACACTATATAAGGTAATATACACACACACACATACGTGTGTGTGTACAAAAATAATCGAATAAATTGTTTTTGAGTTTTATATATTTTTCTATTTTTTTTGTTTTTTTGGAATCTTTGTTAATTTTGTATTTTTAAAGTCAAAAACATCCCAAATCAGAGATTAAATAATAAAATGAAATTGAAATGAATAATAAAAATAGAAAAATAAGTCTAAAAATCTTCAAATCAATTCTAATAGATGAATAATAAATAAATAAAAAATTTGAAACAAAAATATATATTTGTTCTAATTTTGAGTATTTTTAATCATTTTATACTAGATTTTGGAGCTTTTTAAATTTTAGTCATTTTCTTAAACTATTTTTAGGGATTTTTGGTTTGGAATTAATAAATACTAAAATAGATAAAAATATATTTTTTAAGAATTTTTCAAAATGTTTTTTTATTTTATTGGTATTTTCTCATTCAAACGGGGAGAAAAGTGTGCTCATTTCATTTTTAATAAATAGCTAAAATGCCAAAATTGCAAAGATAAAAATAGAGAGTCATAATTTTTACTAACAGGCATCTAGCCTAATTTTTACATAATTTTTAGAGAACGGGAGCTATTTTTAAAATATGAAATCCGAGCACCAAAAATACATGAACTTGAGGGGATTGGATTTGCTAGTATGATATGCAAACAAGTGGAAACATCTGTCCTCGTCTAGGGAGGGAAGTGCACCCCAACCTGTCCAGTAGCATAGACGTCTAAAGACAAGAGAGTGTGGATTGCTATAATGCTTCAAAAGAATGATAGTCTACTAGGTCAATAGAAAAACTCCTTATATAAATGTTGTTGTATATAGTATTTAAAAAAAAACTCCAAAAAAGTGCACAGGCCTGATTTAAAATAAAATGCATGCCGAAGTGTATATATTTATATAGTCAATAATCAGACTTGAGCTTCAAAGTCAAACCTTCTGAGCCAGCAGCAAGATGACTTGACTACACTAGTCATGCATCCTAGGATAGATATCTACACTGGCTACTGTTCACCGCCTCCTTCTCTTCACCGCCTCCTCTGGAGCAGGTTGTCACTTTAACTTAGAAGGGAATACACCGCTCCTCGAGGAAAGAGGTGCGGGATTAGGGAATCATTGGGTTATCATGTTGGAGAAGTCAGTCTCTTTGTCATTTCATTTGGGAAGAGCCACTATCACATCCACTGTACAAGTAAGATTCATAGTCATAAGGGTTTGTGTATGAGTTGTAGTATTATGAGCTGGCTATATAAGAGACTTGAGCAGAGTTTTGGGATTCTCGAAGGTCGTTGTGTTTAAAATCTGATTCCCAATAAGGTTCTGACCACACTACAATTCTAAAGGTTCGACTTAATCTCCAAACTTTGATTTTGTGAAGACAAGTTTGAGTATTAATTGTAATCCACTTTCATTCTTTTTCTTTTCTTTATTTTTGCTGCACTTATTTCTCAAGTGTTTGCTAGAAGGCAAGTATATGAGGGGTGATGAATCTCCATTTCATTACCTTTATTCTATCATTTTGGCATTAAACCCTAGCTAATGCATGTAAATAGCATTATTTTGTGCATATTAACATTCATTATTTATTCCAATTATTGTAAATAAAACATTATTTTTAATGCCAAAATTATAGAATAAAGAAAAGAAAATAAAAAGAATAAAATACTAGTGGTATTTAAGACCCTAAACACAGAGACCAAGTCAAGAATTGAATTGGTCGACAAGGAATAAAATAGGGGGAGATAAGGGCCGATAATACAATAAAAATCCCATTTATTCATTTATCATTTATTCATTTTTAAGATCCATTTTATTCTTTATTATTTATATCTCAAATAAGGAAACTTTGTACATAAAAGTTGTAGATAATAATGTATATAAAATACAAAATTATGTTTGACAAAAATAATACATAGTGTATATTTTATACA
Source organism: Ottelia alismoides (assembly GCA_037367405.1). NCBI lineage: Eukaryota > Viridiplantae > Streptophyta > Magnoliopsida > Alismatales > Hydrocharitaceae > Ottelia > Ottelia alismoides. The sequence goes on along the minus strand of JAZKJV010003390.1, from coordinate 64,642 downwards.
TAGAATAAAAAGCCAAAACCCAAACTTCATAGACCCACATCTACTAAATAAAAACTCAAAATGTACCAAAATCACCTTTAATTGTATATAACTTTTAACAAGCTATATAATGAAGGTAGTTTCACTTAATTTGGAGCTAATATGCAAAATTTAGGTTTTGGACCCTTATTATATAATATACTGAATAAAATATTTATTTTACTAATTCTTTAATAGTTTTACAATTTTATATTTTTAAAACTTTGTAAATATTATTTATAGTAAATGTACATATTTATATAGAATAAAAAAATAAAGAAAGCACCAAATAAATAAGTATACAAAATACATAGACAAAATACATATACTTATATCCTATATAAGTAATATCCCTGTTTATTTCAGTGTACAATTAACATCAGTAAAAAAAATATATATATATGTACCCAAAAATATATTATAAATATATAAAATAAGATAATAAAATAAAAAAATACAAAAATAAAAATAAAATGTACAAAATATAGATGAATATACCTATAAATATACTCTTAAAAATTAAGCTGTAATAAATAACACCAAAAGAAAAATGAAAATCATATTAAAATACTATATAAAAAATAAACATCTTTTAAATTTATAATAAAAATTAATAAAACCATTTACATACTTAATTAATTAATTTCAAATAAATTGGTTGTTTTATCTTCTTGCGGCTAGTGTGGACCAATCACAGCCCGAGGTTCATTAACCCCTGGTCAACTGCATCCCCATGATGCTCCACTTATCTCGCGCGACTTTTCCCATGATTTCTACCCATTTTCCTGGGCTTCTCATCCATCATTGTCATCGACTAATCACGCAAAGATCGACATCTAGCATCGATGATCCACGCTCAAGCCCAAATCCTTTATGCGTACCTTCGATTCATCCTAAATCATCGGTTAATAACGATCTTCGACTTTGTCTATAAATAAGCCCTCCGCCTCCTAGCTCTATTTTGATCCTTCTTTGAGCCTTGAATTCCCCCATCGTGTGCGAGTGCGTGTTCTTGGTGAAAGCTGGAGTACCCTCGAGCTTTGGGCTTGCAATTTGGGCAAGGTGGAGCGATCCAAGGTGGCCCTCCGACCACCTCTGCTCCCTGAGCAACCCTTAGGTATGAGCTGCGCTTTTTATCATCATTAGGTAGTTGTAGCCAATAGTTTTAATTCTATGCATTTTATTCCCGCTTTTAGTCATGTTAGTAGCATAGATTAAGTTAATCATCTCATTGAAGCTCTCAAGCTCCAGCCATTTTCTTGCTATAATCTACACCTGTTTCGATTGCCACTATCATCTCATCCCCTTCCCCAATGCGTTCTTCATTAAGTCGACCCAACCAGATCACCCAATTGAACTTCAATCGGCGAATCGAGGTTCACCTACCATGTTCTTGCTGGAAACTCACAACTCACCTTCATTCTTGTGTATCCAATCTTCATTACAGGTTGAAGCGATTCGCCTCGAGCAGTGAAAAACAAATAACTAATAGACGAACAAAAAAAATAATTACAAAAAAATGTTTTTTTCTTCTCTCGCTGCAAAATAAGTACAAAAAATAATGTGGAGCAAGAGAAATTTTTGCAACTTATTTACCTATATAGCATACAGGATCAAACTCAGTGAGGCTACAATTCCGAGGATTATTCAAATAATCGACGAAAAATCAATTATGAGAAAAAGTAGGAATCTCAGAGGAAAACTATCCTTGATTTTTGCAGAATTTTTCTCTGTTTATTTTTTAATTTTTTATTTCTATTTTTTATTTTCTGATTTTCAATTTTTTTAGTGATTTTAATTTTTGCAATTTTTCAATTTCAAATAAAGAACAATATGCACAAGACAAGAACTACGCACACCAAACTCTTTTTGTATTTTTTTAATTAGATAAAAAATAATCAGAAAAAACCTGAGAAAATATTTTTTTAAGATTTTTTGTGAATTTTATAAAATTTTCAAATGTTTTTTTGTATTTTTCTAAAAATAAAACAGTGACAAAAATGAGAAACAGTGGACAGTCTGGAGTAATTTGCAACTTAAAAATAATTTAAGTGCCCAAAACTCCTGGCAATTATTTTTACTATAAAATAGGGACAAATATCTACAAATAAGGACTGGAATCATGATTTTTAGATTTTTACAAAATTTTTTATGATTTTATAAGATTTTTAGTGTTTTTCAATTTTTTAGGTTTTGAAAGGAATTAATGCATACAAAATGGATTGAAATTAAAGGCACTAAAATACACCTACAATAATTTTTTGAGAATTTTTGGGCAAGTTTTCGATTTTTTTTGAATTTTTGAAATTCAGGAAAAGAAAAATACATTGTTTTTTATTTTTTAATAATACGAAATGAAATAAAAATGCAATAAAAAATTTATGCTAAAAAAACACACATCAGAAGCATTGCATGATTTTTGCGAATATTATTGACCAAAGAAAACATTTATTTCAATATGAAAAGCAAGCAAAGTCAAGGTCTGGAAACACAGGGTCTAAAATGTGAATAATTAATGTTTTTACAGTAAATAATTAACAGAAAATAAATAGAATGTAAGAAGTGCAATTTACCCAGTTAGGCATGCTGTAGACGTGATGATCAGGTTGGTAGGGGCCTTTTTGAAATTTGAGAATTGTCCGGGGGTGGATTTTATTTCCCTAGGGTTCTCTCTACTTTCTTCTCAAGAAAAGGGGCATGGGTTGTCGTCGCTCTATTTTTTCATACCCAATGAAGGGGCACGCGAGCATCGACGGGGGTGCATGGAAGTACGACGGATGGAGTGGGCTATGGGGAGCACGATGGGCTGCTGCAAACGGGCACTCGTGCTGCTGCATCGCGCACGGAGATGGCTTCGGCAGTGAGGATAGCAGGAGGATACCGTAGTGGTGGTGTTCAGACGATGGGGTTGAAGAGCGTCTTCTGCAGTTGTGCATCACAGGTCGCCGCTGCATGTGGTGGAGCAAAAGGGGTGCGACGAGATGGTTCTACAGAGGGCAGAGAATGGTGCTCGACAGGCCTCACGACTGAGGCCGCGTGTCGACGATGGTGGCGGTCGGGCTAGAGCGGCTATGATGAAGGGGCAGTCGCCGCGTGTGGCTGCGATGGTTCTAGGCTAGAGGGCAGCACTCGAGGGACGGAAGCCACAGGAGGCGGCGCTCCTCGCGGTGGTGCAAGGCGGACTGGAGGGCACAGGTAGCTGTCCTGCGCTGCCCACAGTGGGCAGCTCACCCTTCTTTTCTTTATTTTTTTAAAAAGTAAACAATAATCAATTTTTTCAGTTTTTTTTGTAAATCAGAATAAGAAAAATGAAAAAAAGAAAATATTTTTTAATTTTTAAATTTTTATTATTTTTTGTGATGATCCTGCAAAACAAATGTTAGAGAGCAAGAAAATAAATATATTGTTTTTTTATTTTTTAAATGTTCATTTATCAACAAATTAGGACATTAACATGATGACTTGTCGCCAAAATTATGTTAGACGGTGTGAGTGGATGTGAATCCTTGCGATGTGGAAGATGGATATGAGTCTCTGGCCACCGTGTGTGGCCAGAGTTGAGAGATCGTGTGAGGTAGAAAAGAATATGATAGGATCAAGAAAATGGGATGAAAAATCGGGATGGTGGCAGATCAAATCATAATGAATTTTTAAGATCTAAAAAAACAAAATGAAAATGAAGAATAAATACAAGAAGATAAAACTATGATTAATCTAGGATAAAAAATAAGAAGAAAAATGATGGATATCACCTTAGGAGTGGAAAAGACCTTGATCACCTCGATGAAGGCTGACTCGCTATCAATGGACGGCTCGAAGGCTAGGCACCCTTCTGCGACAATAAAACTCTCGGAGATCGGGCTCCTCTCACTAAAGATAGATATCTTTGGAATGAGGGAGAAGGAGCCATATAAATAGAAAAGATAATGGAGTTTGAATTTTTTTAATTTTTGGATGAAGATAAGAGATAAGAGAGAAGGAAAATTAAAATGACATAAATTAGCAAGATAAATATTTACAAAAATTAACAATTTTTTTATTTCCGTCACTTTATTTATCTGAAAAATAAATGTTGATTTTTTAAATTTGTGGCAGTTAGTTAAGAAAATTAACTATATACATATGTTATATACATATATGACATTATATACATGGGTAAATAAGCAAATTAGTTTTTTTTAAATTTTTTGTTTTTTAATTTTGAATTTAAATAATTTGTAAAAATATTTACAAATATTTACAAATACAATATGTACAAATACATGGGAAAATTACACAAACCACTCCAGAAAACCAACTTTTCACCCATAACTCCAAAAATTATGTAATCATAGCCATTTTAAAGATAATTTAATTTAGAATACAATAGAAGTGAGTTTGGTTCAATTTGAGTTCATATGGAGCCGAGATTGGTCATTCAATTATCACTTAGTAGCTTTTTCCAAGTGTGGTTGCTTTTATTCTATACAAGATTTGATTGTGCAATTATTTTTAATATTTAGGACACATTTTTATCTACAACTTTTGTTTTGAAAATTATTTTGTTTTAAGACAATTTATGTACAAATAAAATAGTGTAGTATACAAATATACACAACACACACATTTTTTTGATTTTCTGATTAAGGATCATATCTCTCCCTGCTTTATTCCTGATCGATCAGGTCAAGTATTGACCTTCTCTCGGAGTTCGGGTCACGCTGTATCTATTACATATATACGGTCTTCTTTTTTTATTTTATTTTCTTTATTTTTCCTTTATTTATTTATTTATTTATTTTAGGTTAAAATAAAATACAAATATACAATATTTACACACAGATGCAAGTAAGTAAGAGCATGGAGTTAGTATTATATACATGTGTTTTATAGGGATTTTAAGCTAAAATAAATGAATAAAGATGATGAATCACTGATTCATAAGGGTCCCCAGGTGCTCCTTCTTTCACGACATGCTAGGACCCCATCTTTGGGTCCTGGATCTTCTTGAGCATGTCAGTCAATGCGTACGAGCCTCCCTATCATTTACATCTCAAAACCCGTGTCAAAAAACGTCAATGGGAGGAGGAATAACGGATCGTAGTCTATTGATGGTCACCTTCTTCCATGTTCTTCACGCGTAGCAGATGCTATTCGATGGAAGGCTCATATTCAGTTCTAATCGCTACCATCCATTCAGTGCTCGTCTCACATGTTTGATGGAGTCCACGATCAGATTAGAGCTGCTCATCGGCGAAGCGGTATCGCGAGATGAGAGTGCAACGCATGGCAAGTGGATCGCTCTTAGCTGCACGATGGCATGCCTATGGGGTAATTTGCATATTTCGCCCTAATCCTTTTTCTATTTATTTATTAATCTTATAAATAAAGTATATAGGGTAAATAAATGAGGATATTTTGCATGGAGACCAATGTATTTCTTGCATATTACATTTAGGTCAATGCTAGGTCACCTCACGTGTTGTCCCATGTGAAGTGGACACTTTGCAAGTATACCCTTACATTTTGTATTTATACTTAGTCCCAAAAAATTTAAAATACATTGTAAATTTCTAGGAAAATTGCGCGCAAGCCTTCGCCACTGCAACAAAGTTGAACCAAGTGAAAAATGCAGGTGTTCAAGTTAGCTCATTATCAACCAGGCCGTGCGTGTGCTCCGAAATATTGTACTTAGGCAGCCAAGACTACATTGAACCAAGTCTCACGACTCATAAAGAATTAAGTCAACTCGACCTAAAGTACCTTAATTCCAGTTCCTATAAGGTTCTTGTGATTAGTAGATTTAAGGTCCAATCAAGCTCCAATCTTCGGATTTTACTCAGACTAGTTCAATTATCAAACTTAATAAAAAAAGGCGAATGCTATGCACAATGCAATGAAAATAATTTTGTGATGCAATTTACACACTTTTAAACTTTTTTATGAATTTTTGGAAAAGGATTTGCAAAATTTTCGTGCAATTTTTGAAAAAGATTTTGCAAACGTTTTTGGGATTTTTCAAAACAAAAGATTTTTGGAATAAAACTAGGTACACTTATTTACACGAGGATGCATCTTATTATTTACAAGAGTTAGGGTTTTTAAGAATTTATAACAGATGTGTGAATATAAATATATATCCATTAATAAAAAACTTTAGTGTGATGTATATATTCCTCAAACTTATTTGAAAATTATTTTACAAACAATTTTGAAACTATAGTCCAAAATAAATTTTACAAATAAATTTTACAAACATTTGAAACATTTTACAAAGGTTTTCAAACAGTATATATAGATTTTTCAAACATTTTTGCAACCATTTTATAAACCATTTGCAAATAGTTTTTCAAAACATTTTTATTTCACACAAAGAAGATAAAATTTTATAAGCAAAATATTGTTATAAAAGTTGAACACATTTTGCAAAATAGTTTTCAAACAATTTTCAAAAGAATTTTTAAATAGATTTTCATTTTTTTTTTCAAAATTTGATAAATTTTTTTACCAGATTTATTAATTAGTATATACGTAATAAATTTGAGGGATAATATGCATCTTTTTATTAATTGATTTAATTGAATTGTATATGTCTCTATATAAATAGTGATCTAGCCATACTTATTAAAAATACGAAAGTACGAGTTATGGATAAAGTATATACATAGTATATACGACCCAACTATACTTAGCTTAAGCTATGTGATCGAAAAGGAAAAGAGAGGACATAACTCGTATTGAGTATAGAAAAGCCTATACTACAACGACGGAAGAATAATGAAGGAAATAATGAGAAGTCGGTCATTCCCACATACTTAGGATCAAGTAATCCTAAGTATAGTAGATTGTATCTACATATAGGGTGGATCGAGGGAGGCAATAAACAGATCTCACTCGAACTGTCTCCCCCTATACTTAAGGTAAGATATTACTGAGTATAGCCGAGAAGAGGAGACAATGAAGGGGATCAAAGAATGAAAGAATTTCAAGGTGCACACCCCCTATACTTTGGAAAAAGTACATCCTAAGTATAGAAGAGTGACTAAAAGGGGTGACACCTTTTTGGTAGAAAAAGACAAATGAAAATGAAAAGAAGAAAAGAAGAAAACATGAAAACTTAGCGGAAGACTTTTTATTGACATTATTTGAATCTTCTGATGCTGCTAAAGTTGTGGATGCTCCTTCGGTGCGTATCACATGGAAAGAATCAATAACATCTGGAAAATGTCATGCTCGAGGTAAGGATTCTGTGAACGACCGTTGACGAAAAACGGTTGTGTTAGGACACAATTCTGATATCACAATGCTTCTATTGTCACACACTTCTTGCACTCTGAATGAACCTGTCCATTTACTCTTTAATTTGCTCGAGAATATCTTCAACTTGGCTTTAAATAGCCACACTTTCTGTCCAGTCTCGAAGATATTTCATCTGATGTGCTGGTCTCGCCAACGTTTAACATTCTCCTTGTACATCAATGTATGATCATATGCATGATCTCGGAATTCCATGAGCATCTTTAGATCCTCTTTTATTTTCTAACGACCTCTTTGTGAGTCCAAATTATAGATATTGATGGCCCATAACGATTTGTGAATTAGCTCCACTAAAAGATTGCATGGCTTTCCATACACAAGAAGGTTGGGCGACATGCCCAAGGGAGACTTTTAAGCGGTTCTGTATTCCCAAAGGATGGAGTCTAAGAGTTGGGACCAGTTTCTCATGTATAACTTTACAAGCCTCTAGAGGATCATCTTGATTTCTCTGTTTGATAATTCAACCATGCCATTGGTCTGAGGATGGTAAGGAGATGCAACTTGGTGCTTGATGCTATATTCCTTCATTAATTTCTTGACCTCTCGGTTGATGAAGTGACTACCCCCATCTGATATGAGTATCTTCAGAATCCTTAACTGTGCAATAATGTTTTCTCTCAAAAATCAACAAATTGTACAGCTGTCAGTGGTTGGGCTGGGATAGCTTTAACCTAGCGACTCACATAATCAACGACAAGAAGGATGTGCTCATGTCCCTGACTGTTGGTGAAGGGTCCCATGAAATCGATGCCCCAAGCATCGAATTCATCTACAATCTGAATGAACTTTAGAGGCATTGAATCTTCAACTATAAGGGTACCTTTCAATCTCTGATAGTCAGTGCAGCGCTTGACATATGTTGTGGCATACTTAAATAGTGTGGGCCACCAGAGACCACACTGCAATACTTTCGCTGTCGTTCTATCTCCAGAGTGGTGCCAACTAGGTTAAAGCAAATGACAAAGCCCAAGGACACTATGATGCTCCTCCTGAGGGATACACCTGCGCCAAATGCAGTCTGCTCCTTCCCTGAATAAAAGTGGGTCTTCCCATTGGTAGAAATGGATGGTGGAAAAGAATTTATCCTTCTTGATTTTTGTCCAATCTTGCCTGACTACACCGGAAATGAGGTAGTACACAATGTCGGCATACTAAGGGAGTGAATCCACCGCCAGAATTGACTCGTCAAGAAAGGTGTATGTGATGGGTGCACTACACAGTTGAGGCTCTCGCTGCTCACTCCTGGAGAGGTGATCCATTTCCACATTCTGAACCTCAGGCTCGTCTTTGATTTCCAAATCGAACTTCTGGACGAGAAGGATCCATCTAATCAATATGGGCTTGGTGTCCTTCTTTTGTTGTAAGTATCTGATAGTAGAGCGGTAAGTGAAAATGGTGACTTTAGATCCAAGTAAATAGGATCTGAACTTCTCAAGGAAGAAAAACACAACCATCAATTCTTTCTCTGTCACAGTGTAATATCTTTGAGCTTCACCTAATGTTGTGCTTGCATAGTGAATGACATAGGGTGCCTTGTCTTTCTTTTGTCCCAGAATAGCCTCAACTACAATGTTTGACGCATCCGTCATGATCTTGAAAGGAAGAGACCTATCTGGCGGCTGTAGGACAGGAGCTTGAGTGATGAGCTCCTTCAGTTGGTTAAAATAGAGGAGAACTTGCTGATCAACATTGAACTCGGTCTCCTTGCACAACAATTCTATATGAGGTCGAGCATTGCAGCTAAAGTCACAAATGAATCTCCTGTAGAATCCCACATGCCCCAGAAATGACCTCACATTTTTTACTATCTAAGGTGGCTTAAATTGGAATAACATTTACCTTTTTCGGGTCGACATCCATGTCACATTTGGAAATGATGTGACCCAACACAGTCCCTTTGACCATGAAGTGGCTCTTTTCCCAAGATAACACAAGATTGACTTCACAATATTTATGAAGTACTATGTCCATGTGCTCAATACATGAATCGAAACTATCACCACAGATGGAGAAGTCATCCATAAACACCTCGAGAAAACTGCCTACCATCTTGGCGAAAACTGCAAGAATGCTTCTTTGGAATGTAGCAGATGCATTGCACAAGCCAAGGGGTATTCTCCTGAAAACATATGTGCCGAACAGGCAAGTCAAGATAGTTTTATCTTGCTCTTCAGGGGTGATTGTCGCTCGGTTGTACCTGGAGTACTCATCTAGAAAGCAGAAGAACTCCTTGCCGGCTAGTCTTTCCAATACATGATCAACGAACGGCAAGGGGAAGTTGTCCTTCTTGGTTGCTGCATTAAGACGGTGGTAGTCAACATATACACACTAGGATGTTGGTACCCGAGTAGAGATCTCCCCTACTCTATCATTTGTAACCATAGTTAGCCCTGATTTCTTCGGAACTACATGTAGAGGGCTCACCCATTTTAATCAGAGATGCGATAAATTAATCATGCGTTACACCATTTCATGATCTCTTTCATGATGACATCCCATAAATTTGGGTTTAGTCTTCTTTGTAAACTTGAAGGATGACTTGGCATCTTCTTCTAGATAGATGTGGTGTCAGCACAAAAAATGATTTATCCTATGGAGGTCTGAGACATGCCAAAGAAGTGCCTTGCGGTTTATCGCTAGAACCTCGAGAAGTCGAGATTCTTGATCCGTGTTAATACCAATGCTGATGATGACCGGATACATGTTCTCTACACCTGCAAGGAAAGCATACTTAAGGCCTGCCAAAAGTGGCTTTAATTCTAGTTCTGATTTGGCATGCTTCTCGATCACTTCGAAAACTGTGCTAGTAGACGGATGTTTTGACATCCTTTTGTAGGTGCTGCTTACCTTAGTGGCTTGTTGTTCAAATGTGTCGAACCGATCTGTAGTGGGTTCATCATGTTCGGGCTGGAGTGGATCATCTGAATCGAAGAGATACACCAACGAATTGGATTCTATCTCCCAAGTGCCATCAGAGCTTGTATCGACTGTACTTTCATGATCCTCCTCATGAGAGAGGATTTCCAGGGTCCATGTGTCGTTCAAAGAGATACATGTATATCGGATGTCTATAATGAAGTCACAATCTGCTTCACGCAGTGTTGCAAGGCTTTCATCAGAACTGCCTTTGGCTCACTGACCATGTTTATTGTAACTCTACGATTGCTCGAGCTGAACGTGATCTTACTAGCCCGTAGTTAGCTACGACCTCTGCGGAATGCAGGAATGGTTGTCCAAGGATAATGGGGTTCTAGAGTAATGGTGTAGGGGAGTCCATATAGAGGACCAAAAAATCAACAGGAAACTTCATATCCTACACCTTTACCACAACGTCTTCAAACAAACATCAGGGTTGCTTCGTGGATCGATCCGTGAACTAAAGGATCATGCATATTCGCTTCAACGGACCCAATCCGAATTCTTGCAGTAATGACGGGGGCAAGAGGTTGATGGAGGAGACACTGTTAAGAAGAGTCCGCTTGAAGACTTGGTCGAATATATCGCATATGATCAAAGGAGCTCCTTAGTCTAGCTTCTTTTCCGGGAGACTGTTGATGGTTGCGACTGTGGCGATGGTAAGAACATGCTTCTCTACTTGCCGGTGTCTGTTGTTACGGTTTGGCCGACACTTATTTGTACATGACTTTTTCAATCCCTTCTTTATAACATGCATGTATTCCATGGCAATTTTCAATGGTAGCTCAATAGTTAAATTTGGAAGTATATCTACAACTCAAGGATCATATAATGCACTTTTTCTTTTGGTAATTTTTTGGATTTTTCTATTACATCAGGAAAAAGGAATATTTACAGTGCTACAATCAAAAGCAGTGTTCTTATGTACAACAAAATTCTTGTCCACAATCTTCGGTACATCCGGATCAAAAAAGAAGTACATGTTGGAGACAAAGATGATGCATGTGGACAAGCAGAAAGAGTGGTCTCTGCTTTGTCGGCTGGCTTAGGATCGGTTGCTGATGTTGGCTGCTGGCGTAGATTCACTTCGACAGCGAGCTATTTTTTCATCTTTTCAGCTTTTCTGATTTTTTGTTATTTTCGTTGGTGGAGATGGGAACGGGTTGCAACTGACATGGCTCATTCTTCTTCTTCCTCACGTGAACATGTACCTGGGTCGGCTGATGCAGAATATGACGGTTCACCTGTCAAAGCTTTATTCTTCCCGGTGCTAATGGCAGATGGAGGTAACTTCCTACCGCTCCTAAGAGCGACAATATTAGATAAAACAAAATTATGATTATCTAACTCGATAGGAACATATGAGAAATCACATTCTACATGCTCTTTCCTCTTAAAATTATTGGGTTTTGCTTCAACCTGCGTCTAAATAGGAGTTTTAGTGGCTGTCAGGTCGTCGAGCTTTTTGGTCATCTCTGTTAGACCCTTCACAAATTTGGCCAAGCAATCCAGGGTAGGGTTCATTGGAACGTCTCGGAAGTTTCAGCGTGCAAACCATGCTATTGCTAATGGTTGGGAGGCTGAGGCTGCGACTACTGATGTTGTTGTGGAGGAGGAGGAAGCTGATGTTGTTGATATGGAGGAGGGGGATATTGTTGCTGCTTTCCAACTACATATTGATGATATGGCTATTGATGGCAGTAATACGACTGGGGATACTGTAGTGACTGTCTCTAGTTGCCTTGATATTGTGGAGACGGGTGATTCAGGTATTGTGTCTGAGGTTGGAAGGACTGAGGAAAATGACCACTCTGAGGTTGGTGGTAAGGTGGGTTGGTTGTTAGATGGATCTGATTTTGTCTCGTAGGACGGATTAGCTGTGCATCGTTGCTCCATACACCATTTACTTCTAAAACCACTAGTGGTGGTGAAAATGCTGGGGCAAAGGATTGGAGGAAGTCTAGCTGATAGACCACCAACTAATGTTGTGGTTGGCCCTACTCGGGAGCCTGCACAAAGTATATGTGCTGGACGACCGGTTGCTGTTGACTCGATAATAAATCCTAGATTTATCAGCTTAATTCAATATATTTATCTCTCTTACTTAAGTTAAGTTCAAAGATTCAATAACATATAACATTAATTACTAATTTATGTGTTATGTATAATTGACACTAATTAATATATCTTATTGTAAATCTAGTATGGTGTGATATTTTATGTATTTATTCTTTATTAAAAATAAACTAAAAATTAGAATTAAATTATGCATAAATAAATTAACATAAAACAAAAAATACAAAAAAAATAAACAAAAGAAAAATCAAAGAAAATTGTTTTATATTGTTTTAATAAGTATTTAATTTTATCTATGTACAAATGATCTCTGATCTCTTTGTCTTCTACATGAAAGTTGTAGATCTCATCGAGATCTACAACTTTTATGTTCACTTTTCTTGATTCAATTCTAACTATTTTATTTCTATTAGTCGTTATTTTATCTGATTTTCTTTAATCTGATTGGGTCATGTGGTTCCTCCACAAGCGACCACGTGGCTTGCCTCTTCTTTAGACACCTGTCATCTTCTTGAGTCGTCACATCTGCTTTGATCTGGCGGCTTGAAATCACCCATACGCACCCAAATTAGATACGTTTTTAAGGGTTTTTGAAATTGTAAAAATATAATGCAAATAAATCAACCTAACAAAATTATAGTAAATATTACACACTAATAGGAGCCAATGGTAATTTTTATGTATTTTTTGAATTAATTTAATATTTATTAAGTCCAAAACAAAACCTACAATTAAGCACAACTCACAGGGACCTCTTTGTAAATACTTTAACTCTACAGACTAAACAGAAAACATGATCTGAAAGTTTAGGGTTCAATCCACAAATATAACACTCAATTCACGCACATGCTTAATATACAACGCACATGGGTATATATGCAATTTCCAAAAAGACATTCATTAACTAAAAGCATCAGAGTTTGGGACAGAGCTCGCAAATAACCCAAAACTCATGTGAGCCTACACATGCTTCATATTTTGAGGGACTAAAATGCAATTAACATAAACTACAAGGTCCAAACTGTAAATGTGCTTGACTACAATTTTTATTTAATGGAGTAAACATGAAAACATAGACCTGCAGGGGTAAAAAGAAAATATACCCAAGCAGGGCACGTGGAGCTTGTGGAGGCAGTCCCTATCGTAAGGCTCTGATCATTCCACGCTGCAGATCTGACAGCTCACGTGCTGCCTTGAACGTAGACATCAGATGCATCAGATCTAACGGTCAAAAAGCTGCTATTGTCTGGTGGCTCAGATGCTATCTGGAAGGAGCGGGGGAATCCAACGATGGAGAATGGGTCTGTAAGAACAAGACCTTGGTGAACTTCAACCGAGCATCGGAGGAGATCCAACGCTCTGATAAAGGGTCAGGGAGATCCGAGTGCGTTGTGGAACTACTCCACGTCATATGGAATGGTTGGATGGAGATGGCAACGTTTGGATGTGAATGATGGTGGAGGGGCTTCTGGAGTAGCTCTGCCTGAGCAACTGAGGGTACTAAGTGGCCTTCTTGCGTGCATATGAGCCTGAAAAGGGAAGAGGGGACTCACAGCTATGCTCAGGTCTTGGTTATTGCTTCTAGAGATGAAATAAATGATGGGGGATGGGGTTTTGAGTCTCTGGCAATCACAGGGGAACGAGACCCGACCTAATCTCGACCCAATGATCGAGCCTCAAGGTGAGCAGCTCGCATGGGAAGATGCAGGGTGAGTCGAGGGTCTGATCGGAACGGATAGGAGTGGGTAGCGAGGCTTTGACCAACTGGGCGGAGTAGAGGTGACTGCGATGGCGTTAAATGGAGAAGATTGAACGAACAAGGAACTACAACAAGGAGGATAAATACATGGAGATCCGGATGGGTTCCTGAGCTCCAGACTAAGGTGAAGGTGGGCTCCTGACCTCATCAAAGCTGCGACTAACTTGGAGGCTGCTCGCTACAGTTCTCCGACCACAAAGGGATCTATGAGCGTCCACACACCTATGGGTGATCTTAAATCACTCCTACTACGACTGTCGCTACGAGAAGGTGTCTAGAAGTTTGTGATGGTGCGAGGGACGAGCTACCACACATCAGAGGAGGAAGAGGCATTTTATAGGCTTGGCCAAGGGTCTGGAAAGATCGATGAAGATCTCGAAACCCTAGGTAGATCCGACTGTGCCTAGGGATCCGTGAGGGATATGGATGTTCGTGCTTCAATCGGGTGCAAGCACGGAATCAACTGGAGCACTGAGTTGGACGCCAAAAAGCATATAAAACACTTCGACGAGGTACGTGCGAACCGACCCGGCTGGGAAGGGGACGTTGACTGCAGTCAACAATCTCAGCTGGGCCAATCAAAAAATATGATTTACAAAATTCAAAGTAAATAGGATTAAAAATAGTAAATGAATTTAGATTGAAAAGTGTATAAAATAAAATATGTTTATTATTTTACAAACTATTTTCCTGTGATTTTTAATTTTTTACGGAAAATAAAATAATGTATATACAATATATAATAGTATATACAGGTATATTATACCTATGTATATAAGTATTTTTATTTTATTATTTTTACAAAAATCCTTTAATTTTATATTTTATTTATTTATAAAATGATTTTAAAAGTATAAAATAATTTTTATTTTATTTTTATAAATTATTTAGGATGTAAAATAAATAGTGAATGCATTATGTGTGTATACCTTATACAAAGGTTTGATGATTTTATTTTTTTTATTTTTCTAATTATTATTTTGTATTTAAATTATTATTAGAGCTATAAATGAGGGTGTAAAAGAATAAAATAAGTTGGTTTTATAAATAAATAAATAATACGTACAAGTATAGAGGATATGTACAATTCATAGTTAGCCCTAACTCTCTCTACTTATTTTATTTTGCGATCAGGTCAAGTCTTTACCTTCTCTTGAGGTTTGGATCACTCTGTATTTATTCTAAATACATCATTCTTTTCTTTTTCTTTTATTCCTTTTTTTTGCAAAACACTTGCTAATTATGCATTATTAACAAGAGCATGCAGAAAGCTAAGTTATTGTATTTATAGGTATTTACAAAGTGTTTTGCCAAAAAGAAGAGCTAAAATAAAAGAATAAAGAGTGAGAATCATGGATTCATCACCTTCTACATTTTACCTTTGCTAGTCCCTTAGCAAATACTTTTTGAAAAAAGAACTGAAAATAAGAAATGAAAAGAAAAAGAATCAAAGCTGATTATTAAACTTGTCTTCATTAAATTGGAGTATGGATCTCAGTCAGACCTTTAAATTGTTAGTTTGGTGGAACCATACTGGGAAATAGGTTTACGAGTCAAAAACCTCTAAGTTCCACAATTCTATGGTCATGACTCCTCAATAAAACAGGTCAAAACAAGTCTACATACGTAAACTCTAATGACTATGCATCTTTCCTTGTACTGTGTAAGTGATACGTAGATCCCCACCTCAGAAATGACAAAGAAATTGCCTCCCTTAACAAGGTAACTCTAATCCCCAAGTCTAGCAGATCTTTCCTCAAGGAGCGGGGTATTCCCTTCTAAGTTCAAGTACAACCAGCTCAAGAAGATGGGAAAGAAAAGAATGGATCGTGACCAGTGTAGCCACGTATCCCTTAGAGCAAAGCCTGTGTAGCTAAGTCTCCAGCTGCAAGCTTCCTGGAGATGAGAAGGTGGGATACATAAGCTTTGCTTATTCACTGTATACACTCTGGCAAGCATTTTATTTTCAATCAGGCATGTCCCCTTCTTTTGGAGTTTTTTAATTGATGCACACCTTTTTTATATGTGCTTATATACAACATATTTACAAGGTGCAACATGTGCATAAGGAGTTTTTTCCTCTTGAGCCAGTAGACTATCCCTCTTTTGAAGCATCATTGCAACCCACGGACTCCTCTCTTTAGACCTCAATGTCACTATACCTGGTTGAGATGCACATCCATCCCTAAAGGAAGACGAGAGGTTCCGCCTAGAAGTACTACCCTCATATGCTACCCCAAGTCAAAAAAATCTGCCTCCTCACCACCTCATCCATGTTGAGCTACGTGTAAGGTGTGTGTCCAAGTCAATCTATTGTCTTTGAGAGTCATGCATGCGTTGTTAAGTGTTCTACTTGGGCTCATCAAGATGACATGTGAACATAGCCTAGTGGACTCAAAGAATTAAGTCACTATGGACCTGAAGAGTCTAAACCCAAATCCTATAAGGTTCCACTGAAGTTAGGTGGATTAAGGCCTTAACCAAGCTCCATTTTCGAATTTAATTATAGACTAGTTTTAATGCCAACTATGATTCCAAAGAATATACAAGAAATTATGTACAAAACTCTTTTTGTGCAATTTTTCAAAATATGCAAATTTTTATGAGAATTTTTGAATGCAAGGAAGAAGGGAGAGTTTTTGTAAAATATTTACATACATTTACAAACAAAATTTTGCAAACTTTTATTTTCCAAACATTTTTTAAAAAATTTGTACAATATACATAATTTTGATACACAAATATTTACACGCATTTTACAATCAAAACATTTTTACAAACATTTGTACAAAAATAGTTTTTACAAAAGCTATTTACAAACAACTATGTACATGAAAAATTTTAAAATTTTTACGATTTTTAATTTTGTGAATTTTAGCCATATTCTTTATTAACACACTCACACAAAGTACGAGTAATGGATAAGTATATATACAATATATACGACACCAGTTATACTTAGCTCGAACGATGTCCTCAGAGTGATCAAAGAGCGATGAAAGGAAGACATAACTCATGCTGATTATTAGGAAGTAAAAAGAATGCTATATTGTAACGAGGAATAAAATAATATAATGAATAGAGGTCAGTGATCCTCCTATATTTAGGATCAATTAATTCTAAGTATAGAAATTTTTACACAAGGGCAACATCGAGGGTTAAGATGTACTTGGTTTACCTCCCCTATCGTTAGGGTAAAATATCCCTAAGTATAGCCAGCAAAATAGAGGTACAAAGAATCAAATGAATGATCACAAGTCTGATACCCCCCTCATACTTCGGGTAAAGCACATCCTAAGTATAGAGTAATCATAAGATGAAGACGGGATATTAGTCAAAAGACTGAATGATATGGACAACCGGATCTATATAGCTACGGAATAGCAGTGATAGTCATGCATGAGATGCAAATGATGTGAGTAAAAGACCACATCTCATGCAAAATGAATAGGGACAACGTTAACGATCAATGGATCATGATCAAGATATGGCTTCAGGTGACTGTTAACTCGAAAGTTGGGTTAAGATGACAACTCAGATATATCAATGCTTCCGTTGTCGTGCATCTTTCAGACCAATTATGATCCCTTCCATTTGCTTTGCAATTTCCCCAGAAATAATCTCAACCTAGCATCGAATAACCATACTCTCTGGTTCGGCTCAAACTGTTTATGGCTGATATGAGAATCATGGCATATCTTCACACTCTCCTTATACTGTAGGCTACTCGAAAAAAAGCTGTATCTTTCAACTCCTCCAGAGCTGCCAACTCTAATTTCATCTGATCTTCTATACTCTTGGGATCCAATAATAACTCAGTGACTACCTATAGTGACTTGTGCTTGATCTGTACAGGTAAATGGCATGGCTTGCCAGAAATGAGACGAAAGGGATATGCACATAAAGGTGTCTTGACGAAAGTCCTATAGGCCCGCAAGACCGAGTCCAAAAGCTGTGACCAATCCTTTCAGTCTAGGCGGACAACATTCTGCAATATTGTTGTGATCTTCCTGTTCGATACTTTAGCAAGATCATTGGTCTGAGAGTGATATGGTGTGACAACTCGATGGTCAATGCTGAACTCGTTAGCAAGGGCACTTACCTTGTCGTTGATGAAATGAGTCCACCGTTAGATATCAAAACTCTAGGTACCCCGAACCGTGAAATTATATTTTTCCTCAAAAATATACATATGGTCTTAGCATCTATGGTTCGGGGAGGGATGGCCTCAACCTAATGACTCAAATAATTCGGAGCAAGCAGAATGTACTGGAATCCCTAACTCTTAAGGAATGGACCCATGAAATCGATGCCCCATGCATCAAAAACCTCACAGAAGTGAATGGGCTGTATCAACATCATATCACACTGTCCACAAGTGCCCATCCTCTGACACTCAGTACATCTCTTCACGAATTCATTAGAATCCTTGAAGATGGTAGGCCTCCATAAGTCGAATTGGAGCACTTTCTGTGTTGTCCTCCTCCCAGAATGATGTCCTCCTACCTCAAGCATGTGGCAGTATGTGAGGATGCTGTGGTGCTCCTCCTGAGGAATGCATCGATGCCAGACACTATCTTCTCCTTCATGATAAAGGATGGGGTCCTCCCAATGGTACAACTTGGCTTTTGCTAGAAATGTCTCAAGTCGTTGCCTGGACAACCTTGTGGAACTTTTTGGCGATAAGATAGTTCACAATGTCGACGTACCATGGGAGCGAGATGATAGCAAGGATTTCCTCATCTGGGAAGGTCTCTATAATAGGTGTAATATGATCGGAATCCTCAAGGTTCCCTAAATGAGAGAGGTGATCAACCAACACATTCTTGACTCCAGGCTTATCCTTAATCTCTATGTCAAACTCCTGGAGTAGAAGGATCCATCTGGTCAATCTAGCTTTGGCATCCTTCTTTGCCACGAGGTATCAGATGGCAGTGTGATATGTAAATATAGTCACTCAGGATCCAAGAATATATGATCTGAACTTATCTGACACAAAGACTACAACTAGCATCTCCTTCCCAGTCACATTATAGTTCCATTGAGCGGTGTCTAAAGTTCAGCTAGTGTAGTGTATGGCATAAGGTAATCCATCCTTTCGTCCTAGCACAACCCTTGTGGCAAAATCAGAAGCATCTGTCATGATCTCAAATGGGAGAGACCAATCAGGTGGCTAGAGGACTAGAGACTCAACAACTAATCCCTTAAAAATCTCAAATGATGCTAGACCCTTATCATTTAGAATGAATTTGGTGTCTTTCATCAGCATATCAATGAGCAGTCGGGCAATATGATTGAAATCATGAATGAATCGTCAGTAGAAATCGACATGCCCCCAGAAAAGACAGCAACTGTCGCAACTTCGATGATGGATTGAATTTCTTGATGATATCCACCTTGGCCGGGTCGACCTCCATGCCCCTATTGGAGATGATATGGCCAAGCACTGTCCCCTGAGTCACCATAATGTGACTCTTCTCCCAAGATAATACAAGATAGACCTCTATACAGCATTGAAGTACACGATCTAGGCAGTCAAGATAGGCATCAAAACAACCACCATAGAATAAAACATCATCCATGAAGACCTCCAAACAGTCACCCACCATATCTGAGAAGATGGAAAGCATCCACCTTTGGAGTGTAGCCAAGCATTGCATAAACCAAAGGGCATCGGTCTAAAAGCATACACCCCAAACTGACAGGTGAATGTCATTTTCTCCTGGTCTTTGGGAGCTATGGCCACCTGATTATATCCGAATACCCATTATGGAAACAGTATTGACTCTTCCAAACTAGCCTCTCCATAATACGATCAATAAATGGCAACAGGAAATGATCCTTCTTGGTGGCCTTATTCAATCGATTGTAGTCCACACAGACCCTCCAAGAATTGGGTACCCGGGTAGCTATCTCCTCCACAACTCGCTCACAACTGTAGTGATACCTATCTTCTTGTGTACCACATGTAATGGACTAACCCACTTGGAGTCGGAGATGGGGGAGAAAACGCTCCACCACTTCAATATCTCCTTCATGACCACATCTCGAAGATTCGGGTTAAGCCATTGCGGGAACTCACGCGATGGCTTGGTGTCCTCTTCGAGATAGATGTGGTGGGAGCACATGGTCGTATTATCCCCTAGAGATCAGCTATGCTCCATCCAATCGCCTTGCAGTTTTTTTAAGAACCTCCATCAAATGAGATTCTTGATCTCCAGTCAAATCCGTTGAGATAATGAATGGGAACATTTCGGGTTCATCTTCAAGGAATCTGTACTTCATCGATTGCGATAAGGTCTTAAGTTCTGGATAGCTAGGCATTAGCAACTCAAGCTTCTTAAATGTTTGAGTGAAGGCTACCAGATCTGCATGGGAGAACTCTTGCCGTATGTGAAAATCTAGTGAAGGTAGCCCTGCTGGTGTATTTGTTATCTGTACTTGCTCGCTCTCCACCCTAGCTGTCGGCTCTGAAGAAATCAGACATGGCATGTAATCCTCAAAGTCATCCCAATCAATGCCTTAATCTGAGGGATCTGAATCAGAAGAACATAAAATATACACTACTTCTCTATCCTGCCCACGATCATCAAGCTCAAGTTTGTACGGTGCCAAGAGTGTGCTCTCCGAACTTGCATCTGCCACAATCTGTAAATTTACAGTGTTTGAAGGCGAGATAAGAGCTCGTGATATGGGGTCTGGCCAGACTGCCTCATCGTATGTGCTTACAAAATCACGCTCCTGGTGGACGTCTCGCTCTGCATCTGTCATTTGCTCTGAATCATTCGACTGCTCGAAGTAGGTTGAATCTATCGCTCTAGTCCCTTCGATTGTCTCTATTTGTATACTTTCACCCTTGACGTGAAATTATACCTTCCCACTATCATGATCGGACATCGCCTTTGCTGTGGCCAAGAATGTGCGTCCTAGTATAATGGGGGTATCTGTCATAGACTCAGGGATCTCCATGTCCATTACAACAAAGTCAACGAGGAATTTTAGGCCCTGATTTGTGACGACCACATCCTTCAATAACCCTTTTTGCCTCTAGACAGATCTATGAGCAAACTGAAGGACTGTCTTGCTCTGTCAGAGAGGGCCAAACTCGAATCGGTCGAGTAAGGCTGCCAGAAGGAGGATAATAGAAGACCTCCTGTCTAATAGGGTATTATCAAACCGTTGCTCATGGATATGGCATCTGACCTATGGAGCTCCTACATCAGGTCTCTTAGTAGACAATCAGTTTTGAATGGTGAAGCAAGTCGAACGAGTAAGCATATGGATATGTGCATTGTGATTCCTCCTCTTTCTGCGGATGGTGGTCTTCTCTCTCATGTTCTTCTAAAAGAGGGGGATGTGCTCTAGTGCCTCATGTAGAGTCAGCTATATCTAGAATCGATCAATCATCTGCTCACTGAACTCTAGTTGGTGGATCTTTTTAAGATTTTCTGGTTTATTCCCCTTCGTTAAGTGGAGTGCTTGAGGGAAGGGAATTGATGGACCCTCTCAAAAAAGATGATGGTTTGGAATAGGCACCTATGCATGTAGAATAATAGAATCCATAACAAGATCACCATGCAAAACAGATGGACTCATAGGGGATACAGAAACCTTTACTTTATTCATATTTTTGTTCTTTTCCACTTTTCCATTTTTTTGTGTTTTTCTATCCTGAGATATTAAATGAGTTAACATAACTGGAGGTAAATTGGTGGCATTAGTACTATCCAGATCATCTGATCTTGTGGTATCAGCACCGCTCTCTGGCCAAACATCTTGAATGCTGGTGGTATTGGCACCACGATCTGCTACTGGAATCTCGACGGCCTCAGTACCATTAGCTGGATCAACATCCTTGGTGGCTTCAGCATCACCATCATCGTCGTCATGAGTGGCATCAGCACCACTACCATCCTTGTCTAGCACTCCAGAATCTCCACGTGGTCGTCATTTAAATGAGGCGCTGCTGGCTGGCATTCTACCACTCCTAAGTGTCACAAAATTTGCATCAAATATATATGAAGAAATATCACCCAAAGTATCTGTAGGAGTGGTGGTCTTTGTAATTGTACCTTCTCAGATTTCCTCTTCATATTGTTCGGGTTAGGTTCAATCTAAGCGAGTATGGTGGCCTTGCCCTTGATAATCTCCTTCATCTCCTGTCGGAACTCGTCCATCACTCATCGGAAGGATGCCAGCTGTTTAGAAAGTAGGCGGGCGAGGTTGTCAAGGGCTGGGTTCTCATAGATAGGTCCATGAGAACCAAACGGGTTGCCTCGCTGGAAATGCGGCTGAGACTGCTGGTGGTAGTGAGGAGGCTAGGATTACTGCCGAGGCTGATGTGGCTGCCTCCACTGTTGTCCCTGATGGTAGGGACAAGGACCCTACTGCTGGTACAATAGGTGGGAGTGATGGGGATGTTGCTGCTACTACTGGCTGCTATGCCCGAGCTGATCATGACGGATCCCGGGCTACTGTTGGTACTGGTCGTACCAAATCCCGTTGATTTACATCAACAGCTCCTGCTCGAGGGGTGGGTGGGGAAGACTAGGGTTAAGTATCAAGATAACTCAATGGTCGTTGCGACCCCAATCAATAAGCAAGCTCAACAAGAAAAATAAAACCACTCAATGAAAAATCAAGCAATCAAGAAATGTAAGTGGTTCCCTATTTTTATTTACCTAGTATAGCCACCAGGGTCGAACACAAGGTACATGAGAAAAATACGAAGTAGTCAAATTTCCCAAAATAAAACATTTTTTAGTGGTTTTTAATATATATATATATATATTTAAATTTTTTTAATAAAACAAACTTTTTGAATTTTTCTAAATAACCAAAAATTTAGAAAATTAAATAAAAATATTTTCGGGTTTTCTGGGTTTTAAAGTGTTTCTGATAATTTTTCACAGTTTTTCAATTTTTCTATAATTTTATAAAAATCAAACAAAGCTCAAAACTCAAAACTATGCACAGGCAGGATGAAATTACAAACTAAAAATATTTAATATGCCCCAAAGTCCTGATTAGCAATTATGATAAATTAGAAATTAAAAGATATTAACAGAAATTAAAATTGCAATTTTTAGGATATTTCTTTATTTTATATGATTTTTATAATATTTCAGTTGTTTTGTAATTTTTAGGGTTTTAATGATGAATTTGCAAACCAATTAACACAATAATTGAAACACAATAAAAGGCACTCAAAGTAATTTTTATGGAATTTTTAAAGCATTTTCTAAAATTTTCTAATCTTTATAAGGCAAACAAGGACATTTTTAAGGGTTTTTGAATTTTAAAAATAGAAATGAAATAAAATCAACCCAATAAACGTAGAGTAAATATTAAACACTAACATGAGCCAATGGTAATTTTCATGTAATTTTTCGAATTAATTTAATATTGATTAAGTCCGAATAAAATCCTATAATTAATTACAGCTCTTAGGGACCTATTTGTAAATACTTTAAGTCTACGGATCGAATAGATAACATGGTTAGAAAGTTTAGGGTTCAGTCCGCAAATATCCCACTCAATTCACGCATTTGCTTAATATACAATGCACAAGTATATATATGCAATTTCCAAAACTTAACATTCATTGAATAAAAGCATTAGAGTTTAGGAAAAACACACAAATAACCCAAACCTCACGTGAGCCTATACATGTTTCAGATTTAGAGGGACTAAAATGCAAATAACGTAAACTACGAGGTCTAAACTGTAAATATACTCAACTACAATTTTTATTTAATGGACTAAACATGAAAACACAGATATGCAGTGGTATAAAGGAAATATACCCAGGCAGGGGCACTTGGCATGCGTGGAGGCAGTCACTATCATACAACTCTAATCATTCCCCACTGCATATCTGACAACTCAGGTGCTGTCTCAAACGTGGGTGTCAGATGCGTCAGATCTAACGGTCTAAAAGCTGCTATTGTCTGGTGGCTCAGATTCTATCTAGCAGGAGCGAGGGAATCCAAGGGTGGGCAACAGGTCTGTAAGATCAAGACCCCGACGAACTTCAACCGAGCATCGGAGGAGATCTGATGCTCCGATGAAGGATCAGGGAGGTCTGGGTGCATCGTGGAGCTACTCCGCGTTAGATGGAATGGTCGAATGGAGGAGGCGATGACTAGATGTGTCAGACTATGGAGGGGCTCCTAGAGCAGCTCCGCAACTGAGGGTCCTAAGTGGCCTTCTTGCGTGCGTATAAGCCTGCAAAGGGTAGAGGGGACTCAGGGCTACGCTTCGGTCCTGGCTATTACAGCTAGAGATGAAAGGAGCGACGAGGGATGGGGTTTTGGGTCTTCGACGAACAGGGGGGAAGGAGACCCGACCTAATCTCGACCTGATGGTCGAGCCTCAAGATGAACAGGTCATGTAGGAACATGCAGGGTGAGTTGAGGGTCTGATTGGAACAGATAGGAGTGGGTGGCGAGGCTCCGACTAACTGGGTGGAGCAGAGGTGACTGCGGTGGTGCTAAATGGAGAAGATTAAACGAACACGGAACAACATCAAGGAGGATAAATACCTGGAGATCCGGATGGTTCCTGAGCTCCAAGCAAAGGTGAAGGTGAGGTCCTGGCCTCAACCAAGCTGCGGCTGGCTGGGAGGCTGCTCGTGATGGTTCTCCGACCACGAAGGGAGCTACGAGCCTCCAAGCACCTACAGATGATCCAAAAGCACTCCTCATATGACTGTCACTACAAGGAAGTTGTCTAGGAGTCTGTGATGGGGCGAGGGATGAGCTACCATGCTCCAGAGGAGGAAGAGGCAATTTATAGGCATGGTCAAGGATCTGGATAGATAAACGAAGAGCTCGAAACCCTAGGCAGATCCGGTTGCACCTAGGGATCCGCGAGGGACCTAGATGTTCAGGCTTCAATCTAGCGCAGGCAGGGAATCAAATGAAGCACTGATTCGAGCTCCAAAAAGTAAAGAAAATGCTCCGGCGAGGCACATGTGACCCGATCTGACTGGGAAGGGCACGTTGATCGGGATCAACAATCCCAACTAGACCAATCGGAAAATAAGATTTACAAAATTCAAAGAAAATATGATTAAAAATAGTAAATGAATTTAGATAAAAAAGCTTATAAAATAAAATAGTTTATTATTTTACAAACTATTTTTCTGTGATTTTTAATTATTTTATGAAAAATAAAATAATGTATATACAACATATAATAATATATACTGGTATATTATACCTATGTATTATGTACAAGTATTTTTATTTTATTATTTTTACAAAAATACTTTAATTAATATTTTTTTTATTTACAAAATGATTTTAAGACTATAAAATAATTTTTATTTTATTTTTACAATTTATTTAAGGGTGTAAAATAAACAGTGAATTCAATATGTGTGTGTATTTTATACAAGGGTTTGATAATTTAGTTTTATTTTTATTTTATTTTTCTGATTTTATTTTGTATTTATAATATTATTACAGCTATATATGAGGGTATAAAAGAATAAAATAATTTTGTTTTATAAATAAATAAATAAATAAAATGTACAAGTATATATGATATGTACAATTCATAATGAGCCATATCTCTCTCTACTTATTTTCTTTCGTGATCAGGTCAAGTCTTGACCTTCTCTTGGGTTTTGGATCACTTTGTATTTATTAAACATATATCATTCTTTTTCTCTTTCTTTTATTCTTTATTTTTGCAAAATACATGCTAATTATGCATTATTAATGAGAGCTTGCAGAAAGCTAAGTAATTGTATTTACATGTATTTACAGAGTGTTTTGCCAAAAAGAAGAGCTAAAATAAAAGAATAAAGAGTGAGAATCATGTATTCATCAGACACCCAGATGGTGGTGTATTAGAGTAATCAACCGCTAGCATCTTTGCCCCTAGCTTATTCTGAGATGCATGAACCGTTGACGGAGGTCAATGGGATCTGGTACAACCAGTAGTAGCAACCAGGGATCCATCGTGATCATCTTGGTTTCCGTTGGTCTTCTGGAGGTGCCTCTTCCCAACAGAAACGACATGCACAAATGGGACAGAACAAAGAACCAAAACAACATTCTGGTCCTCAAAACTACCAGCCAGCTCTGTGAAGGCAGAACTTACATCCCTCGTACTATCTGCAGTCTAACCCTCCACAGGAGCAGTCAGCTCCACAACAACCTCCATGTCATCGAGGCGACTGATCTAATGGGTCTCATGGTCCCTTTCATGATAACCCAACTCTTGAACATCTCATTAATTTGATATCCGACCAGCAGGTCACATTTAGGCGATAGTTGAGTTCAAACATCATGCCACTGATATTATCAAAGGGAAGTATGTTAGTCCTGCTCAAATTGATCCAAATCCGAACAGTCTAAAGAGGAAATCAGAGTAGGTACACCTTAAAGAACCCACCCTCCAGTCATATGTATTTTCAGATGATTATCTTTACTGTGATGAAGCTGATTTTATTTCTCTTAGGGGCGGTAGGATGCCAGCATGCAGAGACTTAACTAAGCCTAAGGAAGAAGCACCTGATGATATAAGAGAGCATGTTGATTCTAATGATGGCGATGCTGATGTTGCCTCTCCCTTCGAGGATGTCGATGGTCGTATTGATGCCACCAGACCGGAAGAGAAGCAACCAAAGTCTGATGCCGCTACAACTGATTTACCATTTTCCTTCTATAGTGATGATGTTAGAAAAATACAAAAAATGTACAAAAGAGAAAACCCAATAAGAGAAAAAAATAAAAGGCAGTTGATCATTTTAGATCCCATGATTCTTCTTCTGATGATTTACTCAGAGCATGTCCCCATTCTCCAAAAAAATCTTCTTCTTTTTCTGATCCTCCTGTTGTACAGACTAACAAGGAGAATGTAAAGATACCTTTTCCCCAAGCACTCCGCTAGGAGAAAGGTTATAAAAAAGAAAATACCAAAAAGACTCAGATGAATGATCTGACGAAAGAGATGCTCGACAAGTTCACTATTCCGTTAACTCTTTCGGAAGCCTTGGCATGCATCCCTCTTCTGCAGAAAGGTCTCAAAGAGAAAACCACAGTCCGCAGAAAGAAGAGGCAGTGCAAACACTATTCAAAGATCAATATCTTGACCAAGGATACATGCCACTCTATCAAGAAAATCGTCTCCTAGCCAAAAGATCAAACACGAGAGCATTGTATGACAAATTTGAGATTCTCGATAGGACTTTTGATTGTACTCTTTTAGATAACGGATCGTCACCTAATCTCCTTCCTTCTTCCTTACTCGAAAAGTTCGAGTTCAGACCTCTTCGACCAAGCAGAACGGTCTTGCAGTTTGTTGATAGATCAGTCAAGAGGCCTAAGGGATTAATTGAAGACGTTATTGTCACCATTCAAGATTTGAAATTTCCTGTGGACTTCGTCGTGTTGGACATGGCGGTCCCTGAGTGTGTGACCGATACCCCAATCATATTAGGACGACCTTTTATGGTGACAGCTAAGGCCGTTTCTGATTATGGTACTGGGAAGGTGTACTTTCGCACCCAGGGAGAAAGTATACATATAGAGACGATCCAAGACATCAAATTTAGATCAGAAGTGTTAGGCGAGCATCTGATGATGGGCCTGATAGTCATCAAGACTGTGATTTTGTACAAATTGATGATGAAGTAGTTTGGCCTGAACCAAGCACACAATCTTTCATCACACCTTCAGTAGAGTCTGAGATTCATATATTAGATGATGGGAGGTTGGAAAGCACAATCTTAATGCAGACTAGTGACAAGGGTGATGGAGAAGATTTTGGTACTTTTTTAGATCATTGTAATATTTTAAATCCCTCCGAGTCCAAAGTGAATAATCAGATCTGTCAGTCACTCATAATTCAGCCAGGTTCAGAAGATGTTGATTGGAAGTATTTCATCGAGTTCCTATCACTTCAGACTTTATCAGAAGAGCCTACAGCCAGCCTGGAGACCATGATAGTACAACAGATTCAGCTATCGGATGAGCCGTCTTAAGATTCTTCAGAGTCAGAGCAAGATGAGTTTACATATACGAACCTAGTCGCCTATACCCAATACCTAGTCATACCAGCTCTCCCTGTTCCTTCTCCCCTAGATCTTAAAACATTGCCTCAAACCATGAAATATCGATTCCTTGCTAGAGAGCCTAAATTGTTTCCGATCATCATCATGTTCGATATGACCAAAGATCAAGAATCCCATCTAATGGAGATTCTTGAAAAGAATCGCAAGGCAATCGGGTGGTCAGTAGTGGATCTCCATGGGATTAATCTGGCTCTGTGCTCCCACCACATGTTTCTCGATAATGACGCAAAACAATCTCATGAGTTTCAGTGCAGGCTGAACCCGAATCTTGGAGAGGTGGTTATAAAGGAAATATCTAAGTGGTGGAGCGTCGATTTTATCTATCCAATCTCCGACTAGAAATGGGTCAGTCCATTGCATGTGGTACCCAAGAAGACATGTATCACTATACTGATAAATGAAGATGGATAGAATATTGCTACCTGAGTACCGACATATTGGTGAGTCTACGTGGACTACAGACGATTGAACCAGGAGACCAAGAAGGATCACTTCTTGTTGCCATTCATTGATCATATCATTGAGAGATAAGCCGGTAAGAGAAATTATCACTTCCTTGGTGGGTACTCGAAATATAACCAGGTGGCCATCACACCTGAAGACCAAGAAAAGACAACTTTGACATGTCCGTTTGAATGTATGGTTTAAAACAGATGCCTTTTGAATTATGTAATGCTTCATCTACATTCCAATGGTGTATGCTTTCATTTTCAAGGACATTGTGGGAGACTTTTTTGATGTTTTCATGGATGATTTTTCAGTCTACGATGATGATTTTGATTCCTATCTTTCTTGCCTAGACCGTGTGCTTCATAGGTGCACGGAGGTTAACCTCGTTCTTTCCTAGGAGAAGAGTAATTTTATGAAGACCCATGGGACGACCCTTAGTCACATCATCTCCAACAGGGGCATGTAGGTAGATCCGAAAAAGGTGGATACCATCAAGAAGCTCAATATGCCATCCAATTTGAAGCAGTTACAGTCTTTACTCGGGCATGTCGATTTCTACCGACATTTCATTTGAGACTTCAACAAATTTGTGCGACAACTATCTGATCTTTTAGAGTAAGACACTGAGTATATTATCGATGATAAGTGTCTTTCGACTTTTGAAAAATCTCAAGAAAATGGTTGTAGAGGCTCCTATCCTTCAGCAATCTAATTGGTCTCTCCAATTCGAGATCATGACATATGCCTTCGATTTTGCCGTTGGGGTTGTTTTGGAACAAAGGAGGGATGACCTTCCTTATGCCATATACTATGTTAGCAAGACATTGGATTCTGCCCAGCAGAATTACATCGTTACAGAGAAAGAAATGTTAGTTGTAGTATTTGCCCAAGATAAATTTAGGTCCCATAGCTTAGGATCTAAAGTAACCATTTTCACTGACAACAGCACCATCAAGTACCTAATGGGCAAGAAGGATTCCAAGCCGTGTCTGATCAGATCGATCCTTCTACTCTAGGAGTTTGATATCGAGATTAAGGACAAGCCTGGAGTCAAGAATGTGGTGGCGGATCACCTCTCCCGACTAGAATTACCCGAGACTTCTGAGTTCGATGCAATAATCACTGAGACCTTCCCCAACGCGGTGATTCTTGCTATCGCCTTGCTCCCATGGTGATGAATCTGTGATTCATCACTCTAAAAGTTGAAAATAGAGTCTCGTTCTCGAGTAATTAGAGGCATATTTCCACCTTTATTGCATAATTAGCATTCATGCATGCATAGATAACATCTGCATTTTAGCATTCACATCTGCATTAAATAAGAAGCCAACTTCACTTGTAAAAATCACCTGTAAATACCCTATTTGTATGTATTTTATACCTACTCCAAATTCCATAAATTTAACTCCATAGTTTATATATGACTAACACTAATACAAGAAAAATACCCAAAAAATGCTAACTTGTAAAACTGACCAATAAAATCAGAGTCCAAGTTTGAGACCATGGACCTTAAAATGCACACATCTTTCGCATACAGCCTCTGATCAAGGTCTACTCACTTTTAAAATAATATACATTCAGAGACCTTCAAAACAAGATAAATTTTATTAAAATCAGAACTCGTATGCAAAACTTGGGTTTTGGGCCCCCATTGTATACTGTATATACTTGTATTTGTACCCTTGTATTTTATCACTTAATTTGACATCGTTTCCATTTTTGGTCAACATGAAACTTGTAGACTCATCGAGATCTACAACTTTCATGTTTTGAGTTTTTCCGAATTTGGCCATTTTCACCTTATTATTTCACCTTCTTTCCTCAACTAATCTGAGTGGGCCACGTGGTGCCCTCTGGTTGCGCCACACAGCCCACTCCATTTCATGCCATGTGCCCTCCTTCCTCTGCCATCCCATCAACTCTTACATCTCACTATCCAAGCCATCCAATCCCACCTAACCCCAACCCTTGGATCAGATCCATAGATCACATCACGACCATTCATCTCTGCCTCACCCTCCTTACACCATGTGGCTCATCATGTGCTGCTAAATAAACTCTATCCATGCAGTTCATTCCCGCTCCATCCATAACCATTCGATTTATGCCCAGATTCAATGTCCACCGTCCATTAGCGCTTAACCCTCAGTCAACCATGTGTCACACCTATAGCCCCTCGATCGTCCTCTATGTCCACAAATCCTGGTCATTCATCTCCGCTTTGATTCCAGCCTTCCGATCCCCACTTCCAGATCTCATTGTAGAAGTTCGCCTGTGCCGCTTCCGTCTTGCGCCACGTGGCGCTTTCTATGCCTTTAGATGATGATGTTGGGATCTAATCACGACTGCTTCTTCGCACCATTCTCGTGGCCGTTGGATCGCAAGATCCAACGGCCAAGACACCGTCTTCTTCCTCCTGAAGTTCCCTCACCCACGTCACCCACCTCACATCGTCTCTCCCCCTTCCTATTTTCTCTATCGTCTCCGCCGCTCTCCCCACTCGCCAACTATCCCACGATGTAGTCCATACTCCCCTCATCCTCGCCAACAACCACGTACGCCATGAATCCCTCTCTATTCGCTCCACATCCCCACGTAAACCACTCCCACCATCAACTGACCACCACCTTCCCCCTTTATATACTCCGCCTCCGGCCATCGTTACTTGTATCCGCCATTACACGAGATACCCTAGAGCTCTTCTACACCTATCTGTGACAGAAATCGGGCGTTAAATCGAGCGAAGACAGTGGTCCTTCTCCGATAAGATACACGACGAAGCTTCACCATGAAACATATCCACCGAAGAGGTGCTAGAGCTCGGGCTCCTACCGACCCTCGAACGAAGATTGGAGACTCCTCTTCAAGCCTCCATTCCCAGATAGCATCCTTAATCTCCATCTCCGATCATTTCCCTCTTCCTGGCCGATCTTCTCCGAATTACTCCGCCTTCTCCGCTCAACATCACCGTTCACCGACCATCGCTAGAACTTCGCATTGAAGCTCCCATCTCCACGTAACCTTCCGTTCATCTCCACGACCGTTCGAGACCACCGAACCATCTTCGCCATTGCTCCGCCTCTCCTGACGGAGGAGCACACCGACCACTCCACCTCTTCGTGCCAAAAAAGGCCTCCAGTCACTCTCTGCATCCACGCAAGCACTTGCACCTCTAATTTTGGTGAACTCTAACATTGTAGGTACCCTTCGTCATTGATCAGAATCATTATCGGAGCTGCTCCGAGCTTCTTCGCCTAACCTACAGACCTCCTTAGCCTATTCCAGAATATCTGATGCCTCCGCGAAGCTTTCACGATCGCGTCCAGCTGCTCAGGAGCCTCCGGAGATCAACACCTAGCAAGAACTAAGGCGACGGGGCTAGCCGCCTCTCGTTGGAGTCCAGCCACGTCTGCCGTAGGAGGCGGTGGTGAGGATGAGCACGAAGCACAGTTGTTATCCGATCATCTTGATCCGACGGTTCCCAGCACTCCACATCACATTCTTTAGCATCTCTACATACTGTTGGATCGTTGAGGATCTAATGGCCTACATTGCGCCACGTCGATTCCTCCGAGCCTCTTCCCCGTCCCTTAGGCTCGGAGCTCCTGAGCTAGCTCTGAAGCATGTCGGAGCATGTAGAATACCCGAACCATCGTCCGAGCCACCCTCGCCGTACAAGTCTAGTACCTCACGTGGCCCTGATGTGCAGTCTGGGTAATTTACACCAAGGTCCTTATAAGCTTCCAAAACTACATTTCAGTCCCGGCTAGGCACGTCACGTGAGACATACGTGTTCCATGGACAATTTGCACAAATACCCCCTGCATTATAGGTAATTGCATTTTAGTCCCTGTATGGATGTTTTAATTTAATCAATTTTAATTCATGTTTGCATTTTGGTCCCTGTGTTTGCACGTTTATTTAGGCACTCATTTAGCATCATTTTTAAATTCCAAAAATTACATGTTGTAGAGAAACGTGTGCTTTATCTTTGTGGACACTTGTCATATTTTTATTAGTTTCAAGGAATTTAATATTATTGTTTTTGTGGAAATTTATATAGTTTTGCCAGTGTGTGCTTTAAATTCCATATTAAATTTATTTGTAGCTCCAAAAATCACCAAAAAAATCACAATAGTTTAGTTTAAGTTGTTCTACTTCTTGCCCAAAAATCACATCATTTCCACGCATAATGAGGCCTTAATAAATTGATTAGTCTTTTGCTGAATTGAATTTTTATAGGTCCAAAATCAACTATTTTGAGTTTAATAATTTTCATGGATTCATCTCACATAGAAGTATCTAGGATATATTTTGTATCTTAAAATGATATATTTGGTATTTATTAAAATAAATTTTGTAAAAACTACCATGTATTCATATTTAAATTATATTCAATTCCTTTAGAGTCTAAAAATTCCAAAAATATTATAGTAGCTTAAATTCATTGCATTTCATATTCTGGCCAAGTTTCATCACTTTTGGACTTAATTTGACCATATTTCAAATTTAACCTTCAAATTTGGCTTGAATTACATCGTATTTTCCTTAATCGTATAAAAAATACAAAAAATATTCCCCTGAAAATCTAAAATCGAAATTGACTCCAAATTAACCTAAGGAAAAAGCTGCCTCCTTGAGTTCGACCTTGGGCTTGCCCAAGTAAAATAAAAAAAATTACCGCTAGTGTTTATTTCAAAATCAATTAAAGTGGTTTTTGATCAGTCTTGATTTACCCGACTACAACTTCCACACATTAAATTTGATCGATAATTCGATTGAATTAAGTAGGATAGATCGAGGCTCGTCAGATGATGTCGTTGCCGGGGAGGCACGACTTAGGTTAATTTTTAGAAAATTTCGATTTTAGATTTTCGATCCCCAAGTAGTTTGTTCCTGGTTTTTCTTGTGAATATTTTTCTATGATTTTAATATTCCTTCATTTTGTGTCATCCTTTATCTGACCATCAATTATTTTTATGCGAGGAATATGAGGAGTCGAATGCGCTTCGCCAAGCAAGCCAGGAAAACCTGCATTAAAATAATTTGAGTGTTTTTTAGAGGACCTATAATTTTTTTTCTTTATTTTGCATTTCCAGCAGTTCCTATTTGGGTCCTCACGCGTGTAAGTTATAATAAAACGAGTCCCTGCGTACTGTGTGGTTGCTTTACATAGGATAGGACCTGCACTTGCCTCTCTTAGAGCTCCCTTAGGACTATTAGTGCTCGTAAATTCTAGGACCACACTTGACACTTAAAATACGCACTTAGACCGCAGGACTGTAGCCATATCTAATTGGATCTTCACTCGCTAATAGAACTACTTGTCTAGGAGAAACCTTTCTCATTTGCATCCATATAGTGTAAAATTTCATTTCTGTTTTTCATGCCTCATATAAAGCGCTAGGATCATTGTAAGTCTTCTCAACTTGGCATACATCATTGTTTTATCGTGCATCGACTTTTCTCGAATCCTTCTCCCTTGGTTTTTCAACTTAGGTTGAAAGGAAACTGGGGCTGAACAACAGGCGTGCCTTATGTGTCGACTAATCAAGTGGTCACCTAACTTAAAATCGAGACTGCTAAACAAATTGACCAAAAAATCAAATAAAATCAGAAATTCTGTTTACGAGAGATTAACCCCGACCTTGATTTCAATCTGAGTGAGGGTACAAGATTGTGTGTGCTCATCCTAAGGCAGAGCCAAAAATCCCCTCCTTCCATATCGCGTACCCCGATATGAGCAAATATCACATGCTAAACAGTGGGTTCAACTTACCAGCGCCAAGTAGCCTCCACCTACTCCGGTAGGTAGATAGGGGCAAAATTGCAGTGCACCACGACCGGTTGCTAGTAGCCTCTGCCTACTCCGGCAGGTAGATAGGGGCAAAGTTAAAGCCTTGTCAACCTCTGCCTACTTCGATAGGTAGATAGGGCCAGGACCTTGAACTCTCAGCTAGGGATAGGAGCGATGAAAGGATGGGTGTTGGTATCTTAGGCGACAGGTTAAATAGGGGAGACGCATCCGTCTTTTAGTTGACTTCCCTATAGGTTGCGTAACCTTTGCTACTTGCTTGAAAAATCACACTTAAAATCAACCAGACTAATCAGACTTGGTTTCGAGTCCTTCACCGTGTTAAGTGTTAAAATTGGGGTTTGTGATTCATTTATTTGCTTCAAGTAGGAGTAAAATCCTATCTTCACTTATACTCCCGACTCTTCCTACTGCCATCAAGATGACTGATTGGGGGGATATTGATGAATCTCGGATTCACCATTCTAAGTCTCATTAATTAAGCTCAAGTCCCTCAAAATCAACTGCATTTCTGCATTTATTTCGCATAATTAGCATCCAGGCATGATTGCATAAGAATTGCATTTTTAGCAATAATTTCTGCATAAAATAAGAAGCCAAAAATCCAAGCCAAAAATGACCTGTAAATAGCCCAACTTCCCCTATTTTTAACTCCTTCATGCTAACACCGCATAACCCAAAACCACCTCCACTGTGTACACATCACTAACAAGAATAAATAAAAAAATACAAAAAAATAATTAACCCTGATAAGTGGACCAAAAACCCAAACCCTAGTTTTAGGATTTTCGGACTAAAAGCCCCATATCTTCCCCATCCAGTGTCCGATTTGATCCTACTCACTTTTGAACTAATGCACATTCAATTACCTTCAAAACAAGACCAAGTTCAAGTGAATCGGAGCTCGTATGTGAAAGTTGGGTTTTGGGCCTCTTTTGTACATTGTATATTTTCGCGGCTTTTTGACCTGTATTTTTTGTATATATTTTCTTTATTAATAAAAATCCAAAAAAATTAGATTAATGTGTCTTTTATTTATCTTTGATTTCTCCTTATTTTTCCGGATTTTTATCTTGTTTAAAAAATGACAAAAAAATTAGAAAACCAAAAATCAAGGTATTCTATGTACATGGGATACCCCAAAAATTCACTTTTTACACTTGACCGAATTTGGCTTTGATGTCTTCATGAAAGTTGTAGATCTCGCCGAGACGAGCATTTTTTGTGAAGGAACTTTTTCGATCCGAGATCATTTGCTATTTTTTATCGATTTTACAAAAGATTTATTCGTGGATTTTTCTGGTGCTGACACGTGGCAGCCCTAGAGGCTGCCACATGTCAGCTATTTTTCGCATATTTTTATATCGTTTTGATAAAAAAATAATAAAAAATTAATTAAAAAAATTATTAATTAACGACGCACGTGCGTCGCACGTGCCCCCAGGCACGTGCTCCGCACGTGCGGCGCGCCCTTGCCCTTCCGTCGCCACGTAGCTTCTCATCGGCTGTTCGATCAGCCTTGATCGAACGGCCCGAGTCCGTCATCTTCGTCTGGCACCACCTCCCCCAATCTCCGCCGCCGATACCGCAACCGCCGCGCCTCTTCTTCGCAACCTCCGCCCGCTGATCTCGCCAACAGCCGTCGCCAACCACTCCTCCGCAAATCCCTCAACAACCCCCTTCGCCGACTCCCTTCCCTATTTAAAACCCCTGCCGCTCGATGACGATCTTGATCCGCTGATTCATCCCTGCGACGAGGTCGACGGTGACAGCGTCACCTTCTCCAGACGGCGAGATCCGAGGGGAGCCTCCCTCGTTGCAGAAGCGGCACCACCGCCGCTCTTCCTCTGCTCCGCTCCGAGCTTTTCGTCGAGCGTATCAGCATCTTCATCGACTCGCCCACGCCACCGGAGCCCCGCTCCGCCTTGCACCATCGAACTTCGCCTTCTCCGACTTCGCCTCAGCCGCTTCGCATCGTCATCCCCGGCCATCTACTCCGCCTCGACTCCAGCTCCGCCGTGTTCACAGCCACCACCGCCAGGAGCTCAGCTCTCCCCTCAATGCCATCGATAACCACCGCGAGCACCTTTGCCAGGAGCAGAGTCCTCCGCCTGGAGCGACCCTCTACCACGCCGCCGGGCCCGCTCCTCCGTCTTCGACCCGCCTCCACCGACTCCGTCAGCCATCATCAGCACCAGGAGGCTCCAAGCTCCGCCTTTGTCTTCGACCCGCCTCGACAGCGCCGTCGCAAGCACCACGCCGGGCCTCCGCCTCGCCATCGCCTCCACTGCAGCCGGGTTCGCAGCCCGAGACCCCCCCACGTATGAGGCACGTGCGGGGGGACGTCATCCATCGTCAGCCTCCCCGGTCACGTGCCCCGCACGTGACGCAGGGGTAAATTGCTGGAGACCCCCCGAAGTTCCTCCATTTGCGCCTAAGTCCAAGAGCAGAGGGCACGTGCTGCGCACGTGCCTCTCTGTGAAATTTGCAGAATCACCCCCTGATTTTCGGTAATTCCTTGTAGGTCCCCCCTCTGCATATTTTATTTTATTTTTTTATTGCACGTGTACCCCTGTCTTTGTCATTCATTTTAAACCTTCACATGACATTGTTTTATTTCTTTAAAAATAGCACTGTGTCCCTCATATAATTCTCTACATTTTGACATGTCGTGGGTATTTTTGTGATTGACGGTTAATTAATAAATAATTGTTTTGTGGAAAATTGCATATTTTACCCAATCTGTGCTCTGAAATTCATAGTGAATTAACCATTGCTTTAAAAATCTCCGAAAAATCACAATGTGTAGAGATTGTTTTGCTTGACATTGTGCCCAAAAATCTTTGCATTTGCATGCATAATTTGCTCTGTAAAAATCATTTTGCATCTTTCATTGTTTAACTTTTAATAGGTATTAAATCCCACATTTTTGAGGTCTAGGATTTTTCTAAGATCCATTACCTAGTGATAGATCTTAGATAATTTTAGTTCTCGAAAATAGGTAGGGTTAATATTTATTAAAATTTAATATTGAAAATTAATTTGTTGCATTTAAAAATTCATAAAAAATTCATATTGCATCTAAAAATTCCAAAAAAAATACAGTGAATTCATTTCATCGTCATTTACATTGTGGCCAAGTTTCGTATTTTTCGGACATCGTTTGCTTGAAATTTACATTTTAGTACCTAAAATAGGCCGAACTTGCACTTTGCATCTCATATTGCATTGAAAAATTCCAAAAAAAGACCGCCTTGAAAACCGAACTCAAAATTGGATAGACACAACTCTAGGTTGTTCCTTTGCCTCCTTGTGATCAACCTTGGGACTTGCCCAAGTAAAATAAACATAAAACCACTTGATTAAATTGAATAATAATTTGTGGTTATTTCTTGACTGTTTCCGATCACCGCCTACAACGAACGACTCATAATTATTTCCACAAACAAAGATTAAAAACACTTATTAACGCGGCTTTTTCGGATTCGTCAGATGGCGCTGTTGCCGGGGAGGCAAACGGCTTAGATTTTTGTTTTGAAAATTTTTGTTCGGTTTTTCGAATTCGGGTAGTCTGACCCCCGAAATTTTCACTGTAAATCCCATTTTATTTCTTGTATTTATTTTTTAGCATTTATTCTATTTATTTTATTATTTTATGAGTCACTCTCTTACATTCTCTCTCTTATTTTTCTTGCGAGGTACCCGGCGCACGTGGAGCGGTTTTTCAAGGAACCGACGCATCTTCACCGACACCCGAAGAAACCGCAATTAAATTAAGATCGAGTCGAGTCGTGAGAGAGCGTAGAGTCTAGGTTTTTAATTTCTGCACTTTTAATTTCTGCTCATTTATAGCGGTGTCCGTTCGGACTCTCGCACGTGTAAAAAGACCTTGAACTTTATTTGTGGTGTGTCGTGTCCTGTTTCACTCTCCGGAGAGGGTGGGGCCTGACTTGAGTGGCGATTAGGATAGACCTGCACATACGACTCTTAGAGCAATTTTATTTTTTGATTGTGCTCGTAGGATCTTAAGCCACACTTCACTTTAATCAAGACGTACATTAGATCGTTCAACTTAGCCAAACTTAACTCAATTCTTCCCGTTAATAGAACTTTCTGCTTAGGTGCGGTTTTCATCGGCTTGCACGCATTTAGTATAAATTTTTCAATTCTGTATTGCATCCCACATGGAGATTGCGAGGAGGCACTGTAAGTCTTCTAACTGAGCATTCATCATAGTTTTCCGCGTGCATCGGCTTTTCCCGAAACCCTCTCTCTTGTTTTAGCACATAAATCTAAAGGAAATTGGGACTGGACGGTAGACGTGTATTTGTGTCATATAAATTCTTCAGTGATCGTCTCATTAAAATTGGGACTGCTAAATATAGCCGATTTCAAAATAACCCATAAAATCAAGAATTTTTGCGGGAGAGCAACCCCGACATTGTTTGATTTTATCTTGCAGCGAGGAGAGAGACGCGCACTAGGATAGAGCCCAGCTCCAAACCTAACATCTCGTTTAAACGGCTTGCAAGATTGAATTTATCACCAACTAAAATTGAAAAGATAATAGCCGAACTCTTACGGCTTCATTGTGTGAGTTGGTGAACCCGGGGTTTGAATTGTGTTTGCATTGGTGTGCGTGAACCGATTTCAAGATCAATAGCCGCACATTCGATAAAAATTCTCTTGACTATCCCGTGTAATTATCTCTTCCCTCTCTTGATTTAAACCTCATAATGGAACTCTTGTCCAAAAACTCTCACAGATCCAACTCCCCATTCCTCTCAAAAATGACCGAACACCCATCAGATCTATACTATGAAAATGAATTTGTTTCGGTTAGGCCCAAATCAACTCAATCCCCTTCTTTCAACAATCCTCCAACATTTGCGGGAGGCTTTCACCTGCAAATAAATTCGGCCTCCTCATTAAATTTCTATTCGAACCATCCAACCGTAAATGACCACCTCCCATCTTGGACTGAATCATCTTATTCTCAGTTTCTCGCCAATGAAACTTTTCAAGATCAAAATCCCTTCAAACCTCATGACTGGCAGATAAACCAAACTCAGATGGATAGACATGCACTGAATAATCATCGACATTGGATTGACCATGATAGACCCCTCGTCAGAGATGACACTCATACAGAGGACTGGACTGACCGCTTAGAAACTCATAAACCATGTATGTTGACTCCACAATATCAAGGTCTGACCAATCAACGACACATGTCTGAACCATATGAGCAGCCTCCTTCCATTATTTTTGAGGAGAAATTTTCAGAAAATAATGATCATATTTCGGATATTCCAAGAAGCTCTCCTCTCAGCACAAAGGGAAAAATGGAAGATGAAATTATCGAACATACACCTACTGCTCCCATAATTAATCATGAACCAAATCTTGAGGAGGATATTTCGAGGACAAATAAGAAATTCAATTCAATAGAGGAGAGATTTCAAAAATTTACCGATCGATTCATCGCATTCTATGATGGCTCGGACAGTAAAATGAATGAGGAAATAACTGGATCTGAGATTGAAAATTCTGAGGATATTCAGGGACCTATGGATAATTCTGAAAATGATTATGCTGCTGACCCTCACCCTGAACACCAGAGCCCCTCTTCGTCTGAAGAACACCCCACACCCCCACACCACCCAGAAAATACAAAAAAAATGGAAATATTTGAAAGCCACAAAAAAATTGAAAATTCAGAAAATTTCATAAAAATTAAAACTGAAGATGATCTGCGAAATTTGGATTCGACGATACGGGAAGCACTGCAGAAATGCTTGATGTTTGAACTTCCCTTTATACAGGCCATTGAACACTTCCCCGACCTTAAAAGATTTATAACAGATAAATTAATGAACAAAAAGTCGGGTAGGATACGAACAAAGACCGAAAGACATATCTTATCAATGGCCTCCTCCTTGGTGTTGAGGAGAAAAACCAAGAGCCGCATAGTGAAGCGGTTGCCCAGATTTGACTGCAAAATCAAAGACACAATTTTCACCCATGCTTGGATTGATGATGATTCACCAATTAATATCCTCCCGACCTCTGTATTCCATGAACTCAAACTCGGACCGATTCGGAAGATACGAGAGATTGTACAATTAGCGGACCGATCGATAAAGCGGCCGAGAGGAATTATTTCTGTCATCATGAAATTCCAAGGTGCTCCGCTCAAAGTAGAATTCACGATCATTGATATTGAGCATCAAGGAGAATTTACCCAGTCTCCAATCATTCTCGGAAAGCCATTCTTGACATTGGCCAAGGCGAGTATCGATTGTGAGACTCGGGAAATCAATTTCACAGCATTGGAAGCACTTAAATCTGACCCTATCTTTGAGGAACCACGATCTTCTGAGGCAATCCACGAAGTCCCCAACAACCATAACCATGAAGCGGTAGAAGAGCCCTACCCCGCAACCACACCTGAGATAGCAGTTGTTGATGAGACTATTGGTTTAGAAAATCTCCCCAATATTCAAATCCCCGAGGATCTCAAAATAGACAAATCTTTCTACTATGATCCTGAGACATATGCATGGTCACACCCTGGAGAAACATTCTCTGAATATCTTGACCAAATCATCCCAAATTAAGAGTGCTCAAACATTCAGGAGACTAAGAACAATCACGCAGACCAAGCACCAACCAAGGAAAATTCAAATGGCTATTCATCTGTATACTCATGTGAACCGACACCTTCACGGCAAAATAAAAAGAGAGTCACCTTTGACCTTTCGGAAGAGGAATCAGTTGATGATCCCTCATCAGGTCCAGAAAAGATGGTTTACATGAGTGAATTCTGTTCGGCAGCCCGAAAGCCATATCTTCGTAAGGATCCAAAATTCAATCCGCGTTGGACAACTCCCGTTCCTAACTACTACTCATCCAAAGCTGATGCTCCTGCATTCTTCAAGTACACTGGAATTCTTTCGTATGAGATGACTGAGACCGGTGCTTCTGAGCATTCATCCGAGGACAAACTGATTGACCCCAAGAAGGAACGAATTCCGAGAAAACAATTGAAAAAACAAAAAGACCAGAATACTTGGAGTATGCCCACTTTCCATTACTACTCCTCTGAGGATAATTCCGATGATAGATATCTTTCATCTGACTCAAACAATTCATCCACTATCCATCATAATTTGTCTGAGGATGACACTGACATTAGTTGGGAATCATATGCCTCATCTCCAACTCATCATTACGATCTCCCACCGCAGGCTCACAAAAAGATCAGCCGAAAACTGCCTTAATCTTCGGCTACCCACCCTCCCTCCCGACCACATTGGTTCCCTTGTACAGCTTCTTCCTCTACTTAGGCCAAGGCCTAAGTATAGGGGGGACCGATGCAATCTGTATATACCATTCTTCTCCTAATTCCTGATCGCATCATTTCCACCCTTCTTCCATACTTAGGCTGTCCAGAGCCTAAGCATAGGGGGAACCGACATCCACCTGTATTTACTCTCCTCATTTCCTGACCGCTTTTCTTTTTCATTTTTTTTCCACTCCCTTACGCTTAGCCCGAGCTATGCTTTCCGCTTCTTGTGCTCTGAGGACACAGCACTCGCTAAGTATAGGGGGGTCTGTATATATACTTTGCATATATTTTACCCATATCTCGTACTTGCGCGTAAGTCTATATGTATTTACGGGGTGAGTACTAACTTGGAATAAAAAAAAATTTGCATTGCACACACCGACAC
This sequence comes from Ottelia alismoides, assembly GCA_037367405.1. Classification (NCBI taxonomy): domain Eukaryota; kingdom Viridiplantae; phylum Streptophyta; class Magnoliopsida; order Alismatales; family Hydrocharitaceae; genus Ottelia; species Ottelia alismoides. Next base: position 22,487 of record JAZKJV010003390.1, on the reverse strand, counting down.
TTCATCCAACATTACATGCATTTGCATATGTGAAAGTCATTGGGTTCTGAATCGAGTTATGAGCCGAAACCGAGAGTGGTCTGGACTTGACCTTAATCCACCTAATTTTCAGAGGAACTTCACCGAGAAATAGGATTTTAAGAGCTTTAGGTCTTTCTGACTTAATTCCTTAAGTTCCACATGACAATGTGCAGAGTTTGACTCTTAGTGTCTAACCTGGTCTCTTCATTCTGGGTACAACTCTGGGATAGAGAATTAATTTGTACTCTCGTACTATGCACTTAGCTCAACCCAGACAGGATGTTGGAAGACTGTGTGAGTCTCTTTTCTGGTAGCGTGGAAATCTAAAGACCGGAGTACGGGTTGAAATAAAGCTTCGGAAAAGGGATGGACGGCTGGGCACAATTTTTTCTAAGACCCCAAAAAAATGTACGGAACAAAAAGATTCTATATCCGTAGGGGCACAACAAGATCCAAGCAGAACCACAAATACATAGAAGCATTCTACCAAATAAAAATCCGACTAAAAAGGTCCATGCTTCAAAAACCTGCAGATCTTGGTGAAGACTCGGCTACATTGGCCATCTTCACAAGGAGAGGTGACTACACTTAGGGGTGCACATGGATTGGATTGGATCGGATTTTGGCTTAATCCGTGTCCAATCCATACTCAACGGATTTTTTATTTTTCCAATCCAATCCAATCCATTAAACATGCAAATCCAATCCAATCCGATCCATCGGATCACGGATTGGATCGGATTGGATCGGATTTTTAATGCTCACCTACTATCACATCAAAGGTTGTGATTAAGTTTGTAGCACTTTAGACCTCAACATTTGAATCATGGTTCTAAAATTGAGAGTATTAAAGAAAATGATAATTATTTTTTGGAAAATAAAATATATATGCTTGTTATTGATTTAGTATGAACAATAATTGTATAACTAAATATACATAATGTACCTATAATTTGTAGAAATTATAGAAGTATCACGTTGACTTTTAATAAAATTGCAAGTTTGTGTATATCAAATAAGAACTACAACTAACCTGCAACCGACATGCTTGACTACGCGGTGTAAGAAGGAGGGTTATGCAAAAGGGAGGTTTGGGGCGAGGACCATGCGCGATGGCACGATGTTGGAAAGAGGCGCCTAAGGTGCTTGGCTGCAGCGTGAGGGAGGTCTGAGAGAGCCGAGGACGAGGTTAGGATGCTGTGCGCGATGGAGGTTTGGTTGCACATACACGAGGGAGATCTGGCAGCATATGCGCGGTTGGAGACAAGGGTGGCAACCAGCGGAGATATGTACTTTCGAGGGAGGAGAAGTGTGACGTCCGGGTAGGTGTTTCGTTTGAAAGGGGCCCAAAGGGGGTTTTGAGTTTAGATATGCTTTTTTAAGAAAGATGTTTTCTTTGAAAAAATGAAAGGACGTGAAGGACACTGCGGGTAACTATTACTTTTTTTAAACCAACTGATGGGGTGGGCTATGGGGGTTTCCAACAAGTACGATTGGGTGTAAACTATAAATGTGAGTAGCTTGGATATTTACACATAGCTTTCAAATAAAATTAAATATATGACATGCTCTAATAACAACAAATGAATTTTTATATATTATATATTTATTTATTAACAGATTAACGGATTGGATCGGATTGGATTTTGACAATAATCCGATCCGATCCATAAATGAATGGATTTGTAAAAGTTCAATCCGATCCGATCCATTAGACTTATAAATCCAAACCGATCCAATCCAATGACAACGGATTGGATCGGATTACGGATTTTATCCGATCCATGTGCACCCCTAACTACACTGGCCACCCTCCAGTTCTTTTCTCTTTCTTCTATCTTCTCCCTCATTCGATTGTGAACACAGCACGACAGACCTTAGAAGGAAATACCTGACTCCCCGAGGACGAGTTACTGGAGAGGAGAGGAACATGGTAGTCTGGCATTCTGGATGGGAAGAGCTAAAACCCTTCACACACATGAGTCGGTTATTCAATGTTCATAGGGTATACTTTGGGAAGAGGATTGATCTAAGATGACTTCTGAGCCGAAACTGTGACAATGATGTGTAGAACTTGAGGGCTGTTGATTTTAAAATTCTAAGTCTCACAGAAGTTCCGACACATTATTAATCCAAAGGTCGAGTTTAGTTTCACTTTCACCTTCAGTTCGTGGTCTTGGTATGGAACCCAGTCTCATTTCACTTCATGGCATTTCTTTTTGATGCTCAGGGACGAGCATGGTTTAAGTATAGGGGGGTGATGAATCTCGGATTCACCATTCTAAGTCTCATTAATTAAGCTCAAGTCCCTCAAAATCAACTGCATTTCTGCATTTATTTCGCATAATTAGCATTCAGGCATGATTGCATAAGAATTGCATTTTTAGCAATAATTTCTGCATAAAATAAGAAGCCAAAAATCCAAGCCAAAAATGACCTGTAAATAGCCTAACTTCCCCTATTTTTAACTCCTTCATGCTAACACTGCATAACCCAAAACCACCTCCACTGTGTACACATCACTAACAAGAATAAATAAAAAAATACAAAAAATAATTAACCCTGATAAGTGGACCAAAAACCCAAACCCTAGTTTTAGGATTTTCGGACTAAAAGCCCCATATCTTCCCCATCCAGTGTCCGATTTGATCCTACTCACTTTTGAACTAATGCACATTCAATTACCTTCAAAACAAGACCAAGTCCAAGTGAATCGGAGCTCGTATGTGAAAGTTGGGTTTTGGGCCTCTTTTGTACATTGTATATTTTCGCGGCTTTTTGACCTGTATTTTTAGTATATATTTTCTTTATTAATAAAAATCCAAAAAAATTAGATTAATGTATCTTTTATTTATCTTTGATTTCTCCTTATTTTTCCGGATTTTTATCTTGTTTAAAAAATGACAAAAAAAATTAGAAAACCAAAAATCAAGGTATTCTATGTACATGGGATACCCCAAAAATTAACTTTTTACACTTAACCGAATTTGGCTTTGATGTCTTCATTAAAGTTGTAGATCTCGTCGAGACGAGCATTTTTCATGAAGGAACTTTTTCGATCCGAGGTCATTTGCTATTTTTTATCGATTTTACAAAAGATTTATTCGCGGATTTTTTTGGTGCTGACACGTGGCAGCCCCAGAGGCCGCCACGTGTCAGCTATTTTTCGCATATTTTAATATCGTTTTTATAAAAAAATAATAAAAAATTAATTTAAAAAAATTATTAATTAACGACGCACGTGCGTCGCACGTGCCCCCAGGCACGTGCTCCGCACGTGCGGCGCGCCCTTGCCCTTCCGTCGCCACGTGGCTTCTCATCGGCCGTTCGATCAGCCTTGATCGAACGGCCCAAGTCCATCATCTTCGTCTGGCGCCGCCTCTCCCAATATCCGCCGCTGATACCGCAACCGCCGCGCCTCTTCTCCGCAACCTCCGCCCGCTGATCTCGCCAACAACCGCCGCCAACCACTCCTCCGCAAATCCCTCAACAACCCCCATCGCTGACTCCCTTCCCTATTTAAAACCCATGACGCCCCGACGATAATCTTGATCCGCCGATTCACCCCTACGAGGAGGTCGACGGTGACAGCGTCACCTTCTCCAGACGGCGAGATCCGAGGGGAGCCTCCCTCGTTGCAGAAGCGGCACCGCCGCCGCTCTTCCTCTGCTCCGCTCTGCGCTTTTCGTCGAGCGTATCAGCATCTTCATCGACTCGCCCACGCCACCGGAGCCCCGCTCCGCCTTGCGCCATCGAACTTCGCCTTCTCCGACTTCGCCTCAGCCACTTCGCATCGTCTTCCCCGGCCATCTACTCCGCCTCGACTCCTGCTCCGCCGTGTTCACAGCCACCACCGCCAGGAGCTCGGCTCTCCCCTCACCGCCATCGATAACCACCGCGGGCACCTTCGCTAGGAGCGGCGTCCTCTGCCTGGAGCGATCCTCTACCACACCGCTGGGCCCGCTCCTCCGTCTTCGACCCGCCTCCACCGACTCCGTCAGCCATCATCAGCACCAGGAGGCTCCAAGCTCCGCCTTCGTCTTCGACCCGCCCCGACAGCGCCGTCACAAGCACCACGCCGGGCCTCCGCCTCGCCATCGCCTCCACAGCAGCCGGGCTCGCAGCCCGAGACCCCCCACGTACGAGGCACGTGCGGGTGGACGTCATCCATCGTCAGCCTCCCCGGTCACGTGCCCCGCACGTGACGCGGGGGTAAATTGTTGGAGACCCCCCGAAGTTCCTCCATTTGTGCCTAAGTCCAAGACCAGAGGGCACGTGCTGCGGACGTGCCTCTCTATGAAATTTGCAGAATCACCCCCTGATTTTCGGTAATTCTTTGTAGGTCCCCCCCTCTGCATATTTTATTTTATTTTTTTATTGCACGTGTACCCTTGTCTTTGTCATTCATTTTAAACCTTCACATGACATTGTTTTATTTCTTTAAAAATAGCATTGCGTCCCTCATATAATTCTCTACATTTTGACATGTCGTGGGTATTTTTGTGATTGAGGTTAATAAATAAATAATTGTTTTGTGGAAAATTCCTTTTTTACCCAATCTGTGCTCTGAAATTCATAGTGAATTAACCGTTGCTTTAAAAATCTCCGAGAAATCACATAGTGTAGAGATTGTTTTGCTTGATATTGTGCCCAAAAATCTTTGCATTTGCATGCATAATTTGCTCTGTAAAAATCATTTTGCATCTTTCATTGTTTAACTTTTAATAGGTACTAAATCCCACATTTTTGAGGTCTAGGATTTTTCTAAGATCCATTACCTAGTGATAGATCTTAGATAATTTTGGTTCTCGAAAATAGGTAGGTTTAATATTTATTAAAATTAAATATTGAAAATTAATTTGTTTGCATTTAAAAATTCATAAAAAATTCATATTGCATCTAAAAATTCTAAAAAAATTAAAGTGCACTCATTTCATCGTCATTTACATTGTGGCCAAGTTTCGTATTTTTCGGACATCGTTTGCTTGAAATTTACATTTTAGTCCCTAAAATAGGCCGAACTTGCACTTTGCATCTCATATTGCATTGAAAAATTCCAAAAAAAGACCGCCTTGAAAATCGAACTCAAAATTGGATAGATACAACTCTAGGTTGTTCCTTTACCTCCTTGTGATCGACCTTGGGACTTGCCCAAGTAAAATAAACATAAAACCACTTGATTAAATTGAATAATTATTTGTGGTTATTTCTTGACTGTTTCCGATCGCCGCCTACAATGAACGACTCATAATTATTTCCACGAACAAAGATTAAAAACACTTATTAACGCGGCTTTTTCGGATTCGTCAGATATTCACTCGCACTTCGCAATTCTCTCCTTGAACCCCTCACGAAGTTCGTCTTCATTGGCGCAAGCTCAACTTGGGCCAACATGATCTCATGACCCTTTTGAGTTTGGGATCCATTACTCTCAAGGTGGTTACCCTCAAACCATCCCTTTTCTCTCCTCTAATCTCATCAAGGAAGACCATCGTCTCGGTGAGAATGTCTTCATTAATATGTCCTCTAACTCAGACCAAATTCTTTGCCCAGGAGAAGAGGACAAACCAGAATCCAAAATGTCGAAGGAAAACCCAGACAAAGAGGAGCACGAAGATGATCCTATGCACCAAGTCCTTGCCCGATTAGCTAGAGTTGAGCAGCTGAATGCAGATCTAATGGCTAGGATGGGACAGGTGATCGAGGCATGTGGAATTAACCGACCGATGGTAGATGCCTAAAACCCAGCGGAAAATGAGATACATAGTTGGATTGTACCAGGTCCCCCGAGAAGCGTTCGAGCTGAAGCCCCATTTTTTGAGTGTGCTACCAAAGTTTAATGGGAATGCCAATGAAGAACCATATGCTTTCCTTAGAGACTTCGAGCTGGTTTGCAACAACCTTAGTCACCCTAGGGTTGGACAAGATTACATTAGGCTGAAGGTTACCCCGTTTGCCTTAGGAGATAAGGCTTCTTATTGGCTGAAGAATCTCGGAGTAAGATGTACGACCTGGATGCAATTCAAAGACCTATTCTTGAAGAAGTTCTACCCACTCAGTAGGACTAACCAGATGAGGACCAAGATTGCTAGCTTTTCCAAGGGCCCCCACGAACCATTTCATGAAGCATGTGATAGATTCAATGACTTTACTAAAAAATGCCCTTGACATGGTATTACCAAAGCGATTGTAGTTCATACCTTGTTATGTGGCATGACACCGGAGATGCAGGGGTTAGTGAGTGCAGCTTGTGGAGGCAGCTATCTGAATAAGAACAAAGATGCTGTATTGAAGATTATGGAGCAGATGGCAGAAATAGACAGATCTTAGGCCACCAGGGCCTATCCGTTGTCTCCCTCAAGCCTATCTAATGAGAAAACTAGGAGGACTGTAGCAGATTTGACATATGACCTCATCCCCAACATGTGGATAATAGCTGATAAGCTCACTATGGTAGAGCAGATCCACAAGAGGGTCACTGACCTTGAGGCGCTTTCACGATTGCTGAAATAAGTGGAGGAATTGACAGAGAAGGTAGACAAGATACGACTAATTGCCCCTTCTGTAGCACTTGTACCTGTACATCGAGTTCATCTTGTATAGGAGCAGGTACAGGGGCCTTAGAATAGCTGGGTTGACGAGCAGCAGTACCCTCAGCAGGAGCAACACGTAGCACAATAGGTGGAGATAGTCTATAAGGAGCCTCCGTAGGTGTTCGAGATCAACGGGCTGTGGTACATCCATGACCCCATCAGCAGACAGTCGGGGATAGGGAATGGTTAGCCACACCGACCTTCTCTAGCTTACGAGGAAACTAGCTCCGCCACCACACCACGCTTCGTATAGTCCTGGCCAGGACAAGGATACCAACTTCAGCAGTACCAGCAACAACGTACATTCCACTCGGGCCAGCAGGGCCCTCCACCACCTTCCCATCCTCAACAGTATCGACACTGCCAGTAGGGCCATTATAGACAACCGGCTCACTCGTCCTCTAGTTAGCAACAGCAAGCCCTGCCCACTAGTAAATTGGAGTCCCTCACCTTGTCCATCCAGACCCTGACTGATAGGGTCCAGCAGTTACAGAATGATTACCTGGATATCAGGAAAGATTTGTCCAATAGATGGCACCAAAGACCCCAATCCCTACCTAGGTTAAGGCCAACCCAAATTGCCTGGATCAGGGCCAGCAGCGACCACATGATCAGGTATACCACTCAGGTTATTCTCTATCTGAACATGAGATCCTTTCATATGATAATGTAAACCATATGTCCCCTAGGCGCAAACGGACTGTGACTGTACTTGATTGGGCACAGGAACATGAGGAAGACGCCGCCAAGTTTCTATATGAGGAGAACTTGGAGGCAGAGGAGCAGCATCACCATCACCACCGGCAGAATAAAAGGATTTCCAAGTCCTCAAGAAAGAAGAAGGAGAGGAGCACTAGCAGTGAATCCGACGAACCAAATGAGGAGCCCGCACCTCCATCTAAGGAGGACGTCCCTGATGTCGCGGAAGACACATCACCTGTTCGCCACAAAAAATTTTTTTAGTCCAAGTCCATGTTAAAGTCAGAGTCAGAGTCCTGTACATAACTCAGTTTCCTGTTTAAATGAAAATCTTTCAGTTTTAGAATATGAATTATCGTCAATAATCCCTTTCCCTTGTGTTGTTAAGGGTGGAAAGAAGAAAATCAAAAAAATCCAAAAGGGTGACCCTGAGATGGTAGAGTTTTGCAACAAGTACGTCAAGGTCACAATCCCCTTCGATAAGTATGTGGACATGACACATGCATTCTAGATGTACCTTAAGGTGAGATGCACACCTATTAGGGTCAGCAGGAAGAACAAAAGCCGTATTGAGAAACACGTTTTGTCAGTAGCCACTACGTACGCCATAAAGAATGCGTTTCCAAGGAAGCGAAGGGACATGGGTTCCCATTAAAAGGTAAGTCATGTCGATGACACCACGTTTGCACACACTCTCCTAGACAACGGATCCTCAATTAATCTGTTTCCCACAACCCTCTATGAGCAGCTAAATCTAGGATCTCTTAGGAAATCCAGAGCCTTATTCCAGTTCGCAGACAAATCGACCAAGAGGTCCCAGGGAGAATTGAGGAACGTTATCACCAAAGTCGAGGGTCAGGATTACATGGTGGACATTATAGTCCTTGATATGGAGACCCCTCAAAATTGGAGAGATTCCCAGATCATTTTAGGAAGGCCCTTCCTCAGAACAACAGTGGCATTATTTGATTATAAGATCGGGAAGATTCAGTTCCAAACTCCAAGAGGAGATGAGGAACTTGAGATGAAGCAGACAAGGTGGTAGAGGCCAGATTCAGAATCCATCACCGAGTACTCTTCGTCAGAAGCAGATTGTGTTCATGTAGACACCGTTGGGCCATGGAGACAGGACCCGGCCAACACAGATGAGTCCCTCTCCTTTGGAGAAAATCTTGTACATGAGATAGTGTATGAGAACCTTAGGAGAGAGTACAACACAGAACTTGCATCCCCCTACATCTTCAATGACGTAGAGGCCCAACTGTTCCTGTCACTCCTTCCCTCTTTAGGACAATCAAAAGATAAGGATGATGAATTGGACGTGGCTTTTGCCTATTGCTTGGATACCCTTGGCGATCCGACTCCAGAGTTAAATGAGTTGGTGGCAGTTACTTCAAAGATAGATCCAGCCACTGCCAGCACAGAACCAGAGTTGATTGAGCTAGACTTCCTTGATGATCACACCTTACCTGAGCTCAAGCCATTACCCACAACCCTTAAATATTCCTTCCTTGCAGGACAAGAGAGGAAGTATCCGGTCATCATCAGTTCGTGATTGACCGAGGAGAAGGAATCTCGCTTGCTAGAGATCTTGGAGAAAAACTGTAAGGTGATAGGCTGGAGCATCTCCGATCTCCAAGGGATAAATCCCGCTATGTGTTCGCACCATATCTATTTATAGAATGAAGCTAAATCCTCTCATGAATTCCAACGTAAGTTGAATCCAAATTTATGAGTGGTCGTGATGAAGGAGATTGAGAAATGGTGTGACACGAGTTTCATTTACCCCGTCTCTAATTCCAAGTGGGTGGCACCTATCCATGTTGTTCTGAAAAGTCAAGAATCCAGAAAACCACTAACGAGGATGGAGAGGAGATCGTGACACGAGTACCTATGTCATGGCATGTTTGTGTGGATTACAGATGCTTGAATGCCGCAACGAAGAAGGATCATTTTCCCTTACCCTTTATTGATCAGATCTTATAAAGATTAGTGGGAAAAGAATTCTTATGCTTCTTGGATGGGTTCTCGGTCTAGAATCAAGTAGCCATTGCTCCTGAGGACCAGGAAAAAAACCACTTTCACATGCCCCTTTGGTACCTATGCTTTCTGACACATTCCCTTTGGGTTATACAATACTCCTGGCACATTTCAAAGGTGCATGATTGCAGTATTCGCCGAGATGGTCAGTGAATTCCTAGAAGTTTTCATGGATGACTTCTCAATCCATGGCAATTCCTTCAATTAATGTCTTAGGAATCTGGACCGAGTCCTCATAAGATGTCGTGAGGTTAATCTGGTACTCTCCTAAGAGAAAAGTCACTTCATGGGCGGTGGGCATTGTGTTGGGGCATGTCATCTCCAAGAGAGGAATGGAGGTTGACCCTGCCAAGGTGGACGTGATCAAACAACTTCAACCACCAACCAACCTAAAACATTTTCAATCATTCCTCATGCATATTGGATTTTATCGGAGATTTATCAAAGATTTTTCAAAATTGCCTGACCACTAACTGAGCTTTTAGCAACGACATGGAGTTTATTGTCGATCATAAATGTCTTGAGGCCTTTAAGCAATTGCAAGGGATGATCATGTATGCCCAGATCCTACAAGCCCCAGATTGGTCTCTTCCTATGAGATCATGACGGACGCCTCAGACTTTGCTTTGAGGCTGTGTTAGGATAGAGGAGGGATGGTGTCCCGTTTTCCATACACTACACAAGAAAAGTGCTTCATACTGCTCAGCGTAACTATACAATTACCGAAAAAGAGTTTCTTGTTGGTAGTGTTTGCCTTGGATAAGTTCAGATCTCATTTAAATTGATCTAAGGAGATTGTGTTCACGGATCATACAATACTACGATACTTAATGGAAAAAAGGATGCGAAGGCACTTCTTCTTAGGTGGATTCTGCTCATCTAGGAATTTGATTTGGACATTAGAGACAAACCTGGAAAGAAGAACGTAGTGGCTGATTACCTCTCCCATCTCGAAAATCTTGACGCTTCTGATGAGCCTATTCGAGACTCCTTCCTTGACAAGTCAGTTTTTGTTATCGACTCACTCCCATGGTATGCCAATATAGTTAACTATCTTGTCTCTAAGAAAGTTCTCGAAAATTAGCCCAAGAGCCACATAGACCGACTCAAATCGGATGCAAGACATTACCATTGGGAGGATCTGATCATTTTCTTTAAAGGACCGGATTGTGTATGGAGGAGGTGTATTCCTTAGGAGGAATATCAGAGTGTCCTTACTTTATGCCATAGTCTGGAGGTAGAAGAACACCACTCCGGGAAGAGGACCGCATAGAAGGTACTTCAATATGGATTATACTAGCCAACTCTGTTTTGAGATGCGCTCTCCTTTGCGAAAACGTGCCCAATATGCTAGCGAATGGGAGGAACCATTGGTTCCAATGATGAGATGCCTATACAACCTGTCATCATTTGTGATGTCTTTGACGCCTGAGGCATCGACTTCATGGGCCCATTTTTGGTTAGCCATGGTTTCGAGTATATCCTTCTTGCGGTGAACTATTGATGGATCCGGAAATGCAGTGTTTAAAAGGATGTTTTTATCGTTCGTGTTAAAATGAATGTGTCGTTCGTTGTAGAAGGCAATCGGAAACGGTCAAGAAAATAACCACAAAAAATTTAATCTATTTTTAACCAAGTGGTTTTATGTTTATTTTACTTGGGAAAGTCCCAAGGTCGATCACAAGGAGGCAAAGGAGCAACCAAGAGTTATGTCTATCAAAATTCATGTGTGGTTTTCGAAGCAATCTTTATTTTGTAATTTTTAATGCAATAAGGGATGCGAAATGCAGTTTTGTCCTATTTTAGGGACTAAAATGTAAATTTCGATCAAACGATGTGGAAAAAATTTGAAACTTGGCCACGATGCAAAATATGATGAAATGAATGCACTATAAATTTTTTGGAATTTTTAGATGCAATATGAATTTTTTATGAATTTATAAATGCAAATAAAATGAATTTCAATATTTAATTATAATAAATATTAAACCTAATTATTTTCAAGGAACAAAATTATCTAAGATCTACCACAAGGTGATCGATCTCAGAAAAATCCTAAACCTCGAAAATATGAGATCTAATACGTATTAAAAACTAAATACTGAAAAATGCAAAATGATTTTTACAGAGAAAACTATGTATGCAAATGAAATTCTTTTTGGGCACAATGTCAAGAACAATTATTTCTACAAGATACGATTTTTGGGGATTTTTAGAGCAATGGTTAATCAAATATACAATTAAGAGCACAGACTGGGCAAAATATGCAAATTTCCACCGAATAATTAATTATTAATTAACCATCATTCACAAAAAATGTCCACAATATGTCAAAATGTAGAGAATTGCATCAGGAACACAATGCTATTTTTGATAAATAAAATGACGAAATATAGAGGTTCAAAACTGAAGGGAAAGACAGGGGTACATATGCAATATAAATAAAATAAATAAACAATGTAGAGGGACTTGTATGTAATTACCGCTAATTGGGGGGTGTTTTCTGCAAAATACCCAACGAACATGTGTTGTGTACGTGCCCTTGGGATGGAGATACAGAACTGCAAATCAGAGGTTGGTCGGGGGTGTCTTTGTAAATTTCCCCGAAGTCACGTGCGTAGCACGTGACCTGGGCTGACGTTATGCTGAGGTCGTCCCCCCCATGCACGTGCGGATCAGGTGCGGGGGGTCTCGGGCCTGGAGCCTGGCCCGGCACGACTGAGCGATGCGGCGGAGGGAGGCCCGACCATAGGAGGCGCAGGCGGAGTTGGTGGTCGTCGATGTCGTGGACGTAGGTAGAGTGGCTGAAGGTCGATGAAGTCAGTGGGGGCTCGACGCCAAGGCGGAGCAGGTGTGGTGTTGTAGCGTGAAGCGCCAGGAGGCGGAGGAGCATCGAGGATGCGAGTCGGAGGCGGCAAAGTGGCGGTGTTTGTTGATGATGAAGCGTGAAGGTGGTTTTTGATGATCGGCAGAGATGAAGGTCGTAGAGAACGAGTTGGCAAAGCTTGAAGCTTGGAGGTGGAGTAGCAGACTTGGCGGAGTCATGGAGGAGTTGGTGAGGCGAGCGTGGTCGAATGATGTTGGCAGAGTCGTTGGCTGAAGACGAACGTCGTTGGTTCGATGCCAAGGGGCGGAGCTAAGCAGCGATGTCGAGGGACTCGAGCTGCAACGACCAAAGGTTGGGACAGATCTCACCGAGGAAGAAGGAGGGGGTCGGGCTGTCACCACCGACCTTCTCTCTTGATTTCGTGCAGACGACGGATGGAGGTAAAGATCGGGCACGGTGGCGTTTAAATAGGGGACGAGGGATTGGGCTGATGATGGAAGGTGGCCGAAGATTGATTTGACAAAATTGAGGATCGAAGATGGCCGGGGTTATTGGAGATATGCGCCGAAGTGGCGTGATTTGGCGGCAGCGTGATCTCAGGCGAAAATCGCGGAGAAGATATTAGGGCAACGCGGCGGAGATCTCGAGATCCACGGTGAAATCGTGAGGGCAGCGGTGGTTTGATTGAAAGGGGCGTAGGAGGACTGGAGGTAGACGACGCACAGTGGCCGTCCGATCGGCCGAGATCGGAAGGCCAAACGTGCGCCACGTGGTGAGGGATTGAGAGAGAGGGAAGACGCACATGCAGAGCATGTGCCTTGCAGGCATGTGCGACACACGTGCGCTCATTTTATTTTTTTTAAATTCAGTTTTTATTAGAAACTAATATAAAAATACCAAAAATGGTTGACACGTGGCGGCACTAGGTGCCGCCACTTGTTAGCACCAGAAAATTCTGAAAATAAAACCTTTGTAAAATCGATAAAAAATAGTAAATGACCTCGGATCAGAAAAGTTTCTTCAAAGAAATTGCTCATCTCGATGAGATCTATAACTTTCATTAAGTCATCAAAACCAAAATCGATCATTTGCATAAAGTGGTATTTTGGGGTATCCCATGTACATAGAACACCTTGATTTTGGGGTTTTGTAATTTTTATGTCATATTTAGATCAGATAAAAATCCAGAAAAAATATAATAAAATCAAGAGCAAATATTTACACATTAGTCTAATTTTTTTTGGAATTTTATTAGTTAATAAAATATGTATATAAAATATTAGGTCAAAATCAACTAAAATATATGTACAAAAGAGGCCCAAAACCCAATTTTCACATATGAGCTCGGATTCACTTGAACTTGGTCTTGTTTTGAAGGTAATGGAATGTACATTAGTTCAAAAGTGAGTAGGATGAAATCGAACACTGGATGAAGAAGATATGAGGTTTTTAGTTCGGAAATCCTGAAACTGGGGTTTGGGTTTTTGGTCCATTTATTTGGGTTAGTTATTTTTTTTGTATTTTTCATTTATTCTTGTGAGTGATATGTACACAGTGGAAGTAGTTTTGGGTCATTCAGAGTTAGCATGAATGAGTTAAAAATCAGGGAAGTTAGGCTATTTACAGGTCAATTTTGGCTTGGATTTTTGGCTTCTCATTTTGTGCAAAAAATAGTGTTAAAATGCCATTCTTATGAAAACATGCAAAAATGCTAATTATGCAGAGTAGATGCAGATATGTTGTTGATTTTGAGGGATTTGAGCTTAAAAAATGAGATTTAGAGTGATGAATCTGAGATTCATCATCCCCCTATACTTAAAGCATGCTCGTCCCTGAGCATTAAAAGAAATGCCATGAAGTTAAACGAGATTGGGTTCCATACCAAGACCATGAGCTGAATGTGAAAATGAATCTAGACTCAACCTTTGGATTATTAGTGTGGCGGAACTTCTGTGAGATTAAGAAATTGAAAATCAACAGCCCTCAAGTTCTACACATCATTGCTACAGTTTCAGCTCAGAAGTCTTCTTAGATCGATCCTCTTCCCAAAGCATACCCTATGAACATTGAACAATCAACTCATGTGTGTGAAAGGTTTTATCTCTTCCCACCCAGAATGCCGGACTACAACGCAAACCTCCTCTCCAGTAACACGTCCTCGGGGAGTCAGGTATTTCCTTCTAAGGTCTGTCGCGTTGTGTTCACAATCGAATTGGGGGAGAAGTTAGAAGGAGAAAAGAACTGGAGGGTGGCCAGTGTAGTCACCTCTCTCTGTGAAGCTCGCCAGTGTAGCCGAGTCTTCACCAAGATCTGCAGGTTTTCTTGAAGCTTGGACCTTTTTGGTCAGATTCAATTTGGTAGTTGCTTCTTTGTATTTGGAATTTTTGGTGGTTCTGCTTGGATCTTGTTGTGCCCTTACGGATATAGAATCTTTTGTTTCCGTATATTTTTTGGGGTCTTAGAAAAAATTGTGCCCAGCCGTCCATCCCTTATCCGAAGCTTTATTTCAACCCGTACTTCAGTCTTTAGATTTCTACGCTACCAAAAAAGAAACTCACACAGTCTTCCAACATCTTGTCTGAGTTGTGCTAAGTTCATAGTGCGAGAGTACAATTTAATTCCTTATTCCAGAGTTGTACCCAGAATGAAGAGACCAGGTTAGACACTAAGAGTCAAACTCTGCACATTGTCATGTGGAGCTCAAAACATTAAGTCAATGAACTGAAGTTTCTAAAATCCTATTTCTCGGTGAAGTTCCTCTGAAAATTAGGTGGACTAAGGTCATGTCCAGACCACTCTTTGTTTCGGCTCATAATTTGGTTCAGAACCCGATGACTTTTCACAGATGTAAATGAATGCAATGTTGGATGAAGTGCAGGTGTATGGAATGCAGACACATTTTTTCTTTTGATTTTTTTAATGCAAGGGATTGTTGTTGTTGTTTTTTACGCAAAAATGAATAAGAAGCCATTTTTCTCAAAAAAATTGGGCACAGTCAGTGTTAGTAGCAAATTTCTTTTTCTTTTCTTTGTTGTTTTTTGTTTTGTTGTTTTGTTGTTTTTTTAATTACCTACCCCGTAAATACATATAGACTTACGTGAAAGTACGAGGCATGGCTAAAATATATACACAGTATTTATACATACCCCCTATACTTAGCGAGTGCTGTTTCCTCAGAGCACAAGAAGCGTAAAGAAGACATAGCTCGGGCTAAGCATAAGAGAGTGGAAAATTGATATACAATGGTCTGCACCCCTATACTTAGACTGTGAACGGTCTAAATATAGAAGAAGAGCGAGAAAAATAAAGTGGTTGGGGTATGTGAATGAGGAGAATATATACAGGTAAGCGTCGGTTCCCCCTATACTTAGGCTCTGGTCAGCCTAACTATAAGAGAAAGGTGGAAATGAAGCGAGCGGGAGAAGGAGTGTGATACGGGAAAATGTATATACATATGGAATCGGTCCCCCCCTATACTTAAGCTTTGGCCTATGTAGAGGAAGAAGTTGTACAAGGAGACCGATGTGGTTGGGAGGGAGGGTGGGTAGCCGGTGATTAAGGCGGTTTACAGCTGATCTTTTTGTGAGCCTGTGAAGGGAGATCGTAATGATGAGATAGAGATGAAACATGTGATTCCCAACTATTATCAGTGTCATCCTCAGAAAAATCATGATGGATAGTAGATGAAATATTTGAGTCAGACGAAAGGTAGCCATCATCAGAGTTATCCTCAGAGGAATAGTATTTGAAAGTGGACATACTCCACATATTCATGTCTTTTTGTTTCTTCAATTGTTTCCTCAAAATTCGTTCCTTTTTAAGATCGATCGATTTGTCCTCAGATGAATACTCAGAAGCTCCGGTCTCAGTCAGCTCATAAGAAATAATTCTAGTGTACTTGTAGAAGGTAGGAGTATCAGCTTTGGATAAGTAATAATTAGGAACGGGAGTTGTCCAATGAGAATTGAATTTTGGATCCTTGTGAAGATATGGCTTTAGAATTGCTGAACAGACTTCACTCATGTAGACTATCTTTTCCGGACCTGATGAGGGATCATCAACTGATACCTCTTTCGAAAGGTCAAATCTGACTCTCTTTTTCTTGTTTCGTGAAGTGGTCGGTTTACTTGAGTATCCATATGAGTAGCCATTAGAATTCTTTTCCTTGGTCTGTGTTCGGGATGTATGTTTATTTTTAATTTCTGAATGTTGGTGCACTCTCGATTTGGGATGATTTGGTCAAGATAATCAGAGTAGGTTGCCCCTAGGTGCGACCATGCATATGTCTCAGGATCGTAGTAGAAAGATTTTGTCTATTTTGAGATCCACGGGAATTGAAATACCGGGGAGAGTCTTTGCATGTTCATTCTCAATTGATTCGACATTGGAGCATTCCTGTTTCCAGTTCATGTAATCCACGTAGTCAGAATAGGTTGACCTAGGGTGTGCCCATGCATAAGTCTCCGGATCATAAGATTCATATGCTCAACTTTCTATGGTGAGCGCAGCTGGGAATGGAGCAGGAGGGAGATTATCTAAACCAATAGTCTCATCAACAACCGCTATCTCAGGTGTAGCTGTGAGGTAGGGCTTGATGAATCTGTGATTCATCACTCTAAAAGTTGAAAATAGAGTCTTGTTCCTGAGTAAATAGATGCATATTTCCCTTTATATTGTAAAATTAGCATTCATGCATCCAAGAATAATATCTGCATTTTAGCATTCATACTTGCATTAAATAAGAAGCCGAATTCACTTGTAAATATCCACCTGTATATTAGATAAAATACCTTATTTGTATATATTTTATACTAACTCCGAATCCAATAAAATCAACTCCATAGTGTATATATGACTAACACTAATAAAGGAAAAATATTTAAAAATTACTAACTTGTAAAATCACCAAATAAAACCCCAATCCAAGTTTGAGACTAGAAACCTTAAAATGTGCATATCTCTCTCATACAGCCTCCGAATTAGGTCTACTCACTTTTAAAGTAATATACATTTCAAGACCTTCGAAACAAGACCAATTTCATGAAAATCGGAGCTCGTATGCAAAACTTGGGTTTTGGGCCCCTTTTGTACATTGTACATAATGACCGTTTTACCCCTGTTTTTATCTTTTTATTTTCTTAATTATTAAAAATCCAAAAAATATAGATTTAGTTGTAAATATTCTTCTCATATTTTCTTTATTTTATTTTGATTTTTCTCTTAATTAAAAATGACAAAAAATTGCAAAAGATAAAATACGGTATTTTATATCTATAAGGTACCACCCAAAAATACATTTTTGTACAGATGATCTCGTTTGATTTTCGGCTCATCACAAAAGTTGTAGATCTCGTGGAGATGAGCAATTTTCGTGTTGACCACTTTTTGATTTAATCCCTTTTATTATTTCTTTTTGATTTTTGTTTACATTTAATTTTTGATTTTTCTAGGAGCGACATGTGGCAGCTCCTAGAGCCGCCATATGTCACCCCATATTTTCTTTATTTTCGAATTTATTTTATTATTTTCGGATTTATTATTATTATTATTATTATTATTATTATTATTTTATTATTACTATTTTAATTATTTTAAGTAGCCTATTATTTTATTTTATTATTTTGTTTATTTAATCTCCTTTTTACCTCTTCTTTTCTTACTCCCGACTCCAAGCCACCATCTTCCCCACTTCTTCCATCATTCTCTCCACTTTCTCCATCTCTTTTCCAACTCCCTCTTCCTCTTTATATTCACATCATCATCCACCATTTTTCCTCATCCGCCATTCTACGAGTTAGAGAGGTTCGAGCCCCGTTTTAAGTCGTGAGGTGACAGCTCTGTTTACTCCGGAAATCGGTGGTCTTAAGTTCCTCACAAGGCGTGAACTTAGTCGCTGAGTCGACCACACAAAATCCGGAATAAAACAACAATTAACCCACAATAAATATATGCAATGAATATCCAAAAATGTGGAGTTAAAATTTATTATAACTCTACATGTAAATGTGTATAGGTGTAAGCACAAGTAGAGGTCGAACACTGGGAGGCGAATGGTTGTATGTAATGTATCATTCATTTATTCAATCAAATGTTCATGTCCTTTTATTGTTTTAGTGGGTTTTAGGTTTTGTAATTTTTTTATATTTTTTTTTGTTTTTATAATTTTTACTTTGATTTTATATTTTATGCTTTTTTTTTTATTTTCTTTTCTTTTTATATTATTAATTATATAAATATATATACTATATATATATAAAGAGATATATATATATATAGGAAGAGAGAGAGAGAAGTAATATAGAATATATATATATATATATATAAACATAAAAACAAGATTAGAAATGCTTAATATAAATAGATAATATATATTTTTTTTTAGCTTTTTTTAATATTTTCTAAATTTTTTTTTATTTTTTTCTGGAATATTTCTAATTTTTATGTATTTTTTCAATTCAAAAATGTCCACAATATAGGACTAAATAAATAGCCGTATATAATTTGGGTTTTAAAAATATCAAGTAATACCCAAAATTGCCCAAATTAATTTTCACATATTAATAATAATATATAGATAATTATAAAAGAGAGAAATGTATTTTTAGGGTTTTTAAAGGGTTTTTCTAATTTTTATGTTGATTTTGGGGTTTTATGATTTTTATCTTTTTCTTTTTCACTTTTTTAGGGTTTTTAATTTTCTGGACTCAATATGTATATAATTATACTATATATATTTTTTTTGGAATTTTTCACAAACATTTTCTAATTTTTTTTTTCTAATTTAAACAGTACAAAAATGCTTCTTTTTCATTTTTAATAATTAGGAAAAATGCAAAAAAATGCAAACTAAAAGATGGGCGTGAACAAGCATGGCATGGAGCATCTATCCTAATTTTTGTGGATTTTTAGAAGCCTAATAGGTATTTTTAATAAATAGATAAAGACACAAAAAGTAATTAAGCCTGGCAGGGGCATTTTTGCAAATAAAATAACATCCAGGGGCACAGGTGCAAAAATACCAGAATATTATAACGTGTTTTGCAATTTTAAGGACTAAAACTAATTAACTCAACCCGCCAGGGCCCCCTTGCAATTTAACCATCACGCGGGACAGCACGTGATCCGCACTCACAGGGACCGAAACGCAATTACAGAAAATATAGGGTCCTGGTTGCAATTTTTCACAAAAATAATACACTGAATATTTTATTTAATGGACTAAACATAAATATGCAAATCTACAGGGGGACTTGTGCAATTTTACCACCTCACGTGGGACTACACGTGAGGTGACGTGGACTGGACCCAAGTGTAATATGCAAACAATACAGGGGGGTCATATGCAAAAGTTCCACATTATTTACAACGTTATATTTTATTTACAATATTAAATATTAAATATACAAAAATGCAGGGGCTAGATATGCAATTTACCCCTAAAATGCGCGCTGGCGAACGGTTGGGATTTCTTCACTTGCCACGTGTCGCTCATCCAACGGCTGGTACCGCTTCGCCGATGAACGCTTGAGATTAGATCACCGGGGGTGATCTGACGGTCGGCACGATGCTTCATCGGACGGTGGCGGCTCGATCTGGACCTTCGTCTTCATCCAACGGCGGAGAGGGCATCTGGAAGAACAGGGAAGAACGCTCGCCTGGGCGAGCTTCCTCCGCTCGGATCTCGCTCCTCCGCCGGTCTTCGTCGCACCTGAAGGTCTCAAGCGCTTCCTGGAAGGGTCTTCTACCTGCTGGAGCTGTTGGATCGGCTGGAGGCAGCCTGGAGCACAGCAGCGAGCTCGGGGAAGAAGGGCGGCTCCAGGTACCTCCGCCGCGTCAAAAGAACGTCTCCTGGTGCACTCCTTTGCACCTAACCTGCACAGGAAGGAAGTACGGCTCGAGGGCGTTCTCCTCGACCAGAGGTTTGAAGCTTTCAGCGTAAAATGGGGCGAGATGGCGATGCTCCGGCGAAGCGGCGGAGTCGAGCATCGATTCGCGGAGCCAAGGGGGCTCCGGTTGGTATGAAGTGGCTGGAAGGTGGAGAAGGCGAATAGGAATGAAATGAGGGCGAAAGCGAGTCGGAAAAACGGTCGGGAAGACGGTGAAAAGCTCGCCGGAGCGGAGCTCCGGGAACTACGAATCGCCTAAATTACGCTAAGTCTAGTCATTAAACACTAAGCTAAAGACGGAAATAAAATGCTAAAACGAAAACCTATCTAAAACAAGTAAAAGCGCAGCTCTTATACCTGGGGGCCGCCAGGGAGCAGGGTGGTCGCCGGAGCACCACCGCGTCAAAATTTCTCCAACCTCCGGCCAAGTCAAGGTGCTGGGTGACTCCCCCTGTCACGAGGAACACACCAGGAGCAAGAACAAGGAGTTTTGGTGGAGCGAAAATGGCCAACTTTGGCCGGGAAGTCGGAGGTTTTTATTTATAGACATCCCTGGAATCCCCCATTGACCGGCGATTATTGGAGTATCTACACTATGTACAATGGATCTAAGCAATCGGCGCGAATCTTGGATGATCAGGGAACAAAATCGGTGAAGGGACTGTGGTCGATTGATGCCTGTGGCGAGCGGGAAAAAGGGAGGAAATCGGGGAAAAGATAGTGCCCGTCAAGTCAAGCGGCTGGAGGCCGAGTTGACTGGGGTCAACTCGCGGAGGGACCTGATTGGTCCACCTCAGCCGCTACACGCCAAAACAGGGATCCTTATTAGAAATTGATTTATTTAGTTGGGTAAATGATTTTATTAATTTTTGCTTATAAAATAAAAAATGTGTATTATTTCATGTAGTATTTATTCATGATTTTTATTGAATTTTTCGAGGTGTTTTATTATAGTTTTATTTGAATAATGTGTATATGTATGTATTTACATGTATTCTTGTGTATTTTATTTTTAGTTTGTTTATTTTATTTTATTATTTTAGTTTCTTATTTTATAATTTTATAACTAATTTTTGTGAGTATACATGTATTTTTATTTAATTTTTATGAGTCTATTTACATTTTTAGATAAATAAGTATATGTATATGTAAATATACTTATAGGTATTTTATCTGTATATTATATACATTTTATTTATTAAATGAACTTTATTAATTTTTATTATGGATTTGTATTTTTAATAAGATATATATAATATGTACATGATTAAAAATATAAATGAATAAAGGATAAAAATCCCTTTTATTTATGTACATGAGGTAGTATAGGTATTTTGTCTATGTATTACATATAGACTTATTTTTATTTTACAAATTCTTTTTGGGTTTCCTTTTAATGCTAATATGCACATGATTTATATACATTATTTACAAGATTCTAAAAATATAAATTTATAAAAATAATAGATAGTAAATAAAATGAATATTTTAATCGGGCATTATGTACAAGAAGGGCCAAAAACCTAACTTCCACAGATGGACTCCAAAAATTATGAAACCAATTTTATAAAATAGTTTATGAAATGCTATATACAATTAAAGGTGAGTTTGGGTGATTTGGAGTTTTTATTTGTAAGATATGGGTCTGTGAAGTTGAGATTTTTGCTTTTTATTTTGTGTATAAAATGTACACTGTATATTATTTTCACATAAACTCAATTTTGTATTTTTATTTACATTATTATCTACAACTTTCATGTACAAAAGATTTTAATTTGATGAATAAATAATTCTTTACAAAATAGGTGTCAAAAATGCATAAATGAATGAATAAATAAATGAGGTATTTATTGTATTATTGGCCCTTATCTCCCCCTACTTTATTCCTTGTCGACCAATTCCATTCTGGACTTGGTCTCGGGGTTAGGGTCATAAAATATTTGCAATATTTTATTCCTTTTTCTTTTCTTCTCTTTATTCTATAATTTTGGCATTAAAAACCTTATTTTGTGTACATTTAATACAATAAATAATGAATGCTAATATGTACAAATTAATGCTATTTACATGCATTTGCTGGGGTTTTTAAGGCCAAAATGATAGAATAAAGGTGATGAAATGGAGATTCATCAAGCTCCCCTTAGGCGTTGAGCGACGACGACCTGCAGGCGAGATCCGTGGTTTTTCTCCGCGTAGCGAACTTCCCATCAAGATCGCAAAGCTTCTCCGATTTTTGTCGAACCGGATCGAGGCCACGACGACGAATGCCGTACACCGCGGCTTCACTTTCGACGAATCACAGGTAAGTGTCTTCTATCTCATCTATTTATTTTATATTATCTAACAAAATTTTTTTATTGGTCTACAACAAACAACATCTCATCATCAACACATCACAACCATTATCACCCAAACATTCAA